>JASAUF010000260.1:0-604189 GCA_030180095.1 Magnolia changhungtana
GGTCATAGTATTGACGGTTGGGATCTTCTAATCTGATAAATTCATGCACATATGCTAATTAGATGGTTATCCTAAACAGATCAATGGTCTGGATTAGAAAACCATGAATCCCATCTGTCAGAATTAAAAACAGATGGACTTCCTATGAAGATAGGGACCATGTATGATATTATTCCTTTTCATTGCATAACTAATTGCAGCGCGTATACAGACCAATGCGTTGGACTCAATTGTGATCGGTTGGTATTTGGTGATCAGGTCCGTTCATCATGTGGGTCCCACCATAAAAATGTTGGGCGGGACCATTCTTCAGGTGGTCCTACAACAAAAGAATGGGCTCGTACGAGAAACTTCTCAAATTGCGTACCACCTGATGAGTGGCTAGCCTGATTTTGGTCCAATGCATAATTACGGTGGGCTCGATCTGATGAAAGTCGTCCAGCGCATGACAACTTCGCCATGTACGCACGGGTGGAGAAATCACCTCCTCATTTTCTCCTGAGTTACGGCTATTATGCCTAGTATCCTCGCATCCTCTGTTTGTGGAAGGCCCAACGGTTGGGTGATCCAGACCAATGATCTGATTCAGCCCTAGGGTGAGAGGAGCTTGATGCAAATATCTCCTCATTTGCACAATCCTAATCCTTATATTAGTAGCCTGCAACTAGGAGATAAAAGAAAAGAAATACAGCATTGGTTTACATCAACTGAAAAAAGGCCCAACATTGGATGACTAAGATCCATCAAAGTTGGTGGGCTACCGTCTACCTACAGTCGGCCCATCACATGAATAGTATGGTTCACCGAGCCATGGGCCCCAACATACCCCGCATATGGTGTTATCAGCTTGAGCAAGTGGTCCGCACCTCCATGATCAAACGGTCACCACATTGAGCTTTGTCAAGCCCACACGCGTGTACAAGGCAGGTCATGAACATTAGTGGTAGGGTGGCTAACATGCGCAATAGCCAAGCCGTCCATCAGGTAGGTATGACCTTGTAGATATTCTGGTCTATTCGGCAGGGGGTCCGCATGTTAGAAACAGTTAAACGCCTAAGAAAACTTCAGACAAGTTTTCTCATTTTCCTCATCCACACATGAATAGTGAATAGGACTGGTTTCCAGGACCCAGTCCTAAATGTTGGTGTGGCATCTAACGGTTGGATTGGATTTCCTAAATTGGGAAGTACCATTTTATTTACAAAAGGTAGGCTCTGTGATAAGAGAAATTTCAGACAGTAAACCCCACCTTTTACCCAGCGTCTTTTCGAAACGCTCCCAAAATTTACTTTCCAAAAGTAAACCATTATGTACGGACACAATTTGCAAACAAAAATACCCTTGCATTCAAAGTGGCACGATGATATCCACGGTGCCATCATGGAACTCTGTCTTGTCCACGGTGGCACCGTCCAACACCAGAAAAAATGACAAAGGCCGTAGCTAAACAAATATGGATATGGATCATAACCATAGCCATTCGTAGCGTAGCCATTGTTTAATTAGATTTGTAGCCATTAGCTCAGTGGCTACGGATCTAAACTGTAACTATTGCTTCTGTAGTGAAAAGTACATACAACTATTGGTAATTGAGCGAGCCTAACATGAAATTGAACGACCTTAACATGAAATTTAGTGAGCCTAGAATGAAATTCAACGATTCTAACCGGGGCTAATATGAAATTAGCGAGCCTAACATGAAATTGAACGAGCCTCAAAGGAAATTGAGCAAGGCAAACTGGAAATTGAGCGAGACAAACATGAAATTTAGCTAGGCAAACTGAAAATTTAGCGAGGTAAACTAGAAATTCAGCAACACAAACTACAAATTGAGCGAGGCAAACTGGAAAATAAGTGAGGCTAATATAAAATTTAGTGAGACAAATTGGAAATCGAGCGACGCGTATTGAAAATTGAGCGAGCAAAACTGAAAATTCAGCGAGGCAAACATGAAATTCAACAAGTATCAAAGGAAATTGAGCGAGACAAATGGGAAATTGAGCGAGGTAAACTAGAAATTGAGCGAGGTAAACTAGAAATTGTGCGAGGCTAACATGAAATCTAGCGAGGCAAACTGGAATTTAAGTGAGGCAAATTGAAAATTGAACGAGACAAATTGCAAATTGAAAATTGAGCGAGACAAACTGCAAATTGAGCGAGGCAAACTTGAAATTGAGTGAGGTAAACATGAAATTAAGAGGCAAATTGGAAATTGAGCGAGGCTAACATGAAATTGAGCGAGGTAAACTGGAAATTGAGCGAGGCTAAAATGAAATTGAGTGAGACAAACTGGAAATTGAGCGACGCATGCTAGAAATTGAGCGAGGCAAACATGAAATTGAGCGAGGTAAAAATGCAAATTGAGTGAGGCAAACTGGAAATTGAGCGAGGTAAACATGAAATTTAGCGAGGCAAGCATGAAATTCAATGAGCATCAAAGGAAATTGAGCGAGGCAAACGGAAAATTGAGTGAGTCAAACTTCAAATTGAGCGAGGCAAACATTAAATTGAGCGAGGCAAACTGGAAATTGAGTGACGGTAACATGAAATTGAGCGAGGTAAACTAGAAATTGAGCGAGACAAACATGAAAATCAGCGAGGCAAATTGGAAATTGAGAGAGGTAAACTGAAAATTAAGCGAGAGAAACATGAAATTGAGCGAGACAAACTGAAAATTGAGCGAGGCAAATATGAAATTGAGTTAGGCAAACTGAAAATTGAGCGAGACAAACATGAAATTCACTAGGCAAACATGCAATTCAACGAGCATCAAAGGAAATTAAGCGAGGAAAACTAGAAATTGAGCGACGCAATCTGGAAATTGAGCAATGCTAACATGAAATTGAGTGAGGCAAATTGGAAATTGAGTGAGGCTAACATGAAATTCATGTTTGCCTCACTGAATTTTCAGTTTGCCTCGCTCAATTTCATGTTAGCCTCACTTAATTTTCATTTCGCCTTGCTCAATTTCCAGTTTGCCTTTCTCAATTTCATGTTAGGCTCGCTCAATTTGCAGTTTTTCTCGCTCAATTTCATTTTTGCCTAGCTCAATTTTCAGTTTGCCTCGGTGAATTTTCAGTTTGCCTCACTCAATTTCTAGTTTGCCTCGTTGAATTTTATGTTTGTCTCGCTAATTTGCAGTTTGCCTCGCTCAATTTCCTGTTATCCTCACTCAATTTCCTATTTGCCTCACTCAATTTCCTTTTATGCTCGTTGAATTTCATGTTTGCTTCGCTGAATTTTCAGATTTCCTTGCTCGATTTTCAGTTTGTTTCGTTGAATTTCATGTTACCCACACTCAATTTCCGGTTTGCCTCGTTCAATTTCCACTTTGCCTAGCTTAATTTGTAGTTTGTCTCGCTCAATTTCCAGTTTGCCTTGCTCAATTTCTAGTTTGTCTTGCTCAATTTGCAGTTTGCCTCGCTCAATTTCATATTAACCTCGCTTAAATTTCTGTTTGCCTCGCTTAATTTCCTTTGAAGCTCGTTGAATTGCATGTTTGCCCCAATGAATTTCATGTTTGCATCGCTGAATTTTCAGTTTGCCTTGCTCAATTTCCAATTTGCCTCGCTCAATTTCATGTTTGCCTCACTCAATTTTCAGTTTGCATCATTGAATTTTCAGTTTGCCACGTTGAATTTCAAGTTAGCCTAACTAAATTTCCAGTTTGCCTCGCTCAATTTCATGTTTGCTTCGCTCAATTTCCAGTTTACCTCACTCAATTTCCGGTTTGCCTCGCTCAATTTCATATTTGCCTCGCTTAATTTCCAGTTTGCCTCGTTCAATTTTCAGTTTGTCTCGCTGAATTTTCAATTTACCTCGCTCAATTTCCAATTTGCCTCGCTCAATTTCATGTTAGCTCGCTCAATTTTCAGTTTGCCTCGTTGAATTTGATATTTGCCTTGGTGAATTTCATGTTTGCCTCGTTCAATTTTCAGTTTGTCTTGCACAATTTCATGTTTACCTCACTGAATTTCATGTTTGCCTCACTGAATTTTCAATTTGTCTCATTGAATTTAATGTTAGCCTTACTCAATTTGTGGTTTGCCTCACTCAATTTGCAGTTTTCCTTGCTCGATTTCATGTTAGCCTCGCTCAATTTCCTGTTTGCCTCACTCAATTTCCTTTTATGGTCGTTGATTTGAATGCTTCCCTCACTGAATTCCATATTTGCCTCGCTGAATTTCCAGTTTGCCTCGCTCAATTTTATGTTTGTCTCACTCAATTTTGGATTTGCCTCGCTAAATTTTCATTTTTCCTCACTCAATTTCCAATTTGCCTCTCATGTTAGCCTCGCTCAATTTCTAGTTTGCCTCGCTCAATTTGCAGTTTGCCTCGTTTAATTTGCAGTTTGCCTCACTGAATTTCTAGTTTGTCTTGCTCAATTTTTAGTTTGCCTCACTCAATTTCCAGTTTCCCTTGTTGAATTTCATGTTAGCCTCACTCAATTTCTAATTTGCCTCGCTGAATTGCATGTTTGCCTCGCTAAATTTCATGTTTGCTTCGCTCAATTTCCTTTGAGGCTCGTTTAATTTCATGTTAGGCTCGTTTAATTATCCATGGTTGTTAATACTTTTCGCTGTAGAAGCAGTAGCTACGGTTTAGATCCGTAGCCTATAAGTAATGGCTACGGATATAATGAAGCAATGGCTATGCTAGAAATGGCTATGGTTATAATTAATAGCCATTTATCTTTAGCTACGACTTTTGACATTTTTTTTTTGTGTTGGACGGTGCCACCGTGGACAAGACAGAGTTCCATGGTTGCACTGTGGATATCACGGTGCCACCATGAATGCAAGGGTATTTCTGTAAATAGTGTGTCCATACGGAATGGTTTACTTCCAGAAAGTAAATTTTGGAAGCATTTGGAAAAGATCCTGGGTAAAAGGTGGGGTTTACAGTTGGAAATTTCTCCTATAAAAATCAAAATTGCAACTCTCTCTCTATCCCAGTTGTTTTCCTTTGATAGGGCCATTTGAATAAGGTTAGCTTAATCTCAGGCATCTAATGAGTGGAGTGGGTTTGCATAAATATTGAGGTGGGCCAGCAAAAAATAAAGGTAAGCTCCTGCCCAACTATTTTCCTCTAACAGGGCCACTTGAATAAGATCAGCTTAATCTTTTAGTCCTAGGCTTAACATGAGATTAGGCATCTAATATTGAATGGAGTGGATTTGCATAAACATCAAGGTGGGCGTTAAAAAAAAGGGTAAGCGTCCCTGCCCAACTGTTAGATTCACTCCAACCATTAGATGTGTATTTATAGATTAGGCCTAGGTCCAAAATAGTAGGTTGAATCGTACCTTAGGTAGACCACGTCAAAGGAAACAATTGGCAGAGAGAAGTTCCCCTTGATATTTAGATGGTGAGAATTATGTGAAATCCACTCTAACTATTAAATATCACACCAATTTATGTCTAAGGACCAAAAATCAGGGCAATTTGTAATGCAGGTGATGCTACACTGAAATAGTTCAGAAGGTGAGTGTTGCCATGCATACTTTTTCTAGTCCACTTGAATATTTGAGAGGATTGATTTGTAGAGCCTGGGTCTAACTTGAGGTGACACATCTAGTGGTTTGGAGGTGGATTTTTAATTTCACACACACCCATGCACACCAGAATGGGTACTCAAACCCATGGACCTCAGTGTTGAAACCCTTGTGAGCCACTAAGCCATGAGTAAGGACCCAGCTGAGGTGGATTTAACATAAACATCATCGTAGCCTCAACCAAGTGACTACCCAACCATGGCCCCTTTGCTTGCCGTGCCAACCAGGCTCCAAATTTAAGGGAAGGTACTCCAAAGGGGTAGCTTGTGGAAAACCTTTTTGAAAAGAGTATTGGAATGCAAATTTCATATTAAGCATGTAGGTTCTTTATGTAAAATTCCCTTATTATTTAAGAAATTTAGAAAAACCTATATATTTAATATGAAATTTATAGAAGACTACCTAGCTAATACAAAATTTACATTTCGTTACCATTTTAGAAAAGGTTTTCAATAAGCTATCTCATTAATCAATATAATTATCATTCCACTATTACCAACAGTGCCTTACCATCAAATGGGTGGGTGTGCCCTGTGATGTTAATGTAGAACTCACCCCATCCACAAGGTGCACTGTGCCATGTTAGGCCAATGACCAAAAAATTAGCTCCATTCACCCCATGTTCGGACAAGAACCCAAAAATTAGCTCCATCAGTTAATCAGGTGGACCAAATGATAGGAAACAATGTATAAAACAATGCTTATCCTCCAAACTGTTTCCAATAGTGTGGTACCCATGTGAATCATGCATGGGTATGATATTTTTGCCATATGCATAAATTTTTGTGTAGAATCTAATGGTTGGAGTGGAGTGGATTTAAATCATTATCAGGGTGAGCTATATAAAAATCAAGGGTCAACATCTCTAAGATAACTATTTCTTTTGGTGTCACCTAAGTCAATCCTATCTTTCGTGTCTTTGGGCCTAATATTGGACTAAATATCTAATGGTTGGAGTGGATCTTACATAAACTGTTAAAACTAATAGCGACATCCCATACAATTCTCTCTTAAATAATCTATCTGTACCATTAGAGAGGGATGCAGGGATTTGATTTTTAGTGGGGCTCATGATGATGTTTCGGAGAGATCTACTCTAACCATTAGATGTGCAATCCCAGTTTAGGTGTAAAGCCAAAACATCATATTGGCTTGTAATTCAGGTGGGCCATGCTAAAGAAAACAGTTGATAGAGAGACATTCACCCTTGATTTTTATAGGGACGGCTATGATGACGGTACAAAATATGCTCCATCCATTAGATACCACATAAAAATTTAGGCTTAGGCCATAAAAATCGGCCCATCTGTGATTCAGATGGGCCATACCAACCCTTGATTTTACCACGAATACACTGGTCCCTTTTCAAATTTGGTAGTGCAGCAGAACAAAATTGTATCATTGTCTTGGAGAAATGGTTCAGTGCTCTGACAGCACTATCAGTCATAGTGCCCCTAGTTGGATTCGGATACTTGAAAAGTCAATGCATTGATCTAGACTCTTCATTAAGTCTAACTCACATTTGATTGGATACTGTACAGATGATACACCAATCCAACGCACAATCGGCTTGTCAACAGAATGGCTATAGAAAATAAGGCCAAACTAAGGATGACTTGGATCATCCGATAACTGTACTTTTTGCGTGGTAGCCCATGAAATGTCTTCTGAACTTTTTTTTTTTTTTTTAACCCACACTTTTCTTTTTCTTTCCATTAAGGCACTATGCTTTACATCCTTAAAAGACTGGACCCCACTGCAGCATCAAACAGGAGGCCAGGCAAAGTGAAAAAAAGGAACAGACCGGGAGCAAGAAACAGGGGCAACCCGACTGATAGCCGAGGACTAGGAAGACCTGATGGAGCCGAGACCCACCTTATCGAGAAAGAGGAGGCCCCGGATCTGGGAGGGGAGCTCGCTCACATGCTCAAAAACCTGAGGGGATTGAGAAGAACTCCCCAACTAGGCTAAACCGTCCACCGGCCCATTTCCCTCACTCTTGATGAGATTAAAAGAAATGGTGGCATTGCTTGAGAGGGCCGCAATTCTGGCCAACTAATTCTTCCACTACCAAGAAGCTGAGGAAGTACCCGAGAGGATGTCAATAACGAGTTTCGAATCTGATTCAATCTCGATGTGATCATATCCTTTGTTGAGGCACAGGAAGAGACCGTCATGCACTGCTCTCAACTCAGCTAGGTTGTTGGAACCGATACCATACACAGCCACAAAACCCAGCAGGAACGTGCCTCTTGCATCTCGAACGATCCCACCACCTCCTGAATGGCCAGGGTTACCTCTAACCGAACCATCAGTGTTTAACTATACCCAGGCCGGAACCGGCCTAACCCAACGGATTACTTCCAGGACAAGTTGCTTCCTGGGAGCAACAGGGAGGCCCAGATCAGCCCATAAGGAATGCCGTGATTGCGGGGGAGAGCCAGACTCAGAAGAGAGTTCGAACAGGGACCTCATCGTCCATCTTATCTTGGATAGACATGAAGCCGTTGACACCGTTGAATGATCGAATTTTGCCGTGTTTCTAGCCCACCAAATTTCCCAGCAGATCACGCTCGGGAGACTCCTGCGAAAAGAGGTGGGCAGGCCGCAGATGGCCGATGCCCTCCACCATTGACTGAGACGCTCCCCCATCGACTGATCATCTGAAAAGGAGATCTCAAGAAGCAAACCGAACTAGCTCCAGACATACCTAGCAAGCTGGCCATACAGGAAGAGATGACCGATGGATTCCACATTGGGACTGAGATGAGCACCTTGAACGCAGCAGACACATCGGGATGCCAAGGCAATCCCCTTCTCTTGCACACGCTCATCCACTGCCACAGCTCCCTGGAGCAATCTCCACATGAAAAGCGCAATTTTCGAGGGCAGCTTTCCATGCCAGATCCAGACCGACCAGCTCCTAAGGGGATGATGAACTTTGCTAATTTTCCATGCCGACTTCAGTGAGAATCTGCCCGACGGGTCATGAGGCCAAAAATGGCCTTCCTCAGCAGTGAAGAGGGCGAAACCCTTTTGAAAGATGGAGTCAATTACTTCCTGGGGGAGAAAGGAGAACGTCGAGGACAGAGGGAGTGGACCAGCAGACCCCAGGAAGTCCTTGATAGGTTGGTCAGCAATGGAGGCTGGGACTGGGCTAGAAGCAAGTTGAATTAACGGGCCGAAACCAGACCAGTTCGACTTCCACAGGCTTCTCTCCCCGTCACCCACACGCCATTGAACAGAATTTTCAATTTCCGGCAGCATGGCCCTGACTTTTTTCCACAGAGGAGAGGCTGCCGGGAGAGCAGGAGTAGAGAGGGGGTAATCGATGTCGAGCGGAAACTTAGCTAGCATGAGCTCCACCTAGGGGCCCCTAGAGGACCCGAATTTAACCACCCAAGCCATCTTCATCCTCATGGCGGCGACAACTTTGTGAAGCTTTCGGATCCCAAGGCCACCTTCCTCCACAGGTCTTGAGACTTTTTTCCATGCCAACTAGGTGAACTTACGTCTTCCCTCATTACATCCCCAAAAAAATCTGGCAAAGCAGCTTTCCAGATTAGCCAGAACCTGCTTTGGCACCTTAGCCGCAGCCAAAACGTGAAGGCGAATGCTCCCAAGCACATGACGGATCAGCGTAGAACGACCCGCTTGCGAGAGATGCCTTGCTTTCCAACCACTGATCTTCTTCTCCATCTTATCTATCAAGAACTGGAAGTCAAACACCTTCACCCTTACCCTGACCAGTAGCACCCCAAGATACCGGATCCCCGCGTTACCCCTTCTCATTCCAAGGAGGAGCTCAATGGCTCTGATTCGACTAGCTGATAGAGTTTCTGAACACAGGAAACATCTTTTTTGGCGGTTGATACGTTGGCCCGAGGCAGCTTGGAAAGAGGATAGAAACTCATTCACTTTCTGGATCGATCTTCTGCTACTGTTGAGAAACAAGAGCGTGTCATCCGCGTATAGGAGATGGGAAGGGAGGGGACACCCTCCTCGCAGAGTGTATGGCTAGGCCCTGCCGCTGACCACCAGGTGCCTGAAACCCCTAGATAACGCTTCAGAAGCTAGCAGGAAAAGCTGAGGAGATAGCAGGTCTCCCTGACGGAGCCCTCTAGAGGACTTAAAATAATCAGCAACCTCTCTATTGATAAGGACTGAAAACTAGTTGTTTCTCCAACAACGTTCCATCAAGGAGATCCAGGAGGGGCTGAAACCAAATCTGATGAGAACCTCCTTGAGGAAGCCCCGATCAACCCTGTCATAGGCCTATGGAGAGGAGGGGCTGAAATGTCTTCTGAACTAACATACAGTTTAGATTGCTTGATCGGGCTATCCAAGTGAATCCATGCAACTAGTGCACTATGAGTTAAGAGGTGACAATGGGCTGGGTTTGGGCTAGGTCAGACTTAGGCTGAGCCTCCCAATATTTAGACATAAGACCTAGGCCTACACTGAACCTAGCATGGGCCTAACACAGCATGTAGATGCCTGAGCGAGAAAAAATATTGGCCCAACCTAACCAATGACGAGGCCATTTAAGGAGTGCTTGGAAAGTAAGGGCCTATTTGTTAACGCTTAATTGTTGCACTTAACACGGAATTGGGAAAAAGTTCCATGTTTAGTGGTGTTTATTAATGAGTCATTAATGTGGAAGAGGGAAAGCGCTAAGTGGTTTTTTACTTAATTCTTTCCGTGATAGGAGTCTAGCTTAATGGTGAACGTGGGATGCGCTCAGTGAATTTTTCATTAAACAAATATTTTTGCTTCCAAAATTACCCTTTTTCAAGTAACCATGGCAATTGTTTCTCTTTAAATTGTTTGCGCAATACAAAATCAACTTTTATTCTTTATGCCTCACCATGGTGTATGTGTTTCATCCATTCCATTCATCCATTTTTAAAGATCATTTTAGGACTTGATACAAAAAAAGAGAGGAATATTAATCTCAGGTGGACCATAATGATGATATTTTAGTTTATTTGAATTAAATATAATGATTTTATTTTCATTTAATAAAAAATAATTTCTTTATAATGTAAAACATTTCCAAACAAGAAATAGGGGCAAATGTGTCAAATTAACATATTTCAGACATTTAAGATATTGGTTAACAAACAGTTTGTTTCAGATTCAGTACTTAATTTTTAGACCTCAACCATAATTATCAAACAAGTTTTTTTTTTTTTTTTTTTTTTTTTTTTTTTTTTTTTTTTTTTACTTCAGATTTCATATTCTGGCTTTAGATTTTAGCTTCAGGCTTCAAATTTCAGATTCAGTCTTTAGACTTCAGATTTAACAAACGGGGCCTAAGTTACTTAAGATAAGCTACTTAGGTGATAAGTAGCTCATCTTAGTTTCTCCTTGTTAATGAGATAAGCATGTTTGGTAAATAACATACTTATTAGTGAAAAAGTAGAAATGCGTGTTTGGTTTCTAACAACACAATTATTTATCCATGTAGTATGCTTAGTCATCCTTACGATATTTAGTTTTCAAGAGACGGTGACACACCCTTTTCGTCGGTGATTGAGGTTGCGGGGCCTGCTACGCACAATTCAAATGGAGAATGTTAGTGGATTGAGCAGTCTAAGTGTGCCAGATGAACTGTAGTTTTCAAGAGACGAACTTCAAAAAAAGAGGAACACGGTGATGCCGGCGGACGACTGGCATACTGTCTCCCGTAAAACCCCCCGTAATCATCCATTCACCCTTTTCGTCGATAATCTTTCATTTGACACCAACGGAGATGATCTTGCGAGGATTTTTAGTCAATATGGCAAGATTGTAGATGTACATATCCCTTGGGATCGACAACAGATCCGAGCCAGAGGCTATGGTTTCATACGCTTCTGTTACGAAGTCGACGCTAGGGCAACTCTGGGAGTCCTCAACGGTCAAAGAGTAGATGGTCGCGTATGGATGGTTCAATGGGCTAAAGGCCGATCGACCAGCTTCCCTCCCTCCCCTATCCACCATCCTCCTCCTCTATCGACAAAGATCCCTTGCCGACCGGTCAGCCTGCTAACCTGCATCACATCCGGAACCCTGACAACAAAATTGTCGCTGCATCCTCGCTCCTTGGGTGTTTGTGTTAATGCCCCAAAACAAACGCCGTAGCCTCGCACCTCGGGTGATCCTCGCTCCTTGGGTGTTTGTGTAAATGCTCCAAATCAGATGCCGCAGCCTCGCACCTCGGGTGAATGTGGTAATGCCCCAATGTAGCCCTCGGACCGGGAGATCAAGCACCCTCGCACCTCGGATGTTTGGGGAAATGCCCCACTGAAGTTCTTTGACCCGGCTATCATGCATCCTTGACCCGACTCTCCTGAACCTCTATGATCAGTTTCTGCAGATCCCATCCAGATGAATCTTAAACTAGAGGAGCTGAAATTGGCAATTGTAGGTGAAGTAGCTACTCCGAACATCTCGATCATCCGACTTCTCGACTCCATTAGAAGCTCCAGGTTTTCGTCGTCAGCTATCGACATTGCGAGAATGAACGCTACATCCTTCCTCATCTCCTTCAAATCGAGGTCAGTCCTTGTTGACTTCTTAGAAGATCATTCATTACTGTCGGAAATGGGGATCATAACGACTACCCCGTGGACCCCGACCATTAATCCTTCTACTGTGGGCTCCTGGATCAGGATATTTGGCATTCCTGCTCATGCCTGGTTTGAATCGGTTTTGCTAGATCTAGGTAGCTCTTTCGGGAACGTAATCCACATTGACCCTCAATCTAAATCGGGAGGATTCTTAGCTTTTGCCAGAGTCAAGGTCATCGTCCGCCCGGGTATGGATGCCCTTAAGCTGCTTCAATTGAGGGTCTTTGATAAATCTTATCCCATCCTCGCTGAGCTGGAACACCTCTCCCATCCTCACCTTACATGAGCCCCCTCATTTTTCAAACCACCCCCTCCACCTCACTTTAAGAAACACCACCCCTCTTCTACCAAAGCCTGGGTGGAAGCCCACTTTCATAAATCTTCCAAGCATGTTCATAACCCCTCTTCTATTGGTTGCGACAAGGCCCCTTTGCAGACGGACTTGTCGACCATGCCAACAGAACACTCTCTTGCTGTTACCCGCCCCTCTCTAGAGGAGTCAAGTCCTAGGGTGGAACCCTCATGCCCTGTGGGAGTCGAGATCTCGCTATCCTCCCCTCCCGTCCTCTTCCCACCGGGGCCGACCATGACAACAAAACACTCTCTTGCTGTTACCCGCCCCTCTCTAGAGGAGTCAAGTCCTAGGGTGGAACCCTCATGCCTTGTGGGAGTCGACATTTTGCAGCTGAGGCCTGACCAACATTCCATATCAAGCCCTCATCTAGTCCCTCTCCCCCATCCCAAGCTAGAGGGCCTGGGGCTCCCTCCTCTCCCTTCCCCTGTCCTTCAACCTTCCCCCTGCCTGTTGTGGACCGTACCACTTCGAGATTCGCTGGCTGCTCTCCTATCAAAGTGGATTTCTTCGCCAAGGTCCCTATGGACCTCCCTCCCCCTTCCCCAATTCCTGACCTCTCATCTGATGTCCTAAGAAACCTCCTCTCCACAGCAGAAACTCCTCTTCTTCAACACCCCCTTTCGACCCCCAAGCTCCCTTAGTCGAGCACCTGTGATCATAGCAACAGCCTCTTAGTCGACTTGTCTCCTTATTTCAATAGGTCCAGGTTTGTGGCTAGTGATGAAGACTGCTCCTCCTTGGAATGAGACTCTGGGGCAGGGCTCATAACCTCTCGGGAGGATGTCGACATTAGGGCAACCTTCTCTCCCAATGCCCCTCGACATCCAACATGTGCTGAGCTAGAGCACCCTACGACTACCACTCAGGGACAACCAGTCAGAGAAACTTCAACGCCCATTGTTTGCAGGAAACGAAGGCTTCAGCGCAGGCTCGAGATAGAAGGGAGTTTTCTCAATGCATAAGATCCTAGTTTGGAACATCCGGGGGATCAGGAACATGCGGATGATCAGATCTGTGAAGAGACTGGTTACCAAGCACAATCCCTGGATTGTTGCTATCTTGGAGCCTATGCTCGGTGATGATAAGCGAGTGGCTACTGGTCTGAAGATCGGTTTCCACTCCTCCTGTTCGAATGCTACTGCTGGTGGAAAAATATGGCTATTCTACAGTAGTCTAATTGATCTCTCTGTCCATTCTTTTTCTTCTCAAGCTTTGTCTGTTTCCCTTCAGATTCAGGATTTCTCTTCCCATGTAAATCTAACCTTTGTGTACGCTAGTTGTGACAGACGCCTTCGAAGAGATCTTTGACAGGAAATTTTAGTGCTTTCAGTTTCCCTCCAAGGGCTTTGGGCAGTGTGTGGCGACTTCAATGCGGTAACTAGAGCCGACGAATGGAGAAGTAGAAGGCCCATGGACACCCTCAGCTCAGAGGATTTTGCAGACGCAATCAACAATGCTAACCTCTCAGATGCGGGTTTTACTGGCCCTCGCTTCACTTGGTGCAACAATCAAGCCGGGGCATCAAGAGTCTGCGCTAGACTTGACAGATTTCTTATCAACGATGCGTGGAGCTCCGCCCTCCCCTCTTTTTTCGTGGAACATTTAGCCCGCCTCAACTCCGATCATGCCCCACTTTTGCTGGCTTTCCCTCACCTGTCTTCTTCGGCTCCCAAGCCGTTCAGGTTCCAACGAATGTGGACCCATCATGACGGTTTTCTGCAGGTGATCAAGCAGGCGTAGTCCTCAATTGATGCTTCCCATCCAATGGATAACATCCTTCTTAAACTGAAGGCTGCTAAGAGTGCCCTTAGAGCATGGAATAAAGATGTATTTGGCAACATTTTCGGCCACATCAAGACTGTCGAGCACAACCTGATTGAGCTAGAGATTCAGATGCAGTCTACCCATCCTCAAGATAGTCTGGACAGAGGCCAGTACCCCTTCTGTGTGCAGCAACAGATAATCTCAGGAGACTCGAGCTGATGGGAGAAATTTACTGGAAGCAGAAAGCAAGAGCCCATTGGCTTGTGGAGGGGGACAGAAACACTAAGCTTTTCCACTCTTCAGCTATGGAGCGGCGTCGCAGATCCTCCATCAGATTCATAGAGCTGGCTGATAGTCGCAGACTAGAGGACCTGTCTGAAATCAAATCAGCCGCGGTCTCCCATTTTGTCGATCTGTTCTCGATAGCCAACCCAGTTCCTGACCCTGCGCTGATTGATCTCATCCCCTCCTCTCTGACGCAGGAGCATAATGCTCGTCTGATGGCCCTGCCGACTCTCCAGGAAGTTCAGCAGGCCGTGAAGACTATTCCCATTTATGGAGCTCCCGGGCCTAATGGCTTCTCAACCTGTTTCTTCTCGACATGTTGGGATATTGTGGGAGCAGATCTGCTCAAGGCAGCGATGCACATCTTTCTAGGAGGAAGCTTCCCCAGGGCCGTAACCGCAACGCTTATCTGCCTTATCCCTAAAGTAGCTGCCCCGAAGCCTTCTCTGAGTTCCACCCCATCAGTCTCTGTAATTACCTCTACAAGATTATAGCTAGCATTATTTCTGCTAGGCTGAGCTCGCTCCTTCCGGTGATCATCTCCCTTGAATAAGGTACATTTGTTAAGGGGAGATCTATGGCTAAAAGTATTGCCCTTGCTCAGGAATTGGTTAGGGACCTTAATAGGAAAGTCCGCGGGGCTAACATCGTCCTTAAGTTAGATTTGGAAAAAGCTTACAACCGTCTAGATTGGAAATTCTTAAGACAGGTGTTGTTGAGGTTCGGGTTTTCTACTTCGTGGGTGAACATGGTGGAAAAATGTTGGAATAACACTTGGTTCTCCATTCTCATTAACGGGGAGGCTTCGAGTTTTTTCAAGTCCACTAGAGGGCTTCGCTAGGGGGACCCCCTGTCCCCCAGTCTCTTTATTTTAGTGGCTGAAGTGCTCAATAGAGGCATCACTCGCCTTATGGCTCAGGGATCTTGCACCCCTTTCAAGCTCAAGCGGGGTTGTTTACAGGTCTCGCACCTTCTCTATGCGGATGACACCCTTCTTTTCGTCAATGGAGGGCAACGATCTCTTTGTTCTCTCTTCTCCTTTCTGGAGAAATACCAATCATCCTCGGGCCTCAAAAGTAATCGCCTTAAGAGTTTCCTCTTCTGCTCCAACAACATTGTTTCCTCCAGAGTCTGGTCCATCGAGCGGTTACTGGGTATTTCTAAGTGCAACTCTACCTTGATCTATCTTGGGGTTCCTCTAGCTTTCGGCAGGGTGAAAGCTAGCTCCTTCCAGCCCCTCATCAACAAGATAGAGAGTCGGATCTGCAGCTGGTAGGCACGATGCCTCTCCCAGGCGGGGAGGCTGGTCCTGGTCCATCATGTTCTCAGCAGCATCCCAGTTCACTCCCTAGCCACTACGTTGGTTCCCTCTCAGGTCCTGGCTTCTCTTGAGCACCTTTTTGCAAATTTTCTTTGGGGTTGGGCTGATGGGAAGAAGAAACTACATTGGATTCGGTGGAATTTGATCGGTTGCCCAAAGGATGAAGGCGGTTTGGGAATTCGGTTACTCCCTGATTTCATGAACGCCCTCAGACTGAAGTTGGGCTGGGCCGTTAAATGCCGGGATGGTGCCTCCCTTTGGAAAACTTTTATGAACTCTAAGTATTATGCTGACATCACCTCTCCTGTCCAGACCCGCTCCTCTACTTTTGCTTCCCCAATGTGGAAGAAGATGCACGGCCATCTGCCCCTGCTGGACCGCCACGCTCGCTGGCACATCGGTGATGGTGCCTGTAACTTCTAGACTGATAATTGGATGGGACTGGGCCCGCTATCGCTTCTTGCCACTCGTCAGGTGCCTCAGCTTCTCCTCTCCACCAGGGTTAACCAGGTCCTGGGAACTTTCGGCCCCCTCCCCCCTCCTATGCTTTGGGTTTTCTCCCTCAACAAGTGGTAGATTACATCTTTCAAGCTGGTTTTTGCCTTTCAGATTCCCCCGATTCCTGTCTCTAGCCTTTTTCCCCGTCTGGAGACTTCTCCGTTGCCTCTGCGTGGAACCTCTGGAGAGTACACAGACCGCGCAGGACCTGGTCCCATTGGGTTTGGCATTCTAGTCTGCCCCCTCGCATCTCCCTTTTTGTTTGGAGGCTCCTCCATAAGGCCATCCCACTTGACGTGGAAGTTCAACAGTGTGGAGTGGCGCTAGCCTCTTGCTGCGATTGCAGTTCGGATACATCTTCTACATGCAGGTCGGTGGAGTCCCTGCGCCACATCTTCATTACCAGCCCTACTGCGGTAGCGACTTGGACCTACTTTGGAGGGTTGTTCAGTATCGATTGCTCGACTCCATGTTCCGTTTCTCAGAGGCTGGCCAATTGGTGGAACGCCACTCTCCCTAACGACAGAATCTCCCCACTGCAGAAAATCGCCCCCTGCGTCATCTTGTGGGAAATTTGGAAGACTCGTAACGCAGCCAGGTTTGATGGCACTGCTTTCCAAGATTCTTCCATTACGGCGAAAGAGAAGAGGGGGCTCTCAACGTTGACTGACCACTTCCCAGATCTCCTTCGTCCGCCGGCTAGTAGAACCTTCGCAGCTATCCTCAGAATCCCCTCCCCTCCCAGTGTCAGACCCCCCACCTCTGTCATCTGTTGGAACAAACCGCCGTTAGGTTGGGTGAAGCTCAACGTCGATGGTTCAGCAAGAGGCAATCTGGGCCCTGCTAGAGGTGGAGGTGTCTGTCGAGGTGGTAGGGGTGAATTCATTTTCGCCTTCTCAGAAGGCTACAGCCAGGCATCCAACATCTTCGCTGAGCTGCATGCGATTCACGATGGCCTTTCCTTATGCTCCCTTCTCGGGCTTCAGCAAGTCCCAGTGGAGTCTGACTCAAAATTAGTCATCGACTTTTCAAATGGGGCTGTCAGGCCCAGCTGGAAATAGTCCTACTGGGTGACCCACATCAAGAGGCTCTACTTGCACGGGCAAGTGATTTTCATTCACATCTATAGAGAGGGGAATGAACCTGCAGACGGCATGGCACGTCTCGGCAGCAGTTCTCAGCTGTCCTCATTCTTCAGACAGGTCTCCCTCCTTCCCCGTCGTGTTAGGGACAGCCTCTTCCTCGATAAAGTGGGCCTCGGGGCCGTTAGGGTGGGCCTCCTTAACGAATAGCTGTCCCAACTTTCCTGTTGTTCCCAGGGCGGTATGCCCTTTTCTTTCCTACTCGTTTACGATAGGCCCCTTCAGGTCCTTTTTTCCTATTGGGGCCCGAATGGCCACCTCTTGTATCTTTGTCATCTGAATGAAAGTTCTTGTTTGAAAAAAAAAAAAAAGAAAAAAGAAAAGAATGGAGAATGTTGGTGGAAACAATGATGACGTTGGCCTGGAAACAACAGAAGATGGATGGGCAGTGTTATCTCAGGGTCTGCCAAGCATGACGGCACCGGTGATGATGGGCACGACCATGACTTTGTATTATTTGTGGAACCTAACGTTGTGTAACAGTTTGATTGAGTTAAACTTTAAATAAACTGTTGTTAAAAATAAAATAAATCCTTACGATATCGACTGCTTATTGTCTGAGTCCACCTGAGACTTTAGTCCTCACAATTTTAGGTGGTACCATAAAGTGAGCTCAAAAGCTTGGTCAGGGGGTTTCAACGATAAAGAAAAAGGGATGGCCAGCTTGGTCGTGCAACATATATAGCAACATGGGTCAGGGTGTTTCAACAGTGTGGGTTTAAATCCCCACAGTTTTTTCTGTTGTGAGGTCCACTCACTAGACACCGGGAGTGTTTCAACGGTGGATATTCTATCCTCATTGTTTTTTTTACTAGTGGGACCCACTTAATTAGCTTGGATGGTAATCACATTACAGTGGATACCAGCTGTGGGTTCCATTTCACTGGACCCTAGGAAGGCTAGGGTGGTGGGCATCATATAAATAGAAAAACAGATGGATGGCATGGATATACAACATGTAGAGAGAGGTGGGCCATTGGGGTATGTGCAATGGTGGGTGCCATTGCTTCTAGCTGTTAATAGTGGGGTTAATTTGATGGACAATGTGGATTTCTCAAAATTATAGTGGGTCCCACTGTCCCTCGTGGTTAGACCCACACTCAAAAGGACCCGACAAAAGGGATGGAGAGTGATGATATAACACATATGGCAGGGTGGTACTTCCGAGAGAGGTTTCATAAGCAGTAAGTGATTGGTCACCATCTATACGATGGTGGGCCCCATATCTGAGATTTAAATCTGCCACAGTTTGGGCGTGAAAATGGGTGGCCGATGTGAGCATCACATACGTCAGTGGGGTCTACAAACTGGCGGCCCACTAGTGATATATTAAGTTCGTGTTAGTGTTCACGTCAACCATGTCTATGTATCCAGCAACCGGTTGGGTTGCAAATATCAACCTTCAGTCTCACCAACAAAAACAAAGGAAACGAGTTGTTTTTGGATTTATTATTATTATTATCTTTTTATTATTTTATTTTTTAAAGACTGAAATAAATAAAGTACATTTTTTCAAAAGCTACTTATTCTAATTTAGTAGTCAAACTAACTTAATTAAGAAAAGTAACTTAATGACTTACATAAGTTTAAAAAAAAAAGTTATTTATTTGGTAGTATCCAAATAAGCCCTTAATGCCCTTTCCATCTAAATGATAGTTTAAAAATACATGTTTGGTTCTCCACATCATGAAAATAGTATCTGAACTAGAGCCAAACAACAGCAATGAAATGTAGCACTTCACTGCTGTTGGATTTTGCTTTTATCATGCCCAATATTTTAGGACCTAAACCCAATTAAGAACCCTTTTTGTTAGCGGTTCATCCAACCATCAATTCAATCAGTTGAACTTGTTGAATGATTCCACTCAGAAAACTTTCCTATCTTAGAATAGTTAAATAGAAACATTTGGCAATAATTTACTCTTAACATTTGTACTTTAGGTGTCTATTTTATGAGTAGATGTCATGGTTTTGACCATTGATAAGTCTAATTTTCATTTTCATAAGTAAACAGATGACCTTCTAATTGAATTAGGTTTCCAGGGATCTAGCCTTTTGGTGGACATTTTGATACAAGCTAATCTAGCCATTCTGTCTGGTCTGGTATTAATGATGAATGGTCCAAATGGGTGGGCCTGCAGGATTTGATGGTTTACATGATCTTAGTACCTTCGCGCAAAGCTGAAAATGGATAATCTACATCCAAAGGTCCACCTAACTACTATCTAGCAGAGAGGATCTGATCACCCCCTCTAATTCTATAGTTAAGATAGTACCTAGACTACCGTGAATGGCTTTGATTGTCTAAAAGCGGACCACATGGACAAACTGAGGATAAACTCTCCTCCTCTTTTTTTTTTTTTTTTTTTTTTTTTTTTTTTTGGGGAATTTTGAGAGGAATTGCATGAAGGATACATTCCCTTTTTTATGCAGGGGCGAAGGGATTAGATTAGGCATGACTTAACTTATCTCATTGGATATCTCCCTGATCCTAAATGTGTCTTTGATTGTAATTAATATCGAATAACTATATATATATATATATATATATATATATATATATATATATATATAGAGAGAGAGAGAGAGAGAGAGAGAGAGAGAGATGGTCACCTACTCACATGCGCACCTTTGCACATGTGTCATGAACGTCTAATCCGAATGGTCCATAAGATGCGGAATCCCATGAAACCCTAGGAGACAAATTTTCACCCTGATCTAAGATTCTGGTGGGCCATAGAAAAGAGAAATGCAAATCAAGGGAAGAAACTATTTTCATTTTTCATGGCCACCAAAGTTTTGGTTCGAAGTAAAATTGGTACCAGGGGTTTCACGAGGTTCCGCTTCACCTGGACCGTTCAGATTTTTAAGACTAATAATATATGATGAGTTCTCAAAAAATTTGGGAGGACTATATATATATATATATATATATATATATATATATATATATATATATATATATATATATATATATATATATATATATATATATATATATATATATATATATATATATACTGGTTCTATACCGTCGAGCTCACGGGAACTTTCGGTGAGGTCGAACTATGTGGTACCCACCATGATGTATGTCAAACATCAATACCGTGCATTTGATGGGTCCTCTTTAAATTATGGGATATCTTAAAAATCAACCGTATGCGGAACTCAGGTGGGCCATACCATCTAAAATTATGTGAAGACATGCCTAAAACATATAAAAGCACTTAGTGGGGTCCACCTGAAATTTGGATGTGTCTGAAACTTATTCTGACCCCTCATCTAAGTGGGACATACATAATGGATGGGCTAGATTTATGAACCACATCTCGGTGGGCCCAAATAATGATTATGAATGTTTTAATGGAGGGTAGCCCCTCTCAACTTTTGTATGTGGTGTGGCTAACACAAGTCATGGATTGACTTGATTTTTAAGCCCAAGTCTGACCATGGAATGGTGCATCTGACTGATGGGGTAGATGTTCGACATACATCATGGTGGGCCCCACATAGCTCAACCTCATGGGGAGTTCCCATGAGCTCCACGGTATAGAACCTTTTCCATGTGTGTGTGTGTCTATATATATATGTATATATATGTATATGTATATATATGTATATGTGTATATATATATATATACATATATATATATATATATATATATATATATATATATATATATATATATATATATATATATATATGGTGATTTTTGTGGTCGCAGGTGTAACATGTGTCACTGCACGCTATCATTCTATTGGGCACATGGCCCACTAATGATGATCAACACCGTTCAAACATTATCCAGCACCATCCAAACATTGTCCATATTAATTAATGATTAAAAATTGTTAGTTTGCCACTCACACATGATCTTGTGCTTGCGGTCCATCCGAGGCTTGGAATTTCATTTAAGGCAAAGCATATATTTCAGTGGGCTTATCATAATAATAGTGTCAAAAATTATATATCTCACTAATTAGGGATATTAAAGTTGATTTAGTAATTAAATTCAAACTCACATAGATATACCATGCATAGGTATTTTTGAATTAAAGTTTTTTTTTTTTTTTAATCTTTTGTTAGCTTGTTAGTACACACCAACTGTCAGTACATGCACTATTAGCCACCCCCACTAGGGATCGATACCAAGACCTCAAGCGTTGAAACGTGGTATTTTTGAATTAAAGTTTATTCACACTCTAGTATGCCAAACACAATGGGAGGATTGCCAATCCGGGGGTTTTCCAATCCTGTGGTTCCGAATCCAGGGGTTCCAAATCCACGCTCCCAAACAGGCCTTAACTCATTTCTCATCCTGTTTCTCTCTCTTCTCCCGCACGACTTCCTTATTTCTCTCTCCGCCCCCGTACGACTCCACCTTCTTCTTCTTGACAGTGCAAGAGCTCGAAGAGATCCATCAACTTCTATCGAGATCGGGAGACAGGGTCATTGGGCATTTGGAAGGGAAGCACCCATGTGCCCTCTCTCTCTCTCTCTCTCTCTCCTCTCTCTCTCTCTCTCTCTCTCTCTCTCTCTCTTGATGGCGATACCATGCCCACTCACCTTCTTCACTCCACTCGCCCTCTCTCCACGGCCCCACCATCCGTACAATCGCATCTCCTTACCCACCATCACCTTCTAACCATCTCACCAACCACCCTTTCCATTTCCCAACCTACACTCCCCAACAAATCCCATCCCTTCATCACCACTTCCACAAAACCCCACGACCGATGGCTGAAAATCACAGCCGCACACATCAACATCTCATTCCAACCGCTCATCTCCCCTCACTATCATTGGGGAATATGGACCTCTCTCTTCATAGCTGGTGCAATCGGCGCCCTAGTCAACACTCTGGTGACGCTCCCCACAACTAACCTCAGCATCATTGCTAGTGAGGTCCCGGTGTATCCTATTGTCTTGGAGTATCTGCTGCCCATCACCGTTTTATTATTATTATTATTATTATTTTATTATATATATATATATTTTTTTTTTAAAGAAGAAAGATCTTCATTAAAAACTGGACAGGATTTACAGGCATTCGGGTGGGCTTGAGCAAAAAGAAGCGAACCACACCTATGATATGGACTTTACCTACCTATGGGAGGATCTAACCGAACCTAAACCAACCTTGTCGAGGAATAACAGCCCTCGCACCTGAGGATTTAGATCCCTGGAGTGATCAAACACTGTCGAAATCTGATAATGGCTACCCTCTCTAGCTAGCCCATCTGTGGGACCATTCCCCTCTCTACAGATCACCGAAAACTCTAAGAAAACCCCCTTTCCTAGCATCTGAATTTTGCTGACCCACGGACGCCATTGCCAGGGCACTAAAGACGTGGAAGTAATAAGGCCCACCGCCACACTGGAGTCTGACTCCACCACAATCTTCTGAAACCCCCGCTCCAGACACAAAATAAGACCGTCATAGATAGCTCTCACTTCCGCCCTATTGTTGGTCCCCACGCCATAGCTGGGATAGAAGGCGAAGCACAATTTACCTTTAACATTTCTATAGACGCCCCTGCCGCCGGATCGGCCTGGGTTACCACACACTGAGCCATCTACATTCAGCTTCACCCACCTGGCAGGCGGTTTTTCCCATTTGATGATCTGAGTGACGGGAGGCAGGCTGGGCAGAGGAAGCGCACTAGGGCCATGTCCTAAAAATATGCGGCGCGCATCCTCATGGCTCTCCATCAGGTTTCACACCCACCACCTGATGCGAGCAAGGGATGCATTAACCGAAGTGGAGTGATCATTATATCTGGCCTCATTTCAACACCACCAGATTTCCCACAAAATGAGGGCGGGAAGCACTCAATGGATTGTGGCAGACACCGCGCCTGGCGCTCCCGCATTCTTCCATTGATTGAGCCGATCTATCACATTGAGGTGCGGGAGGAAAGAGATGCCACAAAGAACTGAGAAGTAGTGCTAAATAGGTTTCGCCCGCTGCCTAAGCAAAAACAAGTGCAACAGAGATTCCACCTGCGGGCCATAGGTGGTGCCGCCCAAACAGCAGGAACAGCGGGAGGCGATCTGAATTCCTTTGCTCTGCACCCGCACATCGACAGGAATTGCCCCCTTCAACAGACGCCAATAGAATAACGACATCTTCAGGGGGAGGATTGGATGCCAGATCCACTTGAACCACCAGAAGCTCTAACCCGGATCCTGCCCCAAATTCCACGCCGATTTAATAGAGAAATTCCCCGAAGAGTCTAGCGGCCAGAAACAGGATGGTGGGTCCACCGAAGTCGTGAAACCTTTGTGAACAATGAAATTGATGATGTCCTCGGACAGGAAGAGGCTGATTGAAGAAGGGGGCAAAGGACCTGCTGAACCAATAAAATCTTTTACCTGAAGAGACCTCAGCTCTGGTGGGATAGGGGAAGTCGCAAGGGTCTGAAGGGGCCCCAAACCCATCCAATTCTTGTTACACACATTCAGCTCTCCAGAGCCAACCTGCCATTGAACAGAATTTTCAATCACCGGGAGCTGGAGCTTAACCTCCTTCCAAAAAGGGGAAGCCGAGGAGGAGGGGGTGGCTGCGCTAATGTCTTCCAACTCTTGACGATGCCTCGCATGCATATATAAGATCCAAGGACTTACCTGTTGCCCGTATTTGACCTGCCATGCCATTTTGCTACACTGAGCTATCAGAACCTCTTTTAATTTCCGAATCCGTAGGCCGCCTTCGTCGATAGGAGATGAGATCTTGCTCCAAGCTACCCACTGAATCTTCTTCCTACCTTCCACCCAGCCCCAGAAAAATTGGGCGAACTTACACTCTAGCTCAGCCAGAATTTGGATCGGAACTTTTGTGGCCGCCATAGAGTGCAGGGAGATGCTGCCCAGAACATGCCTGATGAGGATCGGACGGCTTGCCTGTGATAGAAACCTGGTTCGCCAAGATGAAAATTTATTACTCACCTTGTCCAAAAGTGCTCTGAATGAAGTCGGGACAATCCTCCCCTTAAAAAAAAGGGATACCCAGGTATTGCACCCCTACTCGAGCTTTGGAGAAACCTAGAGTTCTCTCAATTTGCTTGATTTTACCCGAGTTCAGCTTTTCGGAATAGAGGAAACTACTCTTGTGAAGATTGATTCTTTGGCCGGACGAGTCTTGAAACACCCCCAAAAAATCCTTAACCTTACGCAACGAATCTTTGCTACCGTTCACAAGCTGGTAGCCAGCAACGGTGCTTCAGAAGACTTTTAGCAGTGTTTGGACAGACTTTTGCCGGCTCTTTTTCAACTTTCTCAGGCACTTTTTTTGTGATTACTGGTGGCTAGCAGATGCGCCGGAAAAAGGAAAATGGGCGCAGGAAAAGTCTACTCGATCACGGTGGCCAGAAAAATTGCTGGTAAATGATGATGAGCACCGGTAAAGCCTTTGCCAGCGCACCTTTTTTTCAGCACTTGTCTGAGTACCGATAAAGCTTTTCCTAGCTATTTTTAACCTTTACTGGCGCTTTTGACTGCCGATAAAAGCATTTTTCTTGTTGTGTATTTAAAAATCAATTTCAAACCTCAAAGAAAAAAAAATACAAAGGAGGATTTAAAGGTAACGGCAAGATGCATCATAAAAATTAGGGAAGAAAACCATAATGGTCCATTCATTTGGTAAGTTACTGTTGAACTGAGTGAATGGCCAGTGGTCCAACTCAATCTATGTGTATGTCCCGCCTATTGATGGGTTGTTCTAACTTTTTTCTTCAAGTAATCCTCGTGGTATAGCCACTAGTTTTATAGGTATGATGAGAGGTGCTTTTGTCATTTTAAGATACTAATACGAGTAGCCCGGTCAAGGGCAAATGCATATATCCTGCACTCACACCAAAACACACAAGACTTCTACCTGTTACACGCAACAGGTAAAACACTTTGTATTCTATCTCGACCACCGAATTTCTTTTGTGAGATCACTACAAGAAAAACGATGCAGAGCCGACGGTTGGGGTTACCCTTCGCCGGCCGCCAGTTCTACCGGCCGCAGGTAAAGGGGCCGATAAAAAGAAAAAAGGGACGCCCTGATTCATTTGGCTCCCCGATCGACTCTCTCTCTCTATTTTAAAATGAAGAGAAAAGGACTCTCTCGTTCTCTCTCGATTGCAGAATCGCGGAATAACAACAGTCAAAAATAGTAAACCTAACCCTAGAAATCTCTCTCCCACACACACACACACACACTCTCTCTCTCTCTCTCTCTCTCTCTCTCTCTCTCGAAACCCTAATTCTTTCAAAATCAGGGTTACTGAAGATTAGGGTTTTTGGATGTGAGATCGTTCGGATCCGTCATGGCCGATCTTCCCGGCGATTTTTGGATGTGAGATCGTTCGGATCCGTCATGGCCGATCTTCCGGCGACGCGGCCGGCAGAAATAGGGCTTCTCGCGGGGCAATGGCCGTACGGATGCGCCGCCGCCGACGGTGTCGGGATCGTTCAAGGGGTCGAGGAGGCGGACATCGGTCCAAAGTAGAGCCTCACCGAGATGAGATCATTTAGTTTGTTTAGATTTCAAAGGGATGTTGGGATTACGCCTGGATCCAATTTTGAGCCAAATCCAACCTTTGTAGTTCCTTGAGCTGACCGATTTCAGGTGGAATTTCTCCGGAGATCTAATTGTGGCTCAAATTCAACAAAGCCAAGTTGGTAAGTCAACCGATTGAGGCAGGTATGCTTCCATAGATGCGATTCCTTCCCATGTACAAACTCTTGAGATTGGTTGAAAGATTGCTGATTGTTTCAGGAATTAGGATGTCGAGATGTTAGGATGTGTTGGAATAAAACGTGGGTGGACCTCAGATTGAGTGATTTGAGTATAAAAGTCCATTTTCTATACTGATTTTTGTTTTTCTAGAGTTCAAGTACCTGTTTTATTCCAAATACAGATCATGCTTTATATCCTTTATTATAATTTTATCAAAATTTCAACGTTTAAGTTATTAAGTTGGCAATTTGGTTATAATTTGTTCATTCAACTACTATCACCTTCATTAATCTCATTCTCTTGTGCATGATTCATGGTCTAAGTACACAAACGTTGGATGTGTTTGGCTCTAATTTTAATTGTTCTGATTTTTATAGGCTTTGCTAAGATTTCTTTGCTTGCATCCTTCTGAGATTGTATTTCTTATGAGGCTTTGCTAAGATATGATTCACTGGTGTTGTTTGTTGTGGTGAGAGACAAATGTGTGCAGTAGAAACTGAGACATCTGGTTTGGTGGGAGGAGAAACAATAAGAAAGACATGGGAGAACCTTATGGAAAATTGCGTGGAAATGAAGGAACTTGTTTCTGGTTCATATTTGCGGGAGATGTGTTTCCCTTTTTCTTTGTCTCTACCTTTGAATTTCTCTCACAATCACATGTTCAGAACTGATATAAATTCATTTACCATTCATTCGAAATCAGTGTGAATGTGAGCTGAATTGGTTTGTAAAATCCATGATAATTTTTTTCGGTGGAAATGTTTGAAAGCTTCTATTTTTTACTCAAACATAAGAAATCACATGTTATTTTATTTTGTTTTATATTTTGTTTGCATTTATGGACAACTCATGAGTTTTTCCCTTTGTTCTTTATTTTGTTCAGAGGCGATCAGTCAAAATGTATACCGCGAGGAGGAAAATTCATAAAGATAAGGATGTTGAACCCTCTGAGTTTGAGGAGTCGGTTGCATATGTTTAAATATTCTTGACTTAACACTTGCAAGCTTTTGGCTTTATTTTCTCCTCTGATTTTGTTGCCTTTGCAGTCATTCTTTGATTCGAAGAACACCAATCAGGAACTTAAAAGTGGTTTTTGATTATCGTGTGCTGCTTTGATTTGCAACAGGAACTTACAATTATTTTACTCACACTTCTTCCAGTGGCTTGCATTAACAACGACAACAATGAGAATTCGGATTTTTCAGTGGGCTTAAAGGTACTGCATCCTTGATAACTGTTTAGCTCATGTCAAAATGCTAAATGTATTCTTGAAATATGCATGTCTTTTTTCCCTCTCCTTGATAATCCTTGATAAATGCATGTGAAATTAAATATTCTAAGTGGCTTAATCATCATATGGGTAAAACAATCCAACACTTAAGAGAAATCAACCAACGATCTAAGTTCATTCTACACATGTTTACCCACCAGATGCATGATCAGATCAACCTGATTTTCAGACCAATCTAGGCAATCAGAATCGCCAGATGATGGGCTCTGATCTTGTACATGTGTGCCTTTTGTACACGCACGAGGCTAGTAGAAAATTAACTCAGCTGTCATCACATCTACATATATGCTCCTTAAACTTCATTTTTAACTAATTTTTCACAAGTGATCACACACCTTGGTCTTATATACACTGGTCTAATCTGATCACCCAAATGCTGGGCCCCACAAAATATGGTCATTACGTGCTGAAAACTTCATTTCTAACTCTATTTTTTTTTTTCACAAGTGATTACACTCATGAATGCTTTCATGCACAAATGCTGGGCCCAAAAAAAATAATAAATAAAAAGAATAAAAAGATTACACACGATGGTTTCATGCACAAATGTAAGTGGTCTAATCTCCAGATTGACCACACAATCGATGGGCCCCACAAAAGACATGGTAGTAACTATGTGCTGAAAACTTCATATTTAACTCTCTCTCTCTCTCTCTCTCTCTCTCTCTCTCTCTCTCTCTCTCATTTGTTGGACAAGTGATTAGACAATGGTTTGAGGCTGAAATCTAAGGGGTCAAATCTCGAAGATGATGACCACTAAATTGTTGGGCCCCACAAAGAGATGATGATGGGCCCATTGAAAGCAACTCCATCCACCATTTGCACTGTCAAATGGTCAAAGGGTAGAAATATTTAAACAGTAAAGGCCAGTTTTCTTGTAGTGTCTTCAATTATTCAAAGAGTAGAAATATTTAAACGGTTAGGATGATCTGATCAATGCAATATTGTCATTGTGTCCCAGAGGCTAGCTAAGCCCCCATCAGTATAAAGCTCTGCCCAATGCCTACACAAGCACACGTGCAAACATGGTAAACTTGTGTTAGGCACTTTTCCTTTGAACATGGATGGTCCACTTATCCTTTGAACATATCCAAGGGTTGAAATATTTTCATCTTTTTTCCTTTTCTGGTATTTTCCATCCACGGTGTGGCCAAGCTATAAAAAAAAGCTATTTTCTGAAGAGACAAGTACGCATTATTTCTGTTTGCCTTTAAAAAAAGCTATTGTTTGCCTTTTACATATTTAGATCAGACCAACAATGTTCTTTCTTATGCCTGTTTGTACATCAACTGATTGGGAATGGTATGAAATCATTTGACCTTGTTCCTAGCATTGGAAACTTTTTCATTACTTGCACTCTCTCATATATATATATATATATATATAAGTTCAATGCAAGTTTTCGGCTTTGAATAGAGATTCATCCTGCTTCTGGAGCTTCATACGGGCTAGCAATGAGCCGCTTGCTCAACCTAATTACCTGTTTTTGGTTTCATTTCAGAAGGCTTGGGTGTGAGCTGAATTGTTTCAATTTCATGGTTTATTCATTTTCAGCTGATGCAACGTGGCCGTCCAAGATGTGAATTTAGTGGATGAGGGTAAGCACTTAATTCCTAACATGGTGAGGTTTGATTGAGCCATATCTCGTTTGATCTGTTACGTAGGTAGGGTGGCATGTGGCCCAATTAAATGTTATTCCACATTAGGGCCACATTCATCAATTTGCATTGAAGCTAGGATTTACTTCGATTCGTGTTGAAGCTATGTTGTCAGAAGAGACTAAAGTAGTGCCTTAAACAAATTAATGTGAATGTCTTGATGGCGCTCCCTTAGTTGTAACAAACTCACCATTTACATTGATGCCTCTATGTTGTGTTGAAGTTGTTTGAGTCGTCTATTGAGAATTCATGTTCAAAATACACCTTAGTAGTGTCCAAGCATTTATTTGTGTGTTTCATGTTTACACCAGATGCGCAGCGTGTAATGCTTTCCAAAAATAAATGTTTATACTGATGCTCAAGCGGAGGATTATAGGCCCTTGTATAATGTTAATGTGCAACAAAAATGGAAGTATTTCAGCCAATGAGACTAAGATGGCTGAGTCCCGACTGAACATTAAGGCTTAGATCCCCCACACCACCTGAATTTTAAACTATTTAATTCAATATACATTGATTCCTATATCAAACAAGTTTCTACCCCTGTTCGTGTTTGCTTTGAATTGTGTAAGAACCATTGGATTCTTTAGATACATCTATTTAACCTTATTTTCATTTGTTCTATTTGACTGCAGGAGATGATATCCAGGCCTGAAATTGGACAATCACAAAGGTTTTATGCATGAAACAAAGTTGATTTTTCCCTTCCTATGTTGCTTTACTATTAAGTCCATGTAGCTTTTTCTTTCTTCTTTATATAGTTTCTATAATGATTTGTATTTTTTAAAAAGGTTTCTGGGATATCAAGCTGATATATATGGGTGGACCAGCCTGATTTTTTGAGGTTCTATATCAGAAATTAAAGCTGATTTATCTTGTCATCTTTGAGGTGGCACCTAAAGATTGGAGTCCATGCTAATCTTGTCATCTTTGAGGTGGACCAGCCGTGTTTCACTAAATGAGCACATACACGTGGCAGCCGGCACATGATCCTGTCCTTCCATTTAGTGGGGTTGTGTAGTAGGGCAGTCTGTGAAAAATCACATCAAGTCTCGCCTGCTCCTTTATAAGGACAGACTCTGATTGTTTATCCGCATATATTATACACGTGTCATGCATTAACCGAAGTCAAACTGTCTAAATTTCGGCATGCACGTGTCATGCATTAATTCTCCCAAATTAAAGTTATTAATCTGTCCAAATTTTGGCACCACCGCAAGTATATCATGATGGAGTCATAACCAAAATCAGATGGATGACACCCTAAATAAAAACAATCTATATGAACCCAAAACATAGGGCATGGTCCAAAACTCAGACGGACTAACTTTGATATGGGTTGTTTAGGCAGGGTGGAGTCTTTAGGTTGTCTGGACTTGGTGGAGTTGCACCCCAAACCTAAATGCTGAGATGAGAAGCTGTGGGTGATTAATTCTTTCTTTACTGTAAATGAGGCTATACCTAGATGTTGGTACCAGTTATGTATACTCTACTGATGTGTGATAGACATAGCCATAAGTATGGCTGTTGAGAACTTTTAACAATCCATTTTTTTGAACTTTTAACATCTTAGAACTGTGATGTCCTCTGGCCATCACTGGCTACAAGAGCTCATATGTCTGAATTCAGGTTTTTCTTCAGATGTTCCAAGAATTGTTGTTTTATCAGGAATAGGTGGGAATTCATGTATCACAAGATTTGAGGGTTTTAAAATAAAAATGTAGTGTAGTAGTCAGTGTTTTATTTTATTTTATTCTTGGTATTTGTGACATCTGAAAATAGGTTTTGGATTTTTGCCTTTCAATGAGTAGGTGTTCTCTGAGTTTTTACTTTCTTCTGCCTTTCTGTATCTATGGTCTGAAGATGGAGACTTTTGCAGGTTTTTGGTTTTTTATGTGATGAAAATCATGTAGAAACCTAGATGTATAGCGTGAAGCATTGGATCCCATCTAAAGAACTCCAAAATGCAAAGGTCTTGAATGGACTAGTATCAGGGTGGGGGACCTCTGTGAAGCTCCTTCAAGCTAGCCTCGATCCACGCACCATGTTATTCTGTAAGGTCTTTTTATAACCATTCCATAAATGCATTTCTATTCTTGGCATATTACATATAAAGTTGTTCTGGAAATATTGGCCATTGCATACGAGCTTTGAATTAGTTTTGTTGGAATTTGGTTCAATTGTTATTGATTTGTAGCTATTGATTTCATATTATTATTCTATCATAATGCGACTGTTTTCGTCCTCATGAATTTTGTTCCCAAGCTGATAAATCAGGTAGTTTGCATGTCCTGCTTTCTTTCCTGAAGTTGGGATGTTGTGTAGGATTGGTTGATGCTTGTTTAAGTCTTGTAACCATGCAAATGTTTTATCTATGGCATTTGTATTATCTGTAGCTTGTTAGAAACTAGTGTTCTATCAACAACCAGAAAAATTGTTTTGGAGGTTTTCTTTTGTAGATATGTTGAATTTATATTTTAAGAGATTATTCTAGCTGTTGTTGTCATGTGGGCTTGTTTTATTTATTATCTAGATACTTGATTAGGTGTGTCATGTTGGATTATGATAAACATTTGGCAATCTCTTTGATGACTTGAGCTGATAGTTTCCTTCTCTGTTTAAATAGCTCATTTCCCTTTTCAATTAATAGAAGTTGTGTGGTTTGTTTGAAAAAAAGAAAAGAATGGAAAGAGGAGAAGAAGGACGGCTGCAATATCTATGGTTTTACTTTACCAGAGTTGGTTCATTTAAAGACATGGTCACTTGCTTTGTTAAAATATTTAAAGCTTATTGTGCCATATGGTCCATGCATTTGTTTCAAGTTCTCAAATTCTCAGGATCTTTCCATTTAAAGTCATGGTCATTTGCTTGATATATTTTAAACAAGCTGTGTATCCTGAAATTGGTCAACCCTTTCCTACTTATTGTAGAGGCCTTTTGCTTGCCCATTGGATGATTGCCATTCTAGCTATAGACGGAAAGACCATTTGACTCGGCACTTGCTCCAGCACCAAGGGAAACACTTCACATGCCCGTAGAGAGCTGCAATCGTAAGTTCGTTTTCCAGGGAAATATGACACGTCATGTTAAGGAATTGCATGATGATGAGTCTCCTGCGGCTGCCAGTGAAGGTCAGAAGCAGCATATTTGCCAGGAGTTTGGATGTGGCAAGGCGTTTAAGTATGCATCAAAGTTGAGGAAGCAAAAGGATTCACATGGTAAGTATTTATGGCGGTCAATTTGTTGAATTTCTCATCCTCAGATGGATTTGTACATTGGATGCCCATCCCATTGATTGCCTTTCGTCCCTTCATTTGTTTTCCAACTTCAACTTCAACCTTGTGTTTAATCATCCTCTCGTTGCCTGTGGCAATGATCTTTGTTAATTTGTTTGATGTCTTAACTTTTATTTCTTCAATTTTCTATTTCGTTTGATTGAATATCTGCGTAAACTCGTTATTTTTTTCCCTATCACGTTAAACTGGATTTGTGGAAGTGCGCCTTGAACCAGCTGCATGAAAACTTTCTCGAATGCCAAATGTCTCAAGACTCACCTCCTCTCCGCCACCAATATATTCCTTGTGAGGTCTGTGGGACTAAACAACTGAAGAAAAATATCAAGCGTCATCTACGCACCCATGATGAAGAAGAAGTTGAGAGGATCAAGTGCAGTTATGAAGGTTGCCTCCACAAATTTTCTAATGTATGATTCTGCTAACATCCTTGTAACATTATTCCTGTCTTGATTTTTTTTTTTTTTTTTTTTTTTTTTTTTTTTTTTTTTTTTTTAGAGAAAAAAAGAATAAAAGAATATCATTCTCAGGGGTCAATGATATGATGTGTTGATGAAAGGAAAAAAAGGTTTATTTGGTAGAATGGTAGTTGGTCCGTAATTCTCTCGGAAGCAAAATCATGGCTTTAAAGCCTCAACCCATATTATTGTGGACAACTAGACCTTAACTCAGTTACCACTTGTAAATCCAACACTGCCCAGTATGTTGACAAACCCATTGAAAGGCCAAAAGGCATTTGACAAGACAAGAAAACTGCCTGATCAATTCCACGGTAATAATAATAATGACAATTCCACAGTGATGAAATAGGATATTACCATATATGCAATTCTTGTTTGCTAATTGGCCCTCCGCTATTGTTTTATGTTCTTTTGCAGAGATCAAACCTCAAGCAGCATGTAAAGGTCTGTCCACCTTGAGCTGACCATTTAAGTGTCGAGTCTCAGGATGCGAGCAGAAGTTTTCCTACGAGACATGTGAGAGATAATCATGAGAGATCTGGTGCCCATGTTTATATTCAGGTGATTTGTCTATGTGCTACTTGGAATGGAGTTCAAGCTCTTAATTTATGGTTATCTTGGCCTTTTGAGGCATTTCTCATTGTGGTATGATTGATGGTTTTGATTGCAGGGCGACTTTTTAGAATCCGATGAGCAATTTCGCTCGAGACCTAGGGGTGGTCGTAAAGGAAGCTTTTGTGACTGTGGAGACACCGTCGCGAAAGAGGGTTGTTCCTCAGTCGATTCTGTTTTGGATGATGCATCAAAATACCTGAGTTGGTTGCTTTTCGAGAATCAAGAGCCGTTGCAGATGTTTGAACTCCATTCGCTATTAGAGTCGAGGACATCAACTTATGTATCATATCAACCTCATTTTCTGTATCGGAGTTGTCTATATGTTTCACTTCTGGTCCCTTTTCCATGTATATGCGCTACGGATTTCAAATGATATATAAAGTGTGAATCTCTTCGTGTCTTGTGCAACTCTCAAATCTTCGTCATTCAATGAATTTCAAATGATACACACACACATCTTATTTCCATTGTCCCTTGACGTGCAGGTTGTAAGTTCCGATGGAAAGAAAGTGAAGCTATTGCATGCATTGCCAGATATTGACATCGAAGATGCAAAGGTATTTCTATGATGGCTTCTTGATCATTTTCACAAAGAATCGATACATGACTGCCATCCCAAAAAGCTATAAACTTCTTAATGTGTATGTTCATCGACTCTATGCTCTGTTTCCCTCTGTCAACATAATCTCCTAGGAATAGGTAGTTGGCATCTGGTGGAAAACCTCCATATTCAAACATTCGTAGGAGGTCCGAAAATTGCCCATGTATGTCGCTTGCTTAGCGGAAGAAGAAGAAGAAAACCCATGTAAATGTTGTTACACCGCAAATGATTTACTGGGTAAAAAAGGCATTGAAGGGACCCCTTAGCCTCGTAAATGATTTACATGTAATTTAAAACTTAGCCTATTTACTGAGCTTTCAAATGACCCCTTAAGACACCGGATACATGCATCGGTGTTGGGCTCGAGATCGTATAATGTGGTATGCTGTTCATTCTTTGAACGGATCATCGAGGGTGAGCTCTTTGTGCGTGCCACTTTTCCTTGGAACAAATGCTTTAAAATATTGGGTGAATGGCCGCATCCTATGTATATGTATAGCCCCAACGATCAACGGATGGTTGGTATTCTCAGGTAGAACACGCGAATATGTATGTGATATCCACTCAAACCACTGTTTGAATGTGGAGGTTTTTCTCTCCGGTAATGTAGCCGATTTGACTGGGATCTTGGTTGTTCTAAATGGTTGTATCAACTAAGCTTTAATAAAGCGCTCTATCTTTCCAATGAGAATGAGGGTGGAAGCTTTATCTCGATTGGTAACCTTCAAATAGATAGTGAAAAGGAATATTTCACACCTAATTCAATGGGAGAATATTACGGAACCTACCATTTTTGAATCATAGGGAAATTAACCCTTTAAAGAACAATTTAGAAAGTTTTGAGAATAGTCTATTTATTGACTCCTCTTTGTGATGATGTCACACGTATCATTTGCTTGTTTTATCATTAATATTTCATATCTTGTAAATGTAGGCTTGATTAAGTAACTTTAGAAACGTGGATTTATATGTCGAATGTTTAATTCCTTAAACTCTATTTATATGATTATTCATTTCAATATATTAATTGATTTCCATTTCCTTTCTTAGTCCTTTCAATTGTGGTCTTCTCTCATTTTGTGGGTCAGCAGGTCGAGTCGCAGATTTGCTAGGCTTCAATGGATTCAATGCTCATCGTGCCCATGACCAAATTTTATTATTTACTGGTGGTGGCGGTCCTTCCAAGGTACTCGCGACCTTTTCTACACAAGGGCAATGAGAGGAATTTCAGTCTCAAGCGCACTAGGTTCGATCTGCTCCCGGGATTTAGGTCCAAGCATAGTTGTCCAAGACCACATTGCATCATTTGATAACATTTCCAGTGAAAGAGAAGGCCTGAGCAAGGATGATAACATTCAGAGTGTTAAAAAAAAAAATAAAAAAATACACGAGTGTCACCTTTTCTTTTTTCCTCTTTTTTTTTTTCTTTTTTCTTGCTGACAAATAAATTTTGCTATGGCTACCAGTAGCTATATGTTTTTAAAACTCTAGCTACGGTTATTCTACGGACTACAACATAGCTACGGATTTTATCCGTAGCTTTTAATAAAAAACCGACGATTTAGCGGCAGCCAGTACAACCGTCAGTAAAGGTCCCGACCGTCGGTAAAGCCTTTACCGACTGAGGCTTTACCGGCTGTTACCTGACTGCGGGCAAAGGCTTTGGCATGGTTTTCTAGGCCTTTGCCGGCGGTTTTGACCGCTGGTAAAGGCCACTTTTCTTGTAGTGGATGCACTTGGTGCAAACAACCCCATAAACAACTCCTGTAGGCTAGACTCTTAGTAACAACGTAAAACAATGCCTAATTTTATTTTTTTTTAAGTTTTTTTTTTTTTTCAAAACTGATCTTCATTACTCAAAGGAAAAGACTGTACAAGGCACCCCACAAACTGAACAGACCCTAGAACAAAAAATTATGAAGGGCCGAACAAAAAAAAGAAAAGGCTGCTACAAATCTACAAGAAGCTCCAGAAGATAGAAACAGATCAAAGGAGCTAACTGGTCGGTCTTAGCGCACCTAACCTGACCCTATCTAAAACGAGCATACCACGGACGCTAGGAGGAAGGCACCTGGATTGAAGATAGATGGAGGACTGTTGAAGACGGCTCCCTTCCCGAGCCAAACCATCCGCCGGCCCGTTGCCTTCTCTAGGAATGTGAGCGAAAAGAAAGTTACCCAAACGGCATAAACGGTTGATACGATACAGCCACGGGTTCCACTTCCAAGGATTAATGTTTTGATTTGTGAGACTTTGGATGGCCAATTTTGAATCAGACTCAACCATAACAGTATCCAGACCTTTTTCCAAACATAACACCATCCCGTCGTGGATAGCACGGAGTTCCGCCATATTATTTGAGCCAATCCTGTAACCCATGGAGAAACCGAACAAAAACAGCCCATTTTCATTTCTACATATGCCACCGCCGCTCGAACGGCCCGGATTACCCATCGCCGATCCATCAACATTTAATTTGACCCATCCTGGGGAAGGTTGCCTCCATTTCACCATAGTGAAGTCATTTCGATGAGATACAGCCGGCAGATTCATGGGTCTGACTTCATGATTCCAGCTAGCACCTTCCGTTAAGTCTTGACGAAGAAGCAAATTAGCCCACCATCTGACTCGTGCCATTGATTTTACCAAGGTCATCTGGGAATTTTCATAGACAGCTTCGTTTCTTGCTCGCCATATCTCCCAAAGGATCAGAATGGGCAGTAGAAAACGGACCGAGCGCTGCGCTGCTCCTGGAGCCGAGGCATTCCTCCAATGACACAATTTGCCTGCAATCGAGCTGTGGAGCAACGGGGGGATACCACACATGGATCCAAAAAACGTCCAGAGAGCCTGCGCATGACGACCAAATAGAAAAAGATGGGGGATTGATTCCTGTTGAGCTAATTTGTTCCTAGCTTGTTGATAGCATCTGCAGCAAGAGGCCAAAGCCACACCTTTCTCTTGAATCCTGGCATCAACGGGTAGCGCATTGAGAAGAGCCCTCCACATGAAAATTGAGAGTTTTGGGGGGAGAGACCGAAGCCAAATCTATTTCACCCAATGGTTGGATGGGGAGGGCGCACGCAACACCTTCCAGGCTGAACGAATGGTGAAGCTACCTGATGATTCATGCGGCTAGAAGCATTTGGGGGAGTCCTCACCAATAGAAAATCCGCCATTGATGATATCTTCGATAATGTGTTAAGGGAGGAATGAAAAAACCCGGGATGGAGGGTGGGGACCTGAATATCCTAGGACATCTCTGATTTGCAGATCGATGAACTCTGAAGGAACAGGACAATCTAGCAGCCGTTGCAGGGGGCCCCTGCCCAACCAGTTGTGGGACCAGAAATTAAGCTCCCCATTACCCATCGACCATTGAATATGCTCTGAAAGGAGAGGAAAGAGAGCATGAACTTTTTTCCAGAGAGGAGATGTGTTCAAGGAAGCGGGCGCCTGATCAGTGGCATTGAAATCCCTGGCATGCTTGCGGCTCATGAGCTGGGCCCATGGACTGACGGTCTCTCCGTATCTGACATTCCACGCTAACTTGAGACGGTGAGCAATCATCACATCTTTTAGTCTTCTGCCCACCTTCCTCGAAGGGCCTAAAATTTCTAAGTTGCAAATGTGTGGTTTGCATGTGTTTTGGATCAAGATGACTCTTCGGATATTATCTATTCATCCTAATTAGACTAATTTGATGAATGGACTGGATAGATTAATATACACACCATTTAGGCCACACACATAATTACCTATGGTTGGCGTCCCCTCTTGCATTATTTCTTGTGTTTAGGCCCAACTTAGTTATGGATGGAGATGAATTTTTGTCTTATGCCCTAAAATTTCAGCCATACCTAATTTAGGGACAGGATGTCAGGCACACAAAATAGTGGGCTTAGAGCTCAACTGTTGTGATTGAGCTATGCTGTAGGCCCTAAACTTCGGGCTGGAGAGAGCGGGAGAGGGAAGAGCTGCTAGGGTGGTGGAGAAGACGGCCAAAGGGAGAAAGGAGGAGTTAGTGACAAGAGAATACACTATCAATCTCCACAGGCGTCTCCATGGATGGACCTTCAAGAAGATGGCTCCCAAAGCCATAAAAGAGAAACAGAAATTTGCACAGAAGGCAATGGGGACAACCGATGTTAGGGTCGACGTGAAGCTAAACAAGCACATATGGAGCAGGGGTATACGAGGTGTGCCTAGACGTGTTCGCATGTGCGTTGCTCGCAAGAGGAATGAAGAGGAATATGCTAAGGAGGAGCTTTATTTGTTGGTCACTGTAGCAGAGGTCCCACCTGAAGGGCTCAAGGGATTGGGAACTAAGGTCATCGAAGAAGGAGATTAGACTCAATAAACTTCAGTTTTAAGAGGTACGTTTTTGAGATTTATGTTTTGATTTTTTTTTTTTCTTTTAATCAGTGCATTTTGGATGTATTCCGGATTTTGAGATTGCCGTTGAAAGTTATGTTCGGTCAGAATGTTTAGCTTTACACATTGCATCTAAATATTTAAATGGCACGTAAGCTTTTAATATATATATATATATATATATATATATATATATATATATATATATATATATATATATATATATATATAAAGAGCTGTGTTGTAGGCCCACCTTAAAGGTATGCATGAAAATCATGCATATCCATTCATTAGGTTGACAATACTGTAGAAAACTATATATGATAAAAATAAAATAAAAATACTCAATAATACAAGTGTGGCACACTTGATGATCTTTAGGTTGGGACCTACCTTTCTAGGGATGGGTGTCATATATATTGTCACTTTAGTTATATAAATTCTTAAATGTAAGGGAGCAACCTACTGTTGGTGTGAAATTTGGAGTTCCAAACTATGAGAAAAGTATGAATACCCTTTTTTTTTTTTTTGGTTTAAACACAACTTTAATAGGTCCACCGGGCATAATGCCTGATCAAGATATCCAACCTTTAGGAAGATACAAACCGTTGATCAATACCTTTTATTTTTGCACGTTCCCTTTGAAAAGTGCCCATGATTTGCAAATGGTCTCATTTGCATTTGCTAAGCCCTCCTGTCTGTGCAATAAGCTCATGTATGGCAACACATGTTGCAACATGGGATATAAGTGTGAGATCCAATCCATCCATTAGGTTGGTCTGACCTTTTACATGTTTTCCTAAAATAAATCTAGTCCACTAAGCATGTGGTCCCTTAAAAGTAGATCAACCTGATTCTTGGGCTAGGGAATGAATACGGTGATACTTTTCTGATGGATGGTTGGATTTTGGCTTCATAATTCCATGCTGGCATTATGACATGTACATGAGCTTTCCTGCACATGCATATGGGCTTAGCAAAGCTCTCCAAATTTGATGGATGTGAGATTGTAAATGGGATAGAAAAAGTATGATATGTAACCCACCAACAACCATTAATTTGGGTATATATTTGATACATCAATCAACACTTCCTTTTCCCTTATGCTAGCTAACAGGTGTGTAGAGTTACGCACTTCGACACAAGCATCTAGAATGAAAATTACGCTAAATAAATTATCTCTCCGTATCAGGTACAATACATTTTTTTTTTTTTTTTTTTTTAACGTTTATTCTTCTTTACAAAAAGCTGGGAGCACACCACCTGTAATTTTATTGATATGGAAAACAATCATTTACAATCCTAAACAAAGACAAAAAAAAAAATAAAAAACAAAAACAACAAAATCCAAACAAAGACGAGGCTAAACCAAACAAAATCAGCCACCTCAAACCAGCAGCGTACATACCTAAGCATTTCTTGGAGAAGCTAGGAGCCATGAACAACCATAACTTAAATCCACTTATGGTCATCGCTTTAGAGCAAAAATTGCTGAGGAAAAAAAATCAATGAAAGTATCTTATCTATAAATTTATTATATTCTTTACTTTCCTTTGCCCATAATGTTAAGAGTCCAAAAAAGAACTCCCATTCCTACTCCATATCTGACTCCAAATCCTATCCACATGAATTTTCAATCCAACTCTGAATTTGCGTATTTTCAAAGTTTGGTTGGTATTACTGATGGTGGTGCAATGCATTTTCTCCATAGTGGAGGTCCACATAATCCGAATTTCTTTGGAATGATTCATTTGTAAATGTAAAAAACTGTTTAATTTGTAGTATGCTTAATACCACAAGGTGATTTTGTGAAAGGTTCAATATAGAGATGAATGTTAGCTTTGTCGGTTGCCAAGAAATCTCTCTTGAGATATTGATCTAATCCATCCATATGTGGGACTTCTTTTTATATTTATTTATTGCCAAACCATGGATGGGATGGTTAGAATTTTCCGATAAAATTGATTCTTTAGAACCGTAAGCAATAGATGATGGGCCTAACAGATGGATGGCTCACTGCTGAATAGGCTCACTTTCCCATAAATTTTGTTCACTGTCCACTAAATAGTTATTGTTCAGATGGTATGAATCATCTTATTGGTGAGATTTTTACATGGTGGCCTAAGAAATGTGTTATGGATGTCATGCACAGCCCATATTGCTTGATTAGACTGGCCAAGTGTCCCCTTGCAAGTAGAAAACCGCATGTTACGGTGCCTTGAGAGCAAATGATGATTTCCACACTTCTTTTTGGCATCACAAAAGTCCAACTCAAAAATCACCAAATGGTAACAAGTGATTACTCTTACACTCCACATGCATAAATGTGGGAAGGTGAAAGAAGTTTGCGCGTGATGATCCAAAAAACACAAAATATAAAAAAATATACATAAAACACCACTCTTCTTCTTCTTCTGAACGTTTGCTTAGCCCACATTTGTCTAAACCATTGGGAAAAAACCACTAGCTAGGTAGGCTACATTGGTTTTTTTTTTTTTTTTTTTTAAAAAAATTATAACAAAAGGAGCTTTTCATTAATGAGATGCCAATTACATTCAGGGGACCCCCAGGAGAAAAATGATCCAAGAGACACCTATGATATGAACAGGAAAGAAACAACGTTGAAAAGAAAAAAAGACTGGGGAAAGAACAACTCTGACTAAAAATGACAGGGGAAAACAGAGACTTATCTGCGGGTTCTCTGAACTCAAGACCCCTCCTTGATGGAGCCGAGCCCGACCTTGTCAAGGAACAACATACCTCTCACCCTGTCTGACAGATTTCCTTGCTACAAAATGACCGCACGTCCTTGACACGAACTTCCCGTCCGAGCCATGTGGTCAGCGAAAATATTTCCTTCTCTGTAAATATGTTGGAACATGAAATCGCCACATCGCCTTATGTGAATAATCCTCTGGATCCAATATCTCCATTTCCAGCTCAGTTCGGCGGAACCTACCAGAAAATTAACGACAACTTGCGAATCGGATTCAACAATCACTTTCCTGTAGCCTCGGCCGATGCAAAGTTCCATACCATAAAAAATGGAACGGAGCTCTACGCTAACATTTGAGCTCACTCCATAGCCAAAGTAAAATGCAAAATGAAAATTTCCTTTATCGTCTCTACATATGCCTCCCCCTCCTGAAAAACGTGGATTGGCAAGGGACGAGCCATCCACATTGAGCTTCACCCAACCCGGGTGTGGCTTAGTCCATCTGACCACCAAGGGCGGGCGGTTAAGACATAGCCCTGACCTCCTAAGGTTGGCAGAGGGAGCAGCCAAAACAATCCTAGCAGTTGCTCCTACATTGTCCGCACGCTGGGCCAGACTACCCTGCAAATCCGCTGAAAATTCCCCACTAGTGTCGCCGAAGATGGTAGTAACCCACCACTTAGCTCTAGAAATCACCGAGGCGACCGATGGCTGAGTCCCATCGAATATTGCAGCGTTCCTGCACTTCTAGATACTCTAAAATATAATAGCCGGGGCCAACGTTTGCAGCTCTGATTTTACTGAGCCCAAACAAAGGCAGCCCACCACTGTGCCAATATAACCTCCACTGACTCCGTTTCCAAGATGTACACGGGCAACATTTTGCCAAAATAATTCCATGCCACCTTAGCAATGTGACTGTTGAGAAAAAGATGGGAAATCGATTCGGTAGAGTGACCTTGCGAAGAATTGCCACTACAACAGACACATTAGGATGCCAAAGTAACTCCCCATGACTGAACTGCGTCGTTCACTGCAATTGCCTTTGTCAACACCCGCCAGGACAACAGGGAGATTCTTGGAGGGAGCTTGCCATGTCATACCCCACGTGTCCAACTTCTGAGAGGCACTGCCGATCGGCATTTATCCCATGCCAATGTGAGGGTAAATTTACCTGACACAGAGAAAGGCCAGAAAGGATAGTCGCTGCCATCGCTTTTGCATAAGCCTTGCTGAAAAATGAAATTAATGATCCATTGAGCCAAGAAATTGAATGTCGCCGATGGAGGGAGGGGACCATTCTTACCCAGCACTTGAGCCGTTTGAAGCTGAAGAAGGGGAGCTGGAATCAGGGCAGTAGACAGAAGATGAAGTGGACCGAGGCCAGTCTAATTATCTAACCAGAATTTGCAATTTCCTTTTCCCAAATACCACTGAACATAGGGGTCCGCAGTCGAGACAAGAGCATAGATTTTTTCCACAGTGGAGACGCAAAACTCGCTGGGCTGTGGTGCTCAGGTCCGCAGAGGGTTAGGTCCCACGAGTATTTTGACGAGATAAAGGAGCACCAGATACTCCTTGCGGGCGAATATCTGATCTCCCAGGCCATCTTCAAGCGAAAAGCAGCCATGATTTCCTTAAGTCTCCTAATGCCCAAACCTCCCTCCACTTTAGGGGTCGCAATTGCCTTCCAGTGTTTCCAGTGATATTTTTCTTTGCCATCATGCCAGCCCCAGAAGAAAGCCGGAAATCACTTCTCAAGATTCTTCAGAACAATGGATGGGATATGAGTTGCCACCAAAGAGTGAATGGGGATACTACTCAAGAAATGCCGGATCAGCACCACTCTGCCAGCTTGAGATAAGCATCTAGACTGCCAACCCCTTATTCGCCCTTCCACCTTGTCTGTAAGCTGACAGAATAAATTAAACTGCTTTCTGCTTTCCTAAGGAGAGAGGAACACCCAGATATGGGAACTGCCCCGATGACCGAGCAATCCCAAGAGTCGCATCAATAGCTCTCACCCTTGCTTCTCCCAGCTTCGGAGAGCAAAGGACAGAACTCTTCCGAAGGTTAACTTTTTGACCCGAGGAATGTTGGTATTTCTTGAGGAAAGACTTCAAGGCCCGCAAAGACGCCAAACCTCCGTTCAGAAATAGAAGCGTGTCATCCGCATATAGGAGGTGGGAGACTATAGGACAACCAGTCCTAAGTTGTATGGAGTGCAGCGACCTTGGATAGTTAAATATTTCAGACCTCGGCTAAGATCTTCAGACACAATGATGAATAGGCTGGGTGAGAGCGGGTCACCTTGCCTCAGGCCTCTCGAGGACTGGAAGAAACCGGAAACCTTCCCATTCATAAGCACCGAAAACCAAGCACTAGCCCAACAATTTTCAGCAAGCATAATCCACGAGGGGCTGAATCCGAATCTGGATAGCACGTGTTTCAAGAAATGCCAATCCACCCTGTCATATGCTTTTTACATATCCAACTTAAGCACAATATTACCTCCCCGCACCTTTCTATTTAACTCTCTGAGAAGCTCCTGGGACAAAGCTATATGGTCAGCAATAGATCGGCCTTTCACAAACGCCGCTTGTTCTTCCGAAATCAAGAGCGAGAGAACTTGGCTAAGCCTGGAGGCAATGACTTTAGAGAAAATTTTGTAGAGACTGTTACATAGATTGATCGGCCTATATTCCGAAAATTTCTTAGGAGAGGCTACTTTAAGAATCAGGCATATGAGGGAAGCCGTGATTGCACGAGGAAGACGGCCACCACTGAAGAGGAATGTGGTAGCTGTTAAAAGGTCTTTGACGATGACACTCCAGCAAGTAGAGAAAAAAGAAGCTGAAAAACCGTCCGGAGCAGTTGCATTATTAGCTGGAATCGACCGCACCGCCTGCTGAATTTCTAACTCCGTCGGGGGGGCCATGAGCAACACGTTTTGATCTGGAGAGATGGAAGGCTGAATGACCTCTAGCAGGTCGTTGCTCAGATTACACTGTTCCACTTCAAACAACCCTTTAAAGTGTTCCACCGCAGCTAATTTGATAGCATCCCTGTCAGTCAGAATCTGACTCAAATCGAGGGTGATGCTATGAATCGCTGATTTCCTGTGCTTTTCTATTGCCGTGGCATGAAAAAATTGTGTTTTTGTCACCTGCGTCTAGCCACATGACTCTTGATTTTTGCTTCCAATAAGATTCTTCAAGCCGTTGTAGGCGGGAAAGGTCCGAGTTCGCCAAATCCAGATTAGCCTGCAGGGCAGTTTGATTGTGGGATGGGTTGGCCTGATTTTGCAACATTCGTTCACAGTTCTCCACCTCTCTTTCTTCTTTAGCCAGCTGGGAGAAAATGTTTCCGAACACCTCTCTATTCCACACCTTCAACGCAAGCTTAACAGCCTTCAATTTTGCCAAAATGTTGTAAATCGGGTGGCCGGATCCGTCGACTCCCATGCTGATTTGACGACCTGGTTGAATGAATCATGACCAATCCAGATGTTGAGGAATTTGGAAGGCTTTACCATGTTTGAGGACGGTTGAGGGAACTCAAGCAAGAGAGGAGCATGGTCCGAAGCAATCCGAGGCAGATGAGTGACATAAAATCTAGGAAACGAAACATGCAAGGCTGCATTAAAGAAAACCCTATCCAATCTAGCCCACACTTAGGACCACTGCGATTATTACTCCAAGTAAACTGATTGCCAGAGAAACTAGCATCCTGCAAGGCCGCACTATTAATCGCTGCCACAAATTCCACCGAGCTAGCAATGTCGGACGGTCTTCTACTTCGCTTGTCCTCTGCAGCAAAGGTCACATTAAAATCCCCACAAACAGACCAGGGGCTTTGGATGGCTGGCGACATCAAAGTAAGCTCACTCCAAAGGGATCTTCTCTGGATCCTGTCACAGCTAGCATAAATGAAGGTGAAGGTAATAGGTGAAGGACAGTTCTATAAATCAAACGAAATAGTTAAGGATTGGTTAGTGGAATAAAGAATAGATGGCAAAATGTGGGCTTTATATAAAACCCAGATCTTTCCCCCGCAATCCGCATTGGAGACGGACTGGTGAAAACCCAGAGATAAACTAACCCTTACACGCTTATCATCAGAAAACATAGGTTCAAGAAATGCCACTATGAAGGGGTCGAACTTTTGAATGAGTCTCTTCGAGGCCAACACCGAGCGGTGATTCCCAATACCGCGAACATTCCAGACAAGAACTCTATCCATCAGTCACATAACCTGAATTAACCGCCCTTCTTTAAAGCCTTCTGAGCCGCGATTCCCAATCCCCTCTTGTATATAAAACCTTTGCTCGTTTCGTGGCGCTGGATTTTCTAGTTTTGTTTTTAAGCTCTACTGATAACAGTCCTGCTGCATCTCCAGGGACCTGATCAAAGTACACCGAGGTTTCCATTCTGGCCTCTGGAGAGAAATATGGGGACAGATCAATTTCTAGTTCTGCCCTGCGAGGTGAGGGATCAGGTGTCTTGAACATATTTGGTTGGTCGCCATAAGCACCTGCCTCCTGGAGGGCTCTGAGATCATCTCTAGCATCCCCATAGACAGACGCGTCTTCCGCTGGCTCCGCACCTAATGAAACCGTTGCTAGATTACCCTAACCGATCAGAGCTGGCTCTGCCTCAACCACTTGCGTTTGACAACCTTTAGAAGGATCAGCTCTCCTGCAATCATGCCCCATCAAGGAAAATGGGGGATTGCCTGCTGATCTGGATCGACGATAAACTATTGTCTCTCGTCGATTGGGACGAAGCATTGCCCCATCGACTTGTAATGGCATAAGAACCTGAGGTTCCTTGTAAGACAGACCTTCAGACAAAATACTCGCTTTCTCTCGATTGAGCGAAATAATATCCAGCGTAGGGGCGATTCTGACAAGAGGTAGCTCTGATTGGCCTACTGTGATGGGCTGAGCCAACTCCGAGTGAGGGCTTAGACCTCTATTAGTTTCCGATGCGAGGGGTTGAGAAATGCCAGCTGATTTCGCCGAGCTTGCCTCCATCTAAGCACTGTCTCCGAGAGGCTGGGGAAAGGCAGTAGTGTGCGCTGAGCTACCTTCCAACTGAAGCCTATCCCCAAGTGGGACATTTTGCCGAACAAATGTTGAACGATCCTGGGTGTGGACTATACCTGAGCTCAAAAGCTGAGCAGGGGCTAGTTGCTCATCAACTTCCACTAATCCTGTTCTCTCCCCTACAGAAATTCTGCCTGGGAGGGGATGGACTGGGCTGAAGAAGGATTTTTCCACCCAGTCTTTAGTGCTGCCCATCCTGTTGGCAGAAGGAAGTTGGACTGACTGAATGCGCATGTCATCTATCTGCTCCAAAACCACATACACCGGGAAAACCTTATCCAAGACCTTCAGCCCCAACACCTGGCTTAGGTCCACCCCTGGGCGCAATATCACCTTTATCCTGGCAAATACCTGAAACATTTCGAGCTTGACATTGGCATCCAATTGAATGACCTTGCCAAAGTAGTTTCCCATATCTATAATCGCAACTTCTAACCAAGCGTGCATGGGGATTCTGAATAGCCTCAGCCAACACCCTTCTTCTGCTGCATTCTGATTCGAAGTCCAGGGGGCTGTCGACACAATCCTCATTTGGGCCTAGAGACTCACATCGTTTTGGAACTAGGTTGATTCTTTTTTGGATTTAAATATCAATAAGAAGCTTGATGGAGCTAACCTGGTGATGTCGATTTCATCGGCATTGTAAGCAGATTCCCGAAGAGCATCAATCAAATGCAAAATGGATAACTGGAGTCGCTGAAGTTTTCGGCTTACCGCCCTTGGATTCGCTACCGACGATGGGAGATTTGGGCTGGGGGCTTTTGGAAGAGTCCTGTATTTACCCGAGGCTGCTGCTTCCAAGTATGAGAGATCTTCCCTCTCAGCGCCGATGACCAAACTCCTCTGAACCGGCTCCCCTCCAACTGGGAAGGGGTTCTGATTAGGGACCCCCAGCGCCTTATGCTTGCGCTTCGCCCAACTCACCTTGATGATTCTACCATCCACCCGTCTTCCATTGAGGATGGCCATGGCATTTACAGCGTCCTGCTCATATGCAAATCTCACAAATCCATATCCCCAGGGTTTCGAGGTCCCAGGTCTGGTAAGGATAAACATCTAGGAGCCGTCCATACCTATTGAAAATTCCCATAGGTCTTTGCATGTGGTATCAAAAGAAATATTCCCCACAAATAGGCTGAAGTCAGATTTGGGGGAGATATGTGGCCGGAATGTCGGAGTTGGACCCCGACTCTTCGAAGATGACCTCCGAGAATAGGGAAGCTTCCTTTGCAAGGAAGGGAAAGGGCGGAAAGACCTCCCCCTGGATCTGCGATTAGGGGAGTGGCCTCTCATTCCTGACCGTCCAAACTTCGTAGGCTACATTGGTTAGATCATCCAGCTCATAGATTAAGTTATCTTGTTGCTAAGGTGGGCCAAATTTTGAAAACAAAGAGACAGCAGAGACATTCTTTTTTTCTTTCTTTTTTTTTTTTTTTTTTTTGCAGAAATGTGGGAGCACACCACATGTAATTTTATTTATTTGAAAGTGTTCCGTACAACCATTCAAGCAGGTGAAAATGCAACAAACAACTGCAGCATATATGATAAAGACCAACAAAAACATAAAATTACAAAAAGGAGAAAACAACTAAAACTTTTTTCTTGTAGCCACAAACTATACAAACATACTTACCCTAGTTTCAATCCTCATACCATCATTGCTATTTGGAATACACCATGGAAGGAAAAATCAAAGCAAGCATTCCATCAACAAATGTATAAAATTCTCTCCTTCCCTTCCTCCAAAGTGCTAGAGTCCAGAAAAGCATCCCCACACCTACTCCATATCCAACTCCAAATCCTATCCACATTAGTTCCCAATCGTATTTCCTTTCAGATTGCAGTGTTGATGGAGCAGACGTTGGTACATCCTCGGCATCTTTGCATTTCTTTGATAGTGGAGGTCCACATAATCTTGGATTTTCTTGGAATGATTCATTTGTGAATGTAAAAAACTGTTTACTTTGTGGTATGCTTCCCACAAGGTGGTTCTGTGAAAGGTTCAATACCGAGAGGAATGTTAGCTTCGTCAACTGCCAAGGTATCTCTCCTGAGATATTGTTTTGTGAGAGGTCCAATGACTCTAGCATTGCTAGATTCTCAAGTGATGTTGGAATTTGGCCCGTGAAACCATTGTGCGACATATTGAGTAGATGTAGCGACTTGAGAATCCCTATAGATTTTGGAATATCCCCCTGAAAATAGTTGTTTGAGAGATCAACTGTTGTGAAGATGGATAGGATCTTGATGAGTTCCCTGTCTAGTCCTTTGATCATTACTGTCACCGTGTCTTGATAGTATACAGTTCCATCTCGTCCAGATAGGGTTTTATGAAGGAAAGATTGAGATTTGTCCTCATCCATCATTGCCTTCCAATTCTCAAACATATTTGATGGCAAATCACCCATAAAACTATTAGAAGAGAGGTCAATGATCTGCAACATTGGGAAGCTTTGATTTGTTTTTAGAAGTATAATGGGACCATGAAATTTGTTGGATTTTAAGACAAGAATGCGCAAAAGGGGCAAAGCTTCTATCCATGAAGGAAAGGTGTCATTTATTTGATTATTTCCAAGGTTTAATAGCTCCAACATTCTGCAATTGGCCAAAGACCTTGGCACTTGGCCCTTTAATTGATTCCCACTGAGATCAAGCGTTCGTATGTCACATCCCTCTTTAAATGTCTGAAGTAAGGTGCCATTAAAAGCATTTCCTTGAAGATTCAACACAAACAGGGCATCACCAATGTCACCCAAACATGGTGGAATCTGACCGATGAAGTGATTGTGAGATAAATCAAGGACTCTTAGGAATGTTGCATTGCAAACTGATTGAGGGATTTCACCACCAAGGCTGTTGTTTGAAACTGAAAAGAAAAAGATGTTAGGTAGTGGGATAGGAAGTGAGCCTTCTAGCTTGTTGGAGCTAATGTCCAGAACAGTTAAGTCACTGATCAACAAAAGATGGGGAGATGGTACTATTCCCTGCAGAACATTGTGAGAGAGATTTAAAGAGTATAAAGACCCATTGCCAACCTCCCATATCCATTTGGGTATTTCACCACTAATTTTATTGTTGGAAAGGTCCAATTCCCTCAACCCTTCTTGATTTCTCAAGAAATTTGGAAATGTGCTGATGTTGCAAGAACGTAACAACAAAGATTGAAACTGGGGGATGGAAACAAATGTGGAATTACCACTGCCATATTGGACTGACAAGTTGTTATCTGAAAGATCCAGAGAGTAAAGTTTTTTGAGGTTTTGAAATAAGCCTAGCTCCACAACACCACTCAAATCATTGGAAGAAACGTGAAGTTCTTGAAGGTTGGTAAGTTGAAAGATAAATCTGGGTATCATCCCCTGCAATTTATTGTTACCCAAATGGATGTACACCAGCCGTGAAGAAGAGGTATTGTGAAATTCACCAAGTTGGCCGCTAAGTTGGTTATCTCTGAGATTTAATATTTGTAATGATGGGAGTGAAAACAATGATGATGGAATTGGGCCGCTCAATTTATTGTTACTCAAATAGAGGAACTCCAGCTGTGAAGAAGAGGCATTGTGGAACTCACCAAGTTGACCACTAAGTTGGTTACCACTGAGGTCCAGTGTAAGTAATGATGGGAGTGAAAACAATGATGATGGAATTGGGCCGCTCAATTTATTGGATGAAAGATCCAGATATTGCAGTTTGGTAAGGTTCCAAAGTGAGGATGGTAATGATCCTGACAAGTTGCAATTGCTGAGGCCAAAATCAGTCAAGAATTTGAGATTACTGAGAGAATCTGGTAACTTTCCTGAAAATCCAGTGTGTGAAAGGATCAATTGCTGTAGAGTATTGTTTTGAGGGAATTCTGGCAAATAGAAGGTCAGAAGTGGATTTCCCCCAATGTCGATGATTTGTAGATTTGGCTCCTGGAAAACACTCTCAGGGAATTTTCCATGCAATCCACAATCTTCAAGGAGCAGGGACGTCCAGGAGGATAAGTTGCCTATGAAATTGGGCACTGCAGAGGAGAGATTGTTTAGACTGAGGTCGAGTTCAGATAAGAAATGGAGCTGTGAAAGGAAAGAATAGATGGAGCTTGAAAGAAGACAATCTCGTAAGCTCAATTTGCGGAGAGTAGGGAGTGGCAAATCTAAGGTCTGGCCCTGCAGTAGGATGTCTACCCAGTCCAGATAGAGTTCACTCAGATTGGACAGGTTTTGGACGACTGCTCCAAGGCTTGGGTTTTCGAGTTTCAGGTATTTGAAGGATGAAGCATTCAGACATTGATTGTGAGAAAGATCGAGAGAAACCAAAGTTGTCAAGCTGGAGATTTCCAGCGGGATTTGGCCATAAAAGGATAAGTGAGAGAGGTTGAGATGGGTCAAACTGGTGAGCTGCTCAAACCCAGATGGGATTGGAGAGCCATCCAACCCATTGTCAGCGAGGTTGAGCCTCTGCAGGCTCCGAAGACGAAAGAGGCTTTCAAAATCAATCCGACCGTAGATACGGAGCTCACTGAGGTCCAGACTAGTCACGTGACCAGTGGCACCATCGCACGTGATGCCTTCCCAAGAGCAGCAATCGGTATTGTTTGAATTCCAAGAGGGGAGAGTAGAGAGGGAGGAAGCAGTGAAGTTAAAACTATGCTTGAGGTGGAGTAAAGCAGAGAAGTGATGATGGTTGCATTGTTGGGTAGTGAAAAAGAGCAGAGATGATAAAAAGAAGAGAATGAGAAATGATGGGTTGTTTTTAGAAGAAAAGAGGAGATCCATTAGTTAATGATGGATGAGTGTGGGTGTTTGCGATGTGTCGGAATACAAAGCGTCAGCTTTATTTATAGACATAAAGTGAAGAGGTTTTACGACGGTAAAGAGTCATACGTGTGAATTTCACACGAGAGCCGCTCATAAGAGTAGCTGGTCATCAGAGGAAGAGAAAGCGTTGTGGGTATTTACATACAGAGCGGATTGGCTGGTGTACCACACACCACCGACCTGGTTGCTATGTTGATGTCACTAAGTTACGTGGGTCCCATGAGGTATTTGTTATATCAAAACCGTTCGTCCTGTTGGCATACTCGTCGCAAGGCTTAAAAGCAAAATAAGAGAGATCCAAGGATTAACTGGAGCCCACGTTGATGCATGTATTGTATATCCAAGCCGTCCATCCATATTTATGCTCCTTTTGAGGTCATTAACACACACACACACACAAATAGCACTTCCAAATCTCAAGTGGACCACAATGCTGATTGAATTCCCACCATTAAAAATTTCCTAAGGCCCACCGTAATACCCACCATGAGTTTATTTTCCATCAAACCTGTTGATAAGGACACAACGGCCTGAATAATGGGAAAAACAAATATCAGCTTCATCGAAAACTTTTGTAGCCCACAAAATTTGTTTAGTGGTGGATGTTCAACAACTACCGTTCCTCCGATATGGTCCACCTGAGATTTGGATCTGCTTCATTTCTTGGCTCATGCTCTAAATAAATAAATAACTGATGGAAGATGTTGATGTAGAATACATACATGAGGACTTATAGAATACCACCAATGTAGTACAATGCAAAAGAGAGACAGGAGCCGATTGCCATCCATTTTACTAAGATAATTTTAGGGCATGAACCCAAAAATGAAGGAGATTCAGTTCTTAAGTGCACCATTCTGGAGGAAACATTGGTGGGCATTCAATTAACTGGATGACAAACGAACATCATGATGACCATTATGGTGGGCCTCAGGGAGTTTGTCATGGTGGGCATTCAGTTAGCATAGTTCCTTATGGTATACATCAATTTTTGGGTTCATGGCCTAGAAGAAGCTGGAAAATGGATAGATGGCCTGGATATACAATAAATACATCAAGATGGGCCCTGACCCACGGTCAGGGCCACGCTCAATCAAGAAATCCTCTTCCTCCTAGCTAAGCAATATGCGTTTAGAGAAAATTGTTCCTCATCCTCCTAGCTATGCAATATGCGCTTAGAGAAAATTGTTGATTTTTTTTTTTTTCTTTATTAATTGGTGGATATTTTAGTTATTTTAGAAAAAATCATAACGCAAGTGGGAGCAAAACTAACATGAGGTAATCTTGACAATAACTTCATTAATGAAGTACCTTAACGAAAATTTAATTTATAAAGGTATCAGGATGTAAATGCCATATATATTAATAAAGTATTATTTTGTAAAATTCCTTTGAGAGAATTTAAATAAGCTGCATGACAGAAACGGTGAGGATTGAACATCAACGGTTGAAATATTCGTGGGTCTATGAAGTTTTAGATCAGGCTAATACTTTTGTGTTTTCAGCTCCTCCTAGTAAGAGTGACTTTATGAACAGTATGGATGACATATAAACACGATAGAACTAGGGAGGTTTCAACGCTAGACATTTTCCTACTGTGTGGCCCACTTGAGCTATGGATCTAGTTCATTTGTTGGCTTAGGTTATAACAGTGTCTGGAAAAATGGATGGACAAGGTGGATTTCTCGCAAACATCACAGCTGGCCCCACCTAGCGTCTGAGTACCGTAGCTTCCAGCCCGATTTTTCCTGTTATGCTACCACTTAAAGTTTTGTATCTGCCTCATTTTTGGGCTCATGCCATAACAAAGTCTGGAAAAATGGATGGACAGAGTGGATTTCTCACAAACATCACAGTTTGGCCCGTACAGGAACTTCAAGCCACGGGATGTCCAAGCAATCCTTGATTATGTGGAGGCACGTACCGTGCACAATAGAGTGAGCCCCACTCACCTTGTATACATAATGTAATGTGGAAGTTTGGCTTAGGCCTTTTAGATGGATGGGATGAACTTTGCACTATTTTCAAACACTGATAATGAACTGACTACATGAACGGGTATCATTGGCCGTGATCATTCAAGGAAGGCGGCATCAAGTGGCCCATTTATCATCTCTATCTTATAAATGACATTAGTCCATTTTTCTTAAAATGGAACACTTCCACAAGCAACACATATACATGCATGAATTTGACATTGACATGCTTTAATTTTCAACGACTCTTGGAAGTCCTAACCCAACAATCTCACCAGGTCAAGCAAGCCATGACCATGAGCAGGTGAAGCACGTGACACCATTTATTCATGCAAAAGTGTCCATGCACTTTTTTTTTTTTTCAACTAATGACCGTCCTCATTTCTCCCTTTCTTACTAAGTTCATAAATTATAGTTAGCAAATACACGCACCACATATACATGCAGAACTGAATGTACAAAACTGAGTGATTTACAATTGACTAACAACTTTGATGAAAGATATACATCAAAGTTTTTGCACACAGAAACCCATGGTTAGTCTCTAATTTCCCTTATTTCCTGTGATGTGGTCCACTTGACTTTTAGATTTGGTTGGTTTTTCACTCGGGGGACCCAAATCCAGCACACTAACTAATTGACAGAGTGGATGTTGCAGATATAATATTATGGCCCGACATAACTTTAAGAGTCACACATGTAATTAATTACAGACGCGGATTGCGTCCTACCCCCGCCCGGACGGTAATACATCTGGGCAGGGCTCTGTGGGGCTCACCGTGATGTAAATATTTTTATCCACACCGTTCATCGCTTTTATAAGATCGTTATAAGGTATGATCCTAAAAATGAGGCAGCTCCAAGGCATAAGTAGACCACAAAGTGGGGATTGAACTTCCACCATTAAAAACTTCTTAGGTGCTGGAAAAGTTTCGGATCAAGCTGATATTTGTGTTTTCACTTCATCCACATCTACACGACCTTATTAATAGGTTGGATGGTAAAAAAAAAAAAAAAACATTGCGGTAGCCCTTAGAAAGGTTTCAACGGTGGGTGTCATTATCACTCCAGCTTCCTTTGGTGTGGACCACTGGAGTTGTGTACCTGCTTCATTTTTAGGTTCAAACCTTAAAATGATTTTAAAAATGAGATGAACGGCTTAGATAAAACACTTGCATCATGGTGGGTCTCACAGAGCCCTGCCCGGACAGACATTACCGTCTAAGCGGGGGTAGGACGCAATCCACGTTCATAGATTATGGGAGCCACCCATCAAAGTAGTCACCATCTTCTTGTATTACAAGTTAAGTCAATAGAGTAATCACCATCTTGTAGATGCCTTGCCTCACAAGCAACAAGTCCGGTCTAACCAGTTATTCACATGAAAATGAAAGACCGATAGAATTGACTGCGAGATGGGCCGGATTCTATAAGGTAGGGTATGTACATGGTTAGGATTGCCTGATCAGCAGCTCAATCTCACCAAATAGATACTATCATAGTGGTGTCTATATTCTACCATGATATGAAGGCTTTAGACCATAACATCCACTTGCTTCAAATCCTGTTGTAAATAAGTTGATTGAATTAGATCCAAAGATCAAGTGGACTATACCACATAAGGTAGTGAGGATAATGATGTTTATTCACCATCCAACCTTTTCATAAGGTCACACAGACCTGGATGAAGTAAAACTAAAAAATCAGATTGATCCAAAACTCATGTGGCCCCAATAAGTTTTTTAAGGGCACGCGTTCAATCCCAACTGTTTTTAGTAGTGTGGTCCACTAAAGCTCTGAATCAGCCTCATTTTTTGGCCCATGACCTAAATTGATCTTGCAAAATGTATTGACGGTGTAGATATAACACATACATCATAGCAAGACTCATAGAAATTGGTGACGTCAACACAACACTCAAGTTGGCTGTGCATGGCTGTAACACCCCAGTTTCCAGAACCCAAGTACAAAACTTGTTTCCCAAAAACCGGAGTGTTAATTAATTAGGTAGCTGGCAGTATGTCAAAATCAGAGTGCGATAGCATAAACAAGCGTAGATAATATCATATAATCCAAATTTAAGATCCTGGTCCACTCAGATGGGGACCTTAAGTACAAAATTTATAAGTCTCAAATATACCAAGTCCAGCAAAAGGAAATACTGCAACTACTGGTAGCATCCTTCCTCCAATCCTGCTGCCACATCACCAAGATCTACTTCGTAATCATCCCCGCCTATACCTGCCTCCTCTATACGGTTGAATATTCGATAAATGAGTGGCCAACTCAGTGTGAATTTCCCTCAAGATTACACATCGCCGCTTTAGCTAAGCATAGTTAAAAATGACAAAATATTCAAAACAAAACATAACGCAGTCTTATTTAAATGCGTGGATGCGTGAATGCACATCGACTTGGGGATGCTCATCTAGTCGGACTTTGGCTCGTCACCCATGCATAAGACCGGTCATCAGCGTAGCACATCACATGAGTACATCACATACAACATAATGACTAAGCCATCATACATCACGTACGCAGGTCGATAGTTGATGGTCTAGGAGCTAGCGAAACGATACCCTACTAAGCCTGAGGGCACATGCTACATCATCCAGAATTAGCCACTCATCATCGCTAATATGTTATGAATGCATGATTAACCAAACCTTTATTATTCCAATTACAACCAGCTAATTTAAATAAACTCAAAGGTCACCACGGTGGGCTCGTCACCTAGCGTAGGCCGACAGCTCGGACATAGTGTCTCATTCCCACCATCCCCGGCTCATGAGATTTCCCCATCTTAGGAGGTTTAATGGATGCCCACCGATTAGTGACCAATCAAATTCAATAAGTAGGGATTACCATCGCATGAGTATAGGCCATCAAAGCTATGCAGGACAAACATCAAAACATGGGGCATATGTTAAATCGCAGCGGTAAAAGGTTGCTCAGAACATTAAATCGAGATGGCAATGGGGTTAGGCAAGGTTAAATCAGAGAGGTTAAAGATGTCATTTCTAAGCTACTCAAGCCGTATGACCTATGGATGGTAAATCCCACATTAATGTTCCATGTCCCATATAACCTTCAAATTGAGGGTCCATTTCTTACCACACTCCATCTTATTACATCCTAGTAAGTGTAGTGAATATAGATCTATAAGTGACTTAAAACAATTCATGTGAAAAATATATAGTTATAGCATGGCAAACATATGTTAAACATAATAATCACAATAGGTCATAATGTGAGCTATCGATTAAAATGGGAGTTATCATATAAGTAACTATCGCATATAATCATGTTTCATAACTATCAACTATAAATCAAATATAAATCATGTCTTAAGAATTCATAACTAGTGTAAGAGGTCGCATGCTATGAGATAACAATTGTGATTCTAATAAAGACTATTACTTAAACTAATTTGGAAATGGAAAGTTTAAGGGGAAGAAGTCATCACCTAGTCCTGTAGCTTGATTTAGAGGCAGGTTCTTGCTCCTAGATTGTCCCCTTACTCTAATTAACATAATTCTCTTTTGAGTTAGATAATTAATTCAATTTGTTGTAGGTTCTAGGAAGAAGTTTCATATGTCGGATCAATTGCGCACCTTTTAGGGTTGTTTTAATCGTTTTGGTCTAGCCACAACCCTTCTGTTGTACTTATTTTGGTGGAGGGTTGGAGTGGAAAGGCACTGTAGCTATGATGGAGTTAGCAACCACCTATACACCAACTTCTAATCGTGTGAGTTGGTTAAGCTTTACCAATGTGCAAAACTGCTATGCTTTGTTCCTCAAGTAGGACTCAGCTGATCCTTACCTTTAAATGAGGAGTCGGCTGGGTGAGTTTCGAGTCTGAGTCGACTCAACCAAGGTGACTCGGTCGAGTCCATCCTCATGGGAATGGTGCCTGTATGTGATTGGAGGCCTGGGCCCCTGATCACCTGGCCATTCACGAGTTGGGCTGGGATCTATAATGCCTAGGCCCATGATCCATGAAAAACGACCCTTCAGCTAGTGGCTGACCTGTGGGACTAAGTTCGAACTTGACTCAGCCCAGAATTCATGGGGACGACCGGGTTTGGCCTCGCATTTGACGAGTTGGGTTCTTCCCAATCTCAGGCGTACCACTCCGGCTTTCCCCGCTACGTTGCCCCTGTCGAACTGGCACGAGCTAGAAATCAGCCGTGTTTTAAAGGCATTACAGTGTGGGACGCGGTGACAATGGTTGGCTCATTTTAGTCGATATAGAGGGAGCATTTGGATGTTACCTGATCTGCTTCGAGTGTCTATTGAGTTGGCTTAGGGCCTTGCACTGCTGCAATAGTCTGGATAACATCGCGCAACAGCTCCGCACCCGAAACTTGGAGACGAGTTGCACTCAGCAACTCACCCTGCATGACCGAACTGCAGGCTTTTGGTGAGGATGAAAGACTGTTGGGAGAGTCCTAACCATAGAGTTTCTTCCCTCAGACCCTCGAGATGGATCCGACTCCCAGGAACTAGGCGGAACAACACCTCGTTCACCCAAGTGGACCTAGAACGGACCGAGTCGAACTGACGACTCAGCGGCACCACACGGTCTCCTCAGAGGCTGGACTCTCTCTCTCTCTCTCTCTCTCTCTCTCTCTCTTCCTTTCTACCGCGCCCTTCCTCTCAAATTTCCGGGACCTCAGGGTCACTGAGTTCGTCCTGACTCGGCCTGAGTCGAGCTAACTTGTATTTTCTTTTTCCTGATTACTCAGTGGAAATTTCGAGGCGGACGCCTCCCTTTTATAGACATGGAGTGCGCTCAAGCCCTTCATCCAACAGTCGAGATGAATGGTCGTGTGCACGCCCTCGCTCCATTTCCTCGGTTGCATGGGGGAAATCCGTCTCGAGGTATGGATTCCACACACCGTGGCCCACTGGAAAAGCATTATGGATCAATGAGTGGGACCCACGTCATTCTAGTGGGTTCCTTGGCTTAACAGGGAAAAAGATATGGCTATTAATGACCGATTTTCATCTACGGTCTAAACAAATTATCTGGTTCGTTTGGACAGGCTAAATGGGGTCGCTGATCACTGCAAGGCCCACTTTTTCCACCCATCATCACCGTTTGTCTACACCTCACGAGATTTTCTGCCCCCTCATGGTTTTCTCGTGAGAGGAGAAACTCCCTCCAATATAGTCGTTGCTGCCCTAGAGGGAATGGTGGAGATTGCTCCACGTGGTGTGACAGGAGGCTTGGATCGCGCTAGTGAGACTTTCCCAAAGCGGAAATGTCTCCCACGCCTTTCTGCTGCCCAATTGGGTGCCTGCCCATTCTTGGCAGTGAAGGGAAGGCGTGGATGTGGCTTGGAAGGACGGTTGGGATGGAGAAGGAAGGTCTAGCGTGGATCGCCCTAATGGCAGTCCCGAAACCGCCTGTTTTTATGAAAGCATCACTGTGCACTCCCAGTCAGCCCTCGTTTATGTACATGCTCGTTTGCATGGGTTGGGTTGGTTGTCGTGGATCTGGTCGTCCGGGGTCTCCTTACCCGATGGACGACCTAGATCACTCGGACGGTGACTTGAAGTGGGCCACCATGCGACCAAGGCAGGCGTCCATCTGTTTGAAACTGTCCTGGACGAGAAAGGTGGGAGAAAATCCCCTTTTCTTCAATTCGTTGGGTCAACGGTCGTTTGATTACCTAAGCGTTCTGGTGTGTTGCGTATATTCCATTTGTGGTGCACATGCACTCCAATGTGGGCCCCATCGCAATGAAATCGCGCAATCCACATCATACATTCTCCTAGGGAGTCCTATCTGAGATGTTGGGCCATCGATCAAGACGATCCAACGCTCGGGTGGCCCTTAGGTCGTGATAAGAGTGTTCTCTTATAGATTTCTGCCAATCTGAGGGTCAGATCCTTCTAGGTTCATGCATGTATCAACGGCCAAAAAGGGGTCCTAGAGTTATGAGTGTGCTCAGGCCCAGCCACTTCGCCTGTTGAGCACTTCTAGTAACATCATCCCTATACTATGTTTTCTGTGTGTGCACTTCTAGACATCTAGACACCTATCCATTTGCTTACTTATTTATGGGGTCTACTTTTGATCAGAGCCATCAATGTGGGCCGTCTATCCAAGTCCAGGTATGTCTATCCTTTGAGCAGTTGGTGGTTGGATCCCATGATTCAATGGTTATGATGGGAAGGTTGGTTGTTAGGTTGATCTATGGGGCTAGCGGATGCTTTGTTTAGTTCCTAAAAGGTTCTAGTGACTTCTTCCATGTATCAATGAGTAGTTGTTCACTCCCCAAGTATAGGGTTGTGATGTAGTAATAAACTCGGTAAGATCGAGGTCGAATCCCACGAGGACTGGTCGTCACAATTTAAATCTGTGATTCTCCTTAACTAATCCAACAATTAATGTAGCGAATTACTAACACAAATTTATGGAAAATAACTATTGAGAATAAGGAAGAAAAAATTCAATCAGAGAGAGCACTAGGACTTTCGAATCCACCCCTAATTATCCTAACCCTTGTTTGTCTGTTAATTCACTTTAATTTAGATTGATCTAACTTATCTAGAGAAAGCACAATCTGTGTCCTTAATCGGGCATACAGATTGTCTAATTCCTTCAAACAATGCTATGAATAACATATCCCATGTCCTTGGTCGGGCACATGGAATATACCGTTCATTAAAGCACCCTGTCTCTTCCCCTATAGGAACCTGTTCATGATCAGATACAAGCACCTAGAATAAGCATCCAAACAACATCCATCCATAGACTCTGATCAAAGTTCATAGATGGAGAAGTATAGAATTTAAAACAATCAAGCACACTAGAGAAAGAAACAAATCAATCTAATTAAAGTAAAATCAACATAGAACAATGGGTGTTCAAATTGGGGTTTCATCTCACCCTAAGCTGAGAGATTAGTTACCCATAAAATCCATTAAACAGATGGATAAATAAAAATTCATAAAAGAAATATCAAACCAATTTCTCTCTCTCTCTCTTCTTTCTTCTCTTTCTTCTCTTTCTTCTCTTTTCCTCTAGATCTGGAATTCTCTTGCTTCTCTGGATGCCCTCCCTTATGTTTTGCAACTCTTTTTATAGCTGATGGAGTGGCTGGAGTGGTGAAATTCGAATTTGAGAAGCTGTCGCACGCGCAGCAAAAACCTTTTCACAGCCAAGTTCGGGACTTTGAAACACCATACTTTCCTCGTTCAAATTCCAACAAACACCGTCCCTTAGGACTTTCTTGGGTCCTCTACATGATAGACGGTTCAGATCTGCCATATGATCAAAGATGGTGGCCCATAACCGCCTGGAAAACCAGATTTCCAAATTGTGTGAAACCTTTCGCACCCTTTCGCTGTCGTGATCGGTGGGCCCCACAGAAGTATTTTCTGGGAAATCCACCCCGTCCATTGGATTCAGGACAAAATTTCAGTTAAGAATAGGTAGTTTTGAACATCCATTGATGCGTCCCAGAGAAGAAAACACAAAAAGATCAGGTTTGGACGTTGCAGGGCAGCCCTTTTGTGGCCTCTGTATCACACACGTGTGCACGCATGGGTATAAAGTATTACCATAGTTTTGAAGTCCTCGAAGCCATCTACAAGATGAACGGGTCGGATCGGTCGTACGGGTGATGTGTGGAGCCCACAGCCGTTCGCAAAAACGGACGGCGTTTTCGCCGCCGCTGCACGCGAAAGGACGCGGACCGCTCAAGGCGCTGCGAAAATGGTGGGGCCCACGTTGTAGTTTTTCTTGGAAATCCAGCCCGTCCACCAAATTCCTCTCGAAAAACCGTTCGGAAAGGATAGTTCTGGTGTCCATTGATGCGGTCCACCTGATTTCCTGTTCCACCGTCCAATATGTGTTTGAACGGTTAAAAACCAATATTCGTTGTCTTCTGAAATACTGCCACCTAGGCGTGGGTGAGAGGTACCCAGGGACTCTGATGGACGGTCTGGATCACACTTTTGGAAAGTGTATGGGTTCCACAACGACATCCGATCCCCTGACGTTAACGCTGCCTGGAAACGGCAGTTTCCGTTTTGAGGATTGCGGGCGCGGGTCAGCGGTCTTGGACCGACTTCACTTATCCGGTGCGCAGCAGGACAATGTGTAGACTATGTACTCTCACCATGGCGTGGGGTCCACTACAATGTTTCTCAAGAATCCGCACCGTCCATCTTCTTTGTCTCCCAGATTAAGGGGTTGAGACCAAAGTTGAAGTATATCATGTTATCTGGTGGGCCCCACTTACTGAATTAAGGGGCTGATCTGGCCTTTGGAACACTTGCTGAGATATCCAGAGGTTGAAATTTAATATGTACGGTTAATTTATGGCCCTCATCACATGTATGAAGTTTCGAACCAATCGGATGACGGGAATCATGTGATCTTGCATTCTGGACCAGTTTCGGGCCTCTTTAACGTGAACGGCTTGATTTCCTCAGGTCCCTGACGTGTAAATTCATTGATCTCAGTCCTTTGAAGTCCGTCCCTTGCTCTGATGACTTTGGAGCATCAAATCCATGCTTTTAATATCATTTTTCAATCCATGCTCCTGATTTCATCCTGTAATAAAAACACAATTAAAATATGGCATTAAGCATTATCATGTATGTAAAATAGGGCAATAATCGGGGTCTGAGATGCAATATTCGACCCTCATCAGTAGTTCCGCTAAACGGTTGAAGTTCTGATGTAGAGCGGGTAGCGGACAGTTACATGTCCAAGATGGATCAGAAAAGGACCGGTCGACGACATAAGTGATTCAGACCATCGAACCTTAAATCGGGCGTATCTTGCAATCCGGAATGAGTTATCTGACGTAAAATATATGATTTTAGGGTAGAACGAGCTACTGAAGCTAACCAACCCAGCTATGCTAGGTTTGTATAGCCCAGAATTGCGAAAAACCCCTGGATCGACGGTCGTTTCCCTGCTTTAATTTCGTTTTTACTATAAATAGTAAGTTTTAGTTTGATTATAACTCTTCATCCGTCGGGCTTTAGGAGTTGCGCCCAACATGAAAAGAGCTTAGAATAATTAGGAGAACGGTTTGGTGAAGCCAAATAGGATACTTACTATTTTTGGCCGAAAACCTTTCTCACTAGTAGACATCATGACCGTCTATAAATAGTAAGTTTACTATTTATAGTAAGTCACAAATTTTAGGAGTTTTAGTTGTAGTTTGATTCTGATTTCTTTCCCATTACTTGGTACCCCTATTTAAAGGGTTGTGAACTCGTTTTTATTCATTAATTAATCAGTTTCGAATTTATTAAAATTTATTTCTATTTTCTACTTTCTTTCCTCGTGGATTCGCGAAGTCTCTGTGAGGAGTCCAGAGAAGCTCTATGGATTCGGAGTAGTTATCCTCAACACGTTCATCCCTGCGTCAATTGGTATCAAAGCGAGGATTTGTCTCGGGCCGATGACAAACAACGAAGGTATGAATCAAAATCCTGTGGACGGTGATCCAGGGATTCGTTATCTTTCGGAAAGGATGGAAGCTTTCCACCGGGAGAGTCAGTTAACCATGCAAGGGCTGCAGGTGACCCTTGACCGTCTTGCGGATGCACTACTTCTGCCCCGAGCCCTAAGCGGTGCTCCACCACCTATGGTTGCTCCACCACCCGTGGTTGCTGTACGACGCAACCCTGATTTTCGTAGAGCACTACCAGTGGTAAACCGTAGGGCTACACCAGATGATTCAAGTTCTAGCCATGAGGACCTTAATGAAGCTTTTGCCCGATGACCAATTCATGGAGGTGATCATCTAGATCGTGCTGAAAGAGACTATCGAGGTAAGGCTGAATTTCCTAGTTTTAATGGTTTATTATGTATAGAAGATTTCTTCGATTGGCTAGCCGAAGTAGAGAGATATTTTGATTATATGGACATGTCAGATCATAAAAGGGTAAAATTGGTAGCGTTTAAGTTAAAATCTGGTGCTTCTGCATGGTGGGAACAATTACAACTCTCACGAGCCCGCTAAAACAAGGCGCCCATCTCATCATGGCCACGGATGAGATATCTTCTTCGATCACGATTTTTCCCCAGTGATTATGAGCAGATATTATTCCAGCAATACTAAAATTACCGACAAGGAAATCGAACCGTCACAGATTACATTGAAGAATTTCAGCGGTTGACTACACGAAACGATCTGTCAGAATCTGAGTCACAGAAGGTGGTACAATTTATAGGTGGGTTGCAACTGACAATTCAGGACCGAGTTTAGATGTACCTAGTCGGGACCGTGGATGAAGCAGTTCAATTGACAGGTAGGGCAGAAACACAACTTGCAAGAGTTCCTGCTCGCCCCTATCCTTCAACTCGACCCCCCATAATGGGTCCCACGCAGGATCCAGTGCTGGCACAAGGAAAAGATCTAGTAGGAGAACGACCTCAACCTCCTACAACCGCAAACCGTTATACGGGGAGCGGCTCATCCAGACCTCAATGTGCAGCACCCCCAACAGTGGGCCAGAGTAGGATTCTAAATCCTTATGCTCGGCCAAGGTCGAACAATTATTACTGTTGTGGCCAACCATGCCACTTATCGAACACTTGTCCTCAATGTCCCGTAACACACTTGACTATAAACGAAGGGGACACTGAAGATGAGGCCGCAGAAAAAGACCATGGCTTTGATGAACATGAACAAACCACTGAAGAAATAGCAGATGGCGATGAAGTAACGGGCGAGAATCGTGGCGAATTTCTAGTTGTGAGGTAATTACTGTATGCCCCACGAAAGGAATTACATCCACAGCGACACAATATATTTCGTACTCGGTGCACTGTCAATAGAAAGGTCTGTGATGTGATTATAGACAACGGTAGTAGCGAGAGCATTGTCTCAAGAGTGATGGTGAACAAGTTGCGACTATCAACTACGAAACATCCTTCTCCATACTCAATTGGTTGGATAAAAAAGGTGAATGAGACCAAGGTAACTGAACAATGCACTATCTCGTTTTCAATTGGCAAAAATTATAAGGATTAAATACTTTGTGACGTGGTCGACATAGAAGCTTGTCATATGCTACTCGGTCGACTCTGGCAGTCGGACCGTGATGCGACCCATCGAGGACGAGATAATGTCTACATATTCGTCAAGGATAGTCGAAAAATAATCCTTGCCCCTATGGCACCAGAGAACCACCCTGAAGCCTCTAAAGTGGAGGGGTCAGAATTTTATGGAGGAATCTAAGGAAACTGGCGAGGTATACGCTGTAGTGGTGAAGGGCAAGGAAGAGGAACCCTCAAATATCCCTCTAAGCTTAAGACTGTTGCTAAACGAATTCAAAAAAATCTGGCCTGAGGAAGGGTTGTATGAGTGGCTGGTCATACCCTTCGGCCTATCGAAGCACCAAGTTTATATGTTTGATGAATTAAGTTCTAAAACCGTTCACTGGCTGATTTGTGGTAGTATATTTTGATGACATATTGATATATAACCAGGATGAGGCGGAGCACAGAAAATATCTCAGGCAGGTGCTGCAGGTCCTACAAATTAATAAGTTATACCTCAACTTGAAGAAGTGTAATTTTTTAATTGACAGCCTATTATTTCTAGGATTTGTTGTAACATCCACAGACATTCATGTGGACGATGAAAAGGTGTGAGCTATTAGGGAATGGCCGATCCCAACAAACATTCATGAGGTGAGGAGTTTTCACGGGTTGACGACTTTCTATCGTTGATTTGTGCGAGATTTTAGCACCATAGTCGCGCCTATAACAGATTACATGAAAAAAGGACCGTTCCAGTGGACCGATAAAGCTGACAAGAGCTTTTATGAGATCAAGCATCGTTTATCTACAACACCGGTCTTAATGCTTCCTAATTTCGACAAAATGTTTGAGGTTGAGTGTGACATTTCATACGTCAGAATTGAAGGAATATTACCATAGGAAGGTAGGCCGATAGCCTTCTATAGCGAGAAGCTCAGCGAAGCCCGAAAGAAGTGGTCGACTTATGAGCTTGAGTTGTACGCAGTTGTTCAGGCACTACGACATTGGCGGCATTATTTGATTCAAAGAGAGTTTGTTCTGTACACTGACCATCAAGTATTAAAGTTTATTAATAGTCAGACTAACGCGAATCGTGTGCATGCTAGATGGGTTACATTTTTAGAGGAATTCACATTTGTTCTGAAGCACAAGTCAGGGAAGCAGAACAAGGTGGCTGATACACTTAGTCGTCGTACATCACTACTTGTAACGATGAACAACGAGGTGGTCGGCTTCAACTGTCTTAAGGAGCTGTATGTTGAGGATGTGGACTTCAAAGATTCTTAGATGAAGTGCTAAGAAGGTCACCCTAATGACATACATATACAGGACAATTTTCTCTTCAAAGGGAATCAATTATGCATCCCCCAAAGTTTTCTGAGGGAGCAGATTATTCATAAGCTACATGGAGGTGGCCTTGGTGGACACCTTGGGCGAGACAAGAAGAGCGGTATTACTGGCCGCAATTAGTACATGATGTGGGAAAAATCGTACAACGTTTCATATTTGTTAGACCTCCAAGGGGCAATCTCAGAATATGGTCCTCTATACCCCGTTACCTGTGCCTGACGGTCCTTGGGAGGATTTATCAATGGACTTCGTGCTTGGTCTCCTACGAATACAACGCGGGATGGATTCAGTGTTTGTGGTGGTAAAACGTTTCTCCAAGATGACACCTTTTATCCCATGTAAGAAGACCCTCGATGCAACACACGTGGTGAATCCATTCTTCAGGGAGGTCGTACGGCTACATGGGGTCCCCAAGGCCACTACTTCTGATCGTGACACGAAGTTCATTAGCCACTTTTGGCGTACTTTGTGGACTCGATTCGATACACGACTTCAATTCAGCAACGCTTACCACCCACAAACTGATGGGCAGACCGAAGTTGTGAATCACACGTTGGGAAACCTCCTTCGCTGTATTTCAGGAGAAAAACTAAAATAGTGGGGTTTGGCCTTATCTCTAGCAGAGTTTGCATTCAACAACATGGTGAACCGCTCGACAGGAAAATCACCGTTCCAAATTATCTACGGATGAGTGCCTCGCCACACACTTGACGTAGTCCCTCTGCCCAAGCACCCAAGCACGAGCATTGCAGCTGAACATATGGCAGACAAAATCATGAGCATCCATGCAGAAGTGCAGACCAAGCTACATGCCTCGAACAAGAAGTACAAGGAACAAACAGACAAGCACCGGCGACAAAAAGTGTTCGAGGTAGGCGATCGCATTATGGTCCATCTATGCAAAGAGAGATTTCCGACCCGGACATACAACAAGTTGAAAAATAAGAAGATTGGACCGGTACCAATCATCCGAAAGATCAATGACAATGCTTATGTTGTTGATCTTTCAGATGACATGGCAATCTCACGGACTTTCAATGTCACGGACCTGACCGAGTATCATGAACCAGAGCATGACGAGAACTCGAGGACGAGTTCTTTTGAAGTGGAGGAGACTGATGTAGAGCGGGTCGTTGACAGTTACATGGCCAAGATGGATCAGAAAAGGCCCGGTCGACGATAGAAGTGATCCAGACCATTGAACCTTAAATCGGGCGTATCTTGCAATTCGGAATGAGTTATATGACGTAAAATATATGATTTTAGGTTAGAACGTGCTACTGAAGCCAACCAACCCAGCTATGCTGGGTTGCATAGCTGGGTTGCATAGCCCGGAATTGCGAAAAACCCCTGGATTGACGGTCGTTTCCCTGCTTTAATTTCGTTTTTACTATAAATAGTAAGTTTTAGTTTGATTATAACTCTTCATCCATCGGGCTTTAGGAGTTGCGCCCAATATGAAAAGAGCTTAGAATAATTAGGAGAACGGTTTGGTGAAGCCAAATAGGACACTTACTATTTTTGGCCGAAAACCTTGCGCACTAGTAGACATCACGACCGTCTATAAATAGTAAGTTTACTATTTATAATAAGTTGTGAATTTTAGGAGTTTTAGTTGTAGTTTGATTCTGATATCTTTCCCATTGCTTGGTACCCCTATTTAAAGGGTTGTGAACTCGTTTTTATTAATTAATTAATCAGTTTCGAATTTATTAGAATTTATTTTTATTTTCTACTTTCTTTCCTCGTGGATTCGAGAAGTCTTTGTGAGGAGTACAGAGAAGCTCTATGGATTCAGAGTAGTTATCCTCATCACGTTCATCCCTGCATCAAGTTCATTCTCACCATCTTGGTTTAGGTTAGGATCATTCATTAATCAACAATTACACTAGCGAAGGTTTTAATGGTAACACTCGTATACTAAAGGTGCGGGGTGTTTCAATGGCACACCATGCAATCCACTTTGAATGAATGTGGAATTGTTGAATCTGGACTGTCCATCTCACCTAGAAATCTTAACAACAAAATCCTTTATCCATCATTATTGGATCCTAACCATCCATTGAGACAACCAACATTGTGAGATCTAGGTTGTCCATCTAAGCACCATAATCATGTGACCCCAGCAAATAATTTAGACTCCGCAATAAGCACAAAGGATATTTGAGTTGTGGATGTAATCCATCTACTTGGATGACATAAACACTAGATCCTTGCCTTTGGATGATCACATTAATGGATTAAGTCATTAGTCATAGTTGTTTAGTCCAGGACCCCGGGGATCCCAATCCATTTCCATGACTAAAAGGGCAATCTCTTTTATGCCTTACTTTTTCTATGCGTGTATTGAGTGCCAAAAGAAAGTGTACTAAACAAAGATGATCTATGCCATACATCTGATTCATGCACCGTGTCCCACCTGATAAGTTTACTGACCTGATCTTTCTTTTTTCTTTTTCTTTTTTTCCCAGCCAAGGCATCTATGCAGTGAGGCACATTGATCTAAAGTTTGTAAATTCCACATTATGATCGTGTGGAGGCATGTACATGCACAATAGAGTGGGGTCCACTCACCTTGTATCCATGATGTAATGTGGAAGTTCGACTTAGGCCTTTTAGATGGATGGGATGAACTTTGCTCTATTTCCAAACACCCCTAATCTAACTGACTACATGAATAGGTATCATTGGCCGAGAAAAGGAAAAGCTATTTGCACTTTCCTAACTTGTAATTATGACATGCTATTATTGAGGAACATTGCTACAAAAAATAAGCTTCTTGTTGGATAATTGCATCTCTAGTGGCCTCACTTCCCATTATGCCCCTATCTCGTCTCAATCAAAGACTAGAGGCTCATGTTTACTTGTTGACTGCATTCTGAAAAAGCAATTTTGATGAATATGATTAAAGTGGTGATTAAACATGCTTTAATATTCAATTGCTATATATATATATATATATATATATATATATATATATATATATATATATATATATATATATATATATATATATATATACCATCATTGAGAATTGAAGCAATTTCAAGAAGAGTTGGTGAAACTATAACCGTTGCTTGGTTAAAAGCCCCATTTGTTAGAATTTAACGAAGTGTGCCCCAACTAGAATTGCATATGGGGGGGGGGGGCATGAAACGAAGGTGATTGAATTTGGGCGGAAACCACCCTTGCTAGTGCATTAATTTGTATATCTTATCATGTAGTCAGTTTTTTTTTTTAAATTTAATTTTTTTATTTTTTATTTTTTATGTAGTGATCGGTTAAGCCCTTGGAAACTGAAGGCTAAAGACACAAGAGGACGTGAGCACCAAGGTGCAAAGAATAGGTAAAAAGGTGCCTTGGTGACCCTAACCTTTGACCGAAAACAACTCCTTAAACCTCTAAATGATCATTAACCTTATAAATAAACCTTGTTGATTATTCTTTAGCCTTAGGAGCTTAATTAGAACATGATAATTAAGGATAAAAGATATGCAAAGCTTTTGTGAAATTAAAGAAATTAAGTTTGGAAAATCAATGGATTGCTCGGATTCGAATTATTGAGATTTACCATTGTCATCTACGATATTTCTGAAATAAGGTCCATTATCATTAACATTTTCCTGCAAAGAATCGATCCTCTAACTTATCTTGCCATTAAGAATACTTCTACCAATGTGCTAAGTGTTTAGTTTTGTTATTAATTAAAAACATAAATTTTTAATCTTAATTAGCCTGGTTTTGTATGTCTTAAAAATTCAAGGTCGTTACAAGGCTTGCCATTTTAGACACAATTAAAAAGTTAGTCTAGCTAGCTTTAGTCTAGGTCCACCATCATAAACCTAATTAGATTGGATTAATCCAATCTTGTCAATTTTAATAGCAATATTATAAATTTTAAATATGCAATGATATGGCACATGCCATGCATATAGAATAAGAAGGAGATAGAGAACGAAAAGGAAGAGAAATTTAGATGAGAGAAGAAAGAAGAGAGGCAAAGAGAAAAGTAAGGGCTACCACAAAGAGAAGAAAGAAGGGAAAATGGTGACCCATCTTCGTTATTCTCTTTATTGTGACTCACTTGAGTTCCAAATCTTCTTAGCATTTCGGTTGACGTCTCAATATTAATCAACATAATAGATGTATAAAGTTGATGTCACACAATTATTATTGTGGGCTACACAGCCTCTATTGCATAGTTTTCCTAACTAAACGTTTGATACGAGCTATGCATAGCCTGAAGTGAAAGGTTGATTTGAATTTCATGTGAAAGAAAATGGATTAGGACTTGGGCGAATCTATATCTCACACATTTTTATATAGCACCTGTGTGAAAGACTTGTTGACTCATCATCAACAGGAGTTTGAATCCTCTGTTTGTCTTGAATAAGGATTTCTTGTTGTTTGCATTGTGATTGGGCCACATCATCACTAATGACATGGCCTACTCACAATTACAATGCAGGAAACTCCTGTTTGTGGCAGACAGAGAATCCAGATTCCTATAGGAGACACCACAATGAAAATCACTTCACTCAAAAAGCATGGTGCGCTTCTCAACAGCTGAGTAACACATGGAGAGAAGAAATGGATGGTCAAAAGATACTGACCAGCTGTCCACGTTCATCCTATGTGTGTTACACACCCAACTCGAACATGATTTTTCTCCCTATACAAGCCTTTTTCTTAAAAAAACCACTTTCGTTTGGCATGACGCATTCACGTGGCAAGAGAAACAAGAAAACTGTGGAAAGGGTAGAAAAAAGTGGAGTTTTTGCAAGAACTTCGTGTGCCAGGGAGTTAGGTTGGGCTCATGGTGATGTTTGTGGTAAATCCGCCATGTCCATCTGTTTTTCCATATCATGTTACGATATGGGCCTAAAAAAATACAAATCCAAAACTCAAACGAGCTGCATGACAAGAAAATGATGTTAGGTAAATTCCTACAGTTGAAACCTCTCCAGGGTCACTCTAATGTTTATATATATGCCATCCATGCGGTTCATAAGGTCATTCCTATTTGGATAAACTAAAAACACAAACAATTAAAATTGTCCAAAACTTGTAGCCTCATGGACGTCCAATCCTCCGTCATACAGTGCAGATGAATTTTGGATTTCCATCAATTTTTGGATCATGTCCTAAAAAACAGATGGATCTCAGTTAGCCTCACCTAGTTTCACATGGTAGTAAGCTCCTGGGAGAGGCTCTGGCTGGGAATCAACAAGGGAATAAGGCACGGCACGGATTGCCCACAAAAGCATTGAAATACCTGAGATGAGAAGCTAGGTGTAGCACACCGTGATGTTTGTGAGAAATCCATCTCATCTATTCATTTTTCTAGATCAATTTTGGACATTGGCCAAAAAATCAAGGTAGATCCAAAACTCATGTGGGTTGTAAAATGGGTAACAGTGAGGATTGAATGTTCACCATTGAAGCATTAGTTGGGCCAGAGGTTTTGGATCTGGCTATGTTTCTTTTGTGTTTTCATTTCATCCTCCTTGGGAAGGCAGCCAATTGCGTACTGAGTAACTCAGTACTCATTATACCAAGTGTATGGAGTAAACTCTGTGGGGACCATCATGATTTACATATTTTATTCACTGTCCACCCATATTAGCAGATAATTTTAAGGCTTGAGCCCAAAAATGAAGCATATCCCATGCTCAAGTAGACAACACCATATGAACCGGTGAGAAATGAACTTCTACCATTGAATAAATCATAGGCACCACAAAAATTTTGGATTAAGCTGATATTTATGTTTTCCCTTCATCTCTGTTTTTATGATCTTATGAATAGGTTGGACGACAAATAAATATCACTGTAGGCCTTATAAAAGTTTTAACAATGGAAATAATTATTCCCACTGTTTCGTGTGTTATGGTCCACTTGAGTTTTGGATATGCTTCAATTTTGGGTTCAACCCCTAAAATGATCTGTAAAAATGAATGGATGTGGTGTGGATAAACCACATATATTCAGGATGGGCCCAACAGAATTTACCTAGTACGATAAAATCTTACTTAGTAAGTAGGCAATCGGATAAATTAACTTTATCAAAGGGTATGGGAGGTACATGAACATCACAGTGGAGGCCAGGGAGATTTCCATTGTAGTCATGTCTCTAACCACTTTTTCCCATGGCCAAGCCCTCTTTAGTATTAGACTACTTAATTCTCGGGCAAGTCTTAAAATAATATGAAAAGACAAGTGGATTCTCCAAGTATCACATGGAGCCTTACCTAACTTCTTGTGGGGAAGTTCATGTGAAAGGCCTTCAGAGGAAATTTTGCCGTTGAAGGATGTTGAATCTACACAAAAAAGTCCAATAGGATGAAATAAAGGTGCAGAGAAAGTAGACGCAGATTGCTCACTCGTGCCTTTGAGTATAATAGGATGAAATAAAGGTGAGAATCAGATGAAATAAAGGTGCGGAGAAAGTAGACGCAGATTCCCACTTGTGCATTTAAAGCTGCGTCCTTCTTGGCTGATTCCTTATTATCTATTAAAGTGGATCGACCGCATGGATAAAAACGCACACGTTAATGTGGCCCCACAGAGCCGCTGCCAGGTCCATGTCCGTCCCTGCACGAGTAAGCGAGTTAGCGTGGATGCGGATTACACCGTGCTCGATGTTGTGTTGACGTTATTAATTTCTGTAGATGCCACAGTGATATATGTTATCTATGCTGTCTGTCCATTCTATGATAGTATTTTAGGGGGATGGGTCAAAAAAAAATGAGGTAGATCCATGGAGCACACCATAAAAAGACAGTACGGTTCTTACATTGGGCCACCGTCGTGTATGTATTTTGTATTCATGTCATCCATCTGTTTTTCCAAGTCATTTTAAGGCATTATAAAAAAAATAAAGCAAATCAAATTATCAAGTGGACCATAGGAAACAATGTTGATTGACTATTAATGGGCAACAAAATTTTGGACCATGTTGTGAAGCTCGTAGCATAATTGGGATATTTACTTTGCTTTGATTCATGTTTATGTTGAATTTCATTAATTTTTAGTTAATTTTAAGGAACATTTTCAGCTTTCTATGGTTTGTTGTGACTCAAATTATAATAGACGCAGCGATAACTTTGAATATCTTCATTTCCTATTTGAGATTGTTGGATTGGTAAATTCTGTTGTTTGCAATAGTCTCTTGGGCATGGTTGGGTGACAGAATCCCTTCCAATCTCTACAATTCTCCTCCATCGAGGCTGGATCAATGAGAAGTTCAAAGATCTCTTCCTCCAACTAGATAAGATAGGACTTTGATTCCAGTTGGATCTCTTGAATCAAGTGAGGTAGCATCCCAAGAGCTACAGGTGGATCCAATTGGCACCCTAGTTCCTACCTTTAAATTTACAAGTTTCAATTACATCACAATTACTCTTTCCAATTATTCAGATTTAAATTTACATCTTCTTCTAGTTCTAGTCCTAGTTACTTTCAAAATACACACAAGTTTAGTCCTTGTGGATTTGACCTTGGTCTTATCGAGATTATTACTACATCGCGACCCTACACCTGAGATTATGAACACTAGGTGTAGGCTGCGGTGGGCTAGGTAGGGTAAGGGAAAGAGAGGGAATGGGAGTCGGGTAGAGTTTTTTTGCTCGACCTCGAGGTTCGATTCGAGTCGAGTTGATATGCACCATGCTCGAACTTGGCTCGAGCTCAACTCGAGCTTTAAAAAATAAGCTTGACTCGCCCCAAGTCAGCCTTTCAAGTCGAGGTTAAAAACAAGTCTCATTTGTGATTTATTATTTTTGCAGAATCTAATGGGTGGAGTGGATTTCTTATTATTGTTATGGTGGGCTTTAAAAAATCAATGTTAGAGATCTCTCACTATTGTTTCCTTTAGTGTGGCCCATCCTAATCATAAGTTAGCTTGATTTTTCGGGCTTGGATCTAGTGTGAGATTTCACAACTAAAGGTCGAAGTGGATTTCATATATGCATTAAGGTGGGCTTTAGTGTGCCTCCCAATTTGTTTCTTTTTTAAGAACATAAAAGCTAGATTTCTTTCAAGGAATGCCAGCGCATATGCCAAACCTAAATCTCATTGCCAGGAGGATGGTAGTACCATTTTTTTTTTTTTTTTTTACAGGGGCTGCCATGATCTCTATATAAAATTCACTCTAACCATTACACGTGCAATAAGATATTAGGCCAAAAAAAAAAAAAAAAACAAAAAAAACAGGTTGGTCTTTAATCCAGATGGGCCACACCAAAGAAAACCGTTGGGATGATATTGATTTTTATAGGGCCCACCTTTATAAGAAATCTACTCCAACCATTAGATTTCACAATAACATTTACTACTAGGGCTCAAGAATCAGGACAATCCACAAGTCAGGTAGGTTACGCAGAAGGAAACAGTTTGGAAGGTGGCAATCATCATGTACATTATTTTCAATCATATGGTCCACCTAAATTATAAATAGGGCTATTTTTAATATCTATGCATAAAATTCAGCCATGCAACTAATGATCAGATGATTTTTCAAATACACAACAAGTTAAGGCTCACATAGCTTTTGATATTTTCAAGTGAAATATCTCTTAGCAGAAATATCTCTTAGCATTAGGAAGAGATGGGGCTTCCGATTAAGCAAAAATCTCTTGGAAAGGGTAAAGTCGACATTTCATATTGCATCCCTATGTTTAGGGGAATGTTTTCATTTATATGGATGGTCATAAAATGTTATGGGATTACGATATACTTCAAGGAATTTTCAGGTAAAAAACTCTTTAAAATTAGGCTATATATATATATATATATATATATATATATATATATATATATATATATATATATATGTTACTTAGTGTTGGCTCTCGAATACCAAAGATGGTTGGCTACATCTATGTAAAATTAATGGATGGTGAGGAGCTAGAAACAGATAATGGTCCACACTCAATTAATTTTCCAAGTCAAGCAAGCGACAACTTTCAGCCAGTGAAACAAGCTGTACCTTTTCAATGGCTAATGATTGCCATCATCTCTCCTTTTATCACCGTGTTCATGAATTATTGTTAATAAACAGTACAAGTTATAAAGTAGATCCACAAAGTTTCAGAATTATAAGCATGTGGTTCCCACCTAAATACTTAAATTAATAAATTGATAGTAAAGTTGAGTTTTTGAATGTTTGAACATGTCCCACTTGATGAGTGGATTTTTTTAAAAGGTTATTTTCATGGTGAGGACCCGATCCTCAACCAATCAATGTACCAAATCTCTCACATGTGTGCAACAATGTTACAGGTGTTGAAGGTCCTGTTTTTCACACGTGGAAATATATTGATAAGTTAACCCATTCAGATTTCATCATCATCACTATCAACTGATCAGGATTGAGTTGCACTACAGATTGAACTACTATGGGCACATATATGAGCTATCCAACTAAGGAATCGAGAGTTGTCGGGTTCAAATATGGGCACATATACACGCTATCAAATCCAAATTTAGTTTGATTGGCGAATAACTGCATCTTGTCAGGTCTAGTTTCTCAGAAGAGGGTTTGGATTATGATCAGGTGGCCACCATTGAAACCTTCTTGGGTTACTAATGTTTTGGATGACATATAATCATCAAGTGGGCTCAAAATAGTTTAAATGGGAGCATTTCTATTCATGTTGTTCCCGATGGTATGGCTCATTTAGGGTTTAGATTCACTTCATTTTTTGACTCATGGCATATAACATAGGTGCTGGAGAAATTGATGGCCGGAGTGGATGCCACATAGACATCATGGTGAGTCTCATAGAGCTTTTGTTTACACAGCTCCTTCTAAAATACATCGTAACCCTAAAGGGATAGACATGAGGAAAATTGCCCATAATTGTTCATAAAACCATTTAAGTAGCATTTTTTTTTTTTTGGTTAAAGTAGCACGTAAAACCCTCAACCTCTGTGGGCCACACCATATTCTATGTGTAAACCCATTTCTGTGCTTTATGTAAATCCTCTCAGTTCATATGTTGAGAGATCCATATGCATAAAATGCTTAACTTGATAGGGAATTTAAGCCACAACGACCAGAAGAATGTAAAATTGCTCCTAAAACGTACAAACAGGATGCCTACCTGAGTCTTCGCTTAGTTTTTTTTTTTTTTTTTTTAATCCTCAGCTCATCTCAGTGATTTACGCTTGGCCAACAGGCTGATGAAAGATACACATCATGGTGGTGTCCCCACGCTCAAGCTTATGGTTGGCATCCCATCCTTATGGTTCTCTGTGGTGTGACCCACCTGAGTTGCGGATCTAACTGGTTTTTTGTCCCAAGGCCCTGAATCCAGAACATGCATAACCAGATGGACGGAGTGGGATGTTACACATCCAACATTGTGGATTTCATAGAGCTTGGTTATTTTGCCCATTAGGTATAGCAGGTGATGGAGAAGCTTCTGAGAGTAGAAAACTCATATTCTGTCACTATTTAGATAGCGTGGCAGAGTACAATGCTTAATACATAAGCAGCAGAGATGGCAAAATGTAGGTGCTCACGTAATTTAAACTGACTGAACTATGGGACCCGTTGTCTCTATTCCGCCGTCCCAAAATCATGGTGGTTGAGAAATTCTAACCTCTGATTTATGGGCACTTGTACATTTTTTACTTTAATTATATTAGGATTTAATGTTTGTTAAAATACGACCATTGTACATTTTTTATTTTAATTATATTAGGATTTAATGTTTGTTAATATTTCAAAATATTAAAATATAAAAATACCCTAAGATATTTGGGTAAGCAAATACAGCTACGGTGATTTCCATATTCGACCCACTTAAAAGTGGGGTTATCATGTAGAAAACACATATGAATCCAAATTTTTGAGGTTGGATTTGTTGAACAATGGGGTAAATAGATATCCATTGCCAGTAGTGATGGATGATACACGGCCACTTAAGAACTTAAAAATAGGAAGTTAAATTGATATGTTCAAAATATGCCTCCCAGATTAAATGTATGATAATTCAAAATAAATGCTAATTAGATTATCTGACCATTGTGTTAGTAGACATTTGTTAGATACGTTGACAGTTTGTTTGTTTTTTGTCACGCGTGGTGTGTGCCAGTGTGTCTAATTCGATATATATCGGCTTGATTCAAACTGATCAACTTTTACCCCAAGTATCGAAAAAAGCAGATACATCCAATATGAACATATATGAATGGAATCTGATAAGATTAGTTGACTACTCGACCAATTGCAAAATTTTGTAATGATAAGGTGATAATCGAAGGGTGGGGTTCTTCCTCTAAAAAAGGGTTACGCTTTCCTTTCACAAGAGCTGACTTTTTTAGTATACCTATGAAATTAGACAGGGTGGGTCCTTACTCTTGCTAGGGCGGTAGACTCGTAGGAGTTTCAACCCTGGTCAAGGGTTCGAGTACCCATAGGTGGTGAAATTCCACTAGCGTGTGTGTGTGTGTGGGGGGGGGGGGGATCGGTGCAAGAATGCGTCTCTTGAAAGAACTGATTGATATTTGATAAAAGACAAATCCATTGTATGAGCATATATTTGGATTACAACTAAGAAGTATAGCTAACAATTACTGCTACTAGATTATCGCTACTCATAAGATAAACTGAGATCAAAGATATATTTGTTTTGATTTGATTGTGTGTTGGATGTCTTTCTCTATTGATTTCCTCTGCTACTTATAAATCTCTCCTGCAACCTTCATTCAAACGTTTCTTATCTTTTATTCATTGGTTAAAGCAGCTGAAGAGTCTCTCTCTAGATCTTTAAAAATAAAAAATAAAAAATTACGTTTCTCCCTTTTTATTGTTCCAATTCTCTTGATCAAATTGCATTTTGCCTTCTCAATTATATTTTACCTCTTTGTCACACTCTAAGCTTTTACTTATCTTAACCGCAATACCTTGTTGATTACGCCTTATCCTCAGATGACGTGTAGTGTCAAACTAGTGTCAACTATGATTTCATAAAAATTGTACTATATCTCTCAGAAAATCTTTTCATACACCGCCTACCATTCGTGTAATGTCACATGTTATTCTCTTATTGACTCTATTCTGATCGGTCGGGAATAGAGTACAATATTGCCCCCACGTCATCTCACTTTTGAAAAAGGCGAAGGAGACATTGCTTCGTTACGCAATGAAATTAATGCAATTAGTCCTTTTCTATGTGTAAGCTACCTATTGACCAAATGCAACCCAAGATAACAACCGAATGGTGGTTTGTTCTTCGTTACCCTTATGACACGTCGCACCTAGTTACATCACTTGAAGGGTCATGATTACCTCATTAAAGCACATGATTTTAGCTGATATATATGCCATTTCAAATATTTCCCTCTTTTCCATCCTTCATTGCTCGCATCTCTTCGTTTTCTTGTTAAAACCTTCTAAGTACCTCATGGTTGCCTCCTCATCCTATATTATTGTGATTGAATCTCAAGAAGAAATGTCCAAAGAATTAGAAAAACTTACCCCTTATGTTATGGATGAAATCCTATTTGAATCTTCTATTTTTTATAATACGACTTTTCGTGCACTCAAGCCAGCTTTCAATCCTGAAACCACTTGCTCTCAACTTGAATCATTGAGTCAATTCTTCCATGAATAGTCTGATGAAACTCTTCTCCTTTAATTGATTCTCCCAGTTTCTTCTGCTCTTAAATCCCCAAGGGTCTATCCGAAACCTCTAAATGGATGGGAAGAAAATTACAACCGTGTATCCAAGTAGCATGATGATACATGAAAATTGATAAGCACTGATGAGTGTATCAAAATTTTCCTCATCGACTATCCAACTACTCGTCTTTAATGGCTGCTGCTTCAACTTTCTGGATTCGATCAACAAACACTTTTCACTTTGGTTGTGGTCCTATGAGTTCAACAATTAGGGATGTATGTGCCCTTACTCATCTTCTTCCATGTAGTGAAGCATTCTACCCGAATTTTGCCGCTGAGGACGAACATTTCCTAGTCTACCTAGAGAGGCAGGGTAGATCGTATTCAAGCTTTATGTTGCTCTTCCACACAAATAAAGATATCATTGGCCACCAAGAGCATGCAACATTTCTTCTGATGTGGATATGTCAATATTTACTCCATGTAAACGCAATCCGAATCACTAAAGAGTACCTCCATTTGGATGAGGCATTGTGTAGCAGCCGACAATTAGCACTTGCTCCTTTTTAGCTTGGTTATCTTTATTGTGGTCTATATGAAGCAACCACCAAAGGACTTCACACTAGTGGCGGCCCGATGTGGCTTCTACAAATGTGACTTTTTTAATATTTCAAGTCCTTTGTTTACCAACTTGTTTCATCTTCGACAGTCCTCTCTTCTTATGGACAACAAATCCTCTCATACCAAAAAATCTCTCATTCATTCGTTGAGTGCATGAACTATATATTTTTTCTCTGCACAATCTTCCCCATCATTTCTTTTGCGTATTCCAAAATAAAGATATCAACCCTTCTTGGCTTTTGTTAGAAAACCTCGATCGACCGGTATTAAATTGTTGGGAAAAAGAGAAAAAGTTTGGGAGAGCTTCCTCATATGCAGAGATCTTCCATATGGTGGTTTCATCGATTATAGTGCTAATGCTAAATTAAGATTTGAATAATATTTTTCAAATCTAATTCTCGATGATTTTGGATTGTCTCAGTGCATTCGTTACCCTTACACTCAGCTTTAAACCAACCACCATTTGAATGTTCGCTGGCAGAATTGGTTGATTTCTATATTTCTCTACACAACAGCTTCCAATCAATGAGTGCTACTTTCCTATGCCCTCCATTTGAATGTCGTCCCCACTAGTAGATGATATTCCATGAATGTTAGGAAGAGTATTACTTAGGATTAGTCGCTGATTCGATCGAATCTATCATCACCCACATACTCCCACTCTCAATGGAAAAAGAGAAACCAATAGCTGAGAAGAAGAAAATGAAGAGAAATCGTCCATGAAGACCGCTACGAACTGCCCCACCATGTCAGAAATAATACTTAACATACATCGCTGAAATGTGGAGGAGGCATTACACAATCCGAATGGCATCCTTCGGTAGTCAAAAGTGCCAAAGGGATATGTAAACGTAGTCTTTTCCTGGTCCTTAAGAGCTATCTCTATCTGGTTGTAGCCCGAATACCCATCCATGAAGCAATAGTAGGAATGACCTGCTAATCTTTCCAAAATTTGGTCAACAAAGGGCAAAGAAAAGTGGTCATTCCTTATAACGGTATTCAACTTTTGGTAGTCATTGCACATTCTTCAAGCAGTAGTGAGTTTAATTGCCACGAGTTCATTATCCGCATTGGCCATGACGATAATTTCGGACTTCTTGGGCACCACCTTAGTTGGACTCACTAATTAACTATCGAATATAGGGTATATGATATCCACATCTAATAACTTTAACACCCCATCCTTAATCACTTCTTTCATATTTGGATTTAGACGGCATTGTGGTTGCCTAGATGTTTTTAATTTGTATTATCTTCAAGGTGGATGTAGTGAGTACAAATAAAATGGTCAATTCCCTTGAAGTCCGCAATAGTCCATTCAAGAGTTCCTTATGCTCTTTGAGAGTAGAAATCAACACTCTCTTGCTCCTTATCCAAGTAGGAAGAAATTATCACTAGATATGTCTTGACACAAGATGATAGAGTATTTGAGATCAGTAGACAAAGGTTTTATGTCAAGCTTTGATGCCTTGACACAAGATGATAGAGGCTTTGAGTTAGTTAAAGGTAATCATTCAAATTCAGATCTCTACTGGTTAGTTTCAAGTACCGACATTACATCAAGCAAGACATTCATCTTCTGAATCATATCATCATCTAGATCGGTAGAGTGGGCTAAGCACGCATCTGGAGTGTCAGGTTACAAAGTCAAAAGTGACATATTTTTCACGAATGAATCTATTAAGTTAATTTCATAGACCTCCTCACCATCCTCTTATTATTTGCACATATTGAACACGTTCATCTCAAGTGTCATAGTCTCAAATGACAACTTCATAATCTCATTTCTCCGATTTATTATTGCATTTGATGTGGTTAGGAATGGGAGGACACGTTCATCTCAAGTGTCATAGTCTCAAAGGACAACTTCATAATCTCATTCCTCCGATTTATTATTGCATTTTCCACGAATGAATCTATTAAGTTAATTTCATAGACCTCACCATCCTCTTATTATTTGCACATATTGAACATGTTCATCTCAAGTGTCATAGTCTCAAAGGACAACTTCATAATCTCATTCCTCCGATTTATTATTGCATTTGATGTGGTCAAGAATGGGAGGCCAAGTATGACAAGAATCTGAATGTTAGCATTAATGACGGGTTGCGTATCTGAAATAATAAAGTTTACTAGATAGTGGAATATATTGACTTGGACAAGAACATCCTCTATTATCCCTCTCAGTATATGAATCGAGTGATCAGCTAGTTAGACTGTGGTCTTGGTGGGTTGTAATTCACCTAAACTAAGTTGTAGGTAAATCGAATAGGGAATTAGATTTATACTTGCCCCCAAATTGAGTAAAGCATGCTCAATCCAATAGTTCCCAATCATACATGAGATGGTTGAGCTACCAAGATCTTTGTATTTTTTGGGGCATATCCTGTTTGATGTTGGCACTCACTTTTTCTGTCAATAATATCTTTTTCTGAATGTTGTGGCGTCTCTTGATTGTACAAAGGTCTTTAAGAAATTTGGCATATGATGGGATTTGTTTTATGGCATCCAACAAAGGGACATTGATTTTCACCTGTTTAAGAACTTCTAAGACATCATGAGTGTTGAGTAGAGGTTTGGGTGAGATCGATCGTTATGGGAATAGAGCCACGATCTTATACATTTTTTTTTTTCTAATTTCTTCTCATATGGAGTGTTGATAGGCTCATCATCACTTTTAGATTCTTCTAAGTCCTTAAGCTTCTCAGCCCTCGTCAACATGCTTTACTTTTAAGAGTGGCGATAGTCCTACGCGTAATCGGGACCCTTATTCATAAACTTCCCATTACACATCATCTTTACAAATTGGGGCATGGATGTGTAAGAACTCTATTTGGTGGGCCTCACTGATCAACGGTCTGGATTGTCATACAGTTGGATTGGATGATTGAGTAGACCAGTGGGCCCCACGGGTGATGTCTTTGCGGTCTATCTGCAATGACTACTGTATCTTAGAAATTTGGAATGCTATATGCCTATTTGTCTTCTGTGACGGCATGATTTGAATTGAACTGGGATACTACAATGTGGAGCGTGGGAGGGAGAGAGTTGTGATGGGTTTCAAACTCTCTCTCTCCACATACTCTATAAAAGAGAGCTGGGTCCCCGATCCTACACCAACAACAGAAATTTGAGTCCCATCTACTAATTTGCAGAAAGGGTGTGAAGGAGAGGAAGATCTTAAGTTCTATCTGTATTCTGAAATTCTTATCCGGCTTCCATGGCGGCGTCTCAGCTAGGTAAGCTATCTGAACCCCTGATCACCATGTCCCATGCACAGACAGATCCGTGGGCCTATTCCGCATATAGTTTTACTCCCACAGTTGGTATCAGAGCCATCTGTGCATAGGTATGGATGATCGCATCCAACTATATCAGATATAATCAGGGATTTTGAATTCCTGAAACAGATCCGCATCAGGAATTTTCTAATTCCTGAAACAGTTGTAGTTAGGGATTATTTTAATCCTAAATATTAATTAGGGATTTTAATTCGATAAACCCTAAATATAGTCATACCAATTAGGGATTTCGGATTCAGAATCCCAAATCGCCTACTAAAGACTTCATATCTGAAACCCTAAATCCAGAAAATTAGGGATTTTTCAAATCTGAATCCTCAAATCTGTTAATTAGGGGAATTCCAAATTAGCCCCGAATCCAGACAACGAATTAGGGATTTCGATCCCTAATTCGAAGTATTGGGCATACATATTTCGAAACCCTAAAATCAGGAAAATAGGGATTGTGATTCCCAAATTGGGTATTTTCGTACCCTACCTTCATCATCGATGTTAATGGCCATGGATTCACTGTCCATCTTCGATAGTATCCTCAGCCAGTCGCCTACCACGCTTCTCGTCCGCTGCAGCCATGGATTCCGGCCATACTTCCATAGATGTCTAGGGTTTCTGAATCATGTAGGAGGTCGCGGCGGCGATCTTCCTTCTTGGAAGCGGCGGCTCCTGTCGTAGAAAAGGGGCTTTATACCAGTTGCTTTCAGACGCTGCTTGCACTAGGTCGAAAACGACCTGGATTTTTTTTTTTTTGTTTTTTTTTGCTACAAGTATTAGGTCGAGATCGACCTTATAAGGAATCAGGTCTTCAGACCCAATTACGCGTATTTGGGTCCGACTCCTGTACCCGCGAACGGGATGTATTCCCATTCTCTCATGGGCTTATCACTGGTAATGGGCCCAATATACTATTTTTAATGGTGGGTCCTGAGTTCAATCTGGTCCATTAAATTTTCTAAATGTTGACCATCAAATATCATTTCATGTTCATAATCTGGGCTGACTTATGGACATATTATATGTCTAATTCGCTTGGTAGATGATATACGTGAACTTTCATCTAACAAATATTAAGCGTTTAAACTAATCTGTCCATCTTGTCGACACCTATACATGAACCTAACCATCCAATTGTAAAGTTCCGTACTATTTGTCTATGTGTGAATATTAGGAACTGGATTAGTCATGCTCATTGAACACTTTCAGATCATATGGAGTACTAGTGCGGCCCTATTATTGGCCCATCACCCATCCTTAAGAGTTGATATGGCCCATTGGGATATATGGTGTGAAACCTATCCGTATGTTTCACTTTAAGGTTCCAATATGTTTCAATGATCCATACCGACCATCTTGTGAGCCGCATCGGACTAATTGAGATATAATCCATAGAGAGGCAGGATTATAATAGCGATCCTAAAGTCTATATTTGTAGTTTTGGATTCGTTTGTGTTAGCCACTATAGTGACCTCAATCGATGAAAACTTTACAGGTACAAACTTATATTGGAATAAGGAGGATTGCATACAGTTGCATTCACCTTTTCATGCGTACGGTAACAAAAAGACAGACGATTACCGTTTCGCAGTCAAGTGAACGGGTGAAGTAAATGGTGCTGGTAATGTAAAGCTGAAAGACTCATCTCACCCACAGGTGTTGAGTGTCTCAATTTACATGACTTACATCACTTAGCTTTATGTTCAGGAGAATCATTAACATGTTGTTATTATCACCCATAGGAGGAATGATGATGATGTAACAGATTCTCACTAGGATGAGATGGTTGGGCCCATCGTCATCCTGGATGATTCAGTTGATGTCTCTCTTAACAACTGAATTGATTTAATTTGCCTGATATTCTTTATTTACATTCACGAAATTGATTTGTGAAACTGTGAACTAATGTGAGTATGTATGTATCTCTTTTATTTCAGTCTCAATTCCAACTAATACACATCAACTCCCTGCCCTAAATGGGTCTAACTATGCTCAATGGAAGAACGCCAATGAAGTTGTACTAGGGTGTCTACAATTAGATCTTGCCCTAATAACACCAGAACCGCCAGAACCATCTGATGATGCTACTGAAGCTGAATATAATCGATGGGTTACATGGTTTAGATCAAATGCTACATGCCTGAAAGTAATTAAGTATTCAATTTTTGAATCCATGAAGGGTGTCATGCCTAATACAGACAATTCCAAAACTTTCCTGACTGAAATAGGAAAACGGTTCAAGAAATCTGATAAATCTGAAGTAGGCATCCTTCTGAATAAATTGACTCGCTCGTCCTACGATAGAAAAGGCAACATCCGTGAATACATTGTGGAGTAGATCGAGGTTGTTTCTAAGATCCGTGCTCTAGGGCTTGTACTCACTAATGATCAACTGGTTCATTTGATCATGAATAACCTACCTTCCCAATTCAACACGTTCCTGGTGAACTATAACACTTTGAAGGATATGGGGACATTGGATGAACTTATCACTCAGTGTGTCCAAGAAGAAGATAGGATCAGGCAGGTGGCTAAAGTTCAAAATGTTAATATGGTGACCTCAGGTCATGGGCATGGGCAAGGGAATAAAGGTAAGAAGAAGAGGAAACAAGGTTCTAATAATGGATTCTCTGGTCCTCCATCTGGAAATCATGAGAATCAATCTGGAAATGGATCTAAATACAAACGGGTTAAAGGCAAACTGTGCTTCTTTTGCAATAAGGTGGGTCATTTCAAGAAAGACTGCGTAGGCTTTAAGAATTGGCTCATAAAGAAAGGTAATCATTCTGTTCTTGTCTGTTTTGAATCTTATCTAATTGATATGTCAGTGGATTCCTGGTGGATAGATTCAGGAACTACTATTCACATATGCACTTCTATACAGGAATTATTACAGGCCAGGCCACCAACTGATGCGAAGCGCTCAGTATACGTAGACAATGGTGTCAAGGTAGACGTAGAGGCAATATGAGTCTATAGGCTTAAGTTAAAGTCTGATCATTTTTTGGATTTAGTAGATACATTCTATATGCCATCTATAAGGCGCAATTTAGTTTCAATTTCCTATTTGGATAAGTGGGGATATTCATTCCACTTTGAAAATAAAAGTTTTGGTATTTACTTTAATTCAATTAAAGTTGTAACCGGCTCTATAATAAACAACTTATACCAGTTAGACTTGATTGCCTCTCACGTCTATAATATTAATACCTTGCATGGAAATAAAGTGGGATCCAAGCGAAGACTAGATTATGAGAATTCCTCTATGTTGTGGCACAGGCGGCTATGCCATATATCTCGTGAGAGATTAGACAGGCTTGTGCGAGAATGAATTTTGCATTATCTAGACTTCTCTGACTATAAAGTATGCATTGATTGCATAAAAGGGAAACAAACTAGAACGAGAAAGAAAGGTGCAACTGGGAGTGTAGGTCTATTAGAGATTATACATACAGATATCTGTGGACCATTCTCTACAGCCTCATGGAGTGGCCACAAATATTTCATTACATTTATAGATGACTACTCTCGCTTCGGGTACCTATAGCTTATTAGTGAGAAATCGGACGCCGTGGATGCTTTTAAAATCTATAAGGCTGAAGTTGAAAATCAACTCGATAAGAGAATTAAAGTTGTCAGATCTGACCGTGGTGATGAATACTATGACAGATATGACGAATCAGGACGCAATCCAGGGCCATTCATTAAATATTTGCAGGATTGTGGCATTGTCGCTCAGTACACCATGCCTAGTACTTCAGAGCAGAATGGAGTGGCTGAGAGACACAATCGCACCCTTATAGATATGGTGCAAAGCATGGTCAGCAATTCAACATTGCTAGAATCTCTATGGGGTGATGCGATCAAAACCGTAGTTCATATACTAAACAGGGTTCACAGCAAAGAAGTTAACAAAACTCCTTTTGAATTGTGGAATGAGAGAAAACCAAGTCTCCGATATTTACATATTTGGGGTTGTCCTACTAAGGCCAAAGTTTTTTCATTGGATATCTAGAAAGATTAAAAGGCTATCGATTCTACTGTCCTTCCCACTTTATCAGGATTGTTGAGACTGGGAGTGCCAGATTCATTGAGGACACTGAAAATAGTGGGAGCACAAACATAAAAAATTTTGTATTTGAGGAACAAAGGACTATGACTCCAGTCATAGTAAATCCAGATCACGTTGACATTAATGGTGCAGTCGATTCTGCAGTCACTGTAGAACACCACGTAGAACCTCAAATACAAACCACTGATGAGGAAAATCAAGATTAGACCCAGCAAGCTGAACCATTAAGAAGATCTGAAAGAGAGAAAATGCCTGTAAATCGAGACGATTACATCGTATACTTACAGGAGCACGACTTTGACATAGGGTGGACAAAGATCCTGAATCCTTTACAAAAGTCAAACAAAGTGTTGATCCTTCTCGTTGGTTTGATGCCATGAAAGATTAGTTGAAATCCATGCAGGACAATAAAGTACGGGATCTTGTAGAGTAACCTACTGGAATAAGGCCGATTGGTTCTAAATGGATATTTAAAACCAAAAGGGACTCCAAAGGTAATGTCGAAAGGTATAAAGCCTGACTTGTTGCTAAGGGTTTTAACCAACGTGAGGGCATTGACTTTAAGGAGACTTTCTCTCCAGTATCTAAGAAAGACTCATTCAGGATTATAATGGCTCTTGTAGCTCATATGGATTTAGAGTTACATCAGATGGATGTAACGACTGTATTTCTCAATGGGGATCTAAATAAGAATGTATACATGTTACAACCTGAAGGTTTTGTAGCTACTGGCTCAGAACATTTGGTTTGCAAACTTAAGAAGTCCATCTATGGGTTGAAACAGGCGTCGCGATACTGGTACCTTAAGTTTCATGAAGTAATTTCCTCATATGGCTTTGTAGAAAACACTGCAAATGAATGCATCTACATTAAAACCAGTGAGAGTAAGTTCGTTATGATGATTTTGTATGTTGATGGCATTCTGTTGGCTAGTAGTGATACCAGGATATTGGGTGACACCAAGAAATTCTTATCTTAAAAGTTTGAAATGAAAGACCTTGGTGAAGCTTCTTACGTCATCAGCATTGAGATTCGCCGTGACAGAACACTTGGACTGCTCAGCCTGTCACAGAGGGCCTACATTAGTAAGGTACTCGAAAGGCATAGCATGCAAAATTGTGTTCCAGGAAAGTCGCCCATTGTAAAGGGCGACAAATTTGGTTTATTTCAATGTCCAAAGAATGATTTGGAAAAGAATCGAATGAAAGAATTTTCGTACGCATCAGTAGTAGGGAGCATCATGTATACTCAAGTTTGTACGTGACCGGACATTGCCTTTGTCACTGGAATGTTGGGAAGATATCTATCTAATCCAGGAATGCAACACTGGATAACTGCAAAGAAAGTGTTACGGTATCTTCAGAGAACAAAAGACTTCGGACTCACATATAGAAGATATGATCAGTTGGAGTTGATCGGATATTTAGACACAGACTTCGCAGGCTGCATTGACACTAAGAAGTCTACTTCAGGATACATCTTCATGATGGTGGGAGGAGCTGTGACATGGAAAAGCGTGAAACAATCTACCACAGCCTCATCCACTATAGAAGCTGAATTTATTGCCTGTCATGAGACATCTAATCAGGCACTATGGTTACAGAGTTTCTTCTCAGGTTTGCGGGTACTGAAGCATATCCTGAAACCATTGAGAATGTTTTTCAATAATTCGGTTATTATTTCCTTCTCTAGTAACAACAAGCATTCGTCAAGGTCGAGGCATATCGACATCAAGTACTTTGTTGTAAAGGAAAGGGTTCAGAATCATCAAGTGTCCATGGAATTCATCGGCACTAAGCAGATGATTGCAGATCCGCTCACTAAAGGGCTCCCTATCACACCATTTCAGGAGCATGTAATATCCATGGGAGTCATTGATCCCACAGGTGTTTTCAATTAGTGGAGTTGAGCTTATTTTGATTTTCACGGACACTTAAAGATCTCATTTTATACAGTTTGTTTGGATGATTTTGATATAAAGATTTATTTCTGCTTCTCTATATATATGCACAAATTTTGAGTAAATAGAACTACAGTCGTGTCTCGTTGGAGACGTGTAAAAGCTTCAGGACCTCTTAAGGATAGGCACATATCATCACACTAAAGTATGTAATCCTTATACCACATTTCCTAGTTCATGATCTATGTCGTTAAGATTGAAAGTACTTGTGATCGCGCTTAGTCTCATTTCGCCAAAATTAAATGTTGTGACGACTACCGCGTTTCGATACCGACAGTCTTAATGGATCAAATTGAATAGCATTACTCATACTGTCTAACTATTTTTATTGGTTAACCATTTGGATATTTTCTCAAAAGGTCAAAACTTGTTTTCAAAATAATTCTATATGACTATCATTGACGTTGCTCAATGAGGCCCAAGTGAGAGAATGTAAGAACTCTATTTGGTGGGCCTCACTGATCAATGGTCTGGATTGTCATACAGTTGGACTGGATGATTGAGTAGACCAATGGGCCCCACTTCAGGTGATGCGCTGCGCAGTCTATCTGTGCAGCTCTACGTACTAGGGCAGGAATGCTATAGCTGTCTTACGCAGACAACAGTTTGAATTGAATTGGGATACTACAATGTGGAGCGTGGGAGGGAGAGAGTTGTGATGGGTTTCAAACTCTCTCTCCACATACTCTATAAAAGAGAGCTGGGTCCCCGATCCTACACCAACAGCAGAAATTCGAGTCCCATCTACTGATTTGTAAAAAGGGTGTGAAGGAGAGGAAGATCCTAAGTTTTATCTGTATTCTGGAATTCTTATCCGGCTTCCATGGCGGCGTCTCAGCTAGGTAAGCTATCTAAACCCCTGATCACCATGTCCCTTGCACAGACAGATCCGTGGGCCTATTCCGCATATAGTTTTACTCCCACAGGATGAAGCTAGTTCTTTATAATAATAATAATAATAAAAGATGCTTTTGTCTAATACCAAGGGTTGGTCAAGTGAGTGAATGAGAGAGAGAGAGAGAGAGAGAGAGAGAGAGAGAGAGAGAGAGAGAGAGAGAGAGAGAGAGAGATATGCCATGTAGACGCTGTTCGATCCACTGAATTAAATGGTATGGAATTGCAATGTTTGGAAATGCCATGGTATTTTGACCGTTCAATCTCACATTTGAGATCAAACTCTTCCTTCAAGAAAAACATTGTATTAAGTAAAACCAATGCTTCATACACCAGGAAACTACAATCAACGGGCCTGATTTACATTAATGTTGGTCACATGTGCATACATGCAACTCAAATGTCACGTGTAAATAGGACTTATGGATGCACGGCTTGATAAAACACATACATCAATGTGGGCCCACAGATGTAGTAGATTTCACAATCACCAAAATTATATTAGTATTTAGTGTCGGGACTTAGATGATATGGTACCTAAATCAATCCAATTCTCGAGGTGGTTTCCAAAGGCTAGATGAAATTTATAGGAGACCAAATGCAATTTCATACCATCTAATCCCATGTTCCAAACAGGGGCTAGGCTGATCCAGTCCCAGGCCAGGATAAGTAGTTGTGCACTGTCGAAATCTGACCTAATTGAGTAATGGGCCTAAATTTCGAGCCTGAGTCAAGCCATAAGGACTAATATACTCTAGACCAAGCACGTCCTGAGGTGGGTCGGACCGGTGCATTGGCAGCCCTGCGAGTAATGGGGCTGATTCAATCATTTTTTTTTTTTTTTTTTTTTTTTTTTTTTGACCCAATTATAATATATATTTCTTTTTTTTTTTTTTTTTTTTTTTTGAAATCCTTCTGAGCTTCATATAGTAATAAGAAAACTTTACAATAGATAGCTTCGGGCTGCCCCTCGGAAAAAAGGACCAGGGACAGCCTATCTTTTACCGAGATTTTTCAAGAGGAAAAACAACCAGAAAGGAACAGCGGCACCAGAAGAAACCAACAAAGGAGGGGCTACCCGGTCGATCTTAACGATCCTAGACCAACCCTATCCAAAAAAACCATGCCTCGGACCGTAGGAGGAAGGCACCTAGTATGGAGATAGAAGGAGGGCTGTTGAAGACGGCTCCCATTCCTAGCCAAGCCGTCCGCTGGCCCATTACCTTCTCTGGGGGTGTGAACGAAAAGAAAGTTACCCAAGCGACGTAAGCGATTGATGCGTTGCAGCCACGGGTTCCACTTCCAATGGTGAATGTTTTGGCTTGTGAGGCTATGGATGGCCAATTTGGAATCAGATTCAACAATCACCGATTCCAGGCCGTTGTCCAAGCAAAGAACCATCCCATCGTGGATAGATCGGATTTCTGCCATATTATTAGTGCCAATTCCGTAGCCCTTGGAGAAACCGAACAGAAAAATACCATTTTCATTTCTGCAGATGCCCCCGCCTCCTGAACGACCAGGATTACCCATAGCTGAACCATCAACATTTAATTTGACCCATCCCAGGGATGGCTCCTCCATTTCACCGGATCGGTCTGACGGTGATATTACGTAGGGACGGAATCACTGCACTGAACTGGTGATTCCAACTAGTGTCTTTTCTTAAGTCAGTGCGAATAATCAGATGAGCCCACCATTTGACACGATTCATGGATATCCCGAAGGACATCGGAGTATTACCAAAGACGGCATCATTTCTGGCTCGCCAAATCTCCCAAAGAATGAGAACGGGCAGAACCAATCTGACCGAGCGCCTAGCTGCACCTGGAGCCGCGGCACTTCTCCACTGACATAGTTTGCCTGCAATGGAGCTGTGGACCAGCGGGGGGATACCGCACATGGATCAAAGCGCGCAAAGAGCTGCGCATGACGACAAACGAGAGAAAAGGTGGGGAATTGATTCCTGTTGAGAAAATTCCCCCCTAACGTGATGACAGCATCTGCAGCAAGAGGCCAGAGCCACACCTTTTTCTTGAATCCTGACATCAACAGGTAACGCATTGAGAAGAGCCTTCCACATGAAGATGGAGAGTTTTGGAGGGAGAGAGCGAAGCCAGATCCATTTGCTCCACTGGATGGCCGGGGAGGGAGCACGTAGCACCTTCCAGGCTGAGCGAATGGAGAAGACACCTGAGGATTCGTGAGGCCAGAAGCATTTGGGAGGTTCCTCGCAAATAGAAAAACCGCCATTGATGATATCATCGATAATGTGTTGGGGAAGGAAGGAAAAAACCTGGGAGGGAGGGAGCGGGCCTGAATAACCGAGGACATCCCTGATTTGAAGATCCATCAGGCCCGAAGGGACAGGACAGTCCAACAGACGCGACAGGGGGCCCCTACCCAGCCAGTTATGGGACCAGAAATTAAGCTCTCCATTGCCAACTGACCAACGAATATTCTCTGAAAGGAGAGGAAAGAGGGCACGAACTTTTTTCCAGAGAGGAGAGGCGTTCGAGGAAACAGAGCCCCTGATCAGCGGCATTGAAATCCCTGGCATGTTTACGGATCATAAGCTGCGCCCAAGGGCTGGAGGAATCCCCATATCTGACATTCCACGCTAATTTGAGGCGGTGAGCAATCATCACATCTTTTAGTCTTCTTATACCCAGCCCACCTTCGTCGATGGGTTTAGCAATCTTCTTCCACGCCAACCAATGAAGTTTTCTAGTTCCATTTGACCAGCCCCAAAAGAAGTTAGAAAACCGTCTTTCCATGTTAAGAATCACCTGACTCGGGATATCCATGGCCGCCATTATGTGAATAGGAATACTGCTCAGAACATGACGAATAAGGGTTACCCGGCCTGCTTGGGAGATCAATCTACCCGCCCATCCTGAAATTTTCCTGTCCACCTTGTCCAACAAATACTGGAAAGCAGCAGATTTGACCCTTCCTTTGCAGAGAGGAGTCCCCAGGTAGATGATATCATCCCTAGCTCGCTGGAAACCAAGCGTACGCTCGATAGCTCTGATCCTGGCAGGCGTTACTGTCTTCGAGCAAATGAAACGACACTTATGACGACTGATTTTTTGGCCTGTAACATTCTGAAATAAAGTCAGAAAACGGTTAAGCTGCAACATAGATTCCTTTTTACCGTTTGCGAATAGAAGAATGTCATCGGCAAAAAGAAGATGAGACGGGCTGGGGCTACCACGACCAATGTCATAATGCTGATAACCACCACTCGAGAGCATGAGATTGAGGTTTGCAGAAAAGGATTCCATAGCAATGATGAAGAGATTGGGGATAGGGATCCCCTTGTCTCGGCCTCATTCGATCGAAGAAGAAACTGTCGGCTCCCCGTTGATAAGAATGGAGAACCAATTGTTTCCCCAGCAATTTTCCATGATTGAAACCCATCTTTGGCAGAAACCGAGCTTGAGGAGGACTTGCTTCAGATACACCCAGCTAACCCTATCGTAAGCTTTTTCAAGGTCCAATTTGAGAATGAGGTTTCCCCTGACTTTTCTGTTGATATCGCGAATCAGCTCTTGAGCAAGCGCAATATTATCCGCAATGGATCTCCCCTTCACGAAAGCCCCTTGCTCCTGAGAAATCATCTTTGGCAATAAAGAACTTAGTCGTTAGCAAGAAGCTTTGCAAAAATTTTGTAAATGACGTTACACGGGCTTATGGGCGATAATCGGCGAAGGACTTAAATTTGAGGACGATTTTGGAATGAGACGGATGAGGTTAGAGGTGAAAGCTCTAGGGAAGGGGTTCAGATAGAAGGTCTTTGGCCGCCTTGAGAATATCTTCGCCTATAATGTCCCAAAGATGAAGCATAGAAGGCCGCGAGAAACCATCCGGACCGCTGGCCCGTCTTGAGGCACCGCGAGAGAAGCGGCTTTGATTTCTTCCATTGAAGGAGGCGCTAGTAAGGATTCATTATCCCGCTCGGAGATGACCTGGGGGATAGCCTGGATAAACTCTGCGTTGAAAGTAATTGGTTCAGCTTGAAAGAGATTTTCAAAGTATTTAACCGCTTCACCTTTTATCTCTTGAGCCGAGGAGAGTAAATCGCCAGCAGCGGTTTTGATAGAAGAAATGGTTGACCTTCTGATTTTTTCATTTACCGCCGAATGAAAGAATTTTGTATTTTTGTCCCCCTCGAGGAGCCAAGAATGTCTGGACTTTTGTTTCCAGAAAACCTCCTCCATCAGCTGGAGTTGGTTAAGCTTTTGCTTAGCTTGAATGTACTGGTGGGACAGGTCTTCATTAGGGGCTGATTGCATTTGGGAATCGAGACCTTCCAGCTCTTCTTCTGCAATACGAATCTGATGGAAGATGTTTCCAAAAGTATCTTTGTTCCACATTTTTAATAATTGTTTTGTTTTTTTTTGCTTAAGTTGAACATTTATCATTGAATCAGGGGAACATTCCCCTGCCCAGGCTTTTTGAATAAGCTGAAAGAAAGACTCATGCCTGGTCCACATTCTAAGAAATTTAAAAGGTCTAACCTTTGGGGGGTCCGGAAGGGGGAAGGTGAGGCGCAAAGGAGCATGATCCGAGTTAATGCGCGGAAGATGTTCAACCCGAAACAGCGAAAACTCAGAAACCCACTTTGAATTGAGGAGGACTCTGTCCAACCTGGCCCACACTCGAGCATTACCTTCTCGATTATTACACCAAGTAAATTTATTTCCGACGAAACCAGCATCAATAAGGCCGGAATTGTGGATCATCTCAACAAATTCCTCCATGCTAGCTCTGTCAATCGCTCGGTTCCCTCGTCTTCGGTCGGATCGAATCGCATTGAAATCTCCGCACGCCAAGCATCTTGAACCAGACGACCAAGGTTCTCAATATCGTACCAAAGTGATCTTCTTTGAAATCTGCAACACTTAGCGTAAACCACCGAAAGAGAAATTGGAGTAGACCGGGACTGAGGAATGAAAGATAAGGTAAGCATCTGGTTAGTGGCGGAGACCGTCACTACATTCAACTGACTCCGATGAAAGATCCAGATTTTGCCACCCTGGTCATTGTTTGAAACCGAGCAATGATATCCCAACTTGAGCCCCAACGCTACCCTCTTCCCATCAGCAATCATGGGTTCCAAAATCGCCAGGAGGCTAGGATTGAATTTCTTTACCATTTGCTTGAGAGATTTAACTGTAAGCGCATTACCGACCCCACGCGCATTCCAGATAATAGCGTTATCCATCCGTTACACATCCCGAGTTTATGGCCCGTCTCTTTAATCGTCGTAGCCTCGAATTCCAACTGCCTTTTGTATAGAGGTTCCGTTGCCTTGTCGACATTTTCCTGGAATATGCCACCTGCTGCGACTTGACCTGTTGAGCATCTTCATCTGCAGGAACCTGATGCCTGAATTCCAGAGCAGAAACTGATTCCAGGTCCGATTGAAGATCCATCTCCTGTCTCTCATGTTGATTTTCGACTGGACTTTCAAAGGGTTCACCCTGCTCCCCGTCGATAGAAATAACAGGGTTGGTAGTTGAGGAGAAGTAGGGAGATAGATCCACTTCAAGCACCGCTCTCTCCTTTAGAGATTGTCTCCGATCTGCTATCGAGAATGGGAAAGAAAAACTGCCCTTTCTGGATTGAGGGCGGAATCTTTCAATGTTGTGGACCGAAGTAACTGTCCCTGTCGTTGAAGTTCTGATTGCTTCGACTCTGGAGTTAGGAGGGACTGTCTCCTTCGTTGATTCAGCTCTGGTTATTGGGGGGACATTTTCTTTGCCACCTACCAGCACCAGATCTAGCAGCTGACACTGCGGTACTGGATAGCTAATATTTTGCAGAGTGTGGTCATATAGGGTCGCAAACTACTCACCATATCGACCTCTCCACGGCAGGCGGGAAATCACGGACTGATCGAAGTGAGGACGATACCCGTATCCCTGAGCTACTCCCAATTGATTAAGAGGACAACTCACCCCTGCAACAGCTGCCTCCGTGCTTGGTTGAGCTACGATACAGGGAAGATGCGAAATATCCTCCGGTACGCCTCGTATGTTCTGAGGAGCAGTGACAAGTCTGGTTACCCCTGTTGTCTGACAGAGATGGTCAACTGCGTCCATAGCTGCAAGGCCGCCTGCTCTATTATTGCAAACTGTCGCAATGGATGTATTTCTGTTCTGTTGAGTACTGACTACGGAGGTTGATACCCCTGCTGTTGGGCAGGCAAGTAAACTCAGCCCCTCCCCAGAGCCCGCCAATTGTCGCTCACCTGAAAACTCTGTCACCCCTTCTCCCGAAGTGGAACCAGTCACCCTGTTGGCAGGCTCGCAACCATCTGATGGCGCACGAACATCTGATAGGTCGTGGCCAGCAGCCACATTGTGAAGATGACGGCCAACTGACAGCAGGATTGGGCCATTGGAAGTATGTCTCTCCCTAACAGCAATGTCTTCAGTATGACAGGGGATTGTCTGGGTTCCCCTATTTTCTTGAACAAAAGCCTCCATCGTGGTTGGGACCTTTTCTCTAAAACCTGTAATTTCGTGAACATCCGATGGGGCATTTCCGCGAACAGCAGATGGGGCATTTCCGCGAACAGCTGTAATGGCATTTTCGTGAACATCAGATGGGGCATTTCCGCGAACAGCAGATGGGGCATTTCCGCGGACAGCAGATGGGGCATTTCCGCGAACATCTGTGCGGGTATTTCCGCGACCCTCCATAGTGGCATTTCCGCAAACATCTGTTGGGGCATTTCCAGTCACACCTGCCGGGGGACCTGTGGAACCATGAAAACTCCTCAACACCCACTCTCTCGTGCCCTCCTTCCAATGTTGAAGGTGAGACGAGGCATTAGCAATCGTAAATAGTGGTTCCAACTCAACAAGGATAGGGTAATCTTTTTCCAATACTTTGAGACGCAGCACTTCGTTGAAGCTTACACCAGATCTAGGAATAACCCGAATTCGAGCAAAAGCCTGGAAGTAGCCAAAACGCGATTTGGGGTCAATTTGTGTGACCTTCCCAAAATAGCTCGCCAAATCGAGAATAACCGATTCCAACCATGCATGGGCCGGAATGCCGAATATCTTGATCCACAGACCCCCTCCTCCAATAACGTGATCAGGAGTCCATTTTTCCACTACTTGCAGGCCCATTTCGGAATGTAATGTGGTGTTGTTTGTGAAGGCTTGCATGTCAGCTACAGATTTGAAAGTTAGGAGAAATTTCGTGTCTGAGATCCGCACAATGTCCACCTCAGAAGGGTTCATCTTCGCATTTTTCAGAGCAGCAGAGAGGCGATCGAAGTTTACGTCTAGGGCTGCCACTGTGCCCACCATAGCAAGATTCAGACGATGAAGTCTGGTTTCCACTGCTCTCGGATCAGCCACTGTAGTTACCCCCAGAGGGTCTTGCGCCGATTTTACCTCCTTTCTAGGTTTGACCACCGCATTGAGGAAGGGGAGATCGTGAGTTGGCTTAACTTGCTGAGGGAATGGAATTCTGCTTGGGTGTTCTCCTATGGTTGTTGCAGTGTATTCTATGGTGTGGCCCACCCAATAGGTGGAATGGTCTGATATTTTGGGCGTCCTACGCCCTCTCCCAATGATAAAATGAGACTGTGAGAGGAGGGACACGGATTTATGTGATGTTTGAAATACAGCCATCCATGTCAGATTCGTCCTGTTGTTCGCTTTGGAGGGATGCGGGCGGGAAAATGAGTCAACAAATTGAGATGAGGCCTAGGTCAGAAGCCAAGGTATCTATGGTTTAGATCAGTGCCCAAGATCTATTTGACAAATTCAACGGTTTGGATCAATAGTTAAAGTCACTGAACATGGATCTCATGTACCAAGCCAAAAATTGGATGGTTTAGATTAGTAGACAAAACCGCATCTACCAGAAACTGTTCATCTGGTTTCAACGACCTAGATCTGTGAACATAGCACGATTAAAGACAAAAGAACAGTCAGATCATCTAGAAGTTTGACATCACCCGCGTGAACAGAACATTTCATTTTGGGCCGTCTATTTGATCGTTGGCTGTCCATTGATTGCAACGGTGGGGCCCGTAATCTTTGAACAATCATGAACAGGGCCAATTTTGTCTTTTACTTCCCAGGTGGAGAAAAGACAAGAAAACGTTTATGAACAGTTGAGATTTGACAACGTGCCTAGCTATTACGGAGATGGATGATCCTTGACGGTCCATCTGTACATATATCCATCAATGGTATGATGTCCGTCCAACTGGAGATCGACGCTCGGAACTGTTACAAACAAAAATCAATCCTATCATCTTCTAACATAGCCATTAATGACTGCACGTAGTCATTCGTGTGGTGTGTTATTAGCTGACATGGATAGAGGAGTTCATGTGGATCAGATCCAATCCATCTAACAGATGGGCCACTTCATTTAAACTTTTAAGCATTGATACCAAACATAACACTGATCCGATACTCAAGTAGGTTTAAATAGCCTCTCTCCATAGGCAAGTGCAGGGTCAGATCTTCCTAGATAGGGTCCGGTTAGGATCTCTCAGGACCGTTGCTGTTTAGCTTTTCTTAATCTGGTTTTGGTTCTTTTCAGCTCAGTTAGAATTATATATGATAGGTGTGGCCCATTTCTTTTTGTTGGGCCCCTCCCGAAGGGCTGTAAATTTTGTTGATTAATGAAACCGTGGCAAGAGTCCACTTCTTTGAAAAAAAAAAAAAAAACGTTTAAATATAAGAAACAGTGTAAAATCTGCCTGGTGCAGCCTGTCTGAGTTTAAGACTGACCCAATTTTTACTTAGGTTAATATGCAGGAGGCACCTGATGGACGATGTGGATCTCATGCATTCTCCCCCACATAGTGATTGGGCAGATGGTCAGGCTAGGCCAAGCTTTGTTAAGTCTGGCCCATTGTTCAATGTAAATAGCAGTTGGCCGAGGGTTTCTTTGATGGAGCAAGGGCTACAAAATAAATATGACCTCCCAACAAAATAAAATGAGGTTTTGCTTTTGTTTATATTACAAAATTGCCCTTCCTAATGGGCATGGTCGGCTGGGTTATTTGGCATTATGGGAAGGTAACATTATACAAAAACAGAAATTAGACAAAGTCAATGTCGCTGCCGGGTGTGAGGGAGACTGTCATTCCACATCCTCTCCGCAATCTCATCCCTCTTTTTCACCCATTCTTCTTTAGCGCAGTCTGTCATGCGAGATAATGCGCGATCTTCTTCGGCCGTAGTTACCTCCACGGGAGATGGCGAAATATCCTCAGAATTGTCTCCACTATCCTCAACTGCTTTACTTCACCACAAACACAGATGAAGTTGTATATAACACATCAAGTTATAACTATCTTTACTTGAATTATAAACTTGAACTGTCGTGCTACACGCAGTATAGGAAAACGACCTTTTAAGATACCGAAACAACATTCGATGACATTTCACAGCTGAGCATGACGATAATTGAAGAGTTCTTTCTTATTAGCAGACTTTCTTCCTATATGAAGCTCATTCAAATGATATTTGATACCTCAATAAGGTACCATAAACCCAAGAGAATGCGCGTATCCGACATAATATTTTCCTGCACAAAGCAATGTATGGATAGTAAGCATATTACATTTGACATGCTACTACTTTTGATAGAATAGCAACATTCTTTATTTACCATGAGGAACAAGGAAACAGTCTAATCGATGGGTTAATGCATTTTGCAAAACACGAGCATCAGAAGTAGAACCATCCCAACCCACAAGCACATATACAAATTTTATATCAAATGTACAAGTCACCATTACATTTTGAGACAGAAAACTTTTTTGATTTCGAAAGGTATTGCTTGCTTCTTTGAGCAAATATGCGGTATGTGACTCTCATCGAGTGACCCAATCAATCCTACAAGAAAGTTGATCTGAACTTTAGGTTGATATTTAGTAACTAGCACATACTTCATATCATATAAATAGTTTCTCAGAATGTTTTACCTAAAAGTGTAGATTCCACATTGGATTATCGGATATCTCTTTGGGAGTGTGCAAATCTGAAAACTTCACTTATTCTGGATAAAGTCCAATTACGACATCAAGCACTCTTTTGAAATGGTGACTTACTGTCTCTCCAGACCTTGAAAAACGATGACCAATGACATGGTCTCATACGTTGTGGCCAATAGTATACAGGAACATTACCACTTGTTCCTCTAAACTGCACCTCTTTGAATTAGAAAATAAATTTCTATCTCTAATTAGAGAGCACAATTCGAAGAACTTATTCCGACTCATTCTTAGTTGTGTTAGACAATCAACATCTCTCTTTTTTATGATTCCATTTATGAATTTATTTATCTCTATATGACCACCTCTAGACGAAGCCTTGATACAAAAATGGTGATAATATTCAACAGCTCTCATAACACACATAGATACTGCAATGGCGGTTAACGCAGCTACTATTTCATTTTCATTCCAATCACTACTGGAGGATTGATCTCGTCTAGAGTCACCACTATGAGACCCCATAAGACAAATGGGGAACTGACCTGTTATTCTTTTCAATTATTTTCTATTTATTAGTGCAAATGACACTATAAGACTATATGTACAATAAGGCATTAAAGTACACACAAGGTGAGTTCAAATCACAACATATGGATTCTTAACATAATTGCCATATCCAAAATATATCTATCTCCAAAGTACATTACAATCAGGCAGTCTTAGACGTAGCACATGTTACAGTTGAGCCAAATGAGTTCGTGATTAGGAGAAGTTTAACACTAACATAGCAAAAAATACACTTAGATTGAAATAAGAGCATATTAGTAATATATGTTTAATTCTAAGATAGTATCAACAATGTAATTACGTACATCTAGTCTTTGTTACAATGGAATGAACCGATTAGTATCAGGATCTGCACGTATGCAAGACTTGTCTGCACCAGTGGGCGACATTAAGACCTCACTATTTACGATATGCAAAAAAATAATATGGAAGTTAGAATTGATATGATCTTGGAGCATCTTTACAATATAGTTTTCAATACCTGAAACTATATGATAGTCTTTCAGACATCTACCTAAACATTGAATATTCACAATATGATATAATACAATCATAACTAACAAGGGTTTGAACATGAATCCTATCGGCCTTATGTGAAGAAGGATGATGCATTCAAAATCGTGTAATTAACTTGAAAAATGAGTATTACCTTTAACAATCAACAAGCCACTAGATATTACAAACCCTACAAAATACTTTTAGAACTGAGGCTTTTTATGGAACAAGATGGAAGATAATATTTTTTTTATAGCCATTCTCGAAATAGAGTTTGTATCGGTCAAAGGAGTTCATTACTCCCACACTTGATGACATGTAAAGGTCATGTCCTAGGTGTCGGACTACTGATACGTAGTGTTGTCAAGAAGATCTCCCTTTACAGAAAATCAGATTCGGGTGTATTGTATGAGACAATCTCTTCGTAGGGTATAGGAGAGAACCGTCTCCACTATACTCAACTGCTCCTATAAAAGAAAGTACATGAAGAGTAATTGTATCCATCACTCTAAAGATGGATACGCTCAACATCAAGCCCTAATCACCTTTTGTCCCTGAAACTGTAATGGAAAGAAAATAAACTACCTAGTTTCATAAAATTTGTTAGAATAATATTTAATGGGCAGAAGAAAGATCGATTTATGCCAGATTCACGCAGTGGCTGAAATCATCTCATCTTCGTCGTAGCCGAGGACGAAGAGGCTAAGATCCAACCAAATGTCTCAAATATGGTCGGAGAAACATGATCTCCTCTCTCACAGGGGGTGAGGACGAATGACGAAGTAGAAGGAGGTCGTAGAAAGGCATTATGGACCACCGAACCACTGCATGATGAAACCCTTTTTTTTTTCTCGCTAGTGGTGCAGTGCAATGAAAGCGTTGCACTACACGATGCATTGTGGAATGACAGCAGAGACGCGTGTCCCTGCAAATATGGTTCGACAATGTACTCGGCTGGCACGTGGACGCCGGATTTTAATTCGAATTCAAATGTCGGGTAATGTATTATTTTATACATAAACAATGCAATACAATTTGGGCCGTTAATCCAAACACGCCCTTAGCTCAAAAGCCCAACACCCAAGCCCAGCCCCAGAAAAGGCTAGTAATTCACGTGATAGTATATGTCTCCAACAACTCGAGTGATGAGACAGAGCACATGATCTGGACCATTTGTTTGGTGGGTCGTAGTGTGGATTGGCAAAATCATGAATTTCTCACCCTAGTCGTCTTATCTATAGCCTTAGAATAAAGGTTTGGAAAAGAATATTGGTGGTGGTCAGATCAATAGGAATAGGCCAACCACTAGGATGGTTATGATTGTTTGATGGATGTGCTTTGGGACAGTGGATAGCAACAAATAAGAAAATTGGAAGAGATCTGATCAATGGTCTGGATCATGGACCACTTTCCCTCCTTTACATTAGGAGTGCAATGGACCTGATGATTAAAGTCCTCACGGGTTTTATTTAGTGTTATTATATGGTTAATCTCACTTTCGTGTGTATAGCCTAACCCAATACATGCCTCCAAATGTGTAGATGTGACATGTGTGGAACATATGAGCCATTCATCAGGTGGGACCCGCCATGTGGATGCCTTACCACCAAAATCAAAAGGGTCTACTTATAAGTTAGGAGAGCGGATTGCATGTGCCCCAAGCACGGAGATATAGTGTGCCCGGTGTTGCGTGGGGCCAACAGCCCATCCAAACCGTATTCATATGGCTATTAACACTCAGATAAACTGCAGGAACAAATTAAGATCATCATGATACAAAACTTGTGTCACCCCAGGCGTTCAATCTTTATGTTTCATGTGGTATGGTCCACATGAGTTTTGGATATGCCTGATTTTTAGAATCATATCCTACCGTGTAGATGTGATCGAGGCCTTTTATTTTTGGAAAAGGGTCCATGCACTTTTTTATTTCAGCTATTGACTGCCCTCATTTCTCCAATTTTAACCAGTCTCATGAATCACGGTCAACAAACCTGAAGTATTATAAGGTACATTGGCAAAGTTTGCCGGTACTTATCTCACACGGCAACGAATTTAAGACAGGTGGGTCCAGTCGTCTGGAAGAAGTCAAATTTGAGGCATTATTATTATCATTATCATCATCATCATCATCATTGGCATCTCACGGCTCCAGCCAATAAGATAATTATTTAAGCTAGTCGTGTACGTATACTTAACTCACAATCACCACATTCTATAAATAAGTTTGCCCATTTGAATATCAGAGATAGGTCTGATTCTATTAGGCAAGGCATATAACATTATCATGATTGACTGATGAGTGACTTTGATCAACCTAATAAAGATGAGGGCCACTTATAAGGCGGTCAAACTTTTTCTATGACTTGTTTCAAAAACCAGGCCAAGAGGTGTATCAAGATGTGAATGATTCATAGAAGTGAGTTAATGACATTCGGGGGGGGGGGGGGTTGTTCTTTGAGTCAAGACAGCTTCACCATCAGGATGATCTAATGATGGCTCCAATCCCACATGTGTGACTGTTTCCATAGGTGCGTTGAGTGCCGAAGGAAAGTGCAATCGTTAGAAAAAGTGCTTGAGGTCCTTACTCTTGCCTCAATGGTAGACTCACATAAGTTTCAACACCAGGTCAACTGTTGGAGTACCCATGGAAAATCCCACTGCTGCTGTGTGAGTGTGTGGGGATGTGTACATTGTGGGTGTGTTAAAAAATGTGCACACATGTGTGGGTATGTGTGTGTAAAAATAAGTGCATGCATGCGTGAACGCAGATCATCTTTTGCTGTTCATTTTTTTAAAATTTATTTACGGATCATCACGGTGGACTCATATAATAAGGTTTTTATTACGGCATTTGTTTTGTTTTTTTTTGTTTTTGTTTTGTTTCATTTTGTTTTATTTTTTATTATTTATTATTATTATTTTATTTTTTTTTGCCAAGGAATGTAAGCAATGGGGCCATCAACAGTTCCTAAATTCAACATTATGATGCACATCAGAGTGGGCCTTACTTCCCCTCTATCCATGATGTAACGTGGAACTTTGTCTTAGATGTTTTACATGGATGGGATGAACTTGGCCTATTTCCTAATGCTGATGATCAACTAATTACATGAACAAGTCTCATTGGTAATGACTGTTGAAGAGAGGTGCATCAAGTGGCCCTACTTCCCATCTCTATCTTACAAATACTATTAATTCTTTTTCTTTTTCTTTTTTGTAAAGCAGCACTTCTTAGTCAAATGTGCATCACATCACATTTCCATGATTTTGACGATGGCCATTAGATGTGGGCCCAACACCTGTAATTTCCAAGTACTCTCAGAATTCCAAGCACAGCACTCAACAACTCACCGATAATTTAGCTGTTTACAATAAAATAGAAATTCTGTACTGCTGCTATACATATGAGACACCCATGATGAGTGGGCAGCAACCATCACCCAGGACAAGCAAGCAACAACCATGCCCGGGTCAGGCACGTGATTCCATTTACTCACGCAAAAGGATCCTTGCTCTTGCACAGGTGGTAGACTCATGGGAGTTTCAACACCCTGTCAAGGGTTCGAGTATGCATAGGTGGTGAAGTCCCACCATGGCATGAGGGTGTGGGGTGTGTGTGCATGTGTAACCCCTATATATATATATATATATATATATATATATATATATATATATATATATATATATATATATATATATATAGGGAATTGTGTGTGGGCCCCATGTGATGAGTGTGAACATCAACACCTAGGTGCATTTGATGGGTCCCCTTTAAATAATGGGATATCCAAAAAATCGATCGTATGGGGAGAGTAACTCGTGTAGACCGGCCATACCATCTAAAATCATGTAAAGACATGCCTAAAACATATAAAAGCACTTGGTGGGGCTCACCTAAAATTTGGAAGCATCTAAGCTTGGTATGACCCCTCATCCAAGTGGTACACACATAATGGAAGGTCTGAATTTGTGAACCACATCTCAGTCGGCCCAACAAATGATTATGAATGTTTTAATGGGAGGGTAACCCCTCTCAACTTTTGTGTGGCCCACAAAAGTCATCGATTGACTTGATTTTTAAGGCTAAGGCCCACCATGGCATGGTGCATCTGACTGATGGGGTAGATGTTCGACACACATCACGGTGGGACCCTAAACTCACACACATTTTTTACACACACACACACTCGACCAAACGGGAAGTTCCCATGATAAAATTATCCGACCGCATCGAACCATTCCAACCCAAAGATTTGACCCATATATATATATATATATATATATATATATATATATATATAAAGAACTTGCAGGAAAAAGGTGTCAATGGGCTAGGTTGACACAAATGCAGGCTTAGAGGCGATAAGTCCGGGATAACTCGGGATCGATGTCCCAAACACGTTGACCTATGATGAGCCAAAATGTTTTTTATAAATTATAATTGAGTGTGGATTATATGAGTGAGATGTTTATGCTAGGCATGAGTTCGATGCGTTTCTTAGATGGATTCCCAAATAGGCTACAAAAATATATATAAGAATTTTTACAAATGGTATATATTATAAAATTGTCTGGTAAACCTTAATTAGCTTATAAAAAATAAGGGCTCAAATATAAAAACCCAATCATTAAAAAACCCATGCACCAAAACAGCACCATCCATCTATAATGTGGTGGAAAAGGCTAGTCATTGTCTCCAACAACTCAAGTGATGAGGCTGAGCATATATCCTTACCGTTTGTTTGGTGGGTTGTATTATGGATTGGCAAAATCATGAATTTCTCACCATAGTCGTCTTATCTATAGCCTTAAAATAAAGGTTTGGAAAAGAATATTGGTGGTGGTCAGATCAAAGGGAACAGGTCCACCACAAGGATGGTTATGATTGTTTGATGGATGTGCTTTGGGACAGTAGACAGCAACAAATAAGAAAATTGGAAGAGATCTGATCAATCGTCTAGATCATGGACCACTTTCCCTCCTTTACATTAGGAGTGCAATGGACCTGATGATTAAAGTCCTCTGGATTTATTTAGTGTTATTATACGGCCAATCTCACTTTGCTGTGTATAGCCTAAACCAATACAGGCCTCCAAATGTGTAGATGTGACATGTGTGGAACATATGAGCCATTCATCAGTTGGGACCTGCCATGTGGATGCCTTACCACCATAATCAAAAGGGTCTACTTATAAGTTAGGAGAGTAGATTGCATGTGCCCCAAGCACAGAGATATAGTGTGCCCAGTGTTGATTGGGGCCAACAGCCAATCCAAACCATATTCATAGGGTTTTGATAAACTGTAGGAACAAATATCATCATGATACAAAGCTTGTGTCACCCCAGGCGTTCAATCTTTTATGTTTCATGTGGCATGGTCCACATGAGTATTAGATATGCATGATTTTTAGAATCATATCCTACCTTGCCAATGTGATGCATTTTATTTTTAGAAAAGGGTCCCATGCACTTTTTCCAGATATGCATGATTTGTGAATGATTAGAGGTGTTCTAAAAAAAAGAAAACAGAACAAAGAAAAGGTTCCCATGCACTTTTTTACTTCAGATTTTGACTGCCCTCATTTCCCCAATTTAACCAGTTTCATGAATCATGGTCAACAAATCTTAAGTATTATGAGGTACATTGGCAAAGTTTCTAAATACCTTACCTCACACGGCAACGATTTTAAGACAGGTGGGTCCTATTGTCTGGAAGAACAAGCCAAATTTGAGGCATTATATTATTATTATCATCATCATCATCAATGGCATCTCACGGCTCCAGCCAATAAGATAATTATTTGAGCTAGCCGTGTACGTAGTTGACTCACAATCACCACATTCTATAAACAAGTTTGCCCATTTGAATATCAGAGATGGGCCTGATTATATTAGGCAAGGCATATAACATTATCATGATTGACTGATGAGTGACTTTGATCAACCTAATAAAGATGAGGGCCACTTATCAGGCAGTCACCACTTTTTCTATGCCTTGTTTCACAACCCAGGCCAAGAGGTGTATCAAGATGTGAATGATTCGTAGAAGTGAGTTAACACGTTCGGTGTGTGTGTGTGTGTGGGTCCGTTCGTTGAGTCAAGACAGCTTCACCATCAGGATGATCTAGTGATGGCTCCAATCCTATATATGTGACTGTTTTCCATAGGTGCGTTGAGTGCCGAAGGAAAGTGCAATCGTTGGAAAAAGTGCATGCACGCTTGGGGTCCTTACTCTTGCCTCAATGGTAGACTCACGTAAGTTTCAACACCAGGTCAACTGTTGGAGTACCCATGGGAAATCCCACTGCTGTGTGAGTGTGAGGGGATGTGTACATTGTGGGTGTGTTAAAAAATGTGCACACATGTGTGGGGATGTGTGTGTAAAAGAAAGTACATGCATGTGTGCACACAGATCATCTTTTGCCGTTCATTTTTTTTAAAAAAATAAAATTATTTACGGATTATCCCGGTGGACTCACATAATAAGTTTATATTACGGAATTTGTTTTTTTTTTGGCAAAAGAATGTATTCAATGGGGCCCATCGACAGTTCCTAAATTCAACATTATGATGCACATCAGAGTGGGCCTTACTTCCCCTTGTATCCATGATGTAATGTGGAACTTTGTCTTAGATATTTTACATGGATGGGATTAACTTGGCCCTATTTCCTAATGCTGATGATCAACTAATTACATGAACAAGTCTCATTGGTAGTGACTGTTGAAGAGAGGTGGCATCAAGTGGCCCTACTTCCCATCTCTATCTTACAAATACTATTAATTCTTTTTTTTTTTTTCTTTTTTTTTTTTCTTTAAGCAGCACTTCTTAGTCAAATGTGCATCACATCACATTTCCAAGATTTTGACAATGGCCATTAGATGTGGCCCCAACACCTGTAATTACCAAGTATATTCTCTGAATTACAAGCACAGCAGTCAACAACTCACCAATAATTAAGCTGTTTATAATAAAATAGAAAGTATGTACTGCTACTATACGTATCAGACACCCATGAGGAGTGGGCAGCAACCATCACCCAGGTCAAGCAAGCAACAACCATGACTGGGCCAGGCACGTGATTCCATTTACGCATGCAAAAGGATCCTTGCTCTTGCCCGGGTGGTAGACTCTTGGGAGTTTCAACACCCGGTCAAGGGTTCGAGTATCCATAGGTGGTGAAATCCGACTACGGCATAAGTGTGTGGGGGATGTGTGTGCGTGAGTTAATATATATATATAGGTAATCTGTGTGGGCCCCACCATGATGCATGGGTGTCGAACATTAACACTGTGCATTTGATGGGTCCCCTTTAAATAATGGGATATCCTAAAAAGTAGTCGTATACAGAACTCAGGTGGGCCATACCATCTAAAATCATGTAAAGACATGCCTAAAACATATAAAAGCACTTGGTGGGGCTCACCTAAAATTTGGATGCATCTAAACTTGGTCTGATCCTTCATCCGAGTGGTACACACATAATGGATGGTCTGAATTCGTGAACCAAATCTCAGTGGGCCCAACAAACGATTATGAATGTGTTAATGGGAGGTAACCCCTCTCAACTTTTGTGTGGCAACAAAAGTCATCGATTGACTTGATTTTTAAGGCCGAGGCCCACCATGGAATGGTGCATCTGACTGATGGGGTAGATGTTCGACACATATCACAGTGGGGCCCACACAACTCGACCTCGTGGGAAGTTCCCATGAGCCTGACCGCATCGAACCATTACCCATATATATATATATATATATATATATATATATATATATATATATATATATATATATATATATATATATATATATATATATATATATATATATATATAAGAACTTGCAGAAAAGGGGTGTCAATGGGCTAGGTTAGGTGGGATAACTCTGTCCAAACACAGCCTATGATGAGCCAAAATGGTTTAAACCGAGCCAGGCTGAGATGTTTATGCTAGGCATGAGTTCTGAGCATTTCTTAGATGGATTAAGGGCTACAAAAAATATATATATAAGAATTTTTACAAATGGTATATATTATAAAATTGTCCTGGTAAACCTTAATTAGCTTGTCCAGGCTGGGCTCAAAAGCCCAACAGCCAAGTCCAGCCCTAAACAGCACCATCCATCTATAATGTGGTGGAAAAGGCTAGTCATTGTCTCCAACAACTCAAGTGATGAGGCTGAGCATATATTTATACCGTTTATTTGGTGGGTTGTACTATGGATTGGCAAAATCATGAATTTCTCACCATAGCCGTCTTATCTATATCCTTTGAATAAAGGTTTGGAAAAGAATATCGGTGGTGGTCAAATCAATGGGAACAGGTCCACCACAAGGATGGTTATGATTGTTTGATGGATGTGTTTTGGGACAGTAGATAGCAACAAATAAGAAAATTGGAAGAGATCTGACCAATGGTCTGGATCATGGACCACTTTCCCTCCTTTACATTAGGAGTGCAATGGACCTGATGATTAAAGTCCTCTGGTTTTATTTAGTGTTATTATACGGCTAATCTCACTTTCGTGTGTATAGCCTAACCCAATACAGGCCTCCAAATGTGTAGATGTGACATGTGTGGAACATATGAGCCATTCAGCAGTTGGGACCTGCCATGTGGATGCCTTACCACCATAATCAAAAGGGTCTACTTATAAGTTAGGAGAGTAGATTGCATGTGCCCCAGGCACAGAGATATAGTGTGCCCAGTGCTGATTGGGGCCAACAGCCCATCCAAACCGTATTCATAGGGTCTTTACCACCCAGATAAACTGTAGGAACAAATATCATCATGATACAAAGCTTGTGTCACCCCAGGCGTTCAATCTTTTATGTTTCATGTGGCATGGTCCACATGAGTTTTGGATATGCATGATTTTTAGAATCATTTCCTACCTTGCAGATGTGATGCATTTTATTTTTAGAAAAGGGTCCCATGCACTTTTTCCATATATGCATGATTTGTGAATGGATAGAGGTGTTCTTAAAAAAAAAAAAAAAAAAAAAAAAAAAAAAAAAAAGGAAAGCAAAAAAGAAAAGGTTCAAATGCACTTTTTTACTTCGGCTATTGACTGCCCTCATTTTGCCAATTTTAACCAGTTTGAATCATGGTCAACAAATCTGAAGTATTATAAGGTACATTGGCAAAGTTTCTGAATACCTTACCTCACATGGCAACGATTTTAAGACAGGTGGGTCCTATTGTCTGGAAGAACAAGCCAAATTTGAGGCATTATATTATCATCATCATCATCATCATCATCATCATCATCAATGGCATCTCACGGCTCCAGCGAGTAAGATAATTATTTGAGCTAGCTGTGTACGTAGTTGACTCACAATCACCACATTCTATAAACAAGTTTGCCCCTTTGAATATCAGAGATGGGCCTGATTATATTAGGCCAGGCATATAACATTATCATGGTTGACTGATGAGTAACTTTGATCAACCTAATAAAGATGAGGGCCACTTATCAGGCGGTCACCACTTTTTCTATGCCTTGTTTCACAAACCAGGCCAAGAGGTGTATCAAGGTAGGAGTGAGTTAACACATTCGGTGTGTGTGTGTGTGTGTTGTTGGGGGGGGGGGGGGGGGGGTCCGTTCTTTAAGTCAAGACAGCTTCACCATCAGGATGATCTAGTGATGGCTCCAATCCCACATGTGTAACTGTTTTCCCTAGGTGCGTTGAGTGCCGAAGGAAAGTGCAATCTTTAGAAAAAGTGCATGCACGCTTGGGGTCCTTACTCTTGCCTCAATGGTAGACTCACGTAAGTTTCAACACCAGGTCAACTGTTGGAGTACCCATGGGAAATCCCACTGTTGTGTGAGTGTGTGGGGATGCGTACATTGTGGGTGTGTTAAAAAATGTGCACACATGTGTGTGTAAAAGTAAGTGCTTGCATGCGTGCACACAGATCATCTTTTGGCGTTCATTTAAAAAAAAAAAAGAAATTTATTTACGGATTATCCCGGTGGACTTACATAATAAGTTTTTATTACGGAATTTGTTTTTTTTTTTTTTTAATTTTGTTTTTGTGTTTTTTTTTTTTTTTTTTTGCCAAAGAATGTATGCAATGGGGCCCATCGACAGTTCCTAAATTCAACATTATGATGAACATCAGAGTGGGCCTTACTTCCCCTTGTATCCATGATGTAATGTGGAACTTTGTCTTAGATGTTTTACATGGATGGGATGAACTTGGCCCTATTTCCTAACGCTGATGATCAACTAATTACATGAACAAGTCTCATTGGTAGTGACTGTTGAAGAGAGGTGGCATCAAGTGGCCCTACTTCCCATCTCTATCTTACAAATACTATTAATACTTTTTTTTTTTTCTTTAAGCAGCACTTCTTAGTCAAATGTGCATCACATCACATTTCCAAGATTTTGACAATGGCCATTAGATGTGGGCCCAACACCTGTAATTTCCAAGTATTCTCTGAATTCCAAGCACAACAGTCAACAACTCACCGATAATTAAGATGTTTACAATAAAATAGAAATTCGGTACTGCTGCTATAAGTATGAGACACCCATGATGAGTGGGCAGCAACCATCACCCAGGTCAAGCAAGCAACAACCATGACTGGGTCAGGCACGTGATTCCATTTACGCATGCAAAAGGATCCTTGCTCTTGCCCAGGTGGTAGATTCTTGGGAGTTTCAGCACCCAGTCAAGGGTTCTAGTATCCATAGGTGGTGAAATCCCACTACGGCATGAGTGTGTGGGGGGTGTGTGTGCATGTGTTAATATATATATATATATATATATATATATATATATATATATATATATATATATATATATATATATATAGGGAATTGTATGTGTCTGTGTGTCGTCCCACCGTGATGGGTGTCGAACATCAACACCGTGCATTTGATGGGTCCCGTTTAAATAATGTGATATCCTAAAAATCAGTCGTATACAGAACTCAGGTGGGCCATACCTTCTAAAATCATGTAAAGGCATGCCTAAAACATATAAAAGCACTTGGTGCGGCTCACCTAAAATTTGGATGCATCTAAACTTGGTCTGACCCCTCATCCAAGTGGTACACACATAATGGATAGTCTGAATTTGTGAACCACATCTCAGTGGGCCCAACAAATGATTATGAATGTTTTAATGGGAGGGTAACCCCTCTCAACTTTTGTGTGGCCCACAAAAGTCATCGATTGACTTGATTTTTAAGGCCGAGGCCCACCATGGAATGGTGCATCCGACTGATGGGGTAGATGTTCGACACATATCACAGTGGGGCCCACACAGCTCGACCTCGTGGGAAGTTCCAATGAGCCTGACCGCATCGAACCATTTCCCATATATATATATATATATATATATATATATATATATATATATATATATATATATATATAAAAGGGGTGTCATTGGGCTAGGTTAGGCTGGGATAACTATGTCCAAACACAGCGTATAATGAGCCAAAATGGTTTAAACCGAGGCAGGCTAAGATGTTTATACTAGGCATGAGTTCTGAGCGTTTCTTAGATGGATTAAGGGCTACAAAAAATATATATTAGAATTTTTACAAATGGTATATATTATAAAATTGTCCTGGTAAACCTTAATTAGCTTGTCCAGGCTTGGCTCAAAAGCACAACAGCCAAGCCCAGCCCAAAACAGCACCATCCATCTATAATGTGGTGGAAAAGGCTAGTCATTGTCTCCAACAACTCAACTGATGAGGCTGAGCATATATCTATACCATTTGTTTGGTGGGTTGTACTATGGATTGGCAAAATCATGAATTTGTCACCACAACCGTCTTATCTATAGCCTTAGAATAAAGGTTTGGAAAGGAATATTGGTGGTGGTCAGATCAATGGGAACAGGTCCACCACAAGGATGGTTATGATTGTTTGATGGATGTGCTTTGGGACAGTAGACAGCAACAAATAAGAAAATTGGAAGAGATCTGATCAATGGTCTGGATCATGGACCACTTTCCCTCCTTTACATTAGGAGTGCAAAGGACCTGATGATTAAAGTCCTCTTGGTTTTATTTAGTGTTATTATACGGCTAATCTCACTTTCGTGTGAGTAGCCTAACCCAATACAGGCCTCCAAATGTGTAGATGTGACGTGTGGAACATATGAGCCATTCATCAGTTGGGACCTGCCATGTGGATGCCGTACCACCATAATCAAAAGGGTCTACTTATAAGTTAGGAGAGTAGATTGCATGTGCCCCAGGCACAGAGATATAGTGTGCCAAGTGCTGATTGGGGCCAATAGCCCATCCAAACCATATTCATATGGTTTTTACCACCCAAATAAACTGTAGGAACAAATATCATCATGATACAAAGCTTGTGTCACCCCAGGCGTTCAATCTTTTATGTTTCATGTGGCATGGTCCACATGAGTTTTGGATATGCATGATTTTTAGAATCATATCCTACCTTGCAGATGTGATGCATTTTATTTTTAGAAAAGGGTCCCATGCACTTTTTCCAGATATGCATGATTTGTGAATGGATGTAGGTGTTCTAAAAAAAGCGAAAAAAAAAAAAAGAAAAAAGAAAAAAGAAAAGGTTCCCATGCACTTTTTTACTTCAGCTATTGACTGCCCTCATTTCTCCAATTTTAACCAGTTTCATGAATCATGGTCAACAAATCTTAAGTATTATAAGGTACATTGGCAAAGTTTCTGAATACCTTACCTCACACGGCAATGATTTTAAGACAGCTGGGTCCTATTGTCTGGAAGAACAAGCCAAATTTGAGGCATTATATTATTATTATCATCATCATCATCAATGGCATCTCACGGCTCCAGCCAATAAGATAATTATTTGAGCTAGCCGTGTACATAGTTGACTCACAATCACCACATTCTATAAACAAGGTTGCCCATTTGAATATCAGATCGAGATGGGCCTGATTATATTAGGCAGGGCATATAACATTATCATGATTGACTGATGAGTGACTTTGATCAACCTAATAAAGATGAGGGCCACTTATCAGGCGGTCACCACTTTTTCTATGCCTTGTTTCACAAACCAGGCCAAGAGGTGTATCAAGATGTGAATGATTCGTAGAAGTGAGTTAACACATTCAGTGTGTGTGTGTGTGTGTGGGTCCGTTCTTTAAGTCAAGACAGCTTCACCATCAGGATGATCTAGTGATGGCTCCAATCCCACATGTGTGACTATTTTCCATCGGTGCATTGAGTGCCGAAGGAAAGTGCAATCGTTAGAAAAAGTGCATGCACGCTTGGGGTCCTTACTCTTGCCTCAATGGTAGACTCATGTAAGTTTCAACACCAGGTCAACTGTTGGAGTACCCATGGGAAATCCCACTGCTGTGCGAGTGTGTGGGGATGTGTACATTGTGGGTGTGTTAAAAAATGTGCACACATGTGTGGGGATGTGTGTGTAAAAGTAAGTGCATGCATGCGTGCACACAGATCATCTTTTGCCGTTCATTTTTTTTAAAAATTTATTTACGGATTATCATGGTGGACTCACATAATAAGTTTTTATTACGGAATTTGTTTTGTTATTTATTTATTTATTTTTTTGTTTTTTTTTTTTTTTGGCCAAAGAATGTATGTAATGGGGCCCATCGACAGTTCCTAAATTCAACATTATGATGCACATCAGAGTGGGCCTTACTTCCCTTTGTATCCATGATGTAATGTGGAACTTTGTCTTAGATGTTTTACATGGATGGGATGAACTTGGCCCTATTTCCTAACGCTGATGATCAACTAATTACATGAACAAGTCTCATTGGTAGTGACTGTTGAAGAGAGGTGGCATCAAGTGGCCCTACTTCCCATCTCTATCTTACAAATACTATTAATTCTTTTTCTTTTTCTTTTTTGTAAAGCAGCACTTCTTAGTCAAATGTGCATCACATCACATTTCCATGATTTTGACGATGGCCATTAGATGTGGGCCCAACACCTGTAATTTCCAAGTACTCTCAGAATTCCAAGCACAATGATCAATAACTCACCGATAATGTAAAAGTTTGTTTACAATAAAATAGAAATTCAGTACTATTGCTATACGTATGCGACACCCATGATGAGTGGGCGAAAGCAACCATCACCCAGGTCAAGCAAGCAACAACCATGGTAGGTCGGAGTACGTGATTCCATTTACGCATGCAAAGGATCCTTGCTCTTGCCCGGGTGGTAGACTCTTGGAAGTTTCAAGACCCCGGTCAAGGGTTCAAGTATCCATAGGTGGTGAAATCCCACTACGGCATGAGGGTGTGTGTGTGTGTGTGTGTGTGTGTGTGTGAAGGGGGGGGGGGGGGGGGGGTGTGTGCATGTGTTAATATATATATATATATATATATAGGGAATCTGTATGGGCCCCACCATGATGGGTGTCGAACATCAACACCGTGCATTTGATGGGTCCCCTTTAAATGATGGGATATCCTAAAAATCAGTCGTATACAGAACTCAGGTGGGCCATACCATCTAAAATCATGTAAAGACATGCCTAAAACATGTAAAAGCACTTGGTGGGGCTTACCTAAAATTTGGATGCATCTAAACTTGTTCTGACCCCTCATCCAAGTGGTACACACATAATGTATGGTTTGAATTTGTGAACCACATCTCAGTGGCCCCAACAAATTATTATGAATGTTTTAATGGGAGGGTAACCCCTCTCAACTTTTGTGTGGCCCACAAAAGTCATCGATTGACTTGATTTTTAAGGCTGAGGCCCACCATGGAATGGAGCATCTGACTGATGGGGTTGATGTTCGACACATATCACAGTGGGGCCCACACAGCTCAACCTCGTGGGAAGTTCCCATGAGCCTGACCGTATCGATCCATTTCCCATATATATATATATATATATATATATATATATATATATATATATATATATATATAAGAACTTGAAGTAAAAGGGGTGTCAATGGGCTAGGTTAGGCTGGGATAACTCTTTCCAAACGCAGCCTATGATGAGCCAAAATGGGTTAAACCGAGCCAGGATGAGATGTTTATGCTAGGCATGAGTTCTGAGCATTTCTTAGATGGATTAAGGGCTACAAAAAATATATATAAGAATTTTTACAAATGGTATATATTATAAAATTGTCCTGGTAAACCTTAATTAGCTTGTCCAGGCTGGGCTCAAAAGCCCAACAGCCAAGTCCAGCCCTAAACAACACCATCCATCTATAATGTGGTGGAAAAGGCTAGTCATTGTCTCCAACAACTTAAGTGATGAGGCTGAGCATATATTTATACCGTTTGTTTGGTGGGTTGTACTATGGATTGGCAAAATCATGAATTTCTCACCATAGCCGTCTTATCTATAGCCTTTGAATAAAGGTTTGGAAAAGAATATCGGTGGTGGTCAGATCAATGGGAACAGGTCCACCACAAGGATGGTTATGATTGTTTGATGGATGTGTTTTGGGACAGTAGATAGCAACAAATAAGAAAATTGGAAGAGATCTGATCAATGGTCTGGATCATGGACCACTTTCCCTCCTTTACATTAGGAGTGCAATAGACCTGATGATTAAAGTCCTCTGGTTTTATTTAGTGTTATTATACGGCTAATCTCACTTTCGGGTGTGTAGCCTTACCCAATACATGCCTCCAAATGTGTAGATGTGACATGTGTAGAACATATGAGCCATTCATCAGTTGGGACCTGCCATGTGGATGCCTTACCACCATAATCAAAAGGGTCTACTTATAAGTTAGGAGAGTAGATTGCATGTGCCCCAAGCACAGAGATATAGTGTGCCCAGTGTTGATTGGGGCCAACAGCCCATCCAAACGATATTCATAGGGTTTTTACCACCCAGACAAACTGTAGGAACAAATATCATCATGATACAAAGCTTGTGTCACCCCAGGCGTTCAATCTTTTATGTTTCATGTGTCATGGTCCACATGAGTATTAGATATGCATGATTTTTAGAATCATATCCTACCTTGCCAATGTGATGCATTTTATTTTTAGAAAAGGGTCCCATGCACTTTTTCCAGATATGCATGATTTGTGAATGGATAGAGGTGTTCTAAAAAAAAGAAAATAGAAAAAAGAAAAGGTTCCCATGCACTTTTTTACTTCAGCTATTGACTGCCCTCATTTCCCCAATTTTAACCAGTTTCATGAATCATGGTCAACAAATCTTAAGTATTATAAGGTACATTGGCAATGTTTCTAAATACCTTACCTCACATGGCAACGATTTTAAGACAGGTGGGTCCTATTGTCTGGAAGAACAAGCCAAATTTGAGGCATTATATTATTATGATCATCATCATCATCAATGGCATCTCACGGCTCCAGCCAATAAGATAATTATTTGAGCTAGCCGTGTACATAGTTGACTCACAATCACCACATTCTATAAACAAGGCTGCCCATTTGAATATCAGAGATGGGACTGATTATATTAGGCAAGGCATATAACATTATCATGATTGACTGATGAGTGACTTTGATCAACCTAATAAAGATGAGGGCCACTTATCAGGCGGTCACCACTTTTTCTATGCCTTGTTTCACAAACCAGGCCAAGAGGTGTATCAAGGTAGAAGTGAGTTAACACATTCGGTGTGTGTGTGTGTGTGTGTGTGTGTGTGTGTGTGTGTGTGTGTGTGTGTGTGTGTGTGGGTCCGTTCTTTGAGTCAAGACAGCTTCACCATCAGGATGATCTAGTGATGGCTCCAATCCCACATGTCTGACTGTTTTCCATAGGTGCGTTGAGTGCCGAAGGAAAGTGCAATCATTAGAAAAAGTGCATGCACGCTTGGGGTCCTTACTTTTGCCTCAATGGTAGATTCACGTAAGTTTCAACACCAGGTCAACTATTGGAGTACCCATAGGAAATCCCACTGCTGTGTGAGTGTGTGGGGATGTGTACATTGTGGGTGTGTTAGAAAATGTGCACACATGTGTGGGGATGGGTGTGTAAAAGAAAGTGCATGCATGCGTGCACACAGATCATCTTTTGCCGTTCATTTAAAAAAAAAAAAAATTTATTTCAGATTATCACGGTGGACTCACATAATAAGTTTTTATTACGGAATTTGTTTTGTTTTTTTGTATTTGTATTTGTTTTGTTTTGTTTTTTTTTTTTTTTTTTGCCCAAAGAATGTATGCAATGGGTCCCATCGACAGTTCCTAAATTCAACATTATGATGCACATCAGAGTGGGCCTTACTTCCCCTTGTATCCATGATGTAATGTGGAACTTTGTCTTAGATGTTTTATATGGGTGGGATGAACTTGGCCCTATTTCCTAACGTTGATGATCAACTAATTACATGAACAAGTCTCATTAGTAGTGACTGTTGAAGAGAGGTGGCATCAAGTGGCCCAACTTCCCATCTCTATCTTACAAATACTATTAATTCTTTTTTCTTTAAGCAGCACTTCTTAGTCAAATGTGCATCACATCACATTTCCATGATTTTGACAATGGCCATTAGATATGGCCCCAACACTTGTAATTTCCAAGTATTCTCTGAATTCCAAGCACAACAGTCAAACACTCACCGATAATTAAGTTATTTACAATAAAATAGAAATTATGTACTGCTGCTATACGTATAAGACACCCATGATGAGTGGGCAGAAACCATCACCCAGGTCAAGCAAGCAACAACCATGACTGCGTCAGGCACATTATTCCATTTACACATGCAAAAGGATCCTTGCTCTTGCCCGGGTGGTAAACTCTTGGGAGTTTCAGCACCCGGTCAAGGGTTCGAGTATCCATAGGTGGTGAAATCCCACTACGGAATGAGTGTGTGTGTGTGTGTGTGTGTGTGTGTGTGTGTGTGTGTGTGTGTGTGCATGTGTTTATATATATATATATATATATATATATATATAAGAACTTGCAGGAAAAGGGGTGTCAATGGGCTAGGTTAGGTTGGCATAACTCTATCCAAACACAGCCTATGACGAGCCAAAATGGTTTAAACCGAGCCAGGCTGAGATGTTTATGCTAGGCATGAGTTCTGAGTGTTTCTTAGATGGATTAAGGGCTACAAAAAATATATATATAAGAATTTTTACAAATGGTATATATTATAAAATTGTCCTAGTGAACCTTAATTAGCCTGTCCAGGCTGGGCTCAAAAGCCCAACAGCCAAGCCCAGCCCAAAATAGCTCCATCCATCTATAATGTGGTGGAAAAGGCTAGTCATTGTCTCCAACAACTCAAGTGATGAGGCTGAGCATATATCTATACCGTTTGTTTGGTGGGTTGTACTATGGATTGGCAAATTAAATCATGAATTTCTCACCATAGCCGTCTTATCTATAGCCTTTGAATAAAGGTTTGGAAAAGAAGATCGGTGGTGGTCAGATCAATGGGAACAGGTCCACCACAAGGATGGTTATGATTGTTTGATGGATGTGCTTTTGGGACAGTAGATGCTGCAACAAATAAGAAAATTGGAAGTGATCTGATCAATGGTCTGGATCATGGACCACTTTCCCTCCTTTACATTAGGAGTGCAATGGACCTAATGATTAAAGCCCGCTGGTTTTATTTAGTGTTATTATACGGCTAATCTCACTTTCGTGTGTGTAGCCTAACCCAATACATGCCTCCAAATGTGTAGATGTGACATGTGTGGAACATATGAGCCATTCATCAGTTGGGACCTGCCATGTGGATGCCTTACCACCATAATCAAAAGGGTCTACTTATAAGTTAGGAGAGTAGATTGCATGTGCTCCAGGCACACATATATAGTGTGCCCAGTGCTGATTGGGGCCAACAGCCCATCCAAACCGTATTCATATATATGGTTTTTACCATCCAGATAAACTATAGGAACAAATATCATCATGATACAAAGCTTGTGTCACCCCAGGCGTTCAATCTTTATCTTTCATGTGGCATGGTCCACATGAGTTTTGGATATGCATGATTTTTAGAATCATATCCTACCTTGCAGATGTGATGCATTTTATTTTTAGAAAAGGGTCCCATGCACTTTTTCCATATATGCATGATTTGTGAATGGATAGAGGTGTTCAAAAAAAAAAAGAGAAAAAAAAAGAAGAAAAAGTTCCCATGCAGTTTTTTACTTCAGCTATTGACTACCCTCATTTTCCCAATTTTAACCAGTTTCATGAATCATGGTCAACAAATCTTAAGTATTATAAGGTACATTGGCAAAGTTTCTGAATACCTTATCTCACACGGCAACGATTTTAAGACAGGTGGGTCCTATTGTCTGGAAGAACAAGCCAAATTTGAGGCATTATATTATTATTATCATCATCATCATCAATGGCATCTCACGGCTCCAGCCAATAAGATAATTATTTGAGCTAGCCGTGTACATTAGTTGACTCACAATCACCACATTCTATAAACAAGGTTGCCCATTTGAATATCAAAGATGGGCCTGATTATATTAGGCAAGGCATATAACATTATCATGATTGACTGATGAGTGACTTTGATCAACCTAATAAAGATGAGGGCCACTTATCAGGCGGTCACCACTTTTTCTATGCCTTGTTTCACAAACTAGGCCAAGTGGTGTATCAAGATGTGAATGATTCGTAGAAGTGAGTTAACACATTCGGTGTGTGTGTGTGTGTGTGTGTGTGTGTGTAGGTCCATTCTTTGAGTCAAGACAGCTTCACTATCAGGATGATCTAGTGATGGCTCCAATCCCACATGTGTGACCGTTTTCCATAGGTGCATTGAGTGCCAAAGGAAAGTGCAATGGTTAGAAAAAGTGCATGCACGCTTGGGGTCCTTACTCTTGCCTCAATGGTAGACTCACGTAAGTACCAACACCAGGTCAACTGTTGGAGTACCCATGGGAAATCCCACTGCTGTGTGAGTGTGTGGGGATGTGTACATTGTGGGTGTGTTAAAAAATGTGCACACATGTGTGGGGATGTGTGTAAAAGTAAGTGCATGCATGCGTGCACACAGATCATCTTTTGCTGTTCATTTTTTTAAAATTTATTTACGGATTATCATGGTGGACTCACATAATAAGTTTTTATTACGGAATTTGTTTTGTTTTTTTTTGTTTTTGTTTTGTTTTTTTTTTTTTTTTTTTTTTTTTTTTTTTGTTTTTTTTTTTTTTGGCCAAAGAATGTATGCAATGGGCCCCATCGACAGTTCCTAAATTCAACATTATGATGCACACTACAAGAAATATGGTTTTTACCTATGAATTTTTTTTTTCATAGGTAAAGATGACTTTTTCGACGAAAATTATTTTCATAGGTAAAAGCCTACTTTTACTGACGAAATATTATTTCGAAGGTAAAAGCCATCTTTACCTATGAAAATTTTCATAGGTAAAGGTTCTTTTGGCTTTTTCACCACACAAAAGATCGAAAACTTTACTTTTACCTATGAAATCTAATTTCGTAGGTAAAACCCATATTTATCTACGAAAATATTCATAGCTAAATGGTGTTTTGAATTTTTCAAAAAAAAAACTAAAAATCCAAAAATTTACTTTTACCTAGGTAAAACCCTTATTTACCTACAAAAATATTCGTAGCGAAAGGGTCTTTTGAATTTTCAACCAAATTTTACCTAAGACAATATTCGTAGCTAAAGGGTTTTCCAAAAGCCACCTTTACCTACGAAAATATTTGTAGCTAAAGGGTCATTTGAAATTTTCACCAACACATCGAAAACATGTTTTTGAATTTACTTTTACCTGCGAAATGTAATTTTGTAGCTAAAAGCCATTTTTACTTACGAAAATATTCGTAGCTAAAGGATCATGATCATTAGAATTTTTCACCCACACCAAAAATTTGAATTTACTTTTTCCTGCGAAATCTAATTTTGTAGCTAAAAGCCATTTTTACCTATGAAAATATTCGTTGCTAAAGGGTCATTTGAATTCGAAAACTTGTTTTGAATTTACTTTTACCTGCGAAATGAAATTTTGTAGCTAAAAGCCATTTTTACCTATGAAAATATTCGTAGCTAAAAAGTCATTTGAATTTTTCACTACCTACGAAAATATTCGTAGCTAAAGGGTCATTTGAATTTCAAAAAATCGGAAAGTTGTTTTGAATTTGCTTTTACCTACGAATTTTTTCGTAGGTAAAACCCATATTTACCTACGAAAATATTCTTAGCTAAAGGCCTTACTTTTATCGTAGCTTTTCAATTTTGAATTTACTTTTACCTACAAAATCAAATTTCGTTGGTAAAACCCATATTTAGCTACGAAAATATTTTTAGTTAATGGGTCATTTGAATTTTTCACCCACACCAAAAAGGAAGCGGATTGCATACTGAGTAACTCAGTACGCTTAGCGTACTGAGTAAACTCTGTGGGGTTCACCATGATCTATGTACTTTATCCACTCCGTCCATCTATTTTACTAGATAATTTTATGATATGGGTCCAAAATTGAAGGATATCGAAAGCTCAAATGCACCGCACCACATGAAACAGTGTGAATTGAACTTATACCGTTGCAAAATTCTTGGGTGTCACCGGATTTTTGTTTTAAGCTTATATTTGTTTTTTTCCCCTTCATCCATGTCTTTATGATATTATTAACAGCTTGGATGACAAATAGACATCACTGTAGGGCCTAGGAAGATTTCAACGGTGGAAATCATTGTTCTCACTGTTTCCTGTGGTATGATCCACTCAAGAGTTGGATATGCTTCAACTTTGGGCTCAACCCCTTAAATGAGCTGAAAAAACGTATGGACGGTGTGGATAAACCACTTATTTTTACGGTGGGCCCAACTGAGTTTACTCAGTACGATAAGAGCGTACTGAGTTACTCAGTACGATAAGAGCGTACTGAGTTACTCAGTACGCAATCCGATTCCCACCAAAAAATGAAAACGTGTTTTGAATTTACTTTTACCTGCGAAATAGGTAGCTAAAAGCCATCTTTACCTACGAATATATTCGTAGCTAAAGGGTGTTTTTAATTTTTAAAAAAAAACAAAAAATGGAAAACTTTACTTTTACCTACGAAAGTTAATTTTGTAGCTGAAAGCCATTTTTACCTACGAAAATATTCGTCGCTAAAGGGTCATATCTAATTTTGTAGCTAAAACCCATCTTTACCTACGAAACTATTCGTAGCTAAAGGGTCTTTTGCCGAAAAATCAAAAACGTTACTTTTACCTACGAAATTACTCGTAGCTGAAGGGTCTTTCGAATTTTTCATACTTTTACCGACGAATTTTAATTTCGTAAGTAAAACCCATCTTTACCTACAAAAATATTCGTAGCTAAATGATCTTTTGAATTTTTTACCAAAAAATCGAAAAGCAAATTTTCACGGGGTGATGGAAACGGTGGCGGTAAGACTTTTACCGATGAAAATTATCGTTGGTAAAAGTGTTTTTCCTATATCTTTTTTCCAACGGCTAAAAACTGTCAGTAATAATGTAAAAATGTTTTAATTTTTTAAAATTTTTTTCTATTACCTAAATGTGTGTGTGTGTGTGTGTGTGTGTGTGTGTGTGTGTGTGTGTGTGTAGTTTTTATATCATATGAATGGAATTTATATATATATATATATATATATATATATATATATATATATATATATATATAAGGTAATATTTAAATAATTTGTAATATCACATGAAAAAGAATATTGAAAAGTTTGGAAATTTTAAATATGTTTAAGAAAAATTTTGAGAACAAAATAATGCTTTTGAAGAGAAAAATTGGCATTTGAAATTTTTGAGAAAAAATTAAAATATGAGAATTTTTTTGATTTGATGCAAATAAAAATTCAAAATTTGTATTTTAAATATTTTTGAAATATTTTATAATAAAAATAATATTTATTTAAAAGAGTAAAAAAAAAATATACCTTTTGAAAAAAAAATGTTAAATTTATTTGTGAAAAATAAATTTACTAAATTATTAGGCACATCCACTAATTGAACCTTTAATCGTTTTTGGACAATCTAATCAGTTTAAATTAAAGAGTAAATAACTTCAGATGTTTAAATCAAATTTCACTGAAACTGTTGATCAATCTTGTATGCCCATGTGGCCTGATTGAGGCGAGTAACTAGTCAAATTGAGAGTATTGATAAGTAAAATAGAGTGAATGCACCAGACATGTAAAATGGGCCAGATATTCTTGTTAAAATTGTGACCCAACTTACTGACCTCGTGAGAACCTAAGAATTGATGTTAGTAAGTTTTGTGGGCCCCATCATGATGTCTGTCGAACATCAACACTGTGGATTTGATGTCTCCCCTTTAGGTTATGAGATATCTCAAAAATCATCGGTAAACGAAACTCAAGTGGGCCATACCATTTAAAACTATGTGAAGACATCCTAAAAAATATAAAAGCACTTGGTGGGGCCCACATGAGTTTTGGATGCGGTTGAAACTTGGTCTGACCTCTCATCCAAGTGGGGCACACATAATGAGTGGGTTGGATATGTGAATCACATTTAGGCAGGCCTAATATATGATTACAAATGTTGTAAGGAAACCCTTCTCCACTACATTTAAGTGAGTTACTCATTACCCTTACCAGAGTAAACTTTGTGGGGTCCACCGTTATTTATTTATTTTGTCCACTCCATTCATCCATAATAACAGATAATTTGAGGTCTAAAGAACAAAAAGGAAGCATATCCAAAGCTCAAGTGGACCACACCACAGGAAATAGTGTGATTGAACCTTACCATTTAAAATTTCTTGGAGGCCATAGAAGTTTTGGATCAAACTGATGTTTGTGTTTTTATTCATTCATATATTTTTGATATTATGAACAACCTTTAACCGTTTTTGGACAATTTGATCAGTCCAAATTGAAGAGTAAATAACTTCAGATGTTTAAATCAAAATTCACTCAAATTGTTGATTAATCTTGTTTGCCCAATATCTCTCTCTCTCTCTCTCTCTCTCTCTCTCTCTCATATGTAGCATGATCGGGGTGAGTAACTAGTCAATTTGAGGGTAATGATAAGTGAAATAGAGTGAATGGACCAGACATGTAAAATGGTCCAAATATTCTGGTTAAAATTGTGACCCAACTTATTGACCTCGTGAGAACCTAAGAATTGATGTTAGTGAGTTTTGTGGGGGCCCCATCATGATGTGTGTCGAACATCAACACTGTGGATTTGATGTGTCCCCTTTAGGTTATGAGATATCTCAAAAATTATCGGTAAACGAAACTCAAGTGAGACATACCATCTAAAACTAATTGAAGACATCCTAAAAATATATAAAAGCACTTGGTGGGGCCCACATGAGTTTTGGATGCCGTTGAAACTTGGTTTGACCCATCATCCAAGTGGGACACACATAATGAGTGGGTTGGATATGTGAATCACATTTAGGCAGGCCCAATATATGATTATAAATGTTTTAAGAAAACCTTTCTTCACTACATTTAAGTGAGTTACTTATTACCTTTACCAGAGTAAACTTTGTGGGGTCCACTGTTATTTATTTATTTTATCCACTCCGTTCATCCATGTTATGAGATAATTTGAGGTCTAAAGAACAAAAGGGAAGCATATCCAAAGCTCAAGTGGACCACACCACAGGAAATAGTGTGATTGAACCTCTACCATTGAAAAATTCTTGGAGGCCATAGAAGTTTTGGATCAAGCTGATGTTTGCGTTTTTCTTCATTCATATCTTTTTGATATTATGGACAGGTTGGATGGCAAATAAACATTACTATGGGCCCAAGGAAGGTATCGACGGTGGAAATCATTATTCCACACTGTTTCATGTGGCATGGTCCACTTGAGCTTTGGATTTATCAAAAATTTGGGATCAACCTACACCATTCATCCATTTTTCGGGATCATTTTAGAGAATTATCCAAAAAATGAATCATATCCAAATATTAAATGGACCACACCACAAATACCAACAGGGGTGATGATTTTCACCGTTAAAAAATTCGTAGGCCCCACCATAACATTTATTTTTCATCCAATCTGTTCATGAGGTCACAAAGACCTGGATGAAAAGGAAAAACAAATTTCTTATTGATCCAAAACTTCTGTCACCCCCAAAAAGGTTTCAATGGTAGACATCAATCCCTCATTACTTTTGATCGTGTGGTCCACTTGATAGTTAGATTTGTCTTATTTTTCGTCTCAAGCATTATGACGAGCTCGCCATATGGACGGACGGTTTGGATATAACACATACCTCATGATGGGACCCACGTAATTTGCTGACGTCACCCACCCCATTCCCGTCGCGATGTGGATTAGCTACTGACAGGTTGAGTACGGAGACTTGCTACTGAAGTGACGTCACTAAGATCTGTGGGCCCAACCATGTTGTAAGTTTTGTATCCACACCGTCCATCTACTTGGAGAGATCATATTAGGTAATGATTCAAAGAATAAGTCAGATTAAAATCTCGAGTGGACCCCACCGCATAAAACAGTGGGGAGAGTGACGCCCACCGTTAAAAAGTTCTAAGGTCCACAAAAGTTTCAGATCAAGCTGATATTTGTGTTTTCCCTTCTTCCATGTCTTCGCTAACACATGAACAGGTTGGATCTCAAAAAAAACATCATGATGGACCTTTGGAAGGTTTCAACGGTAGGCACCACTCTCCCCACTATTTTTTGTGGTGGGGTCCACTCCAGCCTCGGATCTGCATCATTCTTTAGTTCATGCTCTAAAATGATCTCTAAAAATGTATGAACTGTGTGGATACAAAACATACATCATGGTGGGGCCCACACAACTTGGTGACGTCACTTGAGTAGCGAGTCTCGCTACTCAACCTGTCGGTAGCTAATCTGCGTCTGATATCAACAGTGGGGAGCGCCCTAACTCCACCCTCTCCCTTCGTCTCTCCTTATCCGCGCTCTTTGCACTCTCTCTCTCTCTCTCTCTCTCTCTCTCTCTCTCGCCAAAACCGGGCGCAGGCAAAGGGCCCTCGCCGCCCCGACTCTCTCTCTCTCTCTCACTCTCCTTGCCTCTCCCGGTCCGCGATCTCTCTCGCCTCTCCTTCTCCCTCTCTCGCTCGCTCTCCCTCTCCATCTCCCTCTCTCTCCCCCTCTCCCTCTCCCTCTCCGCTCACTCTCCCTCTCCTCTTTCTCTCTCTCAAACCCTAGCCCTCTGTCTCTATCTCCTCCCTCCTTCTGTCAGATTCGCCTCTCCGCTGCACTCAGTAAATCTCGGCCCTCCATTTCACTAATGTAAGGTTTTTCCCTTCTCGTTGTTGCTTTCTGCAATTTATAATACCTTATTAGGGATATGCATTGTCGAATCCCTAATTAGGGATGTGTATTGTTGAATCCCTAGTTGGGGATTTGCATTGTCGAAACCCTTTTTAGGGATTTGTATTGTCGAATTCCTCATTAAGGATTTGTCTTGTTTAATCCCTAACTATTTGGGGATTTCTTTATTATTATTATTTTTTTCTCATTACTATCTGTGATGTGGCCCACTAGGGTGTGGATCTGGCAGATTTTTAAAATTTTTTTGCTCTAGCCACCTATATTAGGACTATTTTTGTTCTTAATAGTCCACTTAGAAAGAATTAGTGCAAACTGGGACATGTTATTTTCCTCAACTCTATAAGTTAAATGAGTAACTGTGTTTTGGGAAGTTTGTTGGTTAAACCAATATTAAAGCTCAGGAAAATGAGATTCCCTTTATTATTGCTAGCCTTGTAGATTCTTTTTTTCTTTCATGAATCCCAACTATTAACTATTATTTCTCTATTATGGAGTGGAGAAGGTACAATCACTTGAACGGTTGTATCCACTTTGAAAATCCACCTTTGAGAACACGTGCCTTGTTAAGACTGCGTTTGGATGCCATGAAATAGCGGTTTATTTTTTGTTAGAAAATGATGACCAATAATCCATGTTCATTGTACAAGCATTTTTTTGTTGAATGTCATATTATCTCTTTCATTAGATTGGTTTTGCTTTGATCTTTGCAATCATTCTCTACTTGAAAATAAAGAACTTATAATATATATATATATATATATATATATATATATATATATATATATATATGTTATCAAACCTAATGACTTGAAAGTTCTACTTCTACTTTGTTACATTAGCTAAGAGCCTAAGATTAAAATACTTCTAAGAATTAGTGAAAGATCTCATGTTAGCGAACTATCAAGAAATTTTTTCCCATATGATATGGTGGATTAGTTCATCTTTTTTGAGGAATATGAGCAATATTTTTTTTTCTTGGATTTCTTTGAAATGAGTATTATATCCCAAGTGAATCTTACAGTTTAACTTTGATATAGTTCATTAAAAAAGAAAATGAAGAAGAAAAGATAAGTACCATCTTTGGATACACATATCATACATTTTTTTATGGGCACAAGACAATGCGGGTATCAAGGAAAAGCTTCGATTATGGCTTGATGGTATTATGCATATACTGTTTATGTAGTTTAATGTATTGTGCATAGATCTGTTTCTGACTTAACAACATGTCCATGTCCAAGTTTCGTATAAAAATGCACAATTCAAGGGCTATAAATTTCTATAGTGACCTTGATCCAAGGTATTTCGTAATGGTATAAATCAACCAACATATTGTGCTAGCTTGCTGGTCGATACAATATGGTCCCTATAATGGCCCTTTTTTGGGAAAAAATCTTAAAAATTATTAGTATGTTTCATGACATGTTGCTTTTAGGAGTAGAGATTCAATGCATCTCTTCCATATTCCCATGGCTCCACTTAAAAATACTTTGGACAAGCATTTGCTGCAGTTGGCCATGAGAGAAATCCATTGATAGATTCAAATGCATTCCCACTATTTGTCAAAGATGTGAAATTTATCAAATTCGAACTAGTAAGAAATCCTAGCATTTCCATGACGTATGTTTTTCTTTTGTGTTTTGCATGATCAAGTTCAGGTGAGACGTAGGAGGGCTTGATGCGCTTGGTGAAGCTGGTCAACACCAAAGCTTAATTATCCATATTTTAAATTCTTTCGTTTGTACAGAAAAAAGTTTCCTGGTTCACTGACTTCCTTTTATCATTCACCGTGCTTTCAAATTGCGGGATGATTTGCAGTCTTTCTAGTTGATAGCATCTCCACCTACAAAGCCAATGAGAGTTGTATGTATGAGGCTTTCTAGAAGGAGGGATGATTGTGATAGATCTAAGAAGCCTGCTTAATTGTTTTTACTTGTTGGCTCCGGCGAGTGTATCTGCATCTAAACATGGGTAAGCTCTGCCTCTCTAGATCCTTTTGCTTATACTCTCATCTTTTTTATTTCTTCCTTGTCTTTTGTATAATTTCCTCTCTATGCTGGGACATTTCAAAGGATGTAAAATCAAGGTATTATAGGCCTACTAACATGACAAACTCTTTCATCTCTTGGCGATGGGCATCCTTGCCTTCATTTTACATTTATCATTTGTATAGGAATTATCTCTTGTTTTAAGTAGTGACAGTAGAATTATACCGAGGACTTTCTCATCTTTGCAAGATCAGACAAGGCCCATCTAAGGCTTGCTTCAGCAAAAGCTGTCTTGTGCCTGTCAAAGTACTGGGATAAAAAAATATTGATTGATTGGAGGTTTTGATTTTCATTAACATAACTTAAAATTTAAAAATGGGGGAATACCATTTTGATTGGAGGTTCTGAATTTCATTTTTATGGTTGTTGATCTCCGTCAATGTTCCTTTCTAGTACTATGCATTCAATGCTCTTCTATCTCCCTTCTTGACTCAAAGAACAAAGAGCAAGTTCGTCTTTGCTCGCCCATCTAAGGTGACCGAGACTCTCCTCAAGTAAGTGATTATTCATTTTTATTCTTGGCTTTGTTCCTGAAGCATCATAAATGGGTTTTTCCTCCAAGTGCCAATTGATGTGTCTAAAGAAAAATGGTCTGGTTGTGATGGATACATTCCTGCTAAAGATATTCCTATATGCTATGGTGGTCTAAAACGGGAGAATGACACTGAGTTCACCACTGAGAATAGTGGTGTTTTCGAGCACCTTGTCAAAGTGGGTGCAATTGAAGTCATTGAAATAAAAACAAATTCAAAACCATTAGCATCGAACATTTAGGCATTTTTCGGAAACTGAGTTATTTATTTTCTTCTTTTTGCAAGTTACAGTCTTTGTCTAGCATCCTTTTGTGGGACTTAATCTATATGCGGAATAAGCCCATGGATCTGTCTGTGTATGGGACATGGAGATCAGGGGTTCAGATAGCTTACCTAGCTGAGACGCCGCCATGGAAGCTGGATAAGAATACCAGAATTCCTATAGAGCTTAGGATCTTCCTCTCCTTCACACCCTTTTTGCAATACAATAGATGGGACTCGAATTTTGCTGTGGTGTAGGATCGAGGACCCAGGTCTCTTTTATAGAGACTGTGGAGAGAGAGTTTGAAACCCATTAAAACTCTCTCTCCCACGCTCCACATTACTGAGTCCTAGTTCGACTCAAATTGCCTTGCGTAAGGCTATAGCATTCCACCCAAATATGCAGTGCTGCGCACATAGATTGCGCAGCATATCACCTTAAGTGGGGTCCATTGATTAACTCAATCAAATAGTCCAACTAGAATACAATCAAGATCGTTGATCAGTAAGGCCCACCACATAAAGTTCTTACATTCTCCCACTTGGGCCTCATTGAGCAACGTCAATGATTGTCATAAAATTTTGAAAACAAGTTTTGATATTAAGAAAACATCTGAATGTTAACCAATGAAATAGTTGGATAATATGAGTAATGCTATTCTATCTGGTCCATCAAGACTGTTAATATCGAAACGCGGTAGTCGTCACAACATTTAATTTAGGTGAAGTAAGAATAAGCGCGATTGCAAGTACTTTCAATCTTAACGACATATATCACGAACTAGAAAATGTGGTATAAGGATTACACACTTTAGTGTGATGATATGTGCCTATCCTTAAGAGGTCCTGAAGCTTTCACATGTCTCGAACGAGACACCACTGTAGTTTTACTTACTCAAAATTTGCGCATATATATAGAGAAATAAAAATAAATCTTTATATCAAAATCATCTAAATAAACTGTATAAAACGAGAGCTCTAAGTGTCTGTGAAAATCAAAATACGCTCAGCTCCCACTAACTGAAAACATCTGTGGGATCAATGACTCCCATGGATGTTACATGCTCCTGAAATGACGTGATAGGAAGCCCTTTAGTGAGCAGATCTGCAATCATCTGCTTAGTGCCGATGAATTCCATGGACACTTGATGATTCTGAACTCTTTCCTTTACAATAAGGTACTTGATGTCGATATGCCTCGACCTTGACGAATGCTTGTTGTTACTAGAGAAGGAAATAGCAGCCGAATTATTGTAAAATATTCTCAATGGTTTCGGGATATGCTCCAATACCCGCAAACCTGAGAAGAAAACCATAGTGCCTGATTAGATGCCTCATGGCAGACATAAATTCAGCTTCCATAGTGGATAAGGCTGTGGTAGATTGTTTCACGCTTTTCCACGACACAGCTCCTCCCACCATCATGAAGATGTATCCTGAACTAGACTTCTTAGTGTCCACGCAGCCCGCGAAGTTTGCGTCTGAATATCCGATCAACTCCAACTGATCAGATCTTTTGTATGTGAGTCCGAAGTCTTTTGTTCTTTGAAGATACCGTAACACCTTCTTTGCAGCTATCTAATGTTGTCTTCCCGGATTAGACAGATATCTTCCCAACATTCTAGTGACAAAGGCAATGTCCGGTCGCGTACAGACTTGAGCATACATGATGCTCCCTACTACTGATGCGTACGGAATTTCTTTCATTCGATTATTTTCCAAATCATTCTTTGGACACTGAAATAAACCAAATTTATCGCCCTTTACAATGGGCGACTTTCCTGGAGCACAATTTTGCATGCCATAACTTTCGAGTACCCTACTAATGTAGGCCCTCTGTGACAGGCTGAGCAGTCTAAGTGTTCTGTCACGATGAATCTCAATACCGATGACGTAAGAAGCTTCACCAAGGTCTTTCATTTCAAACTTTTGAGATAAGAATTTCTTGGTGTCGCTCAACATCTTAGTATCACTGCTAGCCAACAAAATGTCATCAACATATAAAATCATCATAACGAACTTACTCCCACTTGTTTTGATGTAGATGCATTCATCTACAATGTTTTCTACAAAGCCATATAAGGAAATTACTTCATGAAACTTAAGGTACCACTGTCGCGATGCCTGTTTTAACCCATAGATGGACTTCTTAAGTTTGCAAACCAAATGTTCTGAGCCAGTAACTACAAAACCTTCGGGCTGCAACATGTATACATTCTCATTTAGATCCCCATTGAGAAATGTAGTCTTTACATACATCTGATGTAACTCTAAATCCATATGAGCTACAAGAGCCATTATGATCCTGAATGAGTTTTTCTTAGACACTGGAGAGAAAGTCTCCTTAAAGTCAATGCCCTCACGTTGGTTAAAACCCTTGGCAACAAGTCGGGCTTTATACCTTTCAACATTACCTTTGGAGTCTCTTTTGGTTTTAAATATCTATCTAGAACCAATCGGCCTTATTCCAGTAGGTAACTCTACAAGATCCCATACTTTATTGTCCTGCATGGATTTCAACTCATCTTTCATGGCATCAAACCAACGAGAAGGATCAACACTTTGTTTGACTTGTGTAAAGGATTCAGGATCCTTTTCCACCCCTATGTCAAAGTCGTGCTCCTGTAAGTATACGATGTAATCGTCTCGATTTACAGGCCTTCTCTCTCTTTCAGATCTTCTTAATGGTTCAGCTTGCTGGGTCTGATCTTGATTTTCCTCATCAGTGGTTTATATTTGAGGTTCTACGTGGTGTTCTGCAGTGTCTGCAGAATTGACTGCACCATTAATGTCCACGTGATCTAGATTGACTATGGCTGGAGTCATAGTCCTTTATTCCTCAAATACAAAATTTCTTATATTCGGACTCCCACTGTTTTTAGTGTCCTCAATGAATTTGACATTCCCAGTCTCAACAATCCTAATAGAGTGGGAAGGACAGTAGAATCGATAACCTTTTGATCTTTCTGAATATCCAATGAAGAAACAACTTACAGTTCTAGGATCAAGCTTATTTTCATGTGGGTTATAAACTTTGGCCTCAGCAGGACAACACCAAACATGTAGATATCGGAGACTTGGTTTTCTCCCATTCCACAACTCAAAAAGAGTTTTGTTAACTGCTTTGCTGGGAACCCTGTTTAGTATATGAACTGCGGTTTTGATCACATCACCCCTTATGGTAATGTCAAATTGCAGACCATGCTTCGCACCATATCCATAAGGGTGCCATTGCATCTCTCAGCCACTCCATTCTGCTCTGGAGTGTCAGGCGTAGTGTATTAAGCGACAATGCCACAATCCTCCAGGTATTTAGCAAATGGCCCTGGATTGCGTCCTGATTCGTCATATCTGTCATAGTATTCACCACTACGGTCAGATCTGACAACTTTTATTCTCTTATCGAGTTGATTTTCAACTTCAGCCTTATAGATTTTAAAAGTATCCAGGGCATCTGATTTCTCAGTGATAAGTATAAGTACCCGAAGCAAGAATAGTCATCTATAAAGGTAATAAAATATTTGTGGCCACACCATGAGCCTGTAGGGAATGGTACACAGATATCTGTATGTATAACCTTTAATAGACCTATACTCCTAGTTGCACCTTTCTTTCTCATTCTAGTCTGTTTCTCTTTTATGCAATCAATGCATACTTTATAGTCAGAGAAGTCTAAAGAATGCAAAATTTCTTCTCGCACAAGTCTGTCTAATCTCTCACGAGATAGATGACATAGCCTCCTATGCCACACCATAGGGAATTCTCATAATCTAGTCTTCGCTTGGATCCCACTTTATTTCCATGCAAGGTATTAATATTATAGACGTGAGAGGCAATCAAGTCTAACTGGTATAAGTTGTTTACTATAGAGCCGGTTCCAACTTTAATCAAATTAAAGTAAATACCAAAACTTTTATTTCCAAAGTGGAATGAATATCCCAACTTATCCAAATAGGAAATTGAAACTAAATTGCGCCTTATAGATGACACATAGAATAGATCTACTAAATCTAAAAAATGACCCAACTTTAACTTAAGCCTATAGACTCATATTGCCTCCACGTCTACCTTGACACCATTGCCTACGTATACTGAGCGCTCCGCATCAGTTGGTGGCCTGGCCTGTAGTAATTCCTGCATAGAAATGTATATGTGAATAATAGTTCCTGAATCTATCCACCAGGAATCCACTGACACATCAGTTCGATAAGATTCAAAACAGACAAGAACAGAATGATTACCTTTCTTTATGAGCCAATTCTTAAAGCCTTCGCAGTCTTTCTTGAAATGACCCGCCTTATTACAAAAAAAGCACAGTTTGCCTTTAACCCGTTTACGTTTAGATCCATTTATAGATTGATTCTCATGGTTTCCAGATGGAGGACCAGAGAATCCATTATTAGAACCTTGTTTCCTCTTCTTCTTATCTTTATTCCCTTGCCCATGCCGATTACCTGAGGTCACCATATTAACATTTTGAACTTTAACCACCTGCCTGATCCTGTCTTCTTCTTGGACACACTGAGTGATAAGTTCATCCAATGTCCACTTGTTCTTCAAAGTGTTATAGTTCACCAGGAGCGTGCCGAATTGGGGAGGTAGGTTATTCATGATCAAATGAACCAGTTGATCATCAGTGAGTACAAGCCCTAGAGCACGGATCATAGAAACAACCTTGATCTGCTCTACAATGTATTCACGGATGTTGCCTTTTCCATCGTAAGACGAATGAGTCAATTTATTCAGAAGGATGCCTACTTCAGATTTATCAGATTTCTTGAACCGTTTTTCCATTTCAGTCAGGAAAGTTGTGGCATTATCTGTATCAGGCATGGTGCCCTTCATGGATTCAGAAATCGAAATTACTTTCAGGCAGGTATCATTTGATCTAAACCATGCAACCCATCAATTATATTCAGCTTCAGTGGCATCATCAGATGGTTCTGGCGGTTCTGGTGTTATCAGGGCAAGATCTAATTGAAGACAGCCCAGTACAACTTCAATGGCGTTCTTCCATTGAGCGTAATTAGATCCATTAAGGGCAGGAACTTGATGCGTATTAGTTGGAATTGAGACTGAAATAGAAGAGATACATATATACTCACATTAGTTGATGATTTCACAAATTAATTTCATGAATGTAAACAAAATATCAGGCTAAATGAATCAATTCAGTTGTTAATGGAGGCATCAACTGAATCATCTAAGATAATGATGGGCCCAACCATCTCATCCTGGTGAGAATCTATTACATCATTATCATTCCTCCTGTGGGTGGTAATGACAACATGTTAGTGATCTTCCTGAACATGAAGCTAAGTGATGTAAGTCATGTAAATCTGAGATACTCAACACCTGTGGGTGAGATGAGTCTTTCAGCTTTACATTACTAACACCATTTACTTCACCCGTTTACGTCTCTGCCAAACGGTAATCGTCTGTGTTTTTGTTACCGTACGCATGAAAAATGTGAACGCAACTGTATGCAATCCTCTTGATCCCAATGTTACAAGTCTGTAATTATAAAGTTTTCATCAATTGAGGTCACTATGGTGGCTAACACAATCGAATCCAAAACTACAAATATAAACTTTAGGATTGCTATTATAATCCTGTCTTTGGATTATTCCTTAATTAGTCTGATGTGGTCCATAAATTAGTTGATACTGACCTTTTGGAATTCCTTAAAGTGAAACATATAAATAGGTTTCACACCTCATATTCCAACGGTCCATATCAACACTTAAAGATGGGTGATGGGCCAATAATAGGGCCGCACCAGTACTCTATATGATCTGAAAGTGTTCAATGAGCATGACTAATCCAGTTCCTAATATTCACATGATAGACAAATAGTACGGAACTTTACAATTAGATGGTTAGGTCCATGCATAGGTGTCCACAAGATGGATAGATTAGTTTAAACGCTTAATATTTGTTAGATGAAACTTCACGTATATCATCTACCAAGCGAATTAGACATATAATATGTCCGTAAGTCAGCCCAGATTATGAACATGATATTTGATGGTTAATATTTAGGAAATATAATGGACCAGATTGAACTCAGGGCCCACCATCAAAACAGTATATTGGGCCCATTACCAGTGATAAGCCCACGAGAGAATGGGAATACATCCCGTTCGCGGGTACAAGAGTCGGACCCAAATACGCGTAATCGGGTCCGAAGACCCGATTCCATATAAGGTCGATCTCGACCTAATACTTGCAGCGAAAAAAAAAACAGGTCGTTTTCGACCTGGTGTTGCATCGACTGAGAGGGAGAGTGAAAATCTCTCTCTGCGGTGGCGTCTAAAAGCGGGAGAGAGAGAGAGAGAGAGAGAGAGAGAGAGAGAGAGATCCGCTCTCCCTGTACGCAACGAGGAGTGATCAGACTCCATTCAACTGCAGGATTTCTGATAGTCATAGCAACATAGCACTGTAAACGGCGTCGGAAACAGTGGTTGCAACTATGGCCGCAGCTGCCACAGATGAATATGAAAGCTCGAGATGCTGGTATTGGCTCCAGAATGAGGAAGGAATATGATGATGAGCCATCACCTTCGTCTATGGCCGCCGATCCATCAGATCGAGGTAAGAAACTGGATCGATAAGGTCCGATGGGATCAAAATCCCCAATATTTACTGAATCTAGGGTTATGGAATGGAAATCCCTAATATCTGATACGGGATTCCCAATCTGAATCACTGGATTTAGGATTTTTAAAAAAATCCCTAATAGGGTTTCTGTAATTGAGGTTTTCAAAAAATCAAATCCCTGATCTTAATCTTTCTGGATTCAGGGATTCGAAAATCCCTGATATGATCAGATATAGTTGGGTGTGATCATCCATACCTATGCATAGATAGCTCTGATACCAGCTGTGGGACTTAATCTATATGCGGAATAGGCCCACGGATCTGTCTGTGCATGGGACATGGAGATCAGCGGTTCAGATAGCTTACCTAGCTGAGATGTCGCCATGGAAGCCGGATAAGAATACCAGAATTCTTGTAGAGCTTAGGATCTTCCTCTCCTTCACACCATTTCTGCAATACAATAGATGAGACTCGAATTTGGCTGTGGTGTAGGATCGGGGACCCAGCTCTCTTTTATAGAGACTGTGGAGAGAGAGTTTGAAACCCATCAAAACTCTCTCTCTCCCACGCTCCACATTACTGAGTCCTAGTTTGACTCAAATTTCCTTGCGTAAGGCTATAACATTCCACCCAAATACGTAGTGCTGCGCACATAGATTGCGCAGCGTATCACCTTAAGTGGGGTCCACTGATTAACTCAATCAAACAATCCAACTAGAATACAATCTAGATCGTTGATCGGTAAGGCCCACCACATAGAGTTCTTACACCTTTGTCTAGCATCAATGCAAATCAATAAAAAGGAAAGAAAGGGGGAAAAATCAATATTCCAATTAATCACATGACTAATATTCTTTCCCATCCTAGGTTACTTGATGTTTCTTTGAATGAGAATCAAGAGAAAGCTTCTAGACCAAACTTTTCTTTTGCTTATGCAAGCAGAGAAGCTAACAAGATTGCCAACACCGTAACTACAGTTGTAACTTGTAAGATTCTCTTGGTGGAAGATTTTGACGGCTTTTGCATAAGAAATATTAGCTTTCTGCATTTTAATCTAGTATTATGGGACAACATCTGATATATTGGCAAACTCTTTCTTAACAAAACTGCCCCCATCAGTAATATTTAAAATCTACATGCAAACTGTGTTCCTTATGTTGGTCGGTTGCATTTTTGTTCCAGTAAATGCATGCCTATTGTTTAAAAAGGTGCATGCAATAGTTGATGTCATAAAAAGTATCTTCCCTAGTGACTATCATCTTCTATTCGGTATGCATTTTCTTCTTCTTTAAGCTGTTGTATAATGAATTCAATGCCATCATCTTCTATTCTTCTTTCTTTTTTACTTTTTGGTTGGAGATACTCTATACACACAATGCTCTGAGTGCATGGTTGGAGGGTTCAACTGATTGGGATTACAGTTTGTAGAAGTGGGGTCATGGATCAATGATCCAAAGCCCAAACCACTAAAACCATAGGCATGATGAACCTTACCCTGAATGGTCAATGCACTAATATTCGTCAGATTGGAAAATCGTAGCAATAAGTTTTTCAACCTTTTTTTCCAGTTAAATATGAACCATTACTGTATTTCAATGTAGAAATGCAGGTTTTGAGGCTTGTTTTCCTATGCTTTTGCAACCTTTCAATAAAAAAAAAAAAAAAAAAAAATTGTAGAACAGTAGGTTTTGAGGCTTGTTTATGTGATCTATTGGGATTAGCCAAAGGTCTTTACGATTGGCCTTGGTTTTGCAAGGTTTCTTTCATTTCTATATCAAAGTGACAATTTTGGAAAAACACAAATAGATGAAATGAGTGGGCATCCTTCAAATACAAATGGCTGATTTTTTATATATATTTTTTTCCTTTTCAAGATAAATGTACGGAATTGGAAATTTGGGGCTTGTAAACATTCATTTTCTTAAGTAGAAGTTTCTTCTCTTGTTAGTGCTGGCAAGTGCATCTTGTATTTGTTGAACAGTTTCTCGATTCACTGGAATCGTACATTGATCAGCTTTGGAACTTTTTTTAATGAGATCATTTCCAACTTGCTGGAAAATTCCAGCTATTTGCTGCAAATCATTTCTAGCTACTGGATATTGATCCCCACTTGCTGAATAGTTGTTGAACTTTTACTTCGAAGGCTTGGCTCATTGGATGCTTCACAAATACTTCATATTTCGAAGTGTGGACTGTCCTATAACGCTTGAATCAAGTGGTAATTGATTGGGTCATAACAAACCTAGATTGACCTACATAAAAAAATGGACTCGATAAAATCTGGGACATCTTTCTAGGAAAAAGGCCTTTGAGACAGAAAAGGCATTCAATAAAAGCTTACCTCACAAAAATTAGTGATGGAGGTAATTTACCTATATACATCAAGTGGTCACTGAGCCTATTCACTTACAAAATCCTATTGATGTCCTGGAAAAAGAAGAAGCTTAAAACTCTTCTTCTTCTTCTTCTTTTTCTTTTTTTTGGAGATCTTAAAAGTTCTTTTTTCTTTCAACCGTAATTGAAATTTTAGATATTTAAACTCGAAAAAGTGAAATCGATAATACATAGGCATGGCAGTTATGTGAGTGTTTAATGCCATTCTTGTTGGCTGGTTTTACTTCTCCACATAGGTACCCTTGAGGAAATGATTACAGTGGCTTAGTCCAAGTCACTTTAGATGTGTTTGAGATGCACCTTTCTATCTCACAGGGTTATGGTTCAATCATCAAGGGATACACTCTCAATGGTGTTCTTTTGGGGCTAGCGAGAGGATTGTCATCCCTTGGAAGGTACTTGATGCCTTTGCAGAAATCCTTGACCTTCTCAATGTCTTAATACAGGTTGTTTAATGTTAAGGTCTGAAGAAAGGCAACTCCTTGGATGTCAATGTTCCCTAATTTCCCACATCTGGCAACCTCATTTCAATATGGTGGTCTAAATACCTGTTTATGACTAGTGGTGATATGATTCGACTGAATAATGTATCCTACTTAACATTTTTGTCTTTCATTTAAGTGCTAACAGGCCACATTAACTCCCAAGCTACTTGTGAATGTGATGGCACTGATCATTTGGTCATTTGGCTTGTGTTACGTGATTCATGATAAGAAAGAGTATGTTGTTAATGCTTCCGCTTGTGGCAACATATTCACTCGGCATAGATTTGAAGCCTCTTCAAAGTCCAGTTCTTCCAGGATCACCAATATATGTGCCCCAATTTTTAACTATATCCCATTTCATTAGGTGCATTTTATACATTCTGCAATGCAACATGCTGATATTGACAGTGTTATGACATGACTAACTCTATACTATAGATAAGTTGCAGGCTGATATTTGCCCTTCTACTTGTTTGACTTTAGAACTGATAGTAAGCGGGAACTATTGGTCATAGGTCAGTGAGTAATATCATGCCGTATGAGATATCTACAAGTTAGTAATATCCCTTTGCATGTGCTGTAAAATCGATATAAAAAAGGCCACAAATCTCACATTGGTTTTTTTTTTTTTTTCAATGATTTGTATTTTGGCTACTATCTTGCCTAAGGAGTGCTTTACTTTTTATAATCTTAGGAGGGACTGTTTACGTTATGCCAGTTGTAGTTTTTCTGCTCAGCATTGTTGCTCTAGCGTGGTGGTGCAGCCACAGTTAGGATTTTACACCTTCCCTTGTAAAGTCCCTTTCGTTGGAGCATACAATGCACATTGTTCTTTGTTGAACTCAACAAATCAGGAAAAGATTAAACTCAACAAACAGCTCCCTTAGTCGGCAACATCATTGAGGTCAGTCTTCATTGTCAGATCAAAATTTTTGAAGGAAAATGCATACATTTTCTTTTTTATTTCATTCAAGTAAGTTTTGCTTCTTATAATAATTGTACTAAGCTTTTAACTATGATTGTTTCCCTTTGATAAATCAGGTTATTTGCAAATACTGTGCCAAGTGAGAAGGATCCTCTGCTTGGAGTGAATTTGGAGAAAAATGTGGCTTTAAAGCAGGATGCAGCCCACGGTAGCATTTCAAATCCCAACTGTATATTTGTACTGGATCCACGTCAAACCTCATTTGTTTCAGAGAAGAAAAAACCCATGTTTCTTTCTAAGATATGGAGAAATCTTCTTTGCAGGTGTAATGCTTGCACAGAATTCTGTGTCCAACAGAGCATGGCGGGCTATCTTTAAGCTTGGTTACAAGCATGTGCAAGATCACTTTCTTTTAACCATCCATTTTATAGCCATCAAATGCATGGTTAGGATTTCTTGGTGATCAATGTGATTTTGGAGATTTTCTCTATCCACAATGTGCCCATCATTTGGATGGTCTTGATAGACGTACAAGAGTGCCCCATCCATTTTCCTATTTCTATCTTTGAATCTTGCTTTCTCTTTATCAGTTGGTAGAAAGAAATGGACCTTGTAGCAAAAAGTAATCCTGCTTCTAGGATGACCAGTGTGGATAATGCCCTTATAGAGGTACTAATAAAATTAAAAAATTACTTAAGTTTTATGGTAATTATGAATATCCTAATAACTTGATTTATAATGTTTTATCGTTGGTTGGTTTTGACAGTAGAGGGCTGAATGCGGGTCTAGGTTGCTCAATAAGAGATCCTGAAAATGCAGTGAGTATCTCTGGTTTTATGGTTTTACTTGTAGATTCCTGTATTGATTACTCAAGCATGATGGTTATACGCATTCTTTCAGGTGGATGCTGCATGTGTAAGGATTGGAGCTGCATATTTCAGTTTCAAGCATCTGGTACATCTCTTGTCAAGAATGCACATGATTGGAGTGGCCTGGCCATTTGGACAGGCCGTATTTATGTATTTGCTTGAAATTGATGGAGCAGACTTGGATACGCGTCGGAGCTATCTGGAAGAGCGGGGGTCCCTGAAAGGTGGGAACCGCTGTTATGACTATGATGAAGCTGTCCATTTCCTATGGACGGCATTGGAGGGGCCTGGCCATTTTGGACAGGCCGTGTTTATGTATTTGCTCGAAATTAATGGAGCTGACCCGGATGTGCGTCGGAGCAATCCGGATGAGCGGGGGTCCCTGGAAAATGGCTGTTATGACCATGATGAAGCTGTCCATTTCCTATGGATGACATTGGAAGGGCTTGGCCATTTGGACAGGCCGTGTTTATATTTATATTTGCAGGGACCACACCCGAACCCTTTCTCAAATCCTATAACCTATAACCAAAACCTATAACCTATAACCTATGACCTAAACCAAAACATATAACCTAAACCTAAATCAAAACCTATAACCTAAACCCAAACCCATTCTCAAATCCTATAACCTATAACCTAAACCTATAACGTAAACTCAAATCCATAAACCTTAACATATAACCTAACCTAAACCTATACTTATAACCTAAAACTATTCCCAAATCCCAAAACCTATAACCTATACCTAACCTTTCCATAAACCTATAACCTAAACTCAATTCTCTAAAGCTAAACCTACACCTAATCATAATCTCAACTCCCTAACCTAAACCTAAACCTAAACTTGAAAACCCAAACTTAAACCCAATCCCAAACTCGAACCCGATTTCCTAAACCTAAACCATAACTCATTCTCAAATCCAAAAACCTATAACCTAAACCAAAACCAAAACCAAAACCAATAACCTAAACCCGAACCTATTATCAACTCGCAAAACCTATAACCTAAACCAAAACCAAAACCTATAACCTAAACCCGAACCCATTCTCAAATCCCAAAACCCAAACCTAAACCTAAACTAAACCTAAAACCTAAACCTAAACCTAAACCTATAACCTAAACTCAAATCCCTAAACCTAAACCTAAACCTAATCCTATAACCTAAGCTCAAATCCCTAAACCTTAACCTATAACCTAACCTAAACCTATACTTATAACCTAAAACTATTCTCAAATCCCAAAACCTATAACCTAAACTCAATTCCTTAACCTAAACCTAAACCTATAACCTAAACTCAATTCCCTAAACCTTAACCTATAACCTAACCTAAACCTATACTTATAACCTAAAACTATTCCCAAATCCCAAAACCTATAACTTAAACCTAACCTTTCCCTAAACCTATAACCTAAATTCAATTCCCTAAAGCTAAACCTACACCTAATCCTAATCTCAACACCCTAACCTAAACTCGAACCTAAACTTGAAAACCCAAACTTAAACCCAATCCCGAACCTAAACCCGATTTCCTAAACCTAAAACCATAACCCATTATCAAATCCAAAACCTATAACCTAAACCAAAACCAAAACCAAAACCTACAACTTAAATCCGAACCCATTCCCAAATCCGAAAAGCTATAACCTAAACTAAAACCAAAACCTACAACCTAAACCGGAACCCATTCTCAAATCTAAAAACCTATAACCTAAACCTATAACCTATGACCTAAACCAAAACTAAAACCTATAACCTAAACCCAAACCTATTCTCAAATCCCAAAACATATAACCTAAACCTAAACCATAACCTTAACCTAATCCTACAACCTAAACTCAAATCCCTAAACCTATACCTATAACCTAACCTTAACCTATACTTATAACCTAAAACTATTCTCAAATCCCAAAACCTATAACCTAACTCAATTCCCTAAACCTAAACCTACACCTAATCCTAATCTCAACTCCCTAACCTAAACCTAAACCTAAACTTGAAAACCCAAACCTAAATCCGATCCAGAACCCGATTTCCTAAACCTAAACCTTAACCTATTCTCAATTCCCCTATAGCTATAACCTATAACCTACCTATAACCTTAACTTAAAACCTAAACTATTTCCTAAACCTAAAACCTCAATGTGTTCTCAAATCCCTAAACCTAAACCCACACCTAATCCTATTCTCAACTCCCTAACCTAAACTTGAAAACCCAAACCTAAACCCGATCCCGAACCCGAACCCGATTTCTAAACCTAAACCTAAACATATTCTCAATTCCCTATAGCTATAACCTATAACCTACCTATAACCTTAACCTAAAACTTAAACCATTTCCTAAACCTAAAACCTCAATGAGTTCTCAAATCCCTAAACCTAAACGTACACATAATCTTAATCTCAACTCCCTAACCTAAACCTAAACCTAAACTTGAAAACCCAAACCTAAACCCGATCCCGAACGAACCCGATTTCCTAAACCTAAACCTTAACCTATTCTCAATTCCCTACGATATAACCTATAACCTAAACCTAAAACCTAAACCTAAACCTAAACCTAAAACCTAAATGTGTTCTCAAATCCCTAAACCTAAACCTACACCTAATCTAATCTCAACTCCCTAACCTAAACCTAAGCCTAAATATGAAAACCCAAACCAAAACCCGATCCCGAACCCGAACCCGATCTCCTAAACCTAAACCTTAACATATCCTCAATTCCCTCATGTATAACATATAACTTACCTATAACCTAAACCTATAACCTAAACCTAAACGTAAACCTAAAACCTAAATGTGTTCTCAAATCCCTAAACCTAAACATACACCTAATCCTAAGCACAACTCCCGACCTAAACCTAAACCTAAACTTGAAAACCCAAACCTAAACCCGATCCCGAACCTGAACCCGATTTCCTAAACCTAAACTTTAACCTATTCTCAATTCCCTATAGCTATAACCTATAACCTACCTATAACCTTAACCTAAAACCTAAACCATTTCCTAAACATAAAACCTCGATGTATTCTCAAATCCCTAAACCTAAACCTACACCTAATCCTAATCTCAACTCCCTAACCTAAACTTAAACCTAAACTTGAAAACCCAAACCCGATCCCAAACCCGAACCCGAACCCGATTTCTTAAACCTAAACCTTAACCTATTCTCAGTTCCCTACAGCTATAACCTATAACCTAAACCTAAAACCTAAACCTAAACCTAACTTAAAACTTAAATGTGTTCTCAAATCCCTAAACCTACACCTAATCCTAATCTTAACTCCCTAACCTAAACCTAAGCCTAAACTTGAAAACCCAAACATAAACCCGATCCGAACACCGAACCAGATTTCCTATACCTAAACCTTAACCTATTCTCAATTCCCTATAGCTATAACCTATAACCTACCTATAACCTTAACCTAAAACCTAAACCATTTCCTAAACCTAAAACCTCAATGTGTTCTCAAATCCATAAACCTAAACCTACACCTAATCCTAATCTCAACTCCATAACCTAAACCTAAACCTAAACTTGAAAACCCAAACCTAAACCCGATTTCCTAAACCTAAACCTTAACCTATCCTCAATTCCCTACAACTATAACCTATAACCTAAACTTATAACCTAAACCTAAACGTAAACCTAAAACCTAAATTTGTTCACAAATCCCTAAACCTAAACCCACACCTAATCCTAATCTCAACTCTCTAACCTAAACCTAAACCTAAACTTGAAAACCTAAACCTAAAAGCGATCCCGAACCCGAACCCGAACCCAATTTCCTAAACCTAAACCTTAACCTATTCTCAACTCCCTATAACTATAACATATAACCTACCTATAACCTTAACCTAAAACCTAAACCATTTCCTAAACCTAAAACCTCAATGTGTTCTCAAATCCCTAAACCTAAACCCACACCTAATCCTATTCTCAACTCCCTAACCTAAACCTAAACCTAAACTTGAAAACCCAAACCTAATCCCGATCCCGAACCCGAATCCGATTTCCTAAACCTAAACCTTAACCTATTCTCAATTCCCTATAGCTATAACCTATAACCTACCTATAACCTTAACCTAAAACCTAAACTATTTCGTAAACCTAAAACCTCAATGTGTTCTCAAATCCTTAAACCTAAACCTACACCTAATCCTAATCTCAACTCCCTAACCTAAACCTAAACCTAAACTTGAAAATCCAAACCTAAACCCGATCCCGAACCCGAACCCAATTTCTAAACCTAAACCTTAACCTATTCTCGGTTCCCTACGGATATAACCTATAACCTAAACCTAAAACCTAAACCTAAACCTAAACCTAAAACCTAAATGTGTTCTCAAATCCCTAAACATAAACCTACACCTAATCCTCATCTCAACTCGCTAACCTAAACCTAAGCCTAAACTTGAAAACACAAACCTAAACCCGATCCCGAACCCGAACCCGATTTCTAAACCTAAACCTAAACCTTAACCTATTCTCAACCCCTACTGCTATTACCTATAACCTACCTATAACCTAAACCTAAACCTAAACCTAAAACCTAAATGTGTTGACAAATACCTAAAACTAAACCTACACCTAATGCTAATCTCAACTCCCTTACCGAAACCTAAAACTAAGCTTGAAAACCATAACCAAAACCCGATCCCGAACCCGAACCCGATTTCCTAAACCTAAACCATAACCGATTCTCAATTCCCTATAGCTATAACCTATAACCTAAACCTAAACTTTAACCTAAAACCTAAATGTGTTCTTAAATCCCTAAACCTAAACCTACACCTAATCCTAATCTCAACTCCCTAACCTAAACCTAAACCTAAACTTGAAAACCCAAACCTAAACCCGATCTCGAACCCGAACCCGATTTCTAAACCTAAACCTTAACCTATCCTCAATTCCCTACAACTATAACCTATAACCTAAACCTAAACGTAAACCTAAAACCTAAATGTGTTCTCAAATCCCTAAACATAAACCTAATCCTAATCTCAACTCCATAACCTAAACCTAAACCTAAACCTAAACTTGAAAACCCAAACCTAATCCTGAACCCGAACCCGAACCCGAACCCGATTTCCTAAACCTAAACCATAACCTATTCTCAATTCCCTATAGCTATAACCTCTAACCTACCTATAACCTTAACCTAAAACCTAAACCATTTCCTAAACCTAAAACCTCAATGTGTTCTCAAATCCCTAAACCTAAACCTACACGTAATCCTAATCTCAACTCCCTAACCTAAACCTAAACCTAAACTTGAAAACCCAAACCTAAACCCGACCCCAAACTCCGAACCCGATTTCCTAAACCTAAACCTTAACCTATTCTCGGTTCCCTACAACTATAACCTATAACCTAAACCTAAAACCTAAAACCTAAACTTAAACCTAAAACCTAAATGTGTTCTCCAATCCCTAATCCTAAACCTACACCTAATGCTAATTTCAACTCCCTAACCCATACCTAAACCTAAACTTGAAAACCCAAACCAAAACCCAATCCCGAACCCGAACCCAATTCCCTAAAGCTAAACCATAACCAATTCTCAATTCCCTACAGCTATAACCTAAACCTAAAACTAAACCTAAACCTAAAACCTAAATGTGTTGTCAAATCCCTAAACATAAACCTACACCTAATGCTAATCTCAACTCCCTTACCTAAACTTAAAACTAAGCTTGAAAACCCAAACCAAAACCCGATCCCGAACCAAACCCGATTTCCTAAACCTAAACCATAACCGATTTTCAATTCCCTATAGCTATAACCTATAACCTACCTATAACCTAAACCTAAACCTTAACCTAAACCTAAATGTGTTCTCAAATCCCTAAACCTAAACCCACACCTAATCCTATTCTCAACTCTCTAACCTAAACCTAAACCTAAACTTGAAAACCCAAACCTAAACCCGATCCCGAACCCAAACCCGATTTCCTAAACCTAAACCTTAACCTATTCTCAATTCCTCAAAGCTATAACTTATAACCTACCTATAACCTAAACCTAAACCTAAACCTAAAACCTAAATGTGTTCTCAAATCCCTAAACCTAAACCCACACCTAATCCTATTCTCACTCCCTAACCTAAACCTAAACCTAAACTTGAATACCCAAACCTAAACCCGATCCCGAACCCGATTTTCTAAACCTAAACCTTAACCTATTCTCGGTTCCTACAAACTATAACCTATAACCTAAACCTAAACCTAAACCTAAACCTAAAACCTAAATGTGTTCTCAAATCCCTAAACCTAAACCTACACCCAATCTAATCTCAACTCCCTAACCTAAACCTAAGCCTAAACTTGAAAACCCAAACCTTAACCCGATCCCAAACCCGAACCCAATTTCCTAAACCTAAACCTTAATCTATTCTCACTTCCCTAAAGCAATAACCTATAACCTATAACCTATAACCTTAACCTAAACCTAACCAAAACCTTATAACCTTAACCTAAACCTAAAATCTAAACCTAAACCTAAACCAAAACCTATAACATACCTAAACCAAAACCTATATCCTAAACCTTAACCTATAACCTATAAGCTATAACCTAAACTTATAACTTATAACCTAACCTTAACCTAAACCTAAACCTATAACCTAAACCTATAAACTAAAAATCAAACCTAAACCTAAACTTAAAACCTAAATGTATTCTCAAATCCCTAAACCTAAACCTACACCTAATCCCGATCTCAACTCCTAACCTAAACTTAAACCTAAACATGAAAACCCAAACTTAAACCCGATCTTGAACCCGAACCCGATTTCGTTAACCTAAACCTTAACCTATTCTCAATTCCTTAAAGCTATAACCTATAACCTATAACCAAAACCTAAACCTTAACTAAAACCTATAACCTTAACCTAAACCTAAACCAAAACTTAAACTTATACTTATAAATCTTAATTTATTTGATAAAAGTTCATTTACGGTTAAGTTATTTTCTTAATGAGTTTATTGCCTTAATCTATTATTTACAAAATTACAGGATAAATTTGAATTGGATTTGAGTGTTCCGCACATTTCCTTTGCCTTAATCTATTTTTTTTGTATTTTATTTATGATGTTAAATTTATATGTATTTATGCATGATGTAGTTTATGTTTGAATGGATTTATTTATGTACTTTGGAGTTAAATGGATGTAAATGTGAATATGATGAAATATATTACATAACAGGTGTATATCAAGAAATATATTGTAACATGTGTATATCAGGTGTATATCAAGAATTTTGTTGGAAAAAAAAAAAAACATCAAAGTTTTTACCTACAAACATTTTCGTAGGTAAAAGTCTCATCCAAGTTTTTACCTACGAAAATTTTCGTAGTTAAAAGTCCCATCCTTGTTTTTCCCTACGAATAGTAGTTTTATAAATACCTTTTAGCTACGAAACGATTGGTAGGTAAAAAGTGTTTTCAATATTTTTAGTTACGAAAATATTCGTAGGTAAAAAGTCTTGTAAAAAGTTTTAGCTACAAAATTGTTGGTAGGTAAAAAGCGTTTTAAATATTTTTAGCTACAAAATTGTTGGTAGGTAAAAAGTTTTTTAAATATTTTTAGTTATGAAAATATTCGTAGGTAAAAAGTCTTGTAAATATTTTTAATTACGAAATTATTGGTAGGTAAAAAGTCTTGTAAATATTTTTAGCTATGAAATTGTTGGTAGGTAAAAAGTGTTTTAAATATTTTTAGCTAGGAAAATATTAATAGGTAAAAAAATCATTAAATATTTTTAGCTACGAAATTGTTGGTAGTTAAAAAGTCTTGTAAATATTTTTACCTACAAAATTATTCGCAGATATTTCGTCGGCAAAAGTCTTACCTTTGCCAACGAAAATTTTTCTTCGTGGGTAAAAGGTTTTTGCCTTGGACTTTTAGCAAGGAATTTGCCAACGAAAATTTTCGCGGGTAAAACTTTTTGCCTACGAAAAGTTTCGTTGGTAAAAGTGGCTTTTCTTGTAGTGACATCAGAGTGGGCCTTACTTCCCCTTGTATCCATGATATAATGTGGAACTCTGTCTTAGATGTTTTACATGGATGGGATGAACTTGGCCCTATTTCCTAACGCTGATGATCAACTAATTACATGAACAAGTCTCATTGGTAGTGACTGTTGAAGAGAGGTGGCATCAAGTGGCCCTACTTCCCATCTCTATCTTACAAATACTATTAATTTTTTTTTTTTTTTTTTTTTTTAAGCGGCACTTCTTAGTCAAATGTGCATCACATCACATTTCCATGATTTTGACAATGGCCATTAGATGTGGGCCCAGCACCTATAAATTCCAAGTATTCTCTAAATTCCAAGCACAGCAGTCAACAACTCGCCGATAATTAAGCTGTTTACAATAAAATAGAAATTCTGTATTGCTGCTATACATATGAGACACCCATGATGAGTGGGCAGCAACCATCAGTTAGGTCAAGCAAGCAACAACCATGACTTGGTCAAGCACGTGATTCCATTTACGCATGCAAAAGGATCCTTGCTCTTGCCCGAGTGGTAGACTCTTGGGAGTTTCAGCACCCGCTCAAGGGTTCGAGTATCCATAGGTGGTGAAATCCCACTACGGCAAGAGTGTGTGTGTGTGTGTGTGGGGGGGGGGGGGGGGTGCATGTGTTATATATATATATATATATATATATATATATATATATATATATATATATAGGGAATCTGTGTGGCCCCACCGTGATGGGTGTCGAACATCAACACCGTGCATTTGATGGGTCCCCTTTAAATAATGAGATATCCTAAAAATCAGTCCTATACAGAACTCAGGTGGGCCATACCATCTAAAATCATGTAAAGACATGCCTAAAACATATAAAAGCACTTGGTGGGGCTCACCTAAAATTTGGATGCATCTAAACTTGGTCTGACCCTTCATCCGAGTGGTACACACATAATGGATGGTCTGAATTTGTGAACCAAATCTCAGTGGGCCCAACAAACGATTATGAATGTGTTAATGGGAGGTAACCCCTCTCAACTTTTGTGTGGACAACAAAAGTCATCGATTGACTTGATTTTTAAGGCCGAGGCCCACCATGGAATGGTGCATCTGACTGATGGGGTAGATGTTCGACACATATCATAGTGGGGCCCACACAACTCGACCTCATGGGAAGTTCCCATGAGCCTGACCGCATCGAACCATTTCCCATATATATATATATATATATATATAAGAACTTGCAGGAAAAGGGGTGTCAATGGGCTAGGTTAGGCTGGGATAACCCTGTCCAAACACAGCCTATGATGAGCCAAAATGGTTTAAACCAAGCCAGGCTGAGATGTTTATGCTAGGCATGAGTTCTGAGCGTTTCTTAGATGGATTAAGGGCTACAAAATATATATACAAGAATTTTTACAAATGGTATATATTATAAAATTGTCTTGGTAAACCTTAATTAGCTTGTCCAGGCTGAGCTCAAAAGCCCAACAGCCAAGCCCAGCCCAAAACAGCACCATCCATCTATAATGTGGTGGAAAAGGCTAGTCATTGTCTCCAACAACTCAAGTGATGAGGCTGAGCATATATCTATACCGTTTGTTTGGTGGGTTGTACTATGAATTGGCAAAATCATGAATTTCTCACCATAGCTGTCTTATCTATAGCCTTAGAATAAAGGTTTGGAAAAGAATATTGGTGGTGGTCAGATCAATGGGAACAGGTCCACCACAAGGATGGTTATGATTGTTTGATGGATGTGCTTTGGGACAGTAGACAGCAATAAATAAGAAAATTGGAAGAGATCTGATCAATGGTCTGGATCATGGACCACTTTCCCTCTTTTACATTAGGAGTGCAATGGACCTGATGATTAAAGTCCTCTGGTTTTATTTCGTGTTATTATACGGCTAATCTCACTTTCGTGTGTATAGCCTAACCCAATACATGCCTCCAAATGTGTAGATGTGACATGTGTGGAACGTATGAGCCATTCATCAGTTGGGACCCGCCATGTGGATGCCTTACCACCATAATCAAAAGGGTCTACTTACAAGTTAGGAGAGTAGATTGCATGAGCCCCAGGCACAGAGATATAGTGTGCCCAGTGCTGATTGGGGCCAACAGCCCATCCAAACCGTATTCATATGGTTATTACCACCCAGATAAACTGTAGGAACAAATATCATCATGATACAAAGCTTGTGTCACCCCAGGCGTTTAATCTTTTATGTTTCATGTGGCATGGTCCACATGAGTTTTGGATATGCATGATTTTTAGAATCATATCCTACCTTGCAGATGTGATGCATTTTATTTTTAGAAAAGGGTCCCATGCACTTTTTTACTTCAGCTATTGACTGCCCTCATTTCCCCAATTTTAAACAGTTTCATGAATCATGGTCAACAAATCTTAAATATTATAAGGTACATTGCAAAGTTTCTGAATACCTTACCTCACACGGCAACGATTTTACGACAGGTGGGTCTTATTGTCTGGAAGAACAAGCCAAATTTGAGGCATTATTATTATCATTATCATCATCATCATCAATGGCATCTCACGGCTCCAGCCTATAAGATAATTATTTGTGCTAGTCATGTACTTAAAAAGGATTAATTGATAGACTTGACTGACAATCACCGCATTCTACAAACAAGTTTGCCCATTTGAATATCAGAAGGGCCAGATTCTATTAGGCAAGGCATATAACATTATCGTGATTGACTGATGAGTGGCTTTGATCAACCTAATAAAGATGAGGACCACTTATCAGGCTGTCAGGACTTTTTCTATGCCTTGTTTCACAAGCCAGGCTAAGCGGTGCATCAAGATGTGAATGATTCATAGAAGTGAGTTAACCACATTCGGTGTACATATATGTGCGGGTCAGTTATTTGAGTCAAGGCAGCTTCACCATCAGGATGATCTAGTGATGGCTTCAATCTCTCGTGTGTGACTGTTTTCCACAGGTGTGTTGAGTACCGAATGAAAGTGCAATAGTTAGAAAAAGTGCATGCATGCGTGGGGTCCTTACTCTTGCCCCTAGTGGTAGATTCTCACAAGTTTCAACACTAGGTCAGGGGTTGGAGTACCCACGAGTAGGGACATCCAACTGCCGTATGAGTGTGTGGGGATGTGTACATGTGTGCGTGTGTAAATAAATATGCACACATGTGTGGGGGTGTGTGTGTAAAAATAAGTGCATGCATGTGTGCACACAGATCATCTTTTGTGGTTCTTTTTTTATTATTATTATTTACTGATTATCGTGATGGACTCACATAAATAAGTTTACGGAATTTGTTTTGTTTGTGTTTTGGCCAAAGAATGTATGCAATGAGCCCATCTACAGTTCCTAAATTCCACATTATGATGCACATTAGAGTGGGCCTACTTCCCCTTGTATCCATGATGTAATGTGGAACTTTGTGTTAGATGTTTTACATGGATGGGACGAATTAACTTGCCCTATTTCCTATTGCCGATGATCAACTAATTACATGAACAAGTCTCATTGGTAGTGACCATTGAAGAGAGGTGGCATCAAGTAGCCTACTTCCCATCTCTATCTTACAAACACTAATAATCCTATTTTATTTTATTTTTAAAAGCAGCCCTACTTAGTCAAATGTGCATCACAACACATTTCCTTGATTTTGACAATGGCCATTAGATGTGGGCCCAACACCCTCTAATTTCCAACTACTCTCTAAATTCCAAGCACAGTAGTCTCAACCACTCACCAATAATTAAGCTGTTTACAATAAAATAGAAATTTTGTACTGTTGCTATACGATGGACATCTATGAAAAACTTTCAAATTCAAGATGTGATGGCTGGATCAGCATTATTTTTGGGTCTTCCTAATTTCTTGGTTGGGTTATCCTTTTGAATGGGTTGGATTCTCTATATTGTGGGTGTCCCAATCAGAATTGTAGAATAATTTATTTTTTAATTAACTACACCAAAATCGTCATTTAGGAACGGTTCTAAACCGCTCCTAAATGCTTCAGGAACGGTTCATTACTGTTCCTAAAAGAGGCATCGCAGAAAATCAGGAATGGTTCAGAACCATTTTGGGTACCATTTCAACGGAATTTTAGGAATGGTTTTTAACCGTTCTGGTGCCAGCAGTCATATTTTCGGAACAAAATTTTAGATACGGTTTTGAATGCTTACTAATGTTGCCAACAAATGATTTTAGGATGGAATTTTAAGAACAATTTAAAACCCCTTCGTTCATTGTATTTTGGATGTAACCCGTCCATGGTAGGGTCCAGTAGGTGCTGAGTTCTAATAACCTCTCAACCATACAAATCGTTACAAATCGAATATCTCGATCTTGGGAGATGTTACGGTAGAACCATCTCTACAGAGTACACGTGGTAGAGAAATGTATAGATCAGGACCGTTCATGTAATGGCCCTTATTATTATAATGAGTGTTTCATTATTTATTTATTTATTATTATTATTTATTTTAATCACATTTGCCAAAATATTTAGCCATTTACTACTTTCACCTCAAACCGTCACTTTGAAGGAAGGCCATCCATCTTTCAAATGTGAGAATTAGGGCTGTAAGAAACCTCTCCAGCTCTTTTAACACTTCCAAACTTGGAAATGAGACGATGACAATGATTTTGTAAAGCACGACATATCAGTTCAACTGATCAGTCCAACACTCTAAATCTTCTCTTAAATAAAATTACAGTACGCTATATTTTAGTAGGGTCATGAGATACAGGATTAGAGGCAATGGGGAATGGATCTTGAAAGCATGGAGCCAAAACAAAGCTCAGGACATCATAAAGCAGCAGGCCAGGTTCTGAACCAGCAGCTACGGTTGAAGGAGCCTGAACGCTTGCATTTTCAGCAGGTAATGGTGTGATCAAGGCCAGCCTGGCATCCCTCTCCAATGATTGGATGTATTGGTGGATGTAACTGTTGAAGGAAACTAAATATGTCAAAAGCACATATGGACATATATCTAACCATAGGGAAATTGGCTTTGTGTGCTTTACCTATAAAGGCTGCTCTCTGATAACTCTGGGCTCTTCAACTCTGGCAAATTGTTTAAATCCATCCATAAGTTCCCATGGCCTAGGTCGTGCTGGTAATACATGTTGTCCAAGCTTAGAGATAGCTTCCCTGTCAATGGATCCGTACTAGTGGGCTCCCATGCTCGCACCACCCAGGAAATCTTCAAGCTTGTGAGAGGAAGCTGGCATCACTCCTTCCATCAACAAAGAGATAGACAAGACTTTATTTTTAGAAGCTATTTAAAAGAAACTGAAAGGAAGAGATGGAAGAAGAGAAGCATACCAAAATATACAACTTATATCGAGATCACTTCCACACGCGAGTGCAGTGGAAAAATGCAGGAAGAATGCAGGTTGTACACATCTAATAAGTATGCTGGGGATCAAACTCCTCCTACCTCATCTGTAGTAAGGAGTTTCATCGATGGTCTTCTTCACATACTCGACAAAAGGTTGTGGAGTCCGTGGGGACAACTGACTCATACTGCCTGGGCTGTGGTCTGGTGTCATAAGGCTTGCAATAGCTGACACAGTTGGCTCTGATTGGCTGGGCCTCTCCGGTCTGTCCAGCAACCGTATAAAGACGAGGACAATCACTAACAAAACAACGGTGCACCCAAGTAGAGCAGCCAAAACAACACCACTTGTCATTGCTAATGTGGTTCCTTGTTCAGTCATGTAGCCAACATCAATTTCGACTCTCTGGCCTGCAATAAAAGAAAGTAAAAAAAGTGTCATTGTCGCAATAAAGGAGGTACTAGTCTTGTTCTAATGGGTGCTATCCAGCTTTGGTAAATGATACAGATGTAGTAGTGTCCATGCTCCATGAAGGGAAATAAGTTAAAATGCCCCCTACCTATTACCAACAACTGCTAACACGCTTACCAAACACCGAGCCTGTGGGTGTTCAACAAGTCTCAAGCTTTCTTTTCAACGTGACTCTTGGTGCATTGGAACCCAGAACCAATGGCATCAACAGTTTTCCAGAGAGCAAAATTGGGAGTTGTTTGGGATAGAATGTGTTAGAAGAAAAGATTTAGTTCACTTTGGAGAAGGAGATTCACTTGGTGCCAAAACTGAATCTTAGTAACAAATCCTTTTGTGCCCTAGTAGTGTGCCCACTTTCAAGGACAGTAAAGGCAGAACACTACATCGGTTGGTGAGCGAATATAATTACAGTTTACTTCTACAAAACAGACAGCTACAGAAGGAAAACCCCCCTTTAAATAATACTCCAAAGAATAAAAAATTACGAAAGAAAAGTCCCTTTTAATTGTAATGCGAAAAAATAGCGCCACCCAACAGCGAATCAGCGCCATTGAGGCAAAAGAAAAACACCATCCATACCTGTTAAGTGGGCCCGTTTGTGCCAAATGAATGATTGTAGAAGTATCAGGTATCATCATCCACAGGCCCAATGTAAGTGAGATCTGTTCTTCTAACTCTCACAGTCCCTTTGAGCCAGCTGCAGGCTGTCAGATTGGTGTGGTCGCCAACGCCCATGTTGCTGTTGCCTGAAGGAGGCGCAGACCCTGTCCCATCTTCTAACAGCATCCATGGGTCGATTTCCATGTCTGGGTCCTGCACCTGCAGGGGCAATGGCTTGCTTTTCATGGAGACGTTAGTAGTGGCACGGCCAGATGGGATGGGACTTCTTTGGGGCAGGTTTGTATTCCCTTGCTGGAATCCAGAACCCGATATGTTGGATTGCAGTGAAGAAACAGCTGTGGTGGATACCGTCGACGGCTGGCAAGAAATGGTAGGGAGAGCAGAAGCAGGAAGCACCGGCATTGCAGATTGGAGACGCCGCCGGATGGTCGCAGGCAATTGCATACGATCCAAGTCAGCCTGCACAAGTAAAAAAGAATAAATGAAAAAAAGAAATTTTATATGTATATATATATACACACCATGGGTATTAAAATTTCCTTCATATAATATCACAGATTCTTTAGTAAATGGCACGAGCAATGCATGTGTGGAGAGAGGAAATGGAAATGCTGGAGTTGCAATGAACATTGAGACGCGGCCTCGCAGTACATGCAACCATGGCACAGCATGTATGTGAAGTCTAGGCAACTCTTCGCATGGGCCCACATGCAACAACATTTCTCACTATTGAGAGATCCAATCCATCCATCAGAGTGATGCTGCCAAGATAGTGACATTTCAGCCACTCCATAAAGAGAGATTTTGGAAGGGTGAGTTGAAAAAACCTGCAAACTCTCCGCCACCTCACGATCAGACATGGCAAAATCCCGAGAAGATTTGCCAGTCGACTTGGAGGCAGACTTGGGCTTCAGCCAACTTGGCTTGCAACTACTAAGCAACCCATGCAGGACACACAAAAACCTATCGAAGAGGCTGTTGCCAGATAGGTCAAACGACGCCGATGGCAGCTCCACTTCCCTTTTGGACGGAGAAATCCTCTGCACAGGAAAACAAGGCAGGTCCACATCCTCGTGCACGACCCTCGTCCCGAGGAGGCGAAGCAAAATCGAGGCAAGCATGTGCCTCATGTTCCGGCTAGATGGTTCCCTGAAATGACCAAACAGATGAGATTCGGTTCATCAGAAAAGAGAGATTCTGCTCTGCTATCTTTTTTTTCCACCTATCATTGTGAACTTAAATGTTAAAGTACACTTGTCAACATGTACTTGAGATGCAAATGGATTCACAGCGATCTAGCTAAAAGGAGCTTTCTCCCTCCCTGAAATGGATTCACAACTCTGGCAGAAACTTAAAAGCGAATGAAGCGCGCAATCTGCAATGGAATAACGGTCAGCTTGTCGTACACTTGATGGGACTGCCACTACCTTCATTCCAGCATTCTTGGCAGCTCTAACACCAACCCTGATTTTAAAAAAATAATAATAAATAAACTACATGATTATTTCAAAATGAACATGACATATATAATTTGTGGAAGTACTCTAGTTGCAGTAACCGCTGCCACCGACCATGGGCAGGTCTTCATCCTTTTTTTTTTTACAGAATCCATGGTATTTCTATTCATTTTGAGAATACTATGATACTAATTACTAAAGATGTGTTTGGTTGCGCACTGAACATCAAATATCATGATATTTCATGATTAATCAGTCTAATTTGGTGCAAATTTTCATTGTATTTCATGAAGTTTGGTGAAATGGAGCAACCAAACAAACCATCATAAATGAGAAATGTGCTGGTAAGGCTTACAAAGTTTAAGCAGATAGTCAGCTTAAATAGTTTAAATAAGGCTTACAAAGTTTAAGGCCTACATCAGCTTGCTGGTGTATTGCAGTCCTGGTGCTAGTTTCACCATGGCCCTTACAATGGAAAAATAGTTTAAATAAGTTTTTCCCAAAGAATGATACTAATCACAAGGAGAAAATTAAAAAGTTGAATTTTATTACCAAGCCTCACATCCATTACTTCGTCCATTCAAGATGGGACATGAGTGGTGGAACAGATGGATTATCTAGTCCATCAAAAAATAGTTTAGATAAGTTTTTCCCAAAAAATGCAAATAAGAAAGGAAGAAATGCAAGTCATCTTATCAAAAGATACATATGATAGAAGTTGTAGACAACATATTAATATCATGATACATATAAGACTCCTTACCCATCTCTGTTGTTGTCCTCACAAAATTGACGAAACTCAATGCAAGACATGATGAGCACCCACACTGCAATACCAGAAAAGAATATAAGGAAAACGGAAAGCTGATTGAATGATTTTGAGAGTTCGAGCGAGAGAGCTCGAGTTCTCAAGCCCGAGAGAGCATATATCACTAATCACAGTAAAGTCATAACAATATGCTAGAAAAAATGCAACTCAAAAATAGCATCAGAAATTACTTGTCCTCTATCTGTTATCAGGCTTGCAAAGAACTGACAATATAGTAAATATCCTAGAATAATGCAACTTTAAAATAGCAAATACCCTTTTCTTCCTCTTACAAGACTGACTGGTCAATTTGATATAAGAAGATATCCAGGGATTCAAAGTTTCCTTGAGAATCAGTTGGATGAATGGAATCATCAAGGAGTGGCAACAAAGCCTTTCTAGGAAATGGAATCTCTGAAAGACATCAATGTCCTTACTCGGTCCTTTTGGACCTGGTATCAATACCGTTAATATTGAAAATTCTCGTTTCATACACATCGAAGGGGGTAAATTATATGGCACTATAATGACAGGCCAACAACTGTAGACACTACTAAGATGTCCAAATGGGTTAAATCCATCAGTCGCAAGCCCTAAACGCACATTACGGAATTCTTCAGCAAAACTTGGCCACTTGTTATTTATTATCATCCAACTTGATGAATCAGATGGATGCCGCATAACACCACTATATTCTTTCGGTTGAGAATGTCAAGTCATTTGCTCTGCTATCCATGGCACACTAGAAATAAAGTTTTTTTCAAAAAAAAAAAAAAAGAAGATTACTTATTAATTTTTTTAACAAAAGGTATATAGGATAATATTAAAATTATATTTAACATTGAATGCACACCTGTATAGCCTCTGTAGCCTTGGTGCCAAAGGAAAATATCTCAAAACCTTCGATGGAACTCTAACACCTTTTTTCTTTGCCAAGTAATCTGACCTCCATCTCGATGTATGACATGTTGGACAATTTTGTCTATTTTTATACTCTTTCCAATATATAATACAATCATTGGGACATGCATGTAAAGTATCATAAGTCATTCCCAATGAGTTGATCATCTTTTTCGCTTGATATGTGCTCACTTGCAGCGTGTTTTCTACTGGTAACAACTTCTTAACCAATTGAAGAAGATCATTAAAGCTGTTATTTGACCAACCATTACGTGCCTTTAAACTATACAACTCAACAGTAACCGATAATTTTGTGAGTTCTCTAGGGCAAGAAGGGTACAAAGATTGTCTTGCATCATCAAATAAGGCCTTATATCTTTCTGCATCAAGGTCTTCATGACAATTTTCATTTCTTCTAAGATCATCCATAAGAGTATCAGCATGTTCTCCAATATTTCTAAATGCATCATTAACAAGTTCCTCCATTCTAGGATACTCATCATCAGATTGATCATCAAACGTCGATGATGATGGTTTCTAGTTACTTTTCGCAAGACTTTCACCGTGAAAAATCCAATGTGTGTATGACTTATCAATACCGTTAATGAGCAAATGTTCATGAATCTCTCCAAGAGTGAACATCCCACTCCCATTTCTACATTTCACACACGGACACGAATAATGATCAAATCCACCACCGTTGTTCTTTGTAAACTCAATAAAATGCACAAGTCCATCCAAATATTCTGAACTTAACCTATGTTTGTCCATCCATGCTTTGTTACTTAATGACGACATTCTGCAACATATGATAACAAACTAAAATAAAAATGAAGTGACAAAATATAAATTAAGCATTCTAAATTCAATATCAAATCCATTAAGTGCCTTCATAGGTATAAGCATAAAATCTAGCAAAGTAAAATAAAAAATACTGCATCTCTCTTTTAGACTCAACGGGCAGATTTGGTAGTTCCACGCTAGGACCCTTGGGTCGACGTGAAAGCGGGCTCCACAGGAGCTACTGCTCAGAGAGCACAGGTAGAGGTATTTCCTCTTCTACCAAATGGGCTATTGTTCTAAAGAAATTTAAACTAAATAATAGACCCGTAAATAAGGAGAATCGTAAACAAGGCTCTGAAACCAATTTCAAGGGGATGAACGAGAGTAAAAGAGAGAGTAAAGGCAAAAGTAATGTATAGCTACAAATATGTTTACATGAAGCAATAAAAATATAAATTAACTAAGACTATAGGTAAGCACACAATTATACCTGATTCAGCAGGTTCTTATCTACAACAAGAGAAGTGGACTTCAACAAATATGATTATATTCCTGAAACAAAACAAAACAGATATATGGTTCATTTGATTAAAGAGGCATTTAGCATTCTATAAAAGCATTTAATGCACCACATTAATCCATTGTAATTCCATACCACCTAATACCACACATCAAACAAGCATTTTCATTCGAATGACCTTATATATAAAAAATGATACCTGAAACAAATAAATTAGCCACAGATCATACTTGTCTCTATTTAGAGGTGCTAATTGTCTCTATCCCATTCAGTAACATACCATGTACTATCCTCATACAATTTACATGCAAGCCTAAATTTCGACAGCACCTCCCCATATTCTCCAGATATATATAAAATTCAATACTAATTAGTTGCCACATGTAATCCATTACACATGGATAGAGGAAACCAATTAGTAAAGAACCACATATCCGGAGAAAATATAAGGAGACACTAATGAAATTTCAACTACATGTAAACTGAAAATGAGGACAACCTAAGTACATGGTATGGTACCGAACTGTCCAAAATGGGACAATTTAGGAATCCACAAAGAACAAGCATTTTCTTTCAAATGATTGTACTTGTTCAATATAAATTCCTAAATGGGGGGATGCATTGCTAAACCACTAGGTGACCTAAATACTAATTAACAACATCAGTTAACAAAGAAATATAAATATAAACATTTAAAGAATAAATATCGAAATATATAAGAAATTGCTTAAATGTGTACAACATCACTTATTTAAACAATTAAATGTGTTTGTACAACATCACTTATTTATATAAATAATTAAAATTAAAAAGGAATTCACTGATCCATGACAGTTGCTTAAAGAGATGGAACCGCTTTGGTTCCATAAAAGGTAAGAAATTGAGAGTAGATGACTAGTTACGTTCCAACCACATCTTGTGTGTGGTGTATGATACATTTATTTATCCAAACTCTTTAAGCAGGCGAGAAATGTAGAAATTTTCTGAAAATCTTAATTCTCTAGTTACAAAATAAGCTAAAGAGAACAATTAACATTGGCAATGTAATTAATACAAACTTACTTTTTTAAAAGTTTTTCTGTTTGTACACCATGCTCAGTTTTTCTGTTTGTACAAGTCACATCCATGCTCAGTTTTTCTGGCTGTATACAATTTATGTAACCACGCAAGTAGATGGTATGAGTTAATGCCCGACTTATAATTTCTTAAAAATCTCTCAAATTGTATGAGCCTAGCAATTTATTTTTATTGTTTTTTTCTATTCTATTCTTCTCTTTCTATCCTCGGTGGGTCCTTCATGCATTTCTTTTTCACAATCTGCATGCTACCATGTGGCCCATATGTTCAACGCAGACCTTCAAGTTGATGATTTTGATAAACTGATAATGTGGCCCATATGTACAAACTTATTTCTGAGTAAAAAATAAAAATAAAATCTACTCAACTTCACAATAAAAATACATAATTTTAGTATTAAATTAAATGGACATACCTTAGAACTGATCAACAAAACTCGGATACTTGAACAAGTCCAAAAGGCCATACAGGGCCAGACCTGACCTCTCAATGGGTTCGATAACTAAGACTCATAGGGATGCTGTTTTGGTGGTTGGATCCCTCACCATGGGCCCACCATGATGTATGTGCCTTACATCTATGCCACCCATCTATTCTGATAGCTTATTTTAAGACATGATAAAAAAATAATAATAATAAAAAAAATAAAAAAAAATGGATTCAAATCTCGAGTAGACAACACCACAAAAAACAGTGGTTATTGAATACCCATTGTTAAATGCTTCTTGGGAGACACCTGAATGTTTATTTGTCATCCAACCTATTGATAAGGGACCATTATTTCCTGTGACGTAGCCTACTTGAGATTTGGATCTGCTTCACTTTTAATAACCTGCCTTAAAATGAAGGGTCAAAACATATAGATGTAAGGCACATACATCACGATGGCCTCACAATAAAGGATCCACCTACCTCCATTAAAAGCAGTTTTGTTGTTTGTACAAGTCACATCCATGCTCAGTTTTTCTGGTTGTATACAATTTATGTAACCACGCATGTAGAGGGCCACTTACATGCGTTGTACCTCTGTTTGGGGTTTGAATGGTTGATATGTTTCGTAGAGGGCCACTTACCCCAAACTAGTCCCTCCCTCAGCCACTCTGCATAAAAGTGTGTGGTTGTTTCATAGCCACACAGTCCATTCGTTTTTTCTAAGAAAGGGAAACTAAAAAGAAAAGGAGGGAAAAAGAGAGAGGAAACTGAAAAGAAAAGAGAGAGAGAGAGAGAGAGAGAGAGAGAGAGAGAGAGGGTCGCACCACAGGAAGAAAGAAGAAGAAGAAGAGCAGCAGCCAGAAGAAAAGAAAAAGTTTTTTTTTTTTCTTTCTTTTTTTTCCCTTTTTCCTTTCTTTTCTTTTTCTTTTCTTGTGTGTAACAGCTATTATGGGACCGTAACGGCCTTTATGGCCCGTAATGGCAATTATACCCGTAACGGCTACTGCAGACCCAAAAAACAAAGGTGCCCTGTTTCGGGGTCGTATCGCATAACGGTATCAACCATTATGTAACCAATTTTCAATACATTTGTTTGGATCCAACTTTATCGTTGATATTTTCCAAAGCCTTGAACCAAAGAATGTAGCAAGTGCATTCTAGCATTCTAGAAGAGAAAAATATATCTCGGCCTAAGAGATCTTAATTGATCTTTAAATATAAACTAAGAAATTTCCAACATTCAGAACCAGGGTGCTTACAATCGACAGCTTGTGTAAGAGAGCTATGGTGCTCCCGAATGTCCGAGTTTTGTGCATGAAAGACAAGGAAATGGTGGATCATCTCTTCATCCCTTCACTAGGAGTGTGGGATGACATTCTTACTATTTTCAAGGTCTCATGGGTGATGCCGAGCTCTATTGAGGGGCTTTTCCTTGAATGGCACGATGGAGGGCCCAGGAAAAAAGGCAAATCAAGATGGCAGCTAGACCTACTTGCAGTTCTTTGGACCCTTTGGGGAGAGAGGAATAATCACTACTTCCAGAATCGCAGCAGTTCTCCTTTTGGTGCTGTTAGGAGGGCCATTTTGTATATTGAGGAGTGGGATTCCTGAGTTTTTTGGTGTTGCTTTTCCATCTTGCTGAAGCCAGTCTTTGTATTATTGTTGGCCTTTTGGCTTTCTTAATAAAAATTTATTAGTTTTTGAGGAAAAAAAAAAATCATACTCCTTAAAGATGAAGTTTATAAAGAGGAAAGTAATGATGCTTTTTTTTTTTTTTTTGAAAGGCAACAACTTTATTGATAGAAAATGGAAAGGAATGGAATGATGCTTCAAAATGGAAGTATGAGAGTGTTGGATTCATGCTTACATCCGTAGGATCAAGACAATCAAGTTTGTAGCATGGTGCCATGAGACAAAATGTGTCCACACTAAAAACAGAGATAAAGCTTATTAGATGTTCCTCATATAGATGTTCCATCGGATATCAAATTAAGCCAGACTTTTTGCATAATCAAATGCTTTCAACAATTAAAAATAATGTCATGTTAAGGTTACAATTTTTCAGTTAGGAAAGTAGAATAAACAAGAAGTGTGTGTCATGGGCTCTAAGGCACCCAACAATATTACAATCCCCCATGAGACAACCGCAATAACAATAGATTATAGACACGTCTCTCGATAATCTTCTCAATTGTCCATTGTAATCTTATAGCTATAATTTTCAATGATTTTAATCAGTTGAGAGTTGATTATATTCACGAATTGTGCAATCCAAACCAATGAATGCAACATGTATATATACATATAAATTTTTGTACACACCTATTTTCTTCCAGTTCTTCGCATTGTGAATTTTAACCGCTTTGGCTAAAGCATCATCCTGTTCCAAACAAAAAAGCTGTCAAGGTTGGTTTCAGATATTAGAGAAGTTCTAAAAATCCTTTTAACAAATGAGAGTAGAAATAAGTTCAGGGTTATGAGTAGTTTACATAATCTTAATAGGGAAACAAGTTTCAACAAATGAAACCAGATTTACAACTGAAACTAGTTGTCTTTCCATTTAACTTTTTTACTTCAAGATACAGCAATATTACATGGTAGTTCCCATCAAAGAGTGATCACAAACATTATGCAACACTTCCTTCCCAAGTGATTCTCTAGAAGACAACTAGCAGCTTCTTCTTCTTCTTCTTCTTTCTTTGAAGATTGAAAATACTACTAGCAGCTTTTTTATGAATAAAACTAATAATACCACATACACAAATTTAGCATCATTGTTTAGTTAACATTACAGGAACATTGAACTACTCACCTCCATCTCTGTCCATCCTCCCTTCGTTGATCACCTAGTCAGCCCAGTGGTCCTTCTAGAATTAAGATTACAACAAACGTCAAGATTCAAGATGATAAACAACAAAGCACAATTCACAACTGATCAGTGACACAAATTCAAAAACATAACCCCAACTAAAAGTATGCCATGATCCACATCTCATTGATGTCATGACTTGTGGCAAATTCAAAACCAGAAACCAAACTAAAATCATGAACATGCAGCTGGAACATCACCAAGAGAAACACAGTAGCAAACAAATGGCAAATGGAAGTAGCTCTTACTAAAATGATAAGATTAAGAATAATTGCAATACAACATCGAGAACATAATACATTGAAACTCAACTGAAAAATGAGAATCAAATATTGGTTCGAATTGCTGGTATGGTAGTTGCTACAAAATAAATTAAACAAACCACTCAGCTGCAAGGGTGAATACAATATTTTCCTAGATTGCTGGGAGTAATAGCTACCATTTTACAATAACGGGCTACAAGTAACTGTTAACTCATGTATACTTATGTATATGTTTGTATTATTTTATCTTTTCCCCCTTTGCCCCTGCCCTATGTTAGATCGTTATTCTTGTAAAGGGGTATTCCTGTAATTGGTCTCATGTATTTATATGATTCTTTTCCTTGAGGGTTGTAGAGAAACCCATCAACCTAGGGCTTGTATGAGGCTTTGTTCTTGCGATTCTCCATGGAAAGGTAAGCTTTTAGAGCAAGTAGCTGACTGTCATGGTCTCAAAGTAGGAGATCTCTCTCCTTGTTGTCTACCCATCACTGAAATCCAGCACCGCTCGATTCATCATTGAAACCCAGCTCCCCTTTCCAATTCCAGTAGCAGCTCTCAACACCCTTTTCAATTGCAGACGGTTGCGTCTCCTTCTTTCAGTTCTTCATCGGTTCAGGCTCCGGTCTTCATCTCCAGTGATGCATGCAAAGTGATTCTGGCCCATCTCCAGAAAATTCTAGGGGCGAAGCCCCCCAGGACGGAACCAACTATGGCCCATGGTCGATCCACTTCCAAAGTTTTCTCAAGGGCCGTGGTCTATGGTCGATCCACTTCCAAAGTTTTCTCAACGAAAACATAGGTGCATGAACATTCTTCAAAATGTGACTATCCTTTTTGCTTTTGCGGCTTTTGCCAATTGCCCGACAGAATTTGAACAGAACATCATAGCGCCTACAGTGTCATGGCATTCCCTCATGGGCCAAGAACATGAGAACTAGTCTGTAGGCGGATGCATATGAAAGATTGCAATGTTTCATTATCTGTTCATAAGGAAACTTATTTGCCTACGTGGTGTCATCAGCTCTGCAGCATTAAAAATTCACAACTCCCATGTGCTGTAGTAGGAGAAATAATCCATTAATTGGACGGGTAGGATTGTCCTGCAATCCATGCAATGTTCTGAGGGTGGCCGGTCCATAACATGATGCGCCAATGAACGTTCAAGTCACTGGACTTTTGCAGCTTGTGAACTGCTTTCATGTAGCATATTGGATATAAAATCTACGCCGTTGGGCATATACTATGCAGAAATGCAATGAACATGGTAAGATAATAACAATAACAACAATAAAAGAAGGAGAGTTATAAACTTATAAGGGCCCTACTGAAATTACTTATGCATGTAGAACCAGAATCCAATTACGTGCCAGCCACAATGTCGTGTGTATGGGAGATGCAGGCCATACTCTGGCCTAAAAAACAGACTCATCAGAACATTCGGTAGGCAGCACTTGTACAAAAACACAGATAGTTAAGGACTAAAAAAAATAAAAGAATCAAGCAAAGTTCAAGATTCAACATACAAGCATGGCCCACCTGAAAACCAGACCAGAAAAAACCCACAAGGTGGGGCACACCCGATGAATGGACCACACCTCACACAGACATGTCCACAAGTAGGACTCTAAATTCTATCCCACTCATGCATTTAACAAAAAATGAGCAAAAAAGAATTACAAATGCAGTGTAGTGTGTGTGGGTGATCCAAGGTTCAATCCCTGGTAGTGTAACCTTTTCAAAAAAAAAAAAAAAAAAAAAAAAAAAAAAAAAACAAAATTAAAATTTTAAAATTTATATATATATATATATATATATATATATATATATATATATATATATATATATATATATATATATATATATATATATATAAAGAAAAAAAGATAGTAATAATAAAGAACTACAAATACAAATATGGAGTTACCATTCACACCCACCTTCTCAACTTTATGTTAAATAGTATAAAGCTATGCTACTGTCTTGTGACAGCTAAAGAAGGATGTATTTATCAGTAGGGTGGGTGTCAATATCAATTCCCAAAATAAATTTTTGCATAAGATGTGTGGTTGATATGTCACACATCTGGGAGTTGCATAAGATGTGCTAAACTTTTAGATGATCTTGCTATTACGTTAGGATGGTCTACTTATAAGGCATGCCCCATGCATACATTAAGTGTGTACTATTGGCATTTTTTCTCAAAACTATCCATTGTTTTCATGTGTTGGTAGCCTACCTGATAAGAGGACCAGATTAATCAATGTGTTGGGTCATCTGCATGGTTAGGCCTACCTTTATGTATGCCTCATATATCCCAAACACATAAGAAGTTGGCATGTGTAATCTGTTTCAAAGGCTACTTCTATTAATCAGCTGGTGCCACTTTGATTCTTTCTAGGCACAGAACAAGATGGATTTCATACTGTATAGAATTGTGCAGCAGTTGGTTCGATCAGTGGAATGTGAAGTAGGGACGTACGTCAAATGCATGCTCATCTATCCATCTTATGTAAGAATTGGCCCTTTGGGTCCATGTTTATCATATTATCTATTCTCATGCATGCCCTCGAGCTATTAAAACATTTTTAAGATATGGCTTTAACTTTTGGTTAATGAAACATCTACACTGGCTACCATAAAATCCATCACTCTGACAGAGTATCAAAGTTTTTCTCTCTTCTAATTTGTAACAAACTACAATGTTAATTTAGCAACATATAAAAAAGAAGCATTGGAGTCAATCCCCAAAAATGTTTTAATGATCAGATGGGACCAAACTGTCTTTTCTAATCAGATTATGAAGTTGGTCATCTATGCATGATGAATTAGTTTACCAAAACTCAAATTTGTCATTATGCATAGTGGATCAGTTCACCAAAATTGTCTTCGATTTTAAGAGTAAAGGGTATACTTGGATAGGAATATGTGTCCTTTCCAATAATTGGAGAAAATTATAGACAGATAAAAGATTAATGAAGTACAAAATTTTGAAGAACTATCAATTATATAAATCAATCTCTGCTGCACATCTGCATATACCGCATTTCGAAAATGCTATTTAGTTGCGTATATGAAACATACAGCAGTATCTCATGATAGAGCACTTACTCAAAGTATACTGGATCAAAGTGTACTAAATTCATTTTTCAAAGATGATCTCTGCTGCACAACAAGATCATCAGCAGAGTAATAGTCTCATTTTGCTATGTATTATATAAATTTTAAAAATAAAAAATAAAAAATTGCCTTCCGGAAAATTGAGTTCATCTCATTTTGCTATGTATCATCTCATCTGCTAATTTCAACTAGTAAGGCTGTGAAATGTACTTTCACTAGAGAACGAATCACTCACCTACGACCTTCGGTGAGACAATTTCAGACGAGATCCTTAGGATGACAGGATGGATTGCAATGCAATTTCTTCTTTGCCAGCCTTCTACAAGGAAGATCAGTCGATGCAAGGGCCGAAGGTGGCAATGTCTGTGAAGTTGCCTCAGGAGATTAATCATCCAGCTCTCAATTTGGTCAGTTGCTAGATCTTTGCCTGAACATATAACCTCAGCAAAAACAGATCAATCATCCCATTATAGATGTTACTCCAGCTCTGGTTAAACTTAAACAATCGTCATTTAGGACTCCCAAATCACAAGACTTACCTAAAATCACAGACCGTGTGAACGGCTCCGATGTCCTTCCTAGGAGAGCTTCTCTCCTCAAACCTCTCCTTCTCTTCTAATTCCTTCTCCCTCTACCTTTGCCTCTCAGCGATCTCATCCAGCTTGGCTTTCCGCTCTGCATCTTCCTTCTTACGCCGTTCGGCCTCTGCAGTACAAACCAAACACTCACCATAGATTGGGAGAGGGAGGGAGAGTGAGAGGGAGATCGAGAGAGAGGGTTGAGATCAGGAGAGGGAGATCGAGAGAGAGGGTTGAGATCGGGAGAGGGAGATCGAGAGAGGGGGTTGAGATCGGGAGAGGGAGATCTAGAGAGAGGGTTGAGATCGGGATAGAGGGTTGAGATCGAGAGGGAGATCGAGAGAGAGGGTTGAGATCTGGGAGAGGGAGATCGAGAGAGATGGTTGAGATCGGGAGATCGAGGGAGATTGGGAGAGGGAGATCGAGGGAGATTGAGAGAGGGAGAGGGAGATAGAGAGGAAGACGCAGACGGCGGTGGAAATGAAGGATTTTAGGGCGCTTTCGAGAATGGAAATGAAGAAAAGCATTTGGTAGTCTGCGGTACTCTACAGTACTGTGGCTCTCGGGCCATGTGGGGTCCACTCAGAAGTTAATAATAGAATCCATTCCGTCCATCTGTTTCAAAATAAAACAATAAAACATAATAATAATAAATAAGAACAACCAACCCTCAATTAAGACACACCAATAAAAAAAAATTGAAATAACAGTGTATAATAGCAATTAGTCCAGTACGGCTGATTACCGTCTCAAATGAACTAAAATCCCGACCGTACCAGACGGACAATTTTGGTGTAGTGATTATTAAACAAATTAACGTTTTGTAGTATCAGCATGAGAAAACGGAAGCCATTGCCTATGCCCCTACACACCCTTCGGCAGCTAGTGGGGCCCACCGAGATGTCGGTGAGAAATCCACTACTTTCATCGGTTTCTCCTGCTCATGTTAGAGCATGATCCAAAAGCTGAGGCAGATCCAAAAGTCAAGTGGACCAGATTACAGGAAATAGTGGGGATGGAATGCCCACCGTTGAAACATTCACCGGGCTACATAAATTTCAGATTAGGTTAATATTTATGCTTTCATTTGATCACAGTTAGAATTACTTTATGAACGGTTTGGCTGGTAGATGAACATCATGGTGGCCCTTAGAAACTTCTCAAATAGCTACCAAGAAGCATTAAATAAGCAAAGGTTTTGATAGGGGAGAAGATTGCATCCTGTCCCTGCCCGGACTCGGGCGTGGCAGGAGATCTGTGGGCCCACTTTGATATATACAATCTTTGCCAGATAATTTTGCAAGCGGATTAGGACTAGTATACTGAGTAAACTCTGTGGGGCCCATTGTGATTTATGTATTTTATCCACTTCAACCATCCAATTTACTAGATAATTTTAGGGCTTGAACCTAAAAATGGAGCATAATCAAAGCTCATGTGGACCACACTACAGAAAACAGTGTGAATTGAACATATACCATTGAAAAATTCTCGAGGGCCACATAAGTTTTGAATCTAGCTGACATTTGTGTTTTCCCTTCATCCATATATGTTTGATCTTATGAACAGGTTGGATGACAAATAAACATAGTTGTTGGCCTCCTGGAGGTTTCAATTGTAGAAATCATTATTCCCACTGCTTCCTGTGGTGTGGTCCAGTTGAGTTTTGGATAATGTTTGATTTTGAGTTCAACCCATCAAATGAGATAGAAAATTGGATGTACAGCGTAGATAAACTAGATACATTCTCTGTGGGCCCAACAGAGTTTACTTAGTAAGGTAAAAGCACACAGCAATCCAATGAGCCGAAAAGCAGGGCAGATCCAAGACTTGAATGGATCTGAATGGACAAGACTGTGTAGCATCTATTGTCCGTCCGCTGCAAGTAAATAAGTCAGTACTCGATTTGGGTCAATGTGATTTTTGGCCTATTCTCCTTTCACAGGAGGGCTAGAAGTATCGATGGTTTGGATTGCGACGCAGTATGCCCCGTGTGCAGCTAATAAGCCGTTAGCTAGTCGAAACAGAACAATTGTCTGGATTACAAAACCAAGAGCGTCTAGAGAGACCAATTTGTCTAGATTACAAAACCATGAGCCCATTGGGTAATCCATCGGTACAAAATTGCACTGTTGTCTTGAAGAAATGCTCTGGTGCTCCAACAGCATAAGTTAGAGTGTGGCAGTGTATGCCATTTTTAGCCTTTATGAAATTGAGGCATAACCTTAGTTGAAGATTTGATTGGATAAATGCATACACTATTGGGAGTTGCCTAGAGATCATGAAAAGTGACTACCTGATCGGCTCCTTAACCCCACCTTCCTCTCTGCCTGATTTTTCAACCCGTTACTAAAAATCCATCAAAAAAAGATGAAAAGTCGATCAATAGCGTGGAAAGTAATTCAAAAAGCAACTCATCCGTCATCTCATTAACCCTACCATCTTGCCCTACATTAATGTGAGCTATTTACCTATGATTACGTCAAGTAGGCAAGTTGCTACTTTAGCATCTTTTAATGAAAAAGTTAGTCACAGTAGAATAGAAAGTTATTAAGATAGTGATCCATCCACCACCACATAAACCCCACTATCTTCCCTCCCTATTGAGTCTTTGAGTCACTTCTTTGATTCCTCCACTATAGGTATTCAAGTCTCTACTTTAAATCAACCATAGTAGTGTGAATGCTATTTAGGTAGGGACTATGGAAAGGTACAGGACATCCGACATTCGTGTGTAACATGTCGGGGGCCTTCTAACGTATGCTAGTGTGAAAGGATCCTCTCCACTTTAGACTAATTTGATGAAAGGATTGGATAGAATATACGCATCGTTTAGGCCACGTACTGCCTTATGGTTGGCGTCCCCTCTTGCATTATTTCTTGTGTCTAGGGATGAAGATGAGTTTTGGTATCAAGCCCTAAAATTTCAAGCATACCTAATTTAGGGCCTGGATGTCAAGCACACAAAATAGTGGGCTTAGAGCTCAATTGTTGTTTGAGCTGTGCTGTAGGCCCACTTTAAGGGCGTGTTTGATTTTCGGTGAAATGGTAAATCGTGCGTAAAAGAGTAATAATTATTTCCCTCCGAAGTTGCCACACCTTCACCATAACTGATTTGACAGTGTACTTTTTGGAGGTAAAAGTGACGAATATTGTAAAACATTTGTGAGTCCCACCATGATGCATATCATATATCCACACCGTTCATCCATTATGTCAGATAAATCTATGATATAAGCCAAAAAATGAGGCATATCCAATGCTCAAGTGGACCACGCCATAGAAAAATGTGAATTAAATACTTACCGTTAAAAACTTCCTAGAGCCATTGTTTCTTTGGGTGATACGAGGTTGAGTGTTGGATCTAACTCGCTTTTTCTTCTCATATCTGAAAATGTTGTGATAAAATGGATGAACGGAACGAATATATATCACATACATCAAGATGAGGTCCTAAAATGCCACATGTTACTTTTGAACCGGTTCCTAAGAAGTGAAATCCGTAAATATTCAAACAACATGAAAACAAGAATGATCACCCATTTCTAGGGTATTTACCTTTTCCCGTGAAACGATGAAAATCAAACAGGCCTTAAAGGCATGCATGAAAATCATGCATATCCATTCATCAGGCTGGCAACACAATAGAAAATTATATATTATGGAAACAAATTACTCAATAATGCAAGCATGACCCACCTGATGATATTTAGGTTGGGACCTACCTTTCTAGGGATGGGTGTTATATGCATTGTCACCTTAGCTATATAAATTATTAAATGTAAGGGAGCAACCTACTGTTGGTGTGAAATTTGGAGTTCCGAACTCTAAGAAAAGTGGAATGCCTTTTATTTTAGTAGGTTCCCTTTGAAAAGTGCCCATGCTTTGCAAGTGGTATCATTTGCTAAGCACACGTGTCTATGGAATAAGCTCATGTATGGCAACATATGTTGCAACATGGGATATAGGTGCGAGATCCAATCCATCCATTAGGTTGGTTAGACCTTTAAATGTTTTTCCAAAATAAATCTGGTCCACTACGTAAAGTTGGGCACGGACTAACTCGACTTGATCGACTTGTTTGGACCCGACTTGACCCGAACTAAATGGGTGAGTCGGTCCGAACCGAGTAGGCTTTGCCCAATCTGAACTCAAACCGACTCGAGTTCGAGTTACCCAGCAACTCAACCCAAAACTCGATCCGTCAAACTCGACCTGATCCAAAACCCAACTCGATTCGGGTTGTCGAGTATGCTATATAAAAGAAACCTAATTCCTAATCCTCTCTACCCTACCCGCCACATGCCCCGATTTGAAAAACCCAACCCCTTCCCGTCCGGCACCCATCGGCCATCCCGTATGGCAAGCGGATGCAACCCTCCAGCCTTCCTCCTCCTCCTCCTCCTCTCTCTCTCTCTCTCTCTCTCTCTCTCTCTCTCTCTCTCTCTCTCTCTCTTGTCCAACAGCAACAACATTGTTGAAGCAAATTTCATCATGTGCATTTTTTTTAAAAAGTATTTTTTTTAAAAAATATTTATGTTAAGAGGATGGACCACACATGAAATGGTGGAGATGGAAGGAAGCAGGTTTTGTACTGAGTTAACTTAGTATGCTTAGCGTACTTAGTAAACTTTGTGAGGTCCACCATGATTTATGTATTTTATCCCCTTTGTCCATCTATTTTATCCCCCTCGTCCTTCCATTTTATCCCGATCCGAATTGGTGCCAACTCGATCTGACTCAAGTATTTCTTGGGTGGGACCGGGTTTGATCACCAAATGCACTCAGGACTCAGATCGAGTCAGATATGTTGGACTTCGTACCGAGTCAGATCGAGTTCAGGTCAAACATTTTTCAAAACCAGATCGAGTCGGGTTGGACTTAACTCGGTCTAACTCGACCCGATGCCCACCTCTACCACTAAGCATGTGGCCCCTTAAAAGTAGGTCAATCTTGGGCTAGGGTTCTGATGGATGGATTGGATTTGGCTTCATCATTCCATGTTGGCATTATGGCATGTACATGAGCTATATATGCTGCACATGCATATGGGCTTAGCAAAGCTCTTAAAAGTTGATGGATGTAAGATCGTAAATGGGATAGAAAAAGTATGATACTTAACCCACCAACAACTATTTGGGTATATATTTGATACACCAATCAACACTCTTCCTTTTCCTTATGCTAGCTAACATGCGTGTAGAGTAAGCATTTGGACACAAGCATTCAGAATGAAAAAATTAAGCAAAAATACCTTATTTCTCTGCATCAGTTAGGATACTTTTTTTTTTTTTTTTCATTTATTCCTTTTTACATAAAGGTGGGAGCACAACACCTGTAATTTTATTGATATGGAAAACAACCATTTACAATTCTAGACAAAATAATAATAATAATAATCCATGAACAAAGGCAAGGCTAAACTAAACAAACCCAACCACCTCCATCCAACAACTTACGTACCTAAACATTTCTAATACAAGCTAGGAGACATGAACAACCATAACTTAAATCCACTTATGGTCTCTGCACTACTAATTTTTTTACGGGCCTGCCATGATCTGTATATGAAATTCACTCTAACCATTACACGTGCAATAAGATATTAGGCCAAAGCAAAAAAAAAAACAAAAAAAAAAAAAACGGGTTTGCCTGTAATTCAAATGGGCCACACCAAAGGAAACCGTTGGGATAGTATTGATTTTTGTAGGGCTAACCATTATAAGAAATCTACTCCAACCATTAGATTTCACAATAACATTTACTATCAGGGCTCAAGAATCAGGACAACCCATTAATCAGGTGGGTTACACAGAAAGAAACAGTCTGGAAGGTGGCAATCATCATATACATCATATTAATTCAATCGTATGGTCTACCTAAATTATAGATAAAGCTATTTTTTAATACCTATACATAAAATTAAGCCATTCAACTAATGATCGGATTGGATTTTCAGATTCACAATAAGTTAAGGCACACATAGCTTTTGATATTTTCAAGTGAAATATCTCTAGAGTTGGGAAGAGACGGTGCTTCGATTAGGCAAAAATCTCTTGTAAAGGGTAAAGTCGACATATCATATTGCATCCCTATGCATATGCATGGAGGGATGTTTTCATTTATATGGATGGTCAAAAAACATCATGAGAATATGATATGCTTCCAGGAATTTTCGTATAAAAAACTCTTTAAAATTAGGCTATTTAAAAATAAATAAATAAAAACCTATGTTGCTTTACTTAGTGTTGGCTCTCGAATCCATTATCAAAGATGGTTGGTTACAGCTATATAAAATTAATGGATGGTGAGGAGAAACAGATAATGGTCCACACTCAATGTTTCAAGTCAAGCAAGCGACAACTTTCAGCCCGTCAAACACGTTATACCATCTTTTTTCGTGCAATAGGTCCATAGGCTTTTTTTTTTTTTTTTTTTTTTTTTCTTTTTTCAATGGCTAATGATTGCCCTCATCTCTTCTTTTATCACCGCGTTCATAAATTATTGTTAATAAATAGTACAAGTTGTAAAGTAGATCCACAAAGTTTCAGAATTACCGTATCCCATGAGGCAAGGAATTATAAGCATGTGGTTCCCACCTAAATACTTAAATTAATAAATTGATGGTAAAGTTGAGTTTTTGAATGTTCGAACATGTCCCATTTGATGAGTGGATTTTTTTTTTAAGGTTATTTTCATGGTGAGGACCCGATCCTCAACCAATAAATGTACCAAATCTCTCACATGTGTGCAACAATGTTACAGGTGCTGAAGGTCCTGTTTTTCACACGTGGAAATATATTGATGAGTTAACCCATTCAGATTTCATCATCAGCACTATCAACTGATCAGGATTGAGTTGCACTACAGATTCAACTAATATGGGCATATATATGAGCTATCCAACTAAGAAATCGGGAGTTGTCAGTTCAAATATGGGTACATATATGCGCTATCAGATCCAAATTTAGTTTGATTGGTGCACCACTGCATCTTGTCAGGTCCAGTTTCTCAAAGAGGGTTTGGATTATGATCCGGCGGTCACCTTTGAAACCTTCTTGGGCTGCTAATGTTTTGGATGGCATATAATCATCAAGTGGGCTCAAAATGGTTTCAATGATGAGCTAGCATTTCTGTTCATGTTGTTCCCGATGGTGTGGCTCATTTAGGGTTTAGATTCACCTCATTTTTTGACTCATGGCACATAACATGGGTGCCGGAGAAATTGATGGCCGGAGTGGATGCCACATAGATATCATGGTGAGTCTTATAGAGCTTTTGTTTACACAGCTCCTTCTAAAACACATTGTAACCCTTGGATAGACATAAGGAAACTTGCCTAGAATTGCTCATAAAACCAATTAAATAAAATTTAAAAAAAAAAAAAAAAAAAAGTAGCATGTAAAACCGTCAACCTCTGTGGGTGTTGCCTTGTAAACGCCGATCCACTGAATTAAATGGCCATGGAATTGCATGTTTGGAAATGCCAATGTATTTTGACCATTCAATCTCACATTTGAGTTCAAACTCTTCCTCAAGAAAAATATTGTATTAAGTAAAACCTATGCTTAGTACACCAGGAAACTACAAACAACGGACTAGATTTACATTAATGCTGGTCACCTGTGCATATATACAACTCAAACATCACGTGTAAATAGCACATATGGATGCACGGCATTGATAAAACACATACATCAATGTGGGGCCCACAGATGAAGTAGATTTCACAATCCACCAAAAATATACTGATATTTACTATCGGGACTTTAGATGATATGGTACCTAAATCAATCCAATTCTTGAGGTGGTTTCCAAAAGCCAGATGAAATTTATTTGAGACCAAATGCAATTTCATACCATCTAATCCCATGTTCCAAACAGGGCTAAGCTGATCCAGTCTCAGGCCAGGATAACAGAGAATTGCCTTGTAAACCCTAAAGGGACAGGCTGAGCCAGATAAGTAGTTGTGCAGTGTCTAAACCTAACCTAATGGGCTTAAAATTTGAGCATGAGTCAAGCCCTTACTAGGGGTGTCCATCGAGTCAAACCGAGTCGAGTTCGCCTCAGCTCGACTCGGTTGAACACTGGCTGACCTCAGCTCGAACTCGGCTCGGTCCTCGAGCCCGATCAAGCGCCCACTCGGTTCGGCCAGAGTTTAGGCCATTTTAGTGCAGAATTCGAGCCAAGATCGAGCCGAGTTCGCCATTGAGGCATTTCCACAAACACCTGAGCTACAATTTCAAAATACCACTGTTTTACAAACCGATGCAATGGTTTACAGGTATTTTATCAAACACCTTCTAAGTAACATAAAAACTAAAAAAACAAAGAGAAAAAAAGGTATTTGTTTCATATACATACCTTGCTTGCCACCAGCCAAAACTTCCTTGCCACCGGCCACATTTCGTTGAGTCATTTTATCAAACAGTTGGTAAGCAACATCAATGGCAAAGTAACCGAGTCACCGAACTGGTTCGATCCAAGTTCAATTTGAGCTGGATTTGATCCGAGTCGAGTCGAGCTGGGCCTGCTCGAACTCATTTTTGAGCTAAAAAAAATCAGGCCGATTCAATCATTTGTTCTGCTTGGGTGTTCTCCTATGGTTGTTCCAGTGTATTCTATGGTGTGGCCCACCCAATAGGTGAATGGCTGATATTTTGGGCGTCCTACACCCTCTCCCAATGATAAAATGAGACGGTGAGAAGAGGCACGCACGCGGATTCATGTGATTTTTGAAATACAGCCATCCATGGCAGAGCCGTCCTGTTGTTCGCTTTGGAGGGATACAAGCAGGAAAATGAGTCCACAAATCGAGGAGGGACCTAGGTGAGGAGCCAAGGTTTCCATGGTTTAGATCAGTGCCCAAGAACTATTTGACAAATTCAACGGTTTGGATCAATAGTTTAAATCACTGAACATGGATCTCATGTACCAAACCAAAATTTGGATGGTTTAGATTAGTAGACAAAGCCACATCAACCACAAGCTGTTCATCTGGTTTCAACGACTTAGATCTGTGAACATAGCACGATTAAAGCCAAAGGAACAGCCAGATCATCTAGAAGTTTCGACATCACCCACCTGAACGGAACATTTCATTTTGGGCCGTCTATTTGATCGTTAGCTGTCCATTGATTGCAACGGTGGGGCCTGTAATCTTTGAACAATCACGCAGGATCAATTTTGTCTTTTACTTCCCAGCGGAGAAAAGACCAGAAAACGTTTATGAACAGTTGAGATTTGAGAACGTGCTTAGCTTTTACGGAGATGGATGATACTTGACGCTTCATCTGTACAAATATCCTTCAATGGTATGATGTCCGTCCAACTGGAGATCGTCACTCGGAACTGTTACAAACAAAAATCAATCTTATAATCTTCTAACATTAGCTCATCAACTCGATGCCTACCAGGTGGACGGTTGGATCGTCATATCATGCAGCAAGGGTGACGGAAGGGCTAATGGCGATGAACTTCAAGTGCGATTGATGCAAAAAACCAAAAACCAATGAAATTGATATTTCACGCTCCGAAGGGGTGTTCTGTCAAAATATGTACCCTAACAGCCATTAAAGGGGTGTTCTATCCAAATATGTACCCTAACAGCCATTAAAGGGGTGTTCTATCAAAATATGTATCCTAACAGCCATTAAAGGGGTGTTCTATCAAAATATGTACCCTAACAGCCATTAACATTGCCATTAATGACTGCACGTAGTCATTCGTGGTGTATTATTAGCTGACATGGATGGAGGAGTTGATGTGGATCAGATCCAATCCATCCAACATATGGGACACCTCATTTTAAGCATTGATAAGAAACATAACACTGATCCAATACTCAAGTAGGTTTAAATATAAGAAACAGTGTAAAATCTGCCTGGTGCGGCCTGTTTGAGTTTAAGACCGACCCAATTTTTATTTAGGTTAATATGCAGGAGGCGTCTGATGGACGGTGTGGATCTTATGCATTCTCCCCCACATGGTGATTGTGCAGATGGTGAGGCCAGACCAAGATTTGTTAAGCCTGGCCCGTTGTTCAACGTACTCCTGGGCCCAGCCCAGTCTGTGACGAGCCAAAATAGCAGTTGGGTGAGGGTTTTTTTGATGGAGCAAGGGCTACAAAATAAATATTACCTCTCAACAAAATAAAATGAGGTTTTACTTATCGTATATATTACAAAATTACCCTTCCTAATGGGCATGGTCAGGCTGGGCTGACAGGCAGTTGTACATTGTCTAAACCTGGGTGATTGAGATATGGGTATGAATTTTATGATGGGCCTAAAAGCCCGACAAGTAAGTTACAGTATAATTATATTTTTAGATCAAAATATTCTCTTAGATGGATGTTATTAAAGGCATTGCTTGAGATTCACACTCTTAGCTTGAAAATTGTCTTATTTATTTCAAAATGCCCGAAGCATACTAAATCATTACAGTCTAAATAGTATAGCCCATAACATAGAATTCCCTACAAAATCACGACCATAAGCTGAACTTGATAGGTGTCATTTTAGACATATGCTCCAACCACAATGAGAACGTCTCTGGGAAGGGTTGAGGACGTCTAATCTAAGAGTTGTTTTTTTTTTTTTTTTTGTTTAAAGAATGTATATAATAAGAATTCACAGGAAAAGGGGTGTCAATGGGCTGGGTGCCAGGCGAACACTGTCCAAACCCGGTACATATTGTACCTGTCCAAGCCCAGTACGTATTGTACAACATATACCTCAGCCCTGTCCAAGCCTCGTAACGAACAAAACAGTTTAACCCAAGCCTGGGCCCGGCTAAGATGTTTATGCCGGCCTGAGTCTTGAGTGTTTCTTAGATGAATAAAAGGCCTCAAAACAAATATAAGAATGCAATAGAATAAATGAGAACTTTTACATACTGTATATTGTATGTATTATAAAATTTCCCTTTCAAACCTTAATGGGCTTATCCTGGATGGGCTTATGGGCTGTTGTACACTGTCCAAACCCAGCATGTTTGAGAGGTGTCTACATTTATGCTCGGCTGGCTCAAAAGCACACGCACTATGTAAGTCATATCAATTCATCTCCCCAGAAAACGCACTGTTCCAACTAAAAAACGTGATTTTAGCCAAAATAATAATAATAATAATAATTCTATTTTTAGTATTTTCAATTTTTGTAGTATTTTTTATTTTTAAAGTTTTAAATTTCCATCTTATATATATATATATATATATATATATATATATATATATATATATATATATATATATATATATATATATATAAAACTTGTAATCATGCTTAGAAATTTTTTAACAAAAGTTTATTTAAAAATTTTAGTTTTAGAACTTAATCTTTAAAAGAGTTTTGTTAGAATTATGACTTTTATTAGGATTAGAATTTTGATGTTTGTTGTATTTACAAATTTTGATTAATTTTTTTTCTTTATTAATTGTATAATTGAGATAATTAGACAATATATATTATTCAATAAAATATTTGAGTTTTATCTTCTTCTTTTTTATTAAGTGGATTTAAAAAATTCTATTGTGAATTCAAAGTTTTTATTAACTGAGGAAGATGATGACCATGGGTATATTGAAACTCACAATGGCCGGAGCAATCCTTGTAAATATCGTCTACTAAGAATGGGCTAATACAAGAAACTTCCCAAAATGTGTACCACCCTGATGAGTGGCTAGCCTGATTTTGGTCCAAGGCATAATTACGGTGGGCCCCACCAGATGATAGTTGAGAGAATGACAACTTCGCCACGTACGCACGGGTGGAGTAATCACCTCTTCATTTTCTCCTGAGCTGCCCCTATGCAGAGTATCCTCACATCCTCTGTTTGTAGAAGGCCCAACGGTTAGGTGATCCGGACCGATGATCTGATTCAGCCCCACGATGCGAGGATCTTGATGCAAATATCTCCTCATTTGCACCATCCTAATCCTTCAATTGATATCCTAATCCTCACAACGAGGAGATAAAAGAAAAGAAATATAGCATTGTGTGCAACGAGGAGATAAAAGAAAAAAAATACAGCATTGGTTTACTTCAACTGAAAAAAGGCCCAACATTAGATGGCTAAGATCTACCAACGTTGGTGGGCTAGGGTCGGCCCATCACATGAATAGTATGGCTCACCGAGCCATGGTCGCCAACATGCCTCTGCATATTGTGTTATCAGCTAAAGCATGATCAAACGATCACCACATTGAGCTTTACCAGGCCCACATGCGTGTACAAGGCAGTTCATGAACATTTGGCTAACATACCCAATAGCCAAACCGTCCATCAGGTAGGTATGACCTTGTAGATATTCTGGCCCATTTGGCAGGGGGTCCACAGTGTTAGAAAGAGTTCAACGGATAAGAAAACTTCAGACAAGTTTTCTCATCAGCACATGAATAATGAATGGGACTGGTTTTTAGGTCCCAGACCTAAATGTTGGCGGGGCATCTAATGGTTGGATTGGATTTCTTATAATTATCAAGTGGGCTCTATAAAAATCAAAATTGCAACTCTCTCTATCCTAGATGTTTTCCTTTAATAGGGCCACTTGAATAAGGTCAGCTTAATAATTTAGTCCTAGGCCTAATACGAGATTGGGCATCTAATGAATGGAGTGAGTTTTGCATAGACACTGAGGTGGTATGTTAGATCCACTCCGACCAATAGATGTGTATTTATATATTAGGCCTAGGTCCAAAATATTAGGCTGAGCCTTAACTCAGGCAGACCACATCAAAAGGAAACAATTGACATAGAGAAGCTCCCCTTGATTTTTAGACAGTGAGAATTATGTGAAATCCGCCCGAGGCGCAAAAATCCGCAGGTGAGACTACACTAAGGGAAATAGTTTAGAATGTGAGTGTTGTTGTGTATACTTATTCCAATCATCTAGTCCACTTGAATCTTAGAGAGGATCGATTTCTGGACCCTAGGTCTAACCTGAGATTACATACCAGATGGATTGAGGTGGAATTTTTTTTTTTCTCACACCTACACACACCAGAATGGGTACTTGAACCGATGACCTTAGTGTTGAAACTCTTGTGAGTCTCCTACTGAGCCATGAATAAGGACCCATCCAAGGTGGATTTAACATAAACATCTTCGTGGCCTCAATCGAGGCGCTACCCTACCCAACCACCGCCGCTTTGCTTGCCCCTCCCACCTGGCTCCAAATCAAAGGGAAGGTAATCCAATGGTGTAGCTTGTGGAAAACCTTTTTGAAAATAGTATTGGAATGCAAATTTCATATTAAGCATGTAGGTTCTTTTTGTAAAATTCCCTTAAGAATTTTTTCTAAAACTTGTATACTTAATATGAAATTAAAAGACTACCTAGTTAATACAAAATTCATCTTATTAAAAAAGATTTTTAAAAAGCTATCTTATTAATCAATATAATTATCATTCCACTATCATTAATTCTGCCTTACCGGCAAATGGGTGGGTGGGCCCACTGTGATGTTCATGTAAAACTCACTTTATCCACAAGGTGCACCACCCCATGGCTAATTTTTGCCATATGCATAATTTTTTGTATAGAATCTAATGGTTGGAGTGGATTTAAATAATTATCATAGTGAGCTATATAAAAATCAAGGGTCAACATCTTTAGGATAACTATTTCCTTTGGTATCACCCAGGATCAATCCTATCTTTATGTCTTTGGGCCTAATACTGGACTACATATCTAATGGTTGGAGTGGATCTTACATAAACACCGTGGTGGGCTTGTTAAAACCAATAGTGACATCCTATACAATTCTCCCTCTTAAATAATCTATCTGTACCATTAAAGAGGGATGCGGGGACTTGATTTTCAGTGCGGCTCATGGTGATGTTTATGGAGATCTACCGTGACATTAGTTGTGTAATCCCAGTATCGGTTTAAAGGCAAAACATCATATTGGCTTGTAATTCAGGTGGGCCATTCCAAAGAAAACAGTTGGCAGGTAGACATTCACCCTTGATTTTTTTTTAGGGACTGCTATGGTGACTATACAAAATCTACTTCATCCATTAGATATCCCATAAAAATTCAGGACCAGGATATAAAAATCAGCCGATCTGTAATTCAGGTGGGCCATACCAACCCTTGATTTTATGACAGAGTACACTCATCCTTTTTCAAATTTGGTATTGCAGCGTAACAAAATTGTACCATTGTGTTAGAGAAATGGTCCAGTTGTCTGACAGCACCATGAGTTACAGTGCCCTTAGTTGGATTCGGATACTTGGAAAGTCGATGCACTGATCTAAACTGTTCATTAACTGTACTTTTTGCACGGTAGCCCATGAAATGTGCTCTGAACCAACAGATAGTTTAGATTAATTGCCAAGGCTATCCAAGTGAATCCATGCAACTAGCTGCATTATGAATTAAGAGGTGAGAATGGGCTGGGTTTGGGCCAGGCCAGACTAAGGCCGGGCGCCCAACATTTAGACATAAGGCCTAGTCCTAGCTTGAACTGAGCATGGGCCTAACACAGCATGTGGAAGCCTGAGGGGGAAAAAATTTGGGCCAACCCAGCCTATGACAAGTCCATTTAGGGATCGTTTGGAGCATAAGTTGCTCAGAATAAGCTTATCTTGGTTTCTTCTTGTTAATGAGATAAACATGTAGCATGTTTGGTAAACAACTTACTTATTAGTCAAAATTTAGAAAGTTATATATGGTTTTCAGCAACACAAGAACCTATCCCTCAAGTATGCTTAGTCCTCCAAATATTCACTGTCCATCATGTTAGGCCAACCTTTGATGTGGATCATTCATTGTGTGGGTCCACTTAAGATTGAAGTCCTTACAATTTTGTGTGATACCATAAATCGAGCTCGAAAGAAAAGAACAGAAAGGAATGACCAACTTGGTCACACAACACATATAGCAACATAGGCTAGCACGATTTTTCTGTTGTGGGGTTTACTGACTAGACCCCGGAGTGTTTCATCGGTAGAGATTCTATCCTCATTGTTTTTTAGTAGTGGGACCCACTTGATTAGCTTGGATGGCAAGCACATTACAGTGGATCCTACCTGTAGGCTCAATTTCACTGGACCCTAGGGAGGCTATGGTGGTGGGCATCACATAAATAGGAAAACGGATGGATGGCATGGATATGCCACATGTATAGAGAGGTGGGCTATTAGGGCATGTGCAATGGTGGGTGTCATTGCTTCCTACGGTTAATGGTGGGGTTAATTTGATGGACAATGTGAATTCCTTAAAATTATAGTGGGTCCCTCTGTCCCACGTGGTTAGACCCACACTCAAAAGGGATGGACAGTGATGATCTAACACATGGCAGGGTACTTCAGAGAGGTTTCAGCAGTAGGTGCTTGGTGGCCACCGTAAGATCGATGGTGGGGCCCACGGTTAAGATTTAAATCTGCCACAGTTTGGGCCTAAAAAATGGATGGACGATGTGAGCATCACATACGTTAGTGGGGTCCACAAACTGGTGGCCCACTACTGATACATTAAGTTAGTGTTAGTGCTCACGTCAACTGAAATAAATAAGGTATATTTTTAAAAAAGTTATTCTAATTTAATAGTCAAACTAACTTAATTAAAAAAAGTAACTTAACGAACTTACATAAGTTTAAAAAAAGTTATTTATTTGGTAGTATCCAAATGAGCTCTTAATGTCCTTTCCATATAAATGATGGTTTTAAAAATACATGTTTGCTTCTTCACATTATGAAAGTAGCATATGAACTAGAGCCAAACAACAACAATAAAATGTAGCAGCACTTCATAGCATTTGGATTTTGCTTTTATCATGCTCAATATTTTAAGACCAAAACCGAATTAAGAACCCTTTTTGTTAGCGGTTCATCCAACCATCAATTTAATCAGTTGAACCCTTGTTGGATGATTCCACTCAGAAAACTTTCCAATCTTAGAATCGTTAAATAGAAGTGTTTGACAATAATTTACTCTTAACATTTGTACTTTGGGTGTCTATTTTATGAGTAGATGTCATGGTTTTGACCATTGATAAGTCTAATTTTCATTTCCATAAGTAAACAGATGACCTTCTAATTGAATTAGGATTGATCTAGCCTATTTTGGTGGACATTTCGATCCAAGCTAATCTAGCCATTCTGTCTGATCCAGTATTAATGATGAATGGTCCAAATAGGTGGGCTTGTAGGATTTGACAGTTTATACGATCTTGAGACCTTGGTGAAAAGCTTAAAATGGATAATCTACATCTAAAGGTTCACCTAATTAAACTATTATCAAGCAGAGATCTGCATAAAATGGATAATCTACATCCAAAGGTTCACCTAACTATTATCGAGCAGAGAGGATCTGATCACCCCCTCTAATTCTATAGTTAAGATAGTGCCTAGATTACTATGAATGGCTTTGATTTTCCAAAAGTGGGCCATATTGACAAACTGAGGATAAACTCTCCTCCCTCTTTTCTCTCTCTTTTTTTTTTTTTTTTTTTTTTTAGGGGGGGGGATTTTTAAGGAATTGCATGAAAGATACATTCCTTTTTTTATGGAGGGCCGGAAGGGATTAGATCAGGCATGAGTTACTTTATCTCATTCGATATCTTCCTGATCCAAAATGTGTCTTTGATTGTATTTAGTTTCGAATCACTATTAGGGGTGTACATCGAGCCGAACCAAGTCGAGCTACGACCACTAGCTAACCTCAGCTCGAACTCGGCTCGACTCGGTCCTCGAGCCTGAGTGGCCAGTTTGGCTTGGTTTGGTTAGCAACTCGAGCCAGTTTGGGCCAACTTCGAGCTAAGAACGAGTTGAGTTTGCCTGTGCGGCATTTCCACAAACACTTGGACTGCACCTTCAAAATCCCACTGTTTGTAAAAAAGTAGTAAAAGGTTTTCAGGTATCTTATCAAATACCTTCCAAGCAACATAAAAATTCAGAAAAAATGGATTTTTGTTTCATATATGTTCACTCCCCAAGTATAGGGTTGTGATGTAGTAATAACTCGGTAAGACCGAGGTCGAATCCCAAGGGACTGGAACTTGTACGTTATCTGAAACTAAGTAGAAATAGAACTAGAATGAGATGAAATCTAAATCAATTGTAATTTGAAGAATAATGATGAAATATTAATCTAAAATTTAGAAAAAAATCGAGAGAAGGAAACTAGGGATTCAGAGGATCCACTTGTAGAGATCAGGAGATCTTATGCCTGTATTACAAATCAGGAAAATTAATTGAACTGCCATTGATATAGATTTCAAAAGATGAAAGGTGTATGAATTAGAATGGATTCCATCACCAAACTATGCCCAGGAGACAAAGCAAACAACAGAATTAATCTAATTACCAACCAATCAATCATGCCATGAAGGTTAGGAAGGGTACCGACATCCAACCATGCCCAGGAGACGATGGTGAACAACAGGGCTTCCTGACGTCATGAACATCAAGAGGAAAAGAACATGCTCAAAGCCATTGCAGACCCATTGTAATTTCAAATACAGACCATTAAAGACTAAAAACATTCCCTTAATAAAAACCCCAAATCAACATCAAATTCAGTCTGAACAAAAGGCACAAGCAAAGAGGCATCCCATCACGCTACAAGCTTCACCTCTTAGCCCTAACTAAGAGGTTTAGCCCGACATGAATGGACTGAATCTCTTAAAAAAAACAAACTAAAATAAAAAGAAAAAGAAGGAAAAAAAACAAAAACCCTTAAACAAGCTTCACTTCTTCCTCTTCTCCTTGTCTTTCTCTCTCTCTCTCCTGGTTCCCCTTCCCTGCTGCTGTTTCTCTCTCTTATATAAGCTTTCCGTTGGTGGGCTAGAGTTCTCCATGACTCCTCAAGAAGACCAGGACTCAGGATACGCACTTTATGCAAAGAACCGACAAAACCGAGATCTGGGAATACCGTCCGGAATCCGATCCAGACAGACCTCTTGAAAGTGGTCGGTGGGGATATGGATGAAGTTTGGACGGTCCAGATGGACGGACCGATCCTCACCAAGCTTCTCAAACGGACCGCAGCGTCCGTAAGTTACAAACAGAGGCTCTTCTTCTCTCCGCTGTGATGTCAGTGGGACCCATGAAGGGGGTATTTTGAGAAATCCAATCCGTCCATTGTCTTCAGGACACAAAACCAGTCGATAATGGTCAGTTTATATTGAGTTCGGTGTGGCCCACAGAGTTTTGTATTTAACCGTCCATCTTCCGTTTAGATGGTATATCCTCGCGATTGGTTGCATAGGATCAAAATATCAGCGTGGTCATGGTCGTGGTTATCTACTGAATCAAATGATCGATTCAGATTGATCATAAGGACCATTATGGTGGCCCACTAAGATCGTTTGTTCGATTCTTGGCGGACTTCATGCGGCAGCGAGATGAGTCTCGCATGCCGTGGTTGGTGAACCTATGATTGATCCCATATGCGAAATCCGGTCCGCCCATTCAATTCCTCATGAAAAACCGGTAGGACATGATCGGTTTTGGATCGGTTTCTTCGTGGCCCACGAGGTTTTTCATTGCACCGTTGGTTTTCCGCTTGAACAGTTGAAAGACGATCTCCGTTTTCTTCCGGTATTCCGTCACCTAGGCGATAGTTAGGACCCCCCTCTGGAGTGAATGAACGGTCCCGATCACTATTTTGGATGATGGGTGAGGCCCACAACGCAAAAACGGACGGACAGCGTCCGTCCGTTGCTCTTGGCGTAAAACGGGTCGGGTCAGCAACGCTGACCGACCTGCTCTGTTTCGGTGAACGGCGAGTGCACCGTCGCTGTGCACTCCACTGATGTAAGTCAGGCCCCACCTTGATGCATATGTGAAATCCGTTCCGTCCATCCATTTTTGTACCTCATTTATGACGTTGAGTCCAACATTGAAGCATATCCAGAGATTAGGTGGGCCCAGAATCATGATTCTGAAGGCTAATCTGTCCGTTAGGCCGCTTCTAGGGAGATCCGACGGATGAAATTTGACGTGTACGGTTAATATAGGGCGTTCAGCCACGTATGAAGTCTCATGTCCATCGGATGGCGGGAACCCTGTGATCTTGAATCTTGGACCAATTTTGGGCCCCTTGAGCTTCAGTTTCTCGATTTTCTCCGATCTATGGCGTGTAAATCCACCGATCTTAGTCTCCTGGGGTCCGTCCCTTACCTTGGCATCATCAGAACGTTAATTTCATGCGTTTAGCACCTTTTTGTAATCCAAGCTCTCAAATACACCCTGCATTACGTACATGATTAAATCAGGCCATTAAACAGTGTCATGCTCATAAATCCAGGCAATAACTGGGGTCTGATATACAATATTTGACCCTCAACAATATACATACCTTCCTTTCCACCAGCCACACTTCATTGAGTCATTTCATCAAATACATGGTGAGTAACATCAATATCAAAGTAACCAAGTCACCGAACGGGTTCGATCCGAGTTCGATTCGAGCTGGGATTCGATCCGAGTCGAGTTGGGGCCAGCTCGAACTCTGCTCGAACTCATTTTAGAACTAAAAAAAATCAACTCGACTTGGCTCGAACTCAACTACGAACTGAGTTGCATTGCGCTTTTTCGAGTCGAGTGGAGCGAGCTAACCGAGCTAGCTCGTTTCGTGTACGCCCCTGATCCTAATTAGACTAGTTTGATGATCTGATTGGATAGAATATACACACCATTTAGGCCACACACATAACCTATGGTTGGTGTCCCCTCTTCTGTTATTTCTTGTGTTTAGGCCCAACTCAGTTGTGGATGGAGATGAATTTTTGTTTTATGCCCTAAAGTTTCAGGCATACCTAATTTAGGGACTGGATGTCAGGCACACAAAATAGTGGGCTTAGAGCTCAACTGTTGTGATCGAGCTGTGCTGTAGGCCCACCTTAAAGGCATGCATGAAAATCATGCATATCCATTCATTATGTTGACAATACTGTAGAAAACTATATATGATAAAAAAAAAATACTCAATAATACAAGTGTGGCCCACTTGATGATCTTTAGGTTGGGACCTACCTTTCTGGGGATGGGTGTCTTATATATTATCACTTTAGTTATATAAATGTAAGGGAGCAACCTACTGTTGGTGTGAAATTTGGAGTTCCAAGCTATCAGAAAAGCATGAATACCTTTTATTTTTGCACGTTCCCTTTGAAAAGTGCCCATGATTTGCAAATGATCTCATTTGCTAAGCCCTCATGTCCGTGCAATAAGCTCATGTTTGGCAACACATGTTGCAACATGGGATATTAGTGTGAGATCCAATCCATCCATTAGGTTGGTCTGACCTTTTACATGTTTTCCTAAAATAAATATGGTCTGCTAAGCGTATGGCCCCTTAAAAGTAGATCAACCTGATTCTTGAGCTAGGGAATGAATATAGTGATACTTTTCTGATGGATGGTTGGATTTTGGCTTCATAGTTCCATGCTGGCATTATGGCGTGTAGATGAGCTTTGCTGCACATGCATATGAGCTTAACAAAGCTCTCGAAAGTTGATGGATGTGAGATTGTAAATGGGATAGAAAAAGTATGATATGTAACCCACCAACAGTGTTCGAAGTATCATTATCGCTACAAGTTTCGCTAGCCAGGTTTACAGAAAGAATATCGATATCGCTGATAATATTGCTGATGGTAACCGGAAATGCGGGGAAACATAGGAAAAACGGTGGAATTTTTAGCGAAACTTAAGGAGATGTTAAAATGTACATATTTGCACATTTAGAAATAAAAAAAATTGTAAAAATAAAAATAAAAATGCATACGTAACAAGTTTCCATTTAACGAGGCCTTAAAAGCATGCGTTGTTGTAAGAAATCAGTCCAACCATCCCCTCTGGCCTATTTAACCATCCAACCTTCCATCCAAACATCCATCGATATTGCAAAATATCAACAACATGTGATATTTCACTAAGAAATATCAATAATTGAAAAGAAAACGAAAGATTGTGGTCTCAATATCTCAACATGTCTCAATATCTCGCATGTTGCGATATTGATAATAAAATATTATCAATATTATCAATGACAAATTGAACACTACATACAACCATACCATGAAAAAAAAATTGAAATGATTTTTTTTTAATAAACAAAAATTTAATGATATCAATACGTTGGCGATATTATTGAAATATCATCAATACACTTGTGATACAAGTATTACCTACAATTTACATAGTCGAAAATATTGGCAATACATTGGCGATATTGATGCATTGGCAATACAAGCAACGCCTAGAATTTACATAGTTGAAAATATTAACGATTACATTAGCGATATTAATATGTTGGCAATACTTAGCGATACATTGTTAATACTTAGAATTTCTGATACTACCAGCGTTATTGGTATCACTAACAGTGTTATCGGTATCGCTGAGCTTGAGATAAAGATAATATCAGAGATATTTCGATAATATCGGAGATAATTCAAACACTGCCCACCAACAACTATTAATTTGGGTATATTTGATACATCAATCAACACTTCCTTTTCCACAATCTTTCCCTCCATTATTGAGTCTTCAATTTGCTACATTCTCCCTTTCACTATTGAGCTTTTAAGTCAACCTTAAGTGGATCATAGTAGTGTGAATGTTTTCCAGGTAAAAAGTTAGACTCATCCAACAATCCTAACCATTTGATTTGCGCCTTCAGATGGAACCTTGATAATTAATCAACTTGTTGTGACTTTAGATCGTTCAATTAGTATGCTAACCCTTAGATGTTGCTTCCTGTTGGATTTTTGACATCATCCATAGTAGGTCCATAAATCCAACTGTTAACATTAGTTAATCAATTTGGGTTTTAGTTATGGCCCATCCAAGAAGCAGCTAATTGGTCTGGCTCGGGTGCATTAGCTAGATTGTAAAAAGTATTGAATTTTAATTTATGTGTGGTTCATTTCCTATCAATTACACTGGTTCAAAATAAGTGCACTGTTTTGTTTTAATTCTACATGGACACCTTTTATAGGCCTTCTAAAGTGTGCCTAGTGTGAAAGGATCTTCTCCACCTTTTTTTTATTGTCACAATACAACTTTGGCTGTTGCAACCTGTCCTCACTATAGATGATGAATTATATAGCATTCTGACCATCGGAAAATGTACACGTTCCAATGCGAGCCCACTGTTGGGTGATCCTTATCCTTTGATATTAGCTTCCCACTAAAAACCTCCCGGTAATTGGATGGGCCAAACCCAACGATTGGTGGCATGATGTTGACATTCAACTTGGGAGGCTTCTAGGCGATGGTGCATCCATTCTGCGTCCCACCTCGTCAATGGTTTGGATCATCAAAAATAGAAGAAAAAGCGGTCCCCCCAAATCACGATGGTTTGGATCATCAGAAATAGAAGAAAAAGTTGTCCCCACAAATCACGATGTACAAATTTTAAAAATGCAAAGTGGATTTATTTGGCAAAGAAAAGGGAAGCCATATGCACTTTCTTAACTTAGTAATTATGACATGCTATTATCTGAGAACAATGCTACAAGAGATAAGCTTCATGTTGAATAATTGTATCTCAAGTGGCCACACTTCCCATGTGGCCCTACTTTGTCTTGGTTATAAAAATAAAAATTAAAACATAAAAAAAAAAAAAAAAAAAAGAGGCTCACGTTTGTTTGCTTCTGTAGATTACCAGTCAGATGGTTTGGAGAATCCCATCACCATGGTCTTTTATGATACGGGATCTTGTGAACATGCACCACTTGTATGTTCTTGAATGTTGGATGTAGTTCTCTATTTGGTGGATTAGAGAAATTCTGCCCACAACCTACATACACAAATTATTTGAACTGGTCCCTAAGATATGAACACATTACTCAAGTTTTTAGTTTGTATCAGTGAGGCCCATTGCTTAGTGATCTCAATGGGCTGAATTGGACCTGAAATTCAGTTCTGGATTGCTAAATGGACCAGACCCAAGCCTAATTGTTAAACCAAAATAAAAATCAGGCCATTCAAAAGCTTACTGGCATCACCGTTTCATTTTCGCCATACCATGAGGATTCACGCCATTCGCTGCATTCTCCACCATATACACCTGTCCCCGTACTCTCTGGCCTGGTTTTGTCATCGACTTGAGAGATCGGTACATGACCCTTGTGCAGTACAACACTCGATGATTCCGTCCATCTCCCACGGCTCCGAATCTACTGATCCAGAAGATGCTATCATTCAACCGTACCTCTACGGTACTGCTGATGAAGTAATCTGACTGTCTCTAATTTTTTAAATTTGATTCCTTCACATTCTCTTTTTAGATGCTAATGCAGCATATCCAGGATGGATTTGCTGATAGCGGGAGAGTTGGGGATACGGTTCCACCCATCTTCTCTCCAAATTCAGTTGAAATTTTGGGCCAGTGTCAGCCTCAAGACATATCGTTACCACGAGAAGGGCGTATACTTTCCTCTGGCAAATGCATACCATCTGTCACCGCCGACATGCAACGGTCATAGACATAGCAAGCAACGGTAGCGGATTGCCTGCATGGGGCCCAAAGAGGTGTGCAAGACAAATCCACTCCATTCATCTGTTTTACAATACACAATAGGACAGGCAGATCCAAAACTCATGCCGACAGCTTTGTATCAGGATGATATTTGTGGCCACAGTTTTTCTGAGTGGTAATAACCCTATCAACGGTTTGGATTGCATATAAAAATCATGGTCAGCTCCATCGAAGTTTCAACATTGGATATTTCGGTTCCCACTGTTTCGTTTGATATGGCACACTTGACTTATGGAGCTTGCTGATTTTTAGAATCCTGTCATATCTCTGCACCCACCGTCACAGGCAATGCGGCCATGATCGCTTGAGCACCCGGACATTTAAAAAAAATAATAATTAAATATGGCAAATCTCAAACGTGCGCGGATTAGATATGACAAGTTCAGTATCCAAATTGCTACTGAAGTGACGTCACCAAGCTCGGTGGACCCCACCATGATGCATGTGTTGTATCCATACCGTCCATCTACTTGGAGAGATCGTTTTATGGCATGATAAAAAGAATGTGATAGATCTAAAGTTCAAGTGGACCCCACCATAGAAAACAGTGGGGACAGTGATATCCACCGTTCAAAACTTCTTAGGGGCCACAGAAGTTTCCGATCAAGCTTATATATATATATTTTTTCACTTCATATATCTCTATGTTAACTTATGAATAGCTTGGATTCAAAAAATACATCATACATCATGGTGGGCGCTATAAATGTTTCAGCGGTGGGTCTGACTGATCCCTAGGTTTTCTGTGGTGGGTCCATTTGATTTTAGATCTATCTCATTATTTTTCTCATGCGATAAAACGACCTCTACAAATGATTGGACGGTATGGATACCACACCTGCATCATGGTGGGATCCACGGAGCTTGGCGACATCACTTCAGCAGCCATTTGGATGCTGACGTTGTCAGTATCTAATCCGCGCATATCTCAAACACTTTCAAAAAATGAATACGTCACATCATTTCTTTTTAGTTGGAAATTACGTACCAAAATAGACCCTGTAATAGCTTGGCGAAACTACACTGACGTGGGACAGATAATGTAATTTTTTAATCATATCCCACTGACGGTGCGATGACACGGTAATTTGTAAACATCCATCCCACTATGCTCTATTTAATTTATAACTGAGGGATTATATAATCTTAGTGACCTCAAGCAAGACTGTGCGCATGTTGGGTCCACTGTTTAGTACTCTTGACCGTTGATCTGATGGGCTCCTCCTTAGATGGGCCAAGGGCTGGAAGTCTCATATTTTAGAAGATTCTAGCAATGCATTATCAGGTCTAATTATTATAGGCATTGTATCCTGATGTAGAGCGGACATGAGACACTTTCATGGTCAAGATTGACCAGAGAAGGACCGATCAGAGGTAGATGTGATATGACGGTCTGAACTTTAAAACAATTTTATCTCACAAACTGGAATGAGTCTTTTGACATCGTCTATGATTTTGGGGTAGGGGAGCTACTTTAGCCAACCAACATATTGATGGTTGAAAGTTCATTTTATTTCCATTTTTATTATAAATAATAAATTTGAATTCGATTATAACTTTTGCTCCTTTGAGTTTTAGGAGAATAACGTGGTTAGGCCAAACTAGACACTTCCTATTTTTGGCTGAAAACCATGAAGTCTAGTAGGAATAATGACCGTTGTAATTAGTAAGTTTACTATTTATAGTAAGTTATGTTTTTAGGGAGGGTGAAAAGAATCTTAGTTGTTTCGTTGCTTGCGTGATCCCAACCATTGATTCACTTCTAGAGTCCTTTTCAACACCTCCGAGACGTCGGATCTAGGGCATCTGGATGCCCTCTGCATCATATTAGGAGATCTCACGAGTTTGAAGGATATCGTCCGCGACGATACACCGCATGCATATTTAAGATATCGTTGATGTTTGTCCAAACGATGGGTCCCACAGTGATCTTGGGACCTATCCACACTGTCCAGACGCATCAAATCATCATATCAGCCACCCTTAGAGAATCCGCCATTATCGATGAGGTCATCTTAGCTCGAGAAACTTGTCACTAGTTATGGTGATGGGGCCCATCTTACTGATCTAACTTGTCCATTAGCTGAGCCAGGGTCCCAGAAATTAATCCCCAGTGTCTGATAGGGGCCATGCAGTCAGAAACCCTAGTTACCATTTCAAACTCGCTTGGTTAAGAGTTGTTAGCTCGTAACTGATCCAAGGTTTGTGTTTGAAGCCTCTAGAAGATTTACGAGGCCTATAAAATGATGTCTTTTAGGGCAACCATCTTCCAAAATAGCAAGAGAGAGAGAGAGAAAGGGAGGGAGGGAGAGAGAGAGAGAGAGAGAGAGAGAGAGAGAGAGAGAGAGAGAGAGAGAGAGAGAGAGAGAGAGAGAGAGAATTGTGTGGTGCGGCATTAAGTCCGTTTCAACCCGACCAAGTCGTGCACCGGCCGTTGTCGAGTCCGGGCTCAACTCGTCATCTTTGGGTGAGTCTCGGTTAAGTCTAGACTTTTTGCTAGTCGGTGTGGAAAGAAAGAAAAGAAGGAAGAAGGAGAAGATAGGGAGAAAAGAGAAGAGAGAGAGAGAGAGAGAGAGAGAGAGAGAGAGAGAGAGTCGAGTCAAGTCGGTGCATTTGTGTCGCACTAGCTCAACTCAGTTGAGTTGTCAGGCTGAGTTGTTGGTTGAGTTTTGGTCCAGCAACCTTGTTGGACATGTCTGAGGAGAGAGAGCAAAGAAAGGAGAGGAAGAAGAAGAAGATAGAGAGGGGTGCAGCGCTTCGAGTTTTGGTTCGGGTTGCTGCCGAGTCGAGAATTTTAACTCACTTAGCCAGTTTGTTTGCAGGTCTGGTTCATGACCAATTGTTGCTGAACATTTCAATGAAAGGGAAGAAGGGAAGTAGGAGAACGAGAGAAGGTATGAGGGAAAGAAGGAGAGAGAAAAAGGGAGAGAGGTGGAGGTTCTGAGTCGTGATCGAGTCGACTCTACTATCTACCGAGTTAGTTGTTGCGTCTTCACTGAGTTCAGTCTAAGTTGGGTTGTTGGTTGAGTTGAGAGAAAATATAAGACAAGAAGAAAAGAAAAGAGAAGAAGAAGAAGAGTGAGAGAGAAAGTGAGAGAGTCGCCTATCGAGTCAAACTTGAGTTGACTCTCTGACTCACTGGAACTTAGTTAGGTTGAGTCTAGATTCGGGTTGTTTTAGTCAACAAAGGTAAGTTGAAGAGAAGAAAGGGCTTGTTGGGTCGTTACCTAGATAACTTGGCAAGTTCCACCAAGTTTAACACAGTTGGGGTCGTTGGGGGCCGAGTCAAGTTAAATCAAGTCAAGCTCAATGAGGTGAATAAACTTCATTGCTATCACATGTCAAATCATGTCTAATTAAGGTATTGTTTCTTAAATCTCTATTTATTCGTAACGATTTAAATCTCACATGTGTAGATCTTATTTGCTTGAATTGATTCAAGTTCAAGTCGAGTTGGTATTGTAACATCTCGAATTTTTGTGGCCCTAGTATATACTCGTGCCCGAGAATTTCGGGTGTTAACAATGTAAAAATTGGATACTTTGAAATTGCAATGTGTTTTTTTTTTTTTTTTTTTTTCATTTATATAATATCTAGTTACATTCACGAAGGTAATCATTCATGAGAATAGCATCGACAGTATTTATTATTCAATTAGAGTAAAAAGAGTTCAACTAATTTTTCAATGTTCTCTCAATGAGAGCTTATTACATTATCTTAAAATAAACAGCGAAAAACATATAAACAAATAAATTTCAATGTCATTCTTTTTTTATTCAAATGTATCTTTTATAGAATGATTATCGTCCGTATCATCAACCTGTAATTCACCTGCAACATTTGTATGGTTGAATATGGTCAATACCCTACTCATAGTGATGGTTATCCTTTAAGATTAACAACAATTCAAGAGATTCATAATAATGTAAGGGTTCTGATATGTCTTGTACTCTGATTGGTTGACTGCCATTGCCATTTACCTGAAAATGCAACTGCTCTGGTTGGTAGAGATGGTACTCAATTAGTTAGCTATGTATCCCTTGAAAATGAAGTTTCATCATTCTCCGTACTGGTTACTATCATGGCCATTAAGTTAAAATTACAACTGCTCTGTGCTAGTTAAATAATTTGTTTGCTGATCTTTCTTGCAATGAGCCCATGTTTTTTGCTTGTATTCTGTTTGCTTTTTTGTTTGTTTCATGATTCCGTAGGTTCCAATGTGATCAGGCTATGCCTTTATGTTCCTGTGTCAGTCTTGAAGTATTGCTTGTTCCTGTGTTCCCAGCCCACATGGCCTGCCAATACTGTTATTAAAAGCCTTACTTGAGATTCACCCTCTTAGCTTGAAAATTGTCTTATTTCTTTCAAAATGGCCCAAGCTTACTAAATCATTCTAGTCAAAATGCCCTTTAGTCAGGATGGTCCCGGTTGTGAACTTCTCTGGAAAGGGTTGAGAACGTCTAATCTAAGAGTTTATTATTATTATTACTATTCATAATATATATAATGAGAATTCATAGGAAAAGGGGTGTCAACGGGCTGGGTGCCGGGCCAACTCTATCTAAACCGACACGTTATTGTACAACATAGACCTCAGCCCTGTCCAAGCCCGTGATGAACCAAAACAGTGTAACCCTAGCCCAAGCCCGAGCCCGGTTAAGATATTTATACTGCTTCTTAGATAGATCAAGGGCTACAAAACAAATACAATTAAGGTTTTGGGTAATTGAAGTATCAATCTGTTTGTTATCTTATGACTCTAAGAACATGTTATTTTCTGCAGTAGTTTGGAGAAATTTAAAATTCTAGGGGCAGATAATGTAATTCTCTTTTTTGCAGTGGATCGTTTGAGGTCAAAAATGAAAAAATAAAAAATGCATTACATGACTCTTTCCATGCAAAAAAGAAGGGCTACAAAACAAATATAAGAATGCAACAGAGTAAATGAGAACTTTTAATATATGTTATAAAATTGCCTTTTCAAACCTTAATGGGCTTGTTTTGGATGGGTTTATGGGCTGTTATACACTGTCCAAACCCAGCGTATTTGAGAGATGGGTCTAAATTTATGCTCGGCTCACAAGCCCAGCCCATTGACAGAGCTATCGACGAACCACTTGAAAGGCTTTGTAACGTGGTAGAAAAGACCTAATGGGATGTCTCCAACAGCAGCTCTAAGTGATGAGCCAGTGCACATGATCTGTACCATTTGTTTGGTGGGTCCTACAATGGATTGGAAAAATCATGAATTTCTCACCCATTTGACACCGAATCAAGGTTTGGAAAAGAATATTGGCAGTGGTCAGATCAATTGGAAAAGGTACATCACTAGGACGGTTATAATTATTTGATGGACGCCCTTTGGGACAGTACTGGACAGCAACAGATTCGAAAATTGGAAGAGATATGATCAATGGTCTGGATCATGGACTACTTTCCCTCGTTTCCATTTTTGTGTGGGACGGACCAGATGATTAAAGTCCTTGCGTTTTACTTTTAGCGGTAGTATACGGCCAATCTCGCATTCGTGTGTAACCTAACACAAACCAAATAACTGCGTCCAAATGTGTAGATTGAACATATGTGTTGAACATCTGAGACGTTCATTAGTTAAGACCTGCCTTTTGGATGTATGACTTGCTACGAGAATAAAGCCGGCCTACTTCTTAATCTACACATTTGGACGACAGCTTCCAAAACGAGCATAAATCCGAGGTCGCATCTGTGAGCTGGTTATTAGCGTGCGTTTAAATAACTGACTCACATGAGTGTTAATATTATGCAAGTGTAAGTTTGGGGTCCACACCATTGTTTGTATTCCATCTAATCCAGACATCAGATGAGTCCCACAATAATGATCAAATGCGCCAAAAATCAGGCTTATATGTATCATTATGTGGCCACACCATATAAAGTAATGAAAATCCATCCAAAAACTTTCTAGTTCTAGCGTAATCATTGGATCGGCATTATCCTACAAATAGAATGGTAGGTTTCTTATTCTTTTTTTCAACGTTGCTTTGTATCAGCCTAAAGAAAACGGACGCGAGTTGCCTCCGCCCCTAGACAACCCGAAGTTGCTATGGTCGGAAACTAAGTAGATCCCACTTAGATGTTAGTGAGAAATCCATCCCGTCCATCAGTTTCTCCAGCTCACATTGGGATACGAGCCAAATAATGAGGCAGATCCAAAACTTAAGGGAACCACACTATAGTAAAAAGTAGGGATGGAATGCCTACCATTGAAACCTTTATGGGGTACACAAATTTCGGATCAGGCTAATTTTTATTTTTATTTTTTCATTTCGCCTCGGATGGCATATAAACATCATGGTGGGCCTCAGAACAGTCTCAGCGGTAGGCATTTCCATCCGTACTGTTTCCTGTAGTGTGGACTACTGACTTTTGAATCTGTCCTATCTTTTGAATTATTCCTTTCATGAGCTGGAAAAACTGATGAACGGAGTGGATTTCTTAATGACATTACGGTAGGCTTGATGCAGCTTCCAAACAAACGGACTCCACGCGGCGTGAGCGGGGACAAAGGCAAGCAGCGGTCCTAATAAACATCTCTGCGAAAATAGTCAAATAAGCAAGGTTTTTGAGGGGCGGATTAGGTACTACCTGCCTTTTCCGAGCTCGGGACAGGTTGGGCTCTAAGGGGCCAGCGTGATGTATGGATTACATCCATACTGTCCATCTATTTTTTTAGAAAAAATGATTTTATGATATAAGGCCAAAAATAAGGAAGATAAAAGTCTCAGTTGAACCACAGAAATTTTGGATCAAGATGATATATATATTTTTTCATTTCATCCATATGTATATAACCATATCAACAAGTTGGATGGAAAATAAACAACATGGTGAGCCCTAAGAAGGTTTCAATGGTGGGTTTCCATTAGAACCTCTCCTTCCTGTGGTGCGGTCTAATTGAGACTTTTATTTGTCTTATTTTTGGATAATAATCTAAAATGGTATGAAAAATTAAAAGGACAATAAAAGTGGATTGATTTTGGTGCCTACGGTGACATTTGTGTAGAACCTAAATAAAAAATCCACTGAAGCCCATGAAGATAGAACGTGCTAAAAATTGTGCCCATCCAAAACTCACATGGGCCACTCCATATGCAACAATCTGAAAGTATGTTCAAACTTTTAAATTCTAGTGGTGCAGCCCACTTATGTTTTGATTGGTGTTATTTATGGATATTCCTCTTATCTCAGTTAGGAAAATTTCACTGATGGGTTGGATGGTAGGGCACTACTAAGAACCTAGCCAAAACACCAAAAGCCATTGGACTGATGAAATGCATAGGCTAGGCTATTGACCTTTTCTCCGTAACAAAATCAGATAGAATGCAGCTGTCAGCGAGATTTCTCTATAACAAAATCGGTGAGAGCACACCCCTTAACGACTTTGTTGCTATAAAAAAACTTACATATAAACTTTTTGGGCGGGAGCCAAACAAAAAAACTAGGCCATAACTATTATAAAAGACTCAATGTAAGAAATATGCACATGATCCCAAACAACTAAATCCAACCGAACAAACTCCACCGAAAATTTTGTTAAGATGTCTTTATATTTATATTTTAGGAAGGATTTCTCTGTTGCTAGATCTGAACCATAGTTTATTCTTCATATTGGTTGACTGCCATTGCCATTTACCTGAAAATGCAACTGCTGTGATTGGTGGAGATGGCACCGAGTTAGTTGAAATTACAACTGCTCTGCGCTCCTTGGATAATTTGTTTGCTGATCTTTCTTGCAATGATCCCATGTTTTATGCATGTGTTCTGTTTGCTTTTGCTTCTTTCATGATTCTGTAGCTTCCAATGTGATTAGTCTACGCATTTATGTTCCTGTATCAGTCTTGAAGTGTTGTTTGTTCCTGTTCCCAGCTCACATGCCCTGCCAAATACCATTATTAAAATCCTTACTTGAGATTCACACTCTTAGCTTGAAAATTGTCTTCTTTCTTTCAAAATGCCCCAAGCTTACTAAATCATTCTAGTCAAAATGCCCCATAGTCAGGATGGTCCCGGTTGAGAACTTCTCTGGAAAGGGTTGAGAACGTCTAATCTAAGAGTTTTTTTTTTTTTTTTTCAGAATATATATAATGAGAATTCATAGGAAAAGGGGTGTCAATGGGCTGGGTGCCAAGCCAACTCTCTCTAAACCCGACACGTATAGTACAACATAGACCTCAGCCCTGTCCAAGCCCGTGATGAACCAAAACGGTGTTACCCAAGCCCAAGCCTGAGCCCGGCTAAGATATTTATACTGTTTCTTAGATGGATCAAGGGCTACAAAACAAATAGAATTGAGGTTTTGGGTAATTCAAGTATCAATCTGTTTGTTATCTTATGATTCTAAGAGCATGTTATTTTCTACATAAGTTTGGAGAATTTTAAAATTCTAGGGGCAGATAATGTAATTCTCTTTTTGCAATGGATGGTTTGAAGTCAAAAATAAAAAAAAAATAAAAAATGCATTATATGACTCTTTCCATGCAAAAAAAAAAAAAAAAAAAGGCTACGAAACAAATATAAGAATGCAACAGAATAAATGAGAACTTTTAGATATTGTATATATTATAAAATTGCCCTTTCAAACTTAATGGCCTTGTTCCAGATGGGTTTATGGGCTGTTGTACTTAACTTCCGACCAAAGGAACTTCATGTGAGCGTGGGGACACAGGCAAGTGGCAGTCGTGAAAAAAACATATCAAATCGGCACGAAAAGCGTCAAATAAATGAGGGTTTTGATAACGGAAGCTGATTGCCTCCTGCCCCGGCGTGAACAGACTAGGTCCGGGCAGGAGATCTGTGGGGAGCACCGTAATATATGGAGCCTGGATAGACTAGGCCCAGCCAGGAGATCTGTGGGCCCACCGTAATATATAGAGCCTGGACAGACTAGGTCTGAGCAGGAGATCCGTGGGGCCCACTGTGCTAGATGGATCTTATCCACGCTGTCCATATCCATTTTGCTACATCATTTTAGGATGTAACCCGAAAAAATGAGGCAGATCCAAGGCTAAGTAGGCCTGAATGGACAAGAATGCATAGCCCACCGTATGTCTGCCTGAATGGAGTATATCCTGAAAAATTATACATTAATCATAATATCCTAAAATGGAGGGCCCTATGTTACCTGGTGCTCCAATTGGGTGAGTGTAATTTTTGGTTTTGTGATCTTTTCACAAGAGGGTCATCTGTATAATGAATTAGCCTCCACTACCACAAAAAATGGTATTGTCTAGCTTACACCAAAAAGAAGATAAACAGTAAATTGGCCAAAACTTTTAATGAGGTATTATTATGGCAACCACAATCTATTAATCTTTACTATAATGTATCATATGAGGTTAACCAAGCTCAAAAAAATGACATTCTAGAATATATATATATATATATTTTTTATTTTTAGTATTTCTAATTTTTATAGTATTTTTTATTTTTAAAGTTTTAAAAAATCATGCTTAGAATTCTACTAACAAAAGTTTATCTACAATTTTTTTTTTTAGAAATTAAGCTCTAGAGGAGTTTTGTTAGAATTAGGACTTTTATTAGGGTTAGAATTTTATTATTTTTGGTAATTACAAATTTTGATTTATTATTTTCTTTATTAATAGTGAATTGAGAAAATTAGATTATTAGGCAATAGACATTATTCAATAAAATATTTGAGTTTTATATTATTTTTTTCTTGTGGATTTAAGAAATTATCTTATAGATTCAAGGTTCATATCATGTAGAAGAGACGGTGTTCTTCCCTTCCGCTTTCTCATGCCCTTTCTTGTGTCAGTTAATATCAGAGTGAGCTTTTCTTCGATTCGATGGACAACATTGTTATTTGAAGCTTTCTAGCAGGAGAATTGGCGAGCCATTCAAGGATTGCAAGCCAATCGACTATTTGACGAGAGCTTTAGGACAGACCAGTGTTTATAATGATAAGAAACATGAAATTGGTAATGGAGATCCCGATCATTATATTCATGGTTTGACACCAGCAGTGACAAATCGCAAGCAACCATGTGATAGTGGTGAATCACAGGCGACTACTCTGATCATGAGAAAATTCTACATGTCAAAGAAGGAAATAGATTTACAACAACAAGGCATCTTTCGAACGAGGTGCATCCTGAAGTAAAGGGTTTGTGATATGCTCATAGATGTAAGGGGCAAGGAAATTTTTTTGTTGAAGGCTATGATAGAAAAGCTACAATTGAAGATAGAAAAACACTCCTCTCTATATACGATGGGATAGAATAATTAGATGAGTGAAACAAAGGTAACCAAACAAAATTATATTTATTCTCCATTGGTAAATATTATAAGGATGAAATAATGTCTGATATAGTCGATACAGATATTTATCACATGTTACCTGCTTAAACATGGCAGTACCATGTTAATGCTACGTATAAAGGTATATATATATATATATATATATATATATATATATATATATATATATATATATATATATATATATATATATATATATATATATATATATAATAAGATATTAGAAATATAAATTATCCCCGTTCCTATAAGAAAGAAGAACAAACCCAAGACCTCTAAAGTGGATGGACGCTCTCTCATAAGTGAACATAATTTCATCAAAAAATATGAAGAGACATGATAAATGAATGCATTAGTTGAAAAGGAAAATGATGTAGAGCCTATGAACTCCTACAAGATTTGAAATTAGTGTTGCATGAGTTCAGGTCAATTTTGTTCAATGAACTTCTTAAGGAGTTACCTCCCATGCGAGATATAGAAAACCACATTGATTTTTTCCAAAAGACGAGTTTGACTAATTCTCAATGTTATAAAAAAGAACGTGAGAACTTGCAAGCACAAGCGAAGGAATTGATCTATAAAGGTGAAGTCAAGGAGAGTATGGTTACATATGTTGCTCCAGCTCAAGATCCTAATGCAAAGTATAAGGAAATGCGTGATAAACATCATCGCTAGAACAAGTTTGAGCATTGTGAGCCAAATCTCTTGAGTAACTCAATAACGAGGTTTTTTTTTTTTTTTTTTTCAACTGAAGGGAATCTGATATACAACACGGCATAGATACATTATTAACGTAGTTGGACCAAAAGAAGGTGAACCGTAAATCGGCCATAACTTTTGATTCGAGTATCATTACGAAACGCACAACCAATCAATTTATGATTGATACAGTAAATCAGCCATAACTTTTGATTTGGGTATCGTTACGAAAATTTTGAGAAAATGAGATTTTAGGAAAATTTTATTATTTTTAATAAGTTTAATTTTTATAATAATTTTTAATTTTTAAAATTTTATATTTTGATTTTAAATTTTTTTTTTTACTTGTAATCATGCTTAAAACTCTTCTACAAAAGTTTATCCTATTTTGTTAAAATTAAGACTTTTATTAAGTTAGAATTTTACTAACTTTGGTAATTACAAATTTTAGTTATTTTTCATTATTAATGTAAAAAAATATCTCATGGATTTAAAGTTTTTATCTTCCTCTCATTATATCCCTTGAGGTTCTTATCCATTCCATGATTGCCTACTGATAATATGATACATGGACTGAATCATTGACCGTTTATATGGCTTTATTAGTGGAATCTATCCGTTAATCCAGACCATTGGTATGTTGAGCCTCACAGCGGGTGGAGCAGTCCTTGTAAATATCCTCTACATGCATGACAATCCTAATTTCTTTCTTCGTGGCCTATCGATGGATTCCTAAAATCCTAATTTCTCACTTTGTGGCCTACCAATGGATTCCCAATAAGAGAAATACAACAATCATACACGTTCAAATGCAAAAGGTCTAGTATTGACTGTTTGGATCTTCTAATCGGATAAATTCATGCAACATGCTAATTAGATGGTTATCCTAAACAGATCAATGGTCTGGATTAGAAAACCATGAGCCCCATATGTCAGAATTGAAAACGGATGGACTTCCTATGAAGATAGGGGACCATGTATGATATTATTCCTGTTCCTTGAATACGTAATCGTAATCGCAGCTCGTATACAGACAAATGCGTTGAACTAAATTGTGATTGGTTCGTATAAATGATCAGGTGCGTTAATCACGTGGGGCCACCATAAAAATGTTGGGCGGGACCATTCTTCAAGTGCTCCTGCATCGGAAGAATGGGCTACTACAAGAAACTTGTGTACCACCTGATGAGCGGATAGCCTGATTTTGGTCCAGAGCATGACAACTTCGACACGTACGCACGGGTGCAGTAATCACCTCTGCATTTTGATCTCCAGAGTTGCGTGTATGCATAGTATCCTCGCATCCTCTGTTTGTAGAAGGCCCAACGGTTGGGTGATCCGGACCGATGATCTGATTCAGGCCCACGGTGCGAGGAGCTTGATTCGAATATCTCCTCATTTGCACAATCCTAATCCTTCAATTGGTAGCGTGCAACAAGGAGATAAAAGAAAAGAAATACAGCATTGGTTACTTCAACTGAAAAAAAGGCCCAACATTGGATGGCTAAGATCTACCAAAGTTGGTGAGCTACGGTCCACCTACGGTAGTCCGCCCATCACATGAATAGTATGGCTCACGGAGCCATGGGCCCCAACATATATATCCCGCATATTGTGTTATCAGCTTGAGCAAGTGGCCCGCACCTCCATGATCGAACGGTCACCACATTGATAGGGTGGCTAACATGTGCAATAGCCAAGCCGTCCATCAGGTAGGTATGACCTTGTAGATATTCTGGTCCATTTGGTAGCGGTCCACAATGTTAGAAACAGTTCAACGGATAAGAAACTTCAGACTAGTTTTCTCATGGGCACCTGAATCAGAATAATGAATGGGACTGGTTTTTATGTCTCCCACCTAAATGTTGGTGTGGCATCTGATGGTTGGATTGAATTTCCTATAGTTATCACAGTGGGCTCTATAAAAATCAAAATTGCAACTCTCTTTATCCCAGCTGTTTTCCTTTGACGGGGCCACTCGAATAAGGGCATCTTAATCTTTTGGTCCTATGCCTAACATGAGATGAGGCATCTAATGAATGGAGTGGGTTTTGCATAAACATCAAGACTCAGCCTTAAAAAATAAGGGTAAGTTCCTGCCCAACTGTTTTCATCTGATAGGGCCACTTGAATAAGGTCAGCTTAATCTTTTAGTCCTAAGTCTAACATGAGATTAGGCATCTAATATTGAATGGAGTGGGTTTGCATAAACATCAAGATGGGCCCGTTAAAAAAAGGGTAAGCCTCCCTGCCCAACTGTTAAAAAATATAGATCTGGCTAATATATTTAAAAGAAGTAATATTTAATGAAGGGTACCTTTATTTTTTACGCACTCATTATGATGGGCATGTTAGATCCACTCCTACCATTAGATGTGTATTTATAGAATAGGCCTAGATCCAAAACATTAGGCTGAACCTTAACTCAGGCAGACTACGTCAAGGGAAACAATTGGTAGAGAGAAGTTCCCCTTGATTTTTAGATGGCCAGAATGATGTGAAATCCACTCTAACTATTAAATATCACACCAATTTATGCCCTAGGCTCAAAAATCAGGGCAATTTGTAATGCAGGTGAGGCTACGCTGAGGGAAATAGTTGGGAAGGTGAGTTTTGCCATGTATATTTTTTTTGGTCCACTTGAATCTTTGAGAGGATTAATTTGTGGACCCTGGGTCTAACTTGAGGTGACGTACCTGGTGGTTGGAGGTGGATTTTTTTTTTTTTTTTTCACACACCCATGCACACCAGAATGGGTACTCAAACCCATGGACCTCAGTGTTGAAACCCTTGTGAGACTACCACTAAGCCATGAGTAATGACCCATCCGAGGCCGATTCAACATAAACATCACCGCGGCTTCAACCAAGTGACTACCCAACCGCCGCCCCTTTGCTTGCCCTGCCAACCTTACTCCAAATGTAAGGGAAGATACTCCAATGGGATAGTTTCTGGAAAACCGTTTTGAAAAGAGTATTGGAATGCAAATTTCATGTTAAGCACGTAGGTTCTTTATGTAAAATTCCCTTGTAATTTAAGAAATTTAGAAAAACTTGTATATTTTAATATGAAATTTATAGAAGACTATCTAGTTAATACAAAACTTACATTTCATTATCTTTTTTAGAAAAGGTTTTTAAAAAGCTGTCTCATTAATCAATGTAATTATCATTTCACTGTCACCAACGCTGCCTTACCAGCAAATAGGTGGGTGGGTCCCTTTGATGTTTATGTAAAACTCACCCATCCATAAGGTGCACCAACCCATGTTAGGCCAATGACCAAAAAATTAGCTCCATTCATACGCAAGTACTCAAAAATTACCTCAGTCAGTAAATTAGGTGGACCAAATGATAGGAAACAATGCTTATCCTCCAAACTGTTTTCATTTGTGTGGACAATTGGAGCATGTGCAATAGTGGGTGTCATTGCTTCTTGCTGTTAATGGTGGGGTTAATTTGATGGACAATGTGGATTTCTCAAAATTATAGTGGGTCCCACGGGGTTAGACCCACACTCAAAAGGACCTGACAAAGTCACAGAAGGGATGGAGAGTGATGATCCGACACATATGGCAGGGTGAAACTTCAGAGAGAAGTTTCAGCTGTAGGTGCTTGGTCACCACCGTAAGATGGTGGGCCCCATGTCTGAGATTTAAATCTGCCACAGTTTGAGCGTGAAAATGGGTGGACGATGTGAGCATCACATACATCAGTGGGGTCCACAAACTGGCGGCCCACTAGTGATACATTAAGTTAGTGTTAGTCCTCACGTTAAGTCTATATAACCAGAAACAGGTTGGGTTGCAAATATCAACTACCTTCCGTGTGACCAACAAAAACAAAGAAAATAATTTGCTTTTGGAAGAATTTTAAAAAAAAAAAAAAAAAAAAAAAAACAGACTGAAATAAATAAGATATATTTTCTAAAGTTACTTATTCTAATTTAATAGTAAAACTAAATTAAGAAAAGTAACTTCATGACTTACATAAGTTAAAAAAAGTTATTTATTTGGTAGTATCCAAATGATCCCTTAATGTCCTTTACATTTAAATGATGGTTTAAAAATACATGTTTGCTTCTCCACCTCACGAAAATAGCATATGAACTAGAGCCAAACAACAACAATAAAATGCGGCAGTTCACAGCGGTCAGATTTTGCTTTTATCATGCTCAATATTTTAGGACCTAATAAACAGAAATTCATTCAAGCATCAATTCAATCAGTTGAACCCTTGTTGAATGATTCCACTCAGAAAACTTTCCTATCTTAGCATCGTTAAATAGAAGCGTTTGGCAATAATTTACTCCTAACATTTGTACTCTGAGTGTCTATTTTATGAGTAGATGTCATGATTTTGACCATTGATAAGTCTAATTTTCATTTCCATAAGTAAACATAGGACCTTCTAATTCAATTAGGTTTCCAGTCATCTAGCCTATTTTGGTGGACATTTCAATCCAAGCTAATCTAGCCATTCTGTCCGGTCCAGTATTAATGATTAATGGTCCAAATGGGTGGGCCTGCAGGACTTGACGGTTTACACGATCTTGAGAGCTTTGTGCAAAGCTGAAAATGGACAATCTACATCCAAAGGTCCACCTAACTACTATCGAACATAGAGGATATGATCACCCCCTCTAATTCTATAGTCAAGATATCGCCCGGATTACCGTCAATGACTTTGATTGTCCAAAAGTCAGCCATATGGACAAATTGAGGATAAACTCTCCTCCCTCTTTTATCTTTTTTTTTTTGGAAATTTTTTGAGAGGAATTGCAAGAAGGATACATTCCCTTTTTTATTTTTATTTTTATTTTTTTATTGAAGGGACGGAAGAGCTTAGATTAGACATGAATTACCTTATCGCATTGGCACTACAAAAAAGAGGGTTTTTAGTGACGAAACTTTTAGCAACGAAATGCATTTTCGTTGCCAAAAGTCACTTTTAGCGACGAAATAAATTTTCGTCGTTAAAAGTGAGGTTTCAGCGACGAAACTTTTAGCGACGAAAATTTTCGTCGCTAAAGACTCAGAAATTTTTCTTAAACTTGTAGCGGCGAAAATTTTCGCTGCTAGAAGTCTTGTACTGTACAAGACTTCTAGCAGCAAAAATTTTCGCTACAAAAAATAAACTAACATATCTTTTAGCGATGAAAATTTTCGTCGCCGAAGGTTTCTTTTTTAATAAAAAATTATTCCATTTCAAAATCCGTACAAAATTTCTGATATACACTTGTTAACAATATATTTTATCATATTCATCATGATATACACATTTCATCATATTCACATTAACAGGAAACTACATAAACTTTTAGCGCATGAAAATTGTCATCGCTAAAAAGCACTATTCAAAACTTTTAGCGGTGAAACTTTTGCGCTAAAAATTTTCAAAAATATGTTTGTTTTTAACATGCGAAAATTTTATTTTGCTAAAACTAAACTAGCATATCTTTTAGCGACGAAAATGTTTGTCACCAAAAGTTTCTTTAAAAAAAAAAATATTCCAACTCAAAATCCGTACTAAATTCCTGATATACATCTGTTAACAATATATTCCATCATATTCACATTCACATCCATCTAAACTCAAACTACATAAAGTTTTAGCGGCGAAAATGTTCGTCACTAAAAAATACTATACAAGACTTTTAGCAGCGAAACTTTTCGCTGCTAAAAATAAACTAATATATCTTTTAGCAACGAAAATTTTCGTCGCCAAAAGTTTCTTTTAAAAAAAAGATATTCCAGTTCAAAATTAAATACGAAATTTCGATATACATTGCATTAACAATATATTCCATCATATTCACATTCACATCCATCTAAACTCAAACTACATAAAGTTTTAGCGAAGCGAAAATGTTAAATCGCTAAAAAAATACTATACAAGACTTTTAGCGTGAAAATTTTCATTACTAAAAAATAACCGACATATCTTTTAGCAACGAAAATTTTCGTTGCCAAAAGTTTCTTTTTAAAAAAAATATTCAAGGTCAAAATCCGTACAAAATTCCTGATATACATCTGTTAACAATATTCTCCATCATATTCACATTCACATCCATCTAAACCCAAACTACATAAAGTTTTAACGGTGAAAATGTTCATCGCTAAAAATACTATACAAGACTTTTAGCAGCGAAAATTTTCGCTGCTAAAAATAAACTAACATATCTTTTAACAACGAAAATTTTCGTTGCCAAAAGTTTCTTTTTCTAAAAAAATATTCCATCTCAAAATCCATAAAAATTTCTGATATACACCTGTTAACAATATATTCCATCATATTCATCCTGATATACACATTTCATCATATTCACATTCACATCCATTTAAACACAAACTACATAAACTACATTCATCTAGACACAAACAATCTTATCTGCATCACATTCATTCACGCATAAATACATATAAACTTAACATCATAAACAAATAAACAAAAAATCACAAAGATGAAGATGGAGGTGGTGGGGCATCGGTGGATAAGCGTGCAGCGAAAGCCTGAAACATCTCACTCATGCTCCACCCGAATCTCCGCCATCCTCCTCTCCTGCTCCTCCCTCTGCCTCACCAACTCCTCCTCCATCCTCCTCTGCCTCGCCAGCTGATCCTCTATCCTCCTATCCTGCTCCTCCCTCTGCCTGTCCTGGTCCTCCCTCTGCCTTGCCAGCTCCTCCAGGTTTAGGTTTAGGTTTTGGGATTTAAGAATAGATTTAGGGTTTAGGGTTTAGGAAATCGGGTTTGGATTCGGGATCGGGTTTAGGTTTGGGTTTTCAAGTTTAAGCTTAGGTTAAGGTTAGGGAGTTGAGATTAGGATTAGGTGTAGGTGTAGGTTTAGGTTTAGGGATTTGAGAATACATTTAGGTTTTAGGTTTAGGTTTTAGGTTATAGGTTAAGGTTTAGGTTTTGGTTTAGATTCTTGTTAGGTTATAGGTTATAAGTTTAGGTTTAGGTTTAAGTTAAGGTTATAGGTTTAGGTTAAGGTTTAGGTTTAGTTTTAGGTTAAGGTTTAGGTTTAGGTTATGTTTATAGGTTTAAGGAATTGAGAATTGGTTAAGGTTTAGGTTTAGGTAATCGGAGTTTGGGTTCGGGATCGATTTGGCTTGGGTTTTCATGTTTAGGTTTAGGTTTAGGTTTAGGTTAGGGAGTTGAGATTGGGATTAGGTGTAGAGTTTAGGTTTATGGATTTGAGAATAAGTTAATGTTTAGGTATAGGTTTAGGTTTAGGTTTTAGGTTTAGAGTTGATAAATTGGGATTAGTAAGTGTAGGTTTAGGTTTAGGGATTTGAGAATAGGTTAATGTTTAGGTATAGGTTTAGGTTTAGGTTTTAGCTTATAGGTTTAGGTTTTGGTTTTAGGTTTAGAGTTAAGGTTATAAGTTTAGGTTATAGGTTAAGGTATAGGTTATAGGTTTTGTTTAGGTTGAGGTTATAGGTTTTGGTTTAGGTTTAGGTTTAGGTTTAGGTTTTAGTTTATAGGTTTAGATTATAGGTCATAGGTTTAGGTTAAGGTTTGGTTCTGAGTTTTGGTTTAGGTTAAGGTTATAGGCTTTGGTTTAGGTTAAGGTTATAGAGTTAAGGTTATAGGTTTAGGTTAAGTTTAGGTTTAAGTTATAGGTTATAGCTTTGGGAATTGAAAATAAGTTAAGGTTTAGGTTTAGGAAATCGAGTTCGGGTTGGGATCGGGTTTAGGCTTGGCTTTTCATGTTTAGGTTTAGGTTTAGTTTGGGAGTTGAGATTGGGATTTGGTGTAAGTTTAGGTTTAGGGATTTGAGAATAAGTTAAGGTTTAGGTATAAGTTTAGGAAATCGGGTTCGGAGATCGGAGTTTAGGCTTGGGTTTTCATGTTTAGGTTTAGAGTTTAAGTTAGGGAATTGAGATTGATTTGGTGTAGGTATAAATTTAGAGATTTGAGAATAGGTTAAGGTTTAGAGTATAGGTTTAGGAAATCGGGTTCACGTTCGAGAGATCGGGTTTGAAGCTTGGGTTTTCAAGTTTAGGTTTAGGTTTAGGTTAGGAAGTTGATATTGGGATCGAGTAAAGTATAGGTTTAGGGCTTTGAGAATAGGTTAAGGTTTAGGTATAGGTATAGGTTCGAGTTTTAGCTTATATAGTTTAGGTTATAGGTTTAGGTTTTGGTTTTAGGTTTAGGTTAAGGTTATAAGTTTAGGTTATAAGGTTATAAATTATAGGTTAAGGATTTAGGTTATAGGTTTTAATTTAGGTTAAGGTTATAGGTTTTGGTTTAGGTTATAGGTTTTGGTTTAGGTTTTAGTTTATAAGTTTAGGTTTTGGTTTAGGTTAAGGATTTAAATTCTGAGTTTTAGTTTAGGTTAAGTCATAAGCTTTAGTTTAAGTTAAGTTTAGGTTTTAGTTTATATTAAGGTTATGAGTTAAGGTTATAAGTTTAGGTTTAGGTTATAGGTTATAGCTTTGAGGGAATTGAGAATAGGTTAAGGTTTAGGTTTAAAAGATTGGGTTTTAGGTTCGGAGATCGGGTTTAAACTTAGGTTTCAAGTTTAATTTAAGTTTAGGTTAGTGAAGTTGAGATTAGGATAAGTGTATGTTTAGGTTTGGGATTTGAGAATAGGTTAAGGTTTAGAAATATAGGTATAAGTTTAGGTTTTAGCTTATAGATTTAGGAATTTTAATTCTAGAGTTTAAGTTAAGTTATAAGATTTAGGTTATAGGTTAAGGTTTAAATTATAGGTTTTGTTTAGGTTAAGGTTATAGGTTTTTTTTAGTTATAAGTTTAAGTTTTAGTTTTAGAGTTTAGGAGTTCTGATTTTAATTCTGATTTTAGTTTAGGTTAAGGTTATAGGTTTTGGTTTAGGTTAAGGTTTAGGTTTTGGGTTTATGTTAAGGTTATGAAGTTAGAGTTATAAACTTAGGTTAGGTTAGGGATTTAGGTTATAGGTTATAACCGGGATTTGAGAATAGGTTAAGGTTTAGGTTTAGAAATCAAGTTAGGGTTCGTGATCAGGTTTAAGCTTAGGTTTTCATGTTTAAGTTTAAGTTTAGGTTAGAAAGTTGAGATTAGGATTTGGTGTAGGTTTAGGTTTAGGATTTGAAAATAAGTTAAGGATTTAGGTTTAGAAATCGGGTTGATTCGGGTTAGGATTGGGTTTTAAGTTTAGGTTTAGGTTGGGAAGTTGAGATTGGGATTGGGATTAGGTTTAGGTTTAGGGATTTGAGAATACATTTAGGTTTTAGATTTAGGTTTAGGTCTTAACTTATAGGTTTAGGTTATAAGTTTAGGTTTTGGTTTAGAGTTTAGGTTAAGGTTATAAGTTAAGGTTATAGGTTATAGGTTAGGATTTAGGTTATAGGTTTTGTTTGATTAAGGTTATAGGTTTTGGTTTAGGTTATAAGTTTAGGTTTAGGTTTAGGTTTATAAGGTTTAGGTTTTGGTTTTTAGGTTTATGTTAAGGTTTAAATTCTGAGGTTTTGGTTTAGGTTAAGGTTATAGGATTTTAGTTTAAGTTAAGGTTTAGGTTTTGGGTTTATGTTAAGGTTATAGGTTTAGGTTGGGTTTAGCTTTAGGTTATAGGTTATAGGTTATAGCTTTGGGGTGAGAATAGGTTAAGGTTTAGGTTTAGAAATCGAGTTCGGGTTCGAGATCGGGTTTAGGCTTGAGTTTTCATGTTTAGGTTTAGGTTTAGGTTAGGGAAGTTGAGATTGGGATTTGGTGTAGGTTTAGGTTTAGGGATTTGAGAATAGGTTAAGGTTTATGTTTAGAAATCGGGTTCGGGTTGAGATCGGGTTTAAGTTTAGGTTTAGGTTTAGGTTGAGGGACGTGAGATTGGGATTGGGATTAGGTTTAGGTTTAGGGATTTGAGAATACATTTAGGTTTTAAGCTTAGGTTTAGGTTTTAGCTTATAGGTTTAGGTTTTAGTTATATGTTTGGAATTCTGATTAAGTTATAAGGTTAAGGTTATAGGTTTAGGTTGGTTTAGGTTAGGTTATAGGTTATAGCTTTGAAATTGAAAATAGGTTAAGGATTTAGGTTTAAAGCTTGGGTAAGTGTTCGGAATCGGGTTTAGGTTTTGGGTTTTCAATTTAAGTTTAGGTTTAGGTTAGAAAGTTGAGATTAAGATTTGGTGTAGGTTTAGGTTTAAGGATTTGAAAATAGGTTAAGGTTTAAGTTTAGAAATCGGATTCGGGTTGAGATCAAGTTTAAACTTGGGTTTTCATTTTAGGTTTAGGTTTAGGTTAGAGTGGGTGAATTGAGATTTGGTGTAAGTTTAGGTTTAAATTTAAGAATAGGTTAAGGTTTAGGAGTTTAGGTTTAGGAAATGGGTTGATTGGAGATCGGGTTTAGCTTGGGTTTTAAAGCTAGGTTTAGGATTTAGGTTAAGGAGTTGAGATTGGGATTAGGTGTAGGTTTAGGTTTGGGGATTTGAGAATAAGTTAAGGTTTAGGTTTATGTTTAGGTTTTAGTTTATAGGTTTAGGTTATAGGTTTAGGTTTTGGTTTTAGGTTTAGGTTAAAGTTATAAGATTTAGGTTAAGGTTTATGTTACTGGTTTTGGTTTAGGTTATAGGTTTTGGTTTAGAGTTAAGGTTATAGGTTTTGGTTTTAGGTTTAGGTTAAGGTTATAAGTTTAGGTTATAGGTAATAGGTTATAGGTTTTGGTTTAGGTTAAGGTTATAGGTTTTGGTTTAGGTTTAGGTTTATAGGTTTAGGTTAGAGGTTTAGGTTTAGGGATTTGAGAATAGTTTAGGTTTAAGTTTAGGAAATAGGGTTTTCATGTTTAGGTTTAGCTTTAGGTTAGGGAGTTGAGATTGGGATTAGGTGTAGGTTTAGGTTTAGGGATTTGAGAATAGGTTAAGGTTTATGTTTAGGAAATCGGGTTCGGAGTTCGGGATAAAGTTTAGAAGTTTAGGTTTAGGTTTAGGTTGAGGACTTGAGATTGGGATTGGGATTAGGTTTAGGTTTAGGGATTTGAGAATACCATTAGGTTTTAGGTTTTAGCTTATAAATATTGGTTTTGGTTTTATGTTTAGGTTTAGGTTATAGGTTAAGGTTATAGGTTTGGGTTCGGGTTCGGTTTAGGTTTAGGAAATTGGGTTCGGGTTCGAGTTCGGTTTAGGTTTAGGTTTATAAATATTGCTTCTCTAAGCTCTAACTTGGGAGTGTCCTTTAATTTTCTCCATATATTTTTTCACTTCCTTGTAGCAAAACCTATACCCGTCATACATGAAAGCAATGCAGCTATAGTATAGATGCATTGCCCTTTAGAACAAAATATGCAGTGCACTTTAAGACATGGCCAGCAACCAGAAGAGTTTCATTAATGAGATGATCTTTAAAAAAAAAAAAAGAAGAAGAAAGAAAGCAACCATGAATGAGATGATCTTGTAAAGAACATTGAACAAGAAAACAACACAACATCAAAACGAGGAAGTAGTCCTCAAATTGCAATTGCATTTCCTCAATTCCAGCTTGAAATCAGCAAAAACTGCAATGTGGATCTCAGGCCTTGAATATGAATGGAACAAAACTGCAATCTTGGCCTAATGAGCAAACCGAGCTTTTTTTGTGCCATGTCATCTTTATGGTGGCCTGCCATTTTCATGGTATGAATTTTCTACACGTGCCATGTTGATGGGAGAAACTAATTTAAAGAAAGGTCCAGTTAAAAGGAATGGCCAAATGGTCATGTAGGTGACTATAGGATTAGGAAATCTCCACTACGGGTGTGTGTGGAAGAGATGGAATAAAATGCTTCTCCTTTTTTTCTTTTTAAATGCAGGGTTTGATGATAGGGCAAAATTCAAGGCCTGCTGTGGATTTGGTGGTGACCCATTTAATTACAACCCTCTGATTCCTTGTGGGGGAAATCTAGCTGCCAAAGCATGTAGTCAACCAAGCAAGTATATGAGCTAGGATGGCTTACATTTCACTGATGCTTTTAACCAACGGTTTGTAGAGGAAATGATGAAATCCACACCTTTCCCTAAGTTCTACTAAGAAACTGTTGCCACTCAAGTCATGTCACCATGTACTTTTTATTAAATAATAATAATAATAATAATAAGCAATGCTTTGATAGAGAAGGCTTAGCCCTTCAATTAGGCTTTTTTAAGTGAATGGGCCCCATTTTGGGTACATTGGCGTGCATTTAATCCAAACAACTAATCTGGCGGTCCCTACCTTCCTTGGGCTGTGCCCCATAATTCACAGTGATCAGATTATCTTAACCATCTGATCAGATGATATATGAGCAATGGACATTCTTTCTTCGACCTTTCATTTTAAATCCTCAAAACTGCTCGACTGGTTTGATTTTTAATGTATAACCACCAATCCATGGTAGGACCCACCAAATGAACTATCGGGATCTTCAACATGTGGAACATGCAGGATAAAGATGTAGTGCTGCCAACCTCAAAAAGTCATTATTTCTTTACCTGTCTAGAAAGGATCCAACTTCCTCTTTGGATGACTTGAGAGTTCAGATTTTTTACCTCCGCAACTTTTTCGGTACCCTCAAATTATAACTGAGAGGGTGAATGTCAGCCCACATTAGGCTGCGGCCCACCACATTGGGAGAGGCCAGCAGAAAGTACGCCATCCACTGAGCGGCAACATAAACCCTTTCCTACTGTCATTGGTGAAGATTTTTGCAACTGCAAAGTTGCATAAACCCAACCATGGAAATGATCTGAGGATGTAAAACGTGCCCACCGCCAGTTCAAGAAACATCAGACGGACCAGAGCCAGTAGGCTGCCCTGATAGAGCTGGTGAATGGTGGAGATTATGAATAATTTATGGAGGCATGAACCACTTGATGTTTCCATTCAATCCCTATTTGGAAAACCCATTAATTAATTACCATGTTACTAGAACTAAAATTTCAAGCTAAGGTGCACGTGGATGATCAATCTCAATCCAAACCATCCATTAGATTCCTTCTTTACCATGAACGTAACACCCTATCTAATGACAGCGATCCCTGATCTAGAGGCATAAAGCACGAGAGCTCAGCTGAAAAACTACAACATGCTAATGTAAACATTATGAGGAATTGCAAAGGACTGTGCATAGCATCAAATATAGAGATCAATGAAGCGGTATGAAGGGCATAGCTGATCAAACATACCTCTTGCAAGCTCAAGAAGAGAGATTCAATCAATCAAAAATCTAAAAATTGCAATTTCATAGCCGTATGGATGCGGAAAGGGGGAAATCTGATTTTCTCCTTCATTTCAACTCCAATGCTCTTGAAAAAAACAACAAATGGACCCTCTTGCAAGCTCTAATGATCGGCCGAAATCTCCTCTTCAATGTCCTTGTGGATCGAGAGAATCAAAGAAGCGGAAGAGAGCTTGCGTCGCATGCTACGGTTAAAAAAGGGGTTTTCGAAAACCCCATTTCAAGACTCTTTTCTTTTAACATGGGTTTTTTTAGTTTGTTTATGGTGTAAGTTCAACACCAACTTTAACAAAGAAACACCATTTTAAGTTAAAATCACAAAAGAAATATTCAGTATCAACTTTACATTTTAAGGTTTTTGAAAATATGAGTTTTAAACCATTTAACATAAAGCTTTTTTCTCCCAAGCTAGAGATAGATGGACCTGTCATGAGCTCTGTGGGGCTATTATGATGTTTATATTTTTATCCACATGGTCCATTCATTTTTTACTGATATTTCAAGGCATGAGCTCAAAAAAGAATGCAGATTGAAGGGTACGTGAACCACACCACAAGAAGCTATGATAAAATGCATGTGTAACATGTGTGTCACTATGCTATTAATCTATTGAGTACATGGCTTAGTGATGATATCTCAAAACAATTAGATTATCAATTGCATCACTATAATTACTTTAATACAAAGATTTGTGCTATCCAAACATTGCCCATGCAAGTCAATGGTTAAAAATTGTTGGTTAGTGACTTGGATGTGATCTTGTGCTTGTCACTTATCCAAGACTTTGAATTTCATCATTTTGAGGCAAAGTATATATTTCAACAGGCTTATTACAACTATTGTGTCAAACATTACATATGCATACACTAATTAAAAATATTAAAATCGATATAGTAATTAAATTAAAATCCCTCAAATATACTATGTATAACTACTTTTAGATTGCAAGGGATTCTAAATCCAGGGTGCCAAACATGACAGGAGAATTTCAAATCCTGTTAGTTCCAAATGCCCATCGTAATGTTTATTTGAAATCTCCATAGTGGCGAGAGTAGTGTGAACCCCACCAGGATGTGTGTCAAACATGTACCCCATCAGTCAGATGCACCATTCCATGGTGGGCCCAGGGATTAAAAATCAAGTCAGTCTATGATAATTGTGGGCCACACCACATACAAAAGTTTAGAGGGGTTACCCTCCATTAAAACATTCATAATTATTTGGTAATATACATGTATTGTAAAAGTTTGAGGTAATTCGTGCAAGAAGTGCACTTTTGTAGATGTCTTATGATTATATTTTTCGTGTAAACACCCACTAAACTAATTCAGTAGCAGTTCACTCAACAAGCAGTCAGGTACAAGTTGTATATGGCATCTTATTCATTATTTGGATTTGGTCGAGAGTTCATTACATGACGCTGTTACGATTGATCTTTGCTCTGTTAGAAAACTCAAATCATATAGGTTGGTACAAGTTGTATCCCATTAACTATTTTTGGCTTTGTCAGAACAAAATAAGAGTAATTTGGGAATACATTGATTTGAGAACTTGGAGGATCTGAATGAAAGAAATCCCATTACATGTATATTTATATCTTTGTGATACTAAATTTATGTTTTCTTTACCATTTGGGAGTATATTGAATAAAATGTGGAATATTATGAAGATAAATCTTCATTTCTTTGGCAATGCAACAAGGTAATGGATTACCTTGAAAGTAATGCTGCTTAATTGTCGACCTGGTTAAGCTCGTTGCCATTTTTTACATTCTTCTCATTAGGAATTATGTTTGGAGAACATTATAACTTTTTATTACAGGCCTGATTTTATTGAAATATTTAACGTACTTGAAATTTTAATTCAAAGTTTAGTGGCTCTTTGGAAGCACTGAAAACACTAACATGAGCTTTTACGCGTCTCCGCATTAAGATTTCAGGGGAAGTGGGGCCATTGGATGTCCCTCACAGTGCAGATGGCCAGATTTGCAAAATGCTCCTGCCTGAAAAATTTACACAAAATGTAAATTGGATTATGATCACTAATATCCATCATCATTCTGTTCCCATTTTTGGGACAATTCGATCCAGCCCTTAAAGTTGCTTCATTTTATATTTCCCATTTCCTGTATCCGCAGTCTGTTTGGTCTTTCCTTGCTCGAATCATCTAATGCATTTCAATTGAATTTCATGCAGGTTCAACATTGTTGGACAGGTACTTCTTGAAAATAATCTATTTTGAAGTACAAAATCTCCATTATATACTGGAGGCTAATTTTCCTTTTCAATTTCATCCAAGCCATTGAATAACTTTTATGTTTGCAGTGGGCTGTTACGACAAGTGTGGATTTTTCACTTGCGCAATTACTTCAAGTGATAATTCTGCTTAGCAGGGGTGGCAACAATGGAGGTGGATATCAGGCTTCTAAATATGGATTTCTGTTATTGGAATGTGGATTTCTTAAATCCTTGCTCCATGCAAATTAGCTGACCTTCCACATATTGTACCATCCATACGATGGAAGGATTGCCAAGATTAGCTATTGCAATATTTTAATATGAACCATCAATCAAATGTGGGGTTCATATAAACATGCGTGTGTGTATGACACTTACTAACTTTATGGCACCAAAAGCCTAGCAATGGTGGTGCAATATAATCTCCAATATGTGTATTTTGGGAATGGTCCATGAAACATGATTGCATCTATGGTTCTTTTTACTTAAAATCTTTTTGTTGGTGTACAAAACTTAAATGGTTGCATCTCACTAAAATGCTTCAATCTATAAAGGATTTTCATTTATTTCTTTATCATTTGGTACTCACTAGACACATTTAGGGTCTTTTCAATTTCTTTGTATTTTCAGTTGATGTATTTCCTGTGAAAATTGAACCATACCCATTTTTCAGAAAAAAGAAAGAAAAAAAAAAGTAGAAATGTCCTTTCTTAAAAAAAAAAAAAAAAACTTTCTAGGGTAATTTAAAGTTAGTGATTGGTTGTCATCATCCAATATTGATAGAAATATGTGGAAAGTGAGAAAATCGTGCCAAGGATCTGATCACTTTGATTGGGAACTCTGGGCGCATATGGGGAGTGGTAAGAGAATTCAACTTAGGCTAGTTACCTCTACATCATATGGTTTTGTTTTGAATTACAAAATTTTGTGCAGGCAATGCGATGTACTCAAGGTTCTTCAAAACCAGTATTCATATCGATTGGACATCGCATATCTCTCGATGCATCTGTCAAGGTATTAAAATGTGTCGTAAATACTGTGTACTAGGGCCAATCTGGCAAGTACAGTTTATTGCTTTGTTTTGTGCTCACATAACACAAGAGTCTGCCTTATTTCAGTTTGAATTTTTTCAAATTTTAGTCTAGTAATAATAGTAATAATAATAATAATAAATTAAAAAATCAAATATGAAAAACGACTAAATGGATCTGACAAGAAGAAAACAGCAAAAGAGGTCTGGGTTACATAAAGAAGGAAATAACAAATGTCTAAGTTATATACAGATTAGTCTCTGTACTAGTGCCAGAATTCTGAAGACCTAAAAAATTGCCTTATAGTGTTGCTTCCTCAGGAATGTTTCAGAAACATCAAAATTGTTCTGTTTGCAGTGAAATGGCTGATACAAGCTCTAGCATTTAGAGCTCAGGAGATAACTGGAAAGCCCAATTCTCTTATTATGCAAAAGAAACTAGGGGCGTCTTTGCTGAAATGAAAATGATATCTACAAAATTCTACTTCGACGCTACTTGTGAAAAAAAAAAATGGTGCAGGATCCGTTTTCCTTTTCCAAGCTAATCTACTAAAAACAGAGAATGATTTCCAACTATTGAAAGGAAATAAAGCGACGATTTGACTGTTGATAGAATGATTTCCAATTATTGAAAATGTAACCCAAAAAAAATTGCCTTATAGTGTTGCTTCCTCAAGAATGTTTCAGAAACATCAAAATTATTCTGTTTGCAATGAAATGGTTGATACAAGCTCTAGCATTTAGAGCTCAGGAGATAACTAGAAAGCCTAATTCTCTTATTATGCAAAAGAAACTAGGGGCTTCTTTGCTGAAATGAAAATGATATCCACAAAATCCTACTTCGACGCTACTTGTGAAAAAAAAAATGGTGCAGGATCCGTTTTCCTTTTCCAAGCTAATCTGCTAAAAACAAAGAATGATTTCCAACTATTGAAAGGAAATAAAGCGACGATTTGACTGTTGACCTTTTACATTTCTACATGAACCATGAAAAACTACACTGAAACCAAACACACAGATCTCCCTATGGAATACAAGTTTTCCATTTCCAGCGGATTGCATGTCTATTTTCCATATCCATGAAATGGTTTCAACAAACAAAAATGTGCCCTATAGCATTGATGTTTGAAGTGGTTTAATAAAGCCCATTATAATAAATATAAAGCATGGTATTTCTCATGATGTGATTCAGGTTGGTCATCAAGGGAAAAGTCTCAAGCTCCGGATTCCATTCCCCAGACGTGCAGAGGACAGGAAGTAAGCCCTCTCAAAACCATTAGCAAAGAACTTGTGGAGTCCTTTCTGTTACTTAGGAGTTATGAGAGCCATACACTCGGGTAGACTATCAATCATCATCAGATTTGTAGCGCATCGGTTCTTGGGTGTCCTTATGGAATGCATACTGATCTTGTTTGTTTGTTTCTTTCTTCCTTTTTTTTTTTTTCTTTTTTTTTTTCTTTTTTTTTTTTTTTAAGTGGCTTTAACCATATTAATTATTCATCATTGACAGTAGACAATACCTTGGTTTATCCTATAACTTCCTTGTTGAATAATCGGCATAAACTCCACAGCTTTTAGAAAGAAAATTTCTCTTTTCCGTCGTGTGACTCAAACCATCACTGAATATGTAAGGGTGCTTACTATAATTTCCAGATACATGTTGACAAGAAACAAACTTATTGCATATTTTTTGCAAGAACTAACATGATGTTTTGCACCATGAAACTTAAAAAATCTTATATATTTTTGCACAGGCATGCATGAGAAGCAACTATTTGAGGGCCATTTTGTATGGTTAGATGGAAAAGGAGAGCTGCTATAATCAATTTATTATTATTATTATTTTTTTTGATCAGGATGATTATTTGTGACTAAATTAGTTGTGTGCCAGAAATGTCTTGAAATTTGGATCTCACGGCATCCCCAATGGCTGAGATTAGATTCAGGAAAAGAATAAATAAATGACTACATAGGCATGCTAAACAATGGAGTATTTCAAATTGAGAAATGTTATTTCCATTGATTGAAATGAGCTAACTGGACTGTCAATTTGGTAGGCCTAGGGACTTGTTGTTAATTTAAACTCAGTTTGATGGCTTTAGATTTCAACAACTCATATGTTTATGTTTATTTTCCTTTCTTTAGGGATGTGAAGACTCTCATAGTAGAAATGCTTCAAGCTGCGAAGGCCTCCAGTTCTTAAAGACAGCTATAAGCAATGACGAGGTGCTTATTGTTTGTGATTTTCTTTTATACGTTTACTTCTTAATTTTCCAGCGATATTTTTTTTTAATTCTATTATAATACTTTCCACCAAAGAATCTTGCCGCTGATGTTCTTCATAGCTGCAACTCATACCCAATTACCCATTGATGCCTGGTTTTTCTTTCCCTGTAATGTTGTACTGAAAGGCTGTTGGCTACATATTGTTGTCTGCTGAAACATCTGCAATGATTTATGCCAGTAGGTCCCACACTTGACTAGTTGCACGAACTTATTCCATCTACAATTAGTTGTGGATGAGACATTCTTGCACATCCAAATGCATCCTTAGCCTACCAGAATATTCATTTGAGAAATTTCGGGCGGCCAAAATGTTTTCATTTTCTTTAACTAATCTCTTCTTCCTTTTTTTTTTAAAAATTTTTTTTTTACGTGATTGATTCCCTTTCCTCAATACAGGAGTGTGTAGTGTGTATCATCCAGCAGGACCACTTGTACTGCTCTCATCACCACATCCTTCATTGCAGGTAGAACCCTTGCAGTGTCGAAAAGGCTCATGCACATCTCAATCTCAGCTGAATCTTATGCATACATATACAGCCCAGGTAAGTTGAATACATAAACGCCAATGTCTTCTCCACATTCTGATATAAGAGATGGACTCAAAGACCTAATTCCAATTAATGAATTCACTTCATCCAAGAACTTGTGGAGTCAGTACTATTCACTTGGTTATGGAATTCCATTCATCAAAGAACTCAGAAGTTTTTATACAATGTAAAGTGATGGTGTTCAATTTGGATTTTTCAGGACATGGATGGATATAATTTGTGCTCGGATTTTGATTATTTTGTAGTTATTTGGATTTTTTTTTCTGCTTTTCTTTCGCTTATTTTGATTTTGAAAATTTTTTTTTCCTAGTTATGCATGCATGCATCACGCATCTGATTTTTGATAGTCTGGATTAGCATACAGGCACCCCATTCTTCTATCAGATGATATTATCTTATCTATGTTGCTGAGGAAATTTTCTTCAACTTTAGACTGATTATTTCCTGTAGGATGTGTAGGAACCTTTCTTCTTAAATGATGATATGTTCTTTTACTTTCAAGATGATTCTTCCTATTTCAGGCTTTCAACTGCAAGAAATGCTATCTACGCCACCTTTCCCCAAAGCCCATTGAAGCATCATGTATTGCACAATTCGAATGGAGAATGCTAGTGGAGGCAATGATGACGTTGGCCTGGAAGCAGCAGAAGATGGACGGGCAGTGTTATCTCAGGTCCGCCAAGCACAACAGCATTGGTGATGACGAACGCGACCATGACTTTGTATTATTTGTGGAACCTAATGTTGTGTAACAGTTTGATTGAGTTAAACTTTAAATAGGCTGTTGTTAACTGTTTTGTTGGTATTATGGCTTTCATGATTGATTGTTTCATGAGTGGATTAAATGAATGGATTAGTAGTTTAAATAAATATTAAAAAAAAAACATTTTTAGCCTCAATTACAAATTGAGGCTTGAATTTAGCCTCGGTTGTTGATAACCAAGGCTGAAATTCCCGTGGCTAAAAGCTTTAGCCTCGGTTGTTGAGAATCGAGGTTAAAAATAGATTTAGCTTCGGTTGGAGGCAATTGAGGCTAAAATTCAGATTTAGTCTCAATTGAAAACAATGGAGGCTAAAATTTTGATTTAGCCTTATTTCGAGAAAATTGAAGCTAAAAAGGTTTTTAGCCTCACTTGAAGAACCGAGGCTATAAAAGTCATTTTAGCCTCGGTTGCTAAAATTGACGCTAAAGCCTTTAGCCACAGAGGTTTCAACCTCGATTTGGATAACTGCGGCAAAACTGAGGCTAAAAGCTTTAGCCTCAGTTTTTAACCTTTTAGCCTCAATTTTGAACCGAGGCTAAAGACCCCTTTTCTTGTAGTGTGTGGAACCTAATGTTGTATAATAGTTTGATTGAGTTTGTTTTGAAAACTTTAAATAGTAAATAAGTGAGATTGATTGTTTGATTGAGTTATTAACTATTTTGTTGGTATTATGGCTTTTATGATTGATTGTTTCATGAGTGGATTGAATGAATGGATTAGTAGTTTAAATAAATATTTAAAAAAATTAAACATTTTTAGCCTCAATTTGTAACCGAGGCTTGGATGGATTTACTAGTTTGGGTAGTTAGATATGAATGTGAATATGATGAAACATATTATATAACAGGTGTATATCAAGATGAATATGATTAAATATATTGTTAACAGGTGTATATCAGGAATTTTGTGCGGAATTTTGAGCTGTATATTTTTATTTAAAGAGACTTTTAGCAACGAAAATTTTCGTTGTTAAAAGTGAAACGAATTTTCTAAAATATCTTGGAAATTTTTTTGGCGGCGAAAAATTTCGCTGCTAAAAGTCTTGGAAATTTTTTTGGCAGCGAAAACTTTCGCTGCTAAAAGTCTTGGAAGTTTTTTTGGCGGCAAAATTTTTCGCTGCTAAAATCTTAGAAAATTTTTTTTGCAGCGAAACTTTTTTTGCTAAAGTTGAGGATATTTTTGTACGTGAAGTTTTTCACAATTTGCTAAAAGTCTTGTAATTTTTGCGTAAAACTTTGTGACTAAAAGTCTTAGATATTTTTTTGGAACTCTTGGAAAATATTTTTGACAGTGAAAGTTTTCGCTGCTAAAAGTCTTGTAAATTTTTTTTGCAGCGAAACTTTTCGCTATTAAAAAGTCATGGATATTTTTTTGGCGGTGAAAATTTTCGCTGCTAAAAGTCTTTGAGTTTTTTTTGTGAAAAGTTTTTGCTAAAAGTCTTGAAAATTTTTGACAAATGTAAAATTTTCATTTGCTAAATGTCTTAGAAAATTTTTTTAGCGACGAAAATTTTTGTCGCAAAAAAGCTTGCATTTAGCGATGATTTAAATTTTTCGCTGATAAAAGTCTTGTACATCGGTCTTTTAGCGACGAACTTTTTCGTCGCTAAAATGTTTTAGCTGTGAAAATTGAACTTTTAGCGACGAAAAGTTTCGTTGCTAAAAGTGGTGTTTCTTGTAGTGTGGATATCTCCCTGATCCCATATATATATATATATATATATATATATATATATATATATATATATATATATATATATATAGAAAAAGGTACTATGAGCTTGAGCGCACGACGGTCGTCAAAACTAACTCATTTCTCATCTCTCCCCGCCCCCGCACGACTCCACTTTCTTCTTCTTGACAGTGCAAGAGCTCAAAGAGATCGATCTAACTTCTATCGATATCGAGAGACAGAGTCATTGGGCATTTGGAAGGAAAGCTCCTCTGTGCCCCCCCCTCTCTCTCTCTCTCTCTCTCTCTCTCTCTCGATGGCGATACCATGGCCGTTGACCTTCTTCAGCTCCACTCGCCCTCTCTTCATAGCCCCACCAACCGTACGATCGCATCTCCTTACCCGTCATCACCTTCCAACCATCTCAGCAATCGCCCTTTTCACTTCCCAACCTTCACTCCCAAACAAATCTCATCCCTTTATCACCACTTCCACAAAACCCCACGACCGACGGCTGAAAATCACAGCCGCCCACTTCAACATCTCATTCCAACCGCTCATCTCCCCTCACTATCATTGGGGAATATGGATCTCTCTCTTCACAGCTGGTGCATTCGGCCTCTGGTACTACTTCCCACTCATCGATCCTGCCTCGATTCATTTCTCCTTTCCTCTTTTTATTTTGAGATTTTGATTCAAAGATGTCCGTTTTGAAATGGGATCGGAAGGTCGGAGAAGATGAAAGTGCGGAGCGTCCTGAGCGGCGCCCTGGTCAGCACTCTGATGGTGCTCACCACGACCAACCTCAACATCATTGCTAGTGAGGTCCCGGTGTACTCTGTTGTCTCGGAGTATCTGCTGCCCGTCGCCATTCATTTGCTGCTCTTCAGAGCACATCTGCGTCGCATCCTGCAGTCCATTGGGACACTGCTTTTGGTCTTCTTGCTTGGATCAGGTAACTCTTATTAGCGAGTAGTAGGGCTTTTGATAGTGCTTTACTTTGTAAATCTACCAAAATTGTATATGCCAGCGTGGCCCCACCATGAAGATCACGTGGTGCAGACATTAGGTTGGTACACTTGTCAGGTGGGCCACACATGTACATCAATCTTAGACTGTTGTCAGTTCTAATCCAAATCTCCAGTGTTTCTGTATGTGGTGGCCCACTTGTTTGGTGGACTGATCAGATTTTCATGTCAGGTGATCTTCGTTGGCATGACTCGTTTGCATATGAACTAGGTTGGGGACTAAATCCATAAGTAGATTCTAAGAGGATAAGGTCTTTTATTATATGTTTCTTTTATAATTAGAATTAAGGAGTCAGAAATTATTAAAAAGGGAAAGTAAAAACAATGCTAAAAGAAGGGTAAAAGATAGGATTGAAGAATGTTTCAATGTCGCTACCTTTAAGGTTGCCCCATACTATTATTACTAAGTTGTGTTATTTAGAATAGGATTACAGAATTGCAGAAAACAGTTGCTCTACACTTCACAACTTGAAAATTACCATCCTGCAGTGACCGCATCACTTCCTGGATTATTCATCGGTTTTGGGTCGAATCCATCCTGTTGGACGTAGGCCAGTGGGACTCACTGGTGAGCAATCACTAGTGGGTGGCTTCTTCCGGCCTTTTCCATTCGGTTGAGATTTCAAATTCAATTTTGAATTTGATTTTAGATAGGAGATAGGGAGAAGACCAGATAATCTGGTCTCATCCCATCTCCTTCCTTTCCTATAAAAAGGGATAGCTTTTCTCTCGTAAAAGCATTGAATCATACGAAATACCGAGAGTATACAGAGAGATATAGTGTGCACAGTAGTTTGTCCATTTTTGGCTTGTCCTTGGGACGATCTAATCCATAAATCACGATGATCTAATCCATAGATTGCGATTCAGGGCCACTTATACCGTAGGATCAGAGGTGTGAATAGATTCATCTGCTTCAGTAGTAGATAGGCAAGCCGTTGGAGCATTTATCTTTTGCTTTGTGAGGGTTCCAAAACTCGTGTAAACCGTCAGATCTTGAGGGCTCACCTTCCGCACTTTTCTACAGTGGTATCAGAGCTTTCAACGGCGAATCTCCGATTATTTTCATCTAAAAAGGTAAGTGGTCCATCCTTTCTTTTTGGATTGGAATCCATGGCCTGCCTATTAGAATAATCTTAATTCCATACATGAAAAGTCAAGAGTACGATGGATTAGATTATGATTTTGTATACACGTATGCCATGAGCATGAAAGCCCGATTATGATGGACCAAGGTATGTAGACCTTTAAGATAACATACACCTTATATACGGAAGCGGATTGCGTACCGAGTAACTCACCACGGTAAGCGTACTGAGTAAACTCAGTGGACCCCATTGTCATTCATACATTGTATCCACTCCGTCCATCTCTTTTAATACATAATTTTAAGGCTATATCTAAAAAATGGAGTATATCGAAACCTCAAATGTACCACACCACCGGAAACAGTGTGAATTGAACATCTACTGTTGAAAATTTTTTGGGGACAACAAAAGCTTTAAATTAAGCTGATATTTGTGTTTTCCCTTCATCCATGTCTTTTTGATCTTATGAACAGGTTGGATGACAAATAAACATCACTGGTGGCCTTAGAAACTTTTCAACAGTTGAAATCAATACTTCCACTTTTTCTAGTGGTATGGTCCGCTTGAGCTTTGTATATGCATCCATTTTGGGTTGAACCTATAAAATGATCTAGAAAAACGAATGGACGGCGTGGATAAACCACATGCATCCGCAGTAGGCCCAACTGAGTTTACTCAGTACGATAAGAGTGTACTGAGTAACTCAGTACACAATCCGATTTCCTTATATACACCATCTTATTGGTTTATGGAATGATCCCCATGCGGTACCCCATGAGTATACATCATATCCACCGATAGTTGTTGTATAGAAACACATGCGTGTACATCTCACCAAATATACACCAATAGTTGTTGCATTGAACTACACCATGTGTACGTAAGTTGCTGGTGACGTATTTCACCGTACTTGAATGATGTGCATGTATACACATCAGACCCATGTTTACACGTGTGTACAAATCAGACCTGCACATCAGACCCATGTTTACACGTGTTTACACGTGTGTACAAATTAGACCCTTATATCTGTACATATGTTGGTTGTACACACATTGGCTACTGTACACATGTTGTTCTATACACATGTTGGCAGTACACATGTTGGCTTCTGCACACATATGGATTGTACACGTGTTCTGTACACATGTTGGCTGTACACGTGTCCTGTACACGTGTTGGCTTCTATACACGGGTTGGCTGAGGTGCACGTATAACACATGTTGTTCCGGGAGATAGCTTCTGCTAAATATATAACTGATGTACATGTGATTGGCTGGTGTACAACACACTAGCTATATATCTGCTCTAAGAAACGAGATTGGCTGATGTGCAACATACTAGCCACCAATAATATAGCTGACGTATTGTACTTCACCACAAATATATAGCTGCTGTATTAGAGCAAAAATTGCCTTATGTGCATCATATCAGCTACAAGCAATAGATGTTGTATTGTACTATAACACATGTGTGTATTTACATCAGCCACACACATGGATTTGATCCGTGTATAACATGGATTTGATCACTTGATATGTGCTATATCCAAACTGTCTATCCATATGGAAAGTATAGACATCAGCTACACATGTGGGTCTTATCACGAGGTATGTGTTGTATCCAAACCGTCCATCCATCTGGCGAGTTTGAATTTATGCTTAAGAAGAACAATAAGACATATATAATTATAAAGTAGGCCACACGGATGGACGGCATGGATAAACCACATACATTTGAGGTAGGCCCAAAGGAGTTTACGCAGTATGCAATACGATTAACAATGTAGCTTGTGGCACTCATAATAGGGGCCCACAAGACCCACCTTACATTGGCCACAGCTTGAGAGTTACATGGATTTGGCAATCCTTGCCAACCGATGAGTGGCGTGGCCTTCGAACCAATGGTGGATAACAACCATCTGAGTGGATTTCTCATGTATCTTAGGCAAGTATGGACAAGTGAAGTCCTCTTTGCAATGGATACATATATGCTTGTAATATGATGGGCCTTAAGATTGGCATACTGCTAATATACATGTACATTTATATGTGTGATATTATTTGGCTTGATGTGTTTATATCTAAGCCCCCTAAATTTTTCATTGGAAAATATAAAACTTAGTGCTTAGATACTCCATATAAATAAAGGTTGTGCATAACCTGAGTGGGAGTTTATTCTCCTTCACCAAATAATGCATGCAACCAATAATGGAAGGTTGCACGTTATACTAATTTATTCTTATAAAAGCATTAAACTCATCTTAAATAGAGAACTTGATTGTTCTACACCTCCCATTCGGATATGTGGACTTTCAGATCTCGTTAAGATGTGTTGACTATTTTTATACTCTGAAAATTTGTATAACACGTAGAAATGTTGATGATAATTCCTCCTTACGTAAGGATAACACAAATAGGCCAGCCACCACAATTTGTGGTACTGCATCTTTCCGCAAACATATCTCTAGTGTAAGACATCGATGCCACGAACAACCACAGGTTTGTTATCAGCTTCAAAGCATCTCCAGCCAGGTGTTGAATGGAGGAAGGCGAGCGCCCCTGGCTTCCCGTCTCTACCCGACCCCCACCACCCCCAAACCTCTTAATTTTTGCAGGCAACCTCACCTTTGACACTTCGCCGGTAGATCTTACTCGCATCTTTGGTAGATATGGAAAAATTTATGAGACTTTCATCCCTACGGACAGTATATTGAAACGACACAGGAGATTTGGCTTCGTCAGATTCTGCTACAAACAGGATGCCCTAAATACGATTCGGTGTCTTAATGGGAGGAGGATCGATGGCCGGATTGTCACGGTTGCTTTCGCCAAGATCCAGAAAAAAGGGAGCTCTTCAAACTCGTCTCCCAGGCCCATCCCATCAATGCCCTCTCGGTCCGCCCAAAACCCCCTCCTGCGATCCTACGGAGATAAAGTGATCCTTCAGCCCCCCACCAGAACTAACATGAATGGTGATGGCTTCCTCAAACCCTCCTCTTACTCAGCTGATGACTTTTCAATATCGACAGATCCCAGGGTGATTCACAGGATTCATGCTTCACTATCCTCAATGCTGGTGATCAAAGTGCAGGACGCGTCTTTCTCCCTATTGCATCTCCGAGACTCGTTTCGAGCCTCTAAGCTCTCCAAAGCAAAGGTTAAGTTCACCAGAATTGCAAGTGATAGATTCCTATTAATGTTTCATTTGAGAGAAGAGATGTCCACATTCTTAGAGGATTCTGAACTACAACAAAAGATGGGTCTGCTAGATGTTTGTGTTTGGTCCCCTGAGGAGTCTGCTCTGTCTCAGGGTATCTGGATTCGCCTAATGGGAATCCCAGCACATTCTTGGTACCCAGAAGCCATTAAAAGATTAGCCTCGACATTTGGTGAAGTGGTGGAGATCGACAAGGCTACAATCAACGGTTCTTTTCAAGCCTTTGCAAGAGTTCGGGTGAAGATACATCCCAGATCTGACTTGTCTAGGGTCAGAAACCTCTTGGTGAATGGGAAATCCTATCCTATTCTGGGCCTCATTGAGGGAGGAAACATCCAATATGGTAAGCCATATACGCCTTTGGTGACTGATCGACATTTCGGAATCAACCCGCGAGTTGGTTCAGGCCACTTTCCACAAACAGGGGGAGCCCAAAATCCCTCACCCGTCACCTGCTTGTGACAACTCTCAGCTGTCCACCAACCCTCGCCTGGCTCCTGCTTGTGATAATCCCTAGCTGTCTACCAACACTCGCCTGACATGCCTGTGAAAACTCCCAACTGAACACAATCCCTGTCCCCGCTCACACGACTGCTCACCCAACGAACATCCCCTCCTCCTCCAATGACCAACAACCTCTACCCAACCCGAATCATACCTTTCTCTCTCCTCCCCCACCCCCTACAGTCCCTGTCAACCTGGCTTCCACACACCTCAATCCCCCCAATCAGGAGTATAGGCCAACTCTATCCCCACCTCGTGCAATAGTCCCTGAACCCGTCCCCTCTCCCTCTCCAAACCTGGTTACTCAGCCCCTTCTAGATCACGCTTCAACAGTTCATTATGCCTCAAACACACCTAACCTATGCATTGCTAGTTCCCCTGCACCCCTGCAGCCCCCCTTGGATTTTCTCCCTGTCTCCACTGTTTTTCGCCCACCCCACTCTGTCTCTTCACCACCTGCAATGACGGTCAAGGAGCTCCAAGGCACCCTAATCTGCCAACTGATTAATGTGTCAGTTATCTCACCCCCAAAATGACGAGCAGTCCCACCAACAACAAGATGACGAACATTCCAACCAACAGCAACTTTCAATCCCTCCCCTGGAGGAATCTGGGGCTTTCAGGCCCCCTACTTTCCTTTCCAGATCACTTGGAAATTCCCCCATTGACCACTGGAAAGGAAGGCTGCCTTTCGAAGAAATTAATCAAGAAGTTCTGCCTGAGCCCTTTAACTTAAAGGAATGCCAGCGATCGCAGGTTACGGTTTCGGTGGTAGATCCCCAGTACATCACGGTAGGCCTTCCCTTGCTTCAAAACAGTCCAAGTGCAGATAATTCCTCTCCTAAAAGAAACTCCCAATGTCCTCAGATGGCTGCTTTCTCACCTCAAAGATATCCTGCCCAGGAACAAGACGACAACGATGTTAACCTCTCAGAAGAAGAGTCATTCCCACAGCCTAACCTGTTGGATTCTTCGAAGAACAATTTTCCTACCTCCAGAATCCTGCATGCCTCTTAGAACACGACCACAGCATTACTGGGATTGGACAGATGCATGGCCAGACATTTTGGCAATGCAGCGGAGAGGAATCAAAAACTCAGAAGTCTGAATAGAAGGGCATTCAACTCAGGAAATGTTACTGATGGATAAAGCCATCATCTGGAACGCTAGAGGCGTGGCCAACCCTGCAACCCTTCGATCTGCTCGTTGGCTGATTCGTATTCACAATCCCTGGTGGATGGTGATTCTCGAACCTATGGCGAATGAAGGGAAACGAGCTTCAGTAGGATTATCGTTGGGCTTTCACTCTTCGTTCTCGAATGCCGACATTGGAGGTAAAATTTGGTTCTTTTATAGTTCCTATTTAACTGTTCAGGTTACACAATCCTCTTCTTAGATGATCTCATTCTCGGTCCAAGTTAACAACCGCCAAACAAGTTTCGTACTTTCTATAGTGTATGCCAAGTGTTCCAAGATCCAGCGAAGACAGCTTTGGCCCGATATTTCCTCCTTGGCCAGCAATATCTCAGGCCCGTGGGCCATTGGCGGCGATTTTAATGTTGTCCTTTCCCCCTCTGAACGTAGAGGCAATCGTAATTTTGATCACAACAGTTCATTGGAGTTCGCTAAAGCAATGGATAGGGCTGCTCTCATCGATGCAGGGTTCACGGGTAATACCTTCACTTGGTGCAATAACCAAGCATCAACCGCGCGGGTTTGGGCTAGACTCGATAGAGTTTTCTACAATGGCGATTGGATTGCCCGAATTCCTCAATTTCAGGTTAAACATCTACCCCGAGTTAATTTTGACCACTCTCCTTTACTCCTGTCAGCCCCCAGAAACGCCTCTCCCATCGTTAAACCTTTCCGCTTCCAGAGAATGTGGATGCTACATCAGGGCTTCTCTCAGGTGGTTTAGGAAGCTTGGCAGGTGGATCTTCATGACCAGCCCATGATAAACCTCCTGCTAAAAATCAGGAAAGTGAAATGTAGACTTAAGGAACGAAATAGAGTTATTTTCGGTAATGTTTTCCAAAATCTCAGGGCAGCCAAACTGGATTTAGTTTCTTTGGAAAGCCGAGCGTAGCTCACCCCCTCAGATATCAGTCAGTCTGCTCTTTCGGAAGCCAGGCGTCATCTGGCTAACATGGAACTGGCGGAGGAGATTTTCTGGAAGTAAAAATCCCGCAACAATTGGCTATCAGAAGGAGACCGCAACACCAAATTTTTCCACCTTCAAGCTACTGAGAAATGCAGGCATTCTTACATCTCAGAAATTCAACTCGACTCTAGCACGATCACGTCGGACTCAGCCCAAATCAAATCTGCAGCAATTGACCATTTCACCAAGCTATTCCATTCGGAAAACCTCTCGACTAATAAAAATCTTCTGGCCAATATTCCAACATTACTTTCTGAAGCTGACAATGACTTTTTGATGCACCTTCCATCCATGGAGGAGGTTAAATCCGCGGTCTCGGCCATCCCAGGTCAATCTGAACCCTGGCCTCGATGGTCTTTCTGGTGCTTTTTTGCTGTTCTTTGGGACACTTTCATTGTGGCCCTGATATTCTTCTTACTGTCACCCATTTGTTTCAGGGTGGAAACCTCCCGAGAGCATTCACCACAACTCTCATTTGCATGATCCCCAAAGTGTCAGGCCCCAAACGTTTATCAGATTTTAGACCGATTAGCCTATGTAATTGTGTCTAAAATTTTTTTGCTAACGTCATTGCTACTAGACTTGCCACAATCCTCCCCAATATAATCTCTCTTGAACAAGGAGCTTTCGTAAAAGGGCAGTTGATTGCGGAAAGTATCGCCTTGGGCTAGGAAATTAATTTATCGTGATATTGGTCGCAAAGTCCGCGGAGGAAACATCATCTTAAAAATTGATATGGAAAAAGCCTATGACCGAATTGAATGGAACTTTCTGAAGTTAGTATTGGCTTGTTTTGGTTTTGGTGACTCTTGGATACACATGGTAGAGAAATGTTGGAACAACGTATGGTTCTCGATCTTGGTCAACGGTGAAAGTGTGGGTTTTTTCAAATCCTCAAGAGGATTACGCCAGGGGGACCCTCTTTCCCCAAGCCTTTTCATTCTAGCTGCAGAAGTTCTGGTAATAGGCTTCTTAAATCTAATTTCTAGCGGTCGTTGTTCTCCATTCAAGCTCAAGCGTGGCTGTAAACAAATCACTCATCTTCTCTATGCGGACGATACGATCCTTTTCCTTAACGGAAGTAGATCATCCATAACGGCTACTGCGAAATTCTTATCCGATTATCAGTCCTTCTCTGGCCAAAAGATAAATTTCTCAAAGAGCAGCTTCTATCATGCGCCCTCTCTTACTCCGGGTAGGAAGAGACTCATCAGTCGGATCCTCGGCATATATGGCTCATCAGCCCCTTTCACTTATCTCGGCGTCCCCTAAACTACAGGAAGGAACAGAAGCTCCCTCTTCCTCCCGTTGATCGATAAGATAGAATCCAGAATTCGTGGTTGGTCGACACGCTATCTGTCCCAGGCTGGTAGATGTACGCTCATAAACCATGTTCTTGGAAGTATACCAATCCACTCGATGGCCACTTCTCCTATTCCTTGTCAGATTCTGGATAAATTGGAAACGAAGATGGCTGATTTTTTCTGGGGATGGCAGGATGGCAAAAAGAAACTCCTCTGGCTTAATTGGAAAAGGATTGCACTTCCTAAAGAGGAGGGGGGTCTAGGTATCCGTAGGCTCGAGGACGTCCTTAAAGCCCTGAGGCTCAAGCTGGCTTGGTCGTTACTTTCCAGGAGCACCCCCAGCATATGGGCAGATTTCGTTATATCAAAATATGGTCAGCCTGAATCTGCTTCCGCCCATTAGCAAGGTACTTCTCTGCTTTGGAAACAGGTCCTAAAAATGTCCCAGCTTGCCGATTTTGCCTCCCAATGGTACATTGGTCAGGGGGTGATGAATTTTTGGACATGCAATTGGTCTGGCCTTTGTCCCCTTGCTAGCCTCGCCCTTCAGCCCATCCCTGCAGAAGCTCTCCATCTTCCAGTTAATATGGTCCTCAATCATGATGGTCCCCGCTTTCCAAGTCATATCTCTAGTCTTCTTCCTGAGGAGACCGTCCACCACATAATCGTGGGAGGTTTCTACACATCTTCAGCCCCTGATGAACGCATTTGGCCTCATGACCGTTCCGGTGTATTCACGGTCAAGTATGCCTGGAAACTCTGTAGATCTGCACATAGTTTACTGGCGTGGTCTAACAAAATTTGGAACCCGTTGCTGCCCATTAAAATCTCAATGTTTCTTTGGCGTTTGACCCAAGGTGCGGTCCTTACTGACGATAGACTTCGGAGAAGAGGAGTCAGTCTTGCATCTAGGTGCCACTGCTGCAATGTCCAACATTCTACATCAGCCACGCAACCGGAAACCATTAACCACCTGTTTATCACAAGGTTCATTGCCGAAAATGTGTGGTCGGCCTTCAACGGTTTCTTCCAATTCCACTTTCCCCACCAGGATTCGGTCTTGGAAAGACTCTCTTCTTGGTGGAATGTCCTGCCATCAGGAAGAAGCCCATCTCGCATCCAGTGTGCCATCCCCTGCCTCATCATGTGGGAGCTTTGGAGGGAAAGAAATAAGGCCCGTTTTGAAAATACCATCCCAAACGTGTCAACCGTTCTCAACCGAGTCAAATGGTGGCTCTCTAAGATTAGCTACGACTGCCCTGAGGCCAGCCCCTTAAGCAGGTCAGATCTCTTTTCGTTACATCGGCTAAATATTCGCCATCGCTTCCCTACGCCTAAAACGGCTCAGGTCATCAAGTGGTCCAGGCCACAAGAAGGCTTGATTAAAGTGAATGTGGATGGTGCTGCTATGGGAAATCCTGGAAATTCTAGGGGATGTGGGATTGGAAGAGATCACACTGGTTCCCTTCTTTTTGCTTTTTCCCATGGCTATGGGGTGGGAACTAACAATAGAGCTGAACTTCGGGCCCTCTACGATGCAATGAAAATCTACGTCAACCGGGGTTACAGTCAGATTTTTTTGGAATCAGATTCGAAATGTGTTGTGGACACTTTCATTGGAAAATCCACCCCGGCTTGGAAATGGAAATACTGGTGGTCGCGGATTAGAGAATTAAAATCCAAGGGCATTTTCACCATCTTCCTTATTCCGAGAGAAGGAAACGGCCCCGCTGACGATCTGGCCAAGATGGTCGCTTCGTCTCAACATCACTCGTCGTATTCTCTCTTCTCTGAGCTCCCTTTTAGCGTCAAAGGTCTTTGCAATATGGATTCGCTAGGTCTTGGCACTGTGAGAGTAAAGTGAGAGATGTCTTGTTTTTTTGTTTTGTGTCTTGTTTGCAAGGTAGTTCTGTCCTCCTGGCTCCTTTTTGTCCCTAGGAGTCCCGTTAGGGCTGTAAATCATGTCCATCTTAATATACTCCCTCCTTTTGATTTTTTTTTTAAAATAATAATAATAAAATGCTGATGATTAGAGTCAATACCTTCGATCATAGCTAAGTAGTGATACTCATGCAATATAGAGATGGCCACCAAAGCGTTAATCGCTGAACAGCTGAAAGGACAACATTTCGACGACAACAACTACGAAGACTGGTCCCGCGTGATGCGATGCCTTCTGGACAAGGGCGATATATCGCATACACTCGATGGAGTTCAAGAGGAACCCATATTGGCTGAAAACAGGAATTTACAAGAATATAGGGTTGTGATGACTCGCTACAATAAATGACGAAAATAAAATCGTTCAGATCGTAATGTCCTTCTTAGCACTATGTACAAAGAACTCATACCTATGTATGAAGTGCGTGACACCGTTAAGGGAATCTGAAAAACACTGACAAATGCCTTTGCGCAGAAGTCAGATGCGAAAGTTCAGGTTATGGAATTAGAATTCCAAGAGTATAGGATGCCGGTCGGCTGCCCCATCAAAGATCATACCCGTAAGATGGAGCAAATGATAGGTGCCCTTAGGAATGTTAGGTGTAAATTGACTAAAAATCAAAAGATTATAACCATGTACCGTTCCTTGCCTGAATCTTGGGCCCAAATCAAAAGAATTCTGAACTATACTGATTCTATCACTACGTTCAACGACTTTTGTGGTCACTTGGTACGTGAGGTTGAAATGAATGCAATTCAGCCAGGTTCGGCCAAGGCCTTTGTAGTAGAGACCCAGAAACGGAAAGCTAATAAGAAACGGTTCAAAGCTCGCAAGAAGCCAAAAAGGAATAACCAAGAACAGAAGAACTCAACACCTCCTCCAAATCTCAAAAAGGGGAATGAAAAGAAGAAGCAGAAAAAGACAAATATAGTCTGCTTTGTCTGCGAAAATTTTGGCCATTATGCTCGGCAGTGTGCCCATAAAAAGACGGTCATTTCTCAGTCACTAGATACTTTGTATGTAAGCGTTTGTTCTGAAATCCTTTCCATTGATACTATATCTAACGAGTGGATTTTGGACTTAGGCACAACAAAGCACGTGACATGGAGTCGTCGAGGACTCGAGGAATTCCGGCCTGTAGCCAAGGGAAGTTATAAGGTGTATATGGGAAATAATGCTGTTGAAGACGTACTAGGGATTGACGTTTTCCATCTCCGTACGTGCATAGGGCGAACAATAATCCTCTGTGATACTCTTTATGCATTAGGGATGCGTCGGAATTTAATTTCTACTCTAGTTTATTATTTGATGGTTTTGATATTCGATTTTCGAGGATGGGTTTCTCTGAGACTGAATAACCTCATCTTTGCATGGGAAAATTTAATTTCAGATTTATTTATTTTAGACATAAATTATAATAATGCCCCTCTTGCTTTATCTGCTATGTTGAATGAAACTGTAGTATCTGAATCTCAAAAATGGCACGTGAGGTTAAGTCACATTGGAAATGATCGTATGACAAGACTAGTACGTTCTGGTCTGTTAGACTCCTTATCCAAAGTTGATTTGCTATTTTGTGAACATCGTGTGTCCGAGAAGAATTCGAAGAAACCATTTTCCAAAATGGCTAGGTCAAAGGGCACACTAGAGATAATCCATTCAGATATCCGTGGACCCTTTAATGTACATGCCAAAAATGGATGTCAATACTTTGTCACTTTCATTGACAATTACTCGCACTATGGATACGTGTATCTCATCTCACACAAATCTAAGGCTTTTGATTGTTTTTTAAAATATAAAGCCGATGTGGAAAATCAGCTTGAGAAAGATCTGATAGGGGTGGCAATTGTACATTTGAAACGTTTAAATCATATTGTGAAAATGTTGAAATTGTTCAGTAGTACACAATGGCTTACACTCTACAACAAAATGGTATTGCAGAGAGAAGGAATAGGACACTATTGGACATAGTTAGATCGATGATGGCACAAGCTAATCTTTCTACCATATTCTGGGGAGACGCACTATTAATAACCGTCTATATCCTTAATAGAGTCTTATCCAAATCCATTCCTAAGACCCCATATGAGATGTGGCTTGGAAGGATTCCTTCTCTAGCCAACCTACGCCCTTGGGGATCTTTGATATGTTTTGCTACCTACTCCGCATAGAGGTAAACTTGATAGTAAAACCATTGAATGCGTGTTCATAAGGTACCCTATGCATTCAAAGGGATACGTTCTAGTTTATGAGGACCATGGACGATGGATTGAGATAGAATCCTGGGACGTGACCTTCGTTGAAAATAGATACCCATGCCAAATAAAGCAAAAGGTTCCAATACAGCTTTTTGAAAGACCCGATGTATTTCAGGAGAGTGGGAGTTCTGCTTCTCAAGATGATGATGCTCCTATAGTTCGTCAGGACAGTGGTAGGACATCTCAGCAGGCTCCTGAGTTACGTCGAAGTGAAAGAGGATTGATTCCCTGAAGATACTTCGATATTGAGGGACAAACATTCTCTTGTGTTGCGATTGATGATGATGAACCTGATTTATATCATGATGCATTATTATCTTCTAACTTGGCCAATTAGGTGAATGCCATGGACGAAGAGATCGCTTCCATGAAGAAGAATAAAGTCTGGGAACTTGTTGATCTGCCTTTCAATCGCAAAGCGATAGGTAATAAATGGGTACTAAAGATCAAAAGAAAGACAGATGGTACAGTGGACAAGTATAAAGCATGATTAGTTGCTAAAGGTTTTACACGAAAAGAAGGCATTGATTACGAGGAGACCTTTTCACCTATTGCAAAGTTCTCCTCAATCCACATGATCTTTTCCATTGTCGCAAGTTTAAACTTAGAGTTATATCAGATGGATGTAAAGACTGCATTCTTAAATAGTGACTTGGATGAAAAAATATATATGCAATAGCCCATGGGTTATGTGGACAAAAAGCATCCAAAGAAAGTCTGCAAGTTGTTGAAATCTATTTATGGGCTGAAGCAATCTTCAAGACAGTGGTACATGAGGTTCCACTTAGCCATCACCACTTTTGGATTCACGATGAGTGAAGAAGATCATTGTGTATACATGAAACAATTTGAAAATTTTTTTCTGATATTATCTCTATATGTAGACGATATCCTGTTAGCTAGTAATGACATGCAATTGTTGATATTGATTAAAGATTAGCTGTTCTCTAACTTTGAGATGAAAGACCTCAGTGAAGCCAACTTTATTCTTGGGGTAAAAATCATCAGGGATCGCCCTAAGAAATTTTTAGGCTTGTCTCAAGTAACCTATATACAAAAGATCTTAGAGAGGTTCAGGATGGAAAATTCAAAAGCTGTTAAAACTCCTATAGATAAACCTACCAAGCTAGACAGGAAATCGTGTCCCCAGACTGAAGCTGAGAAATTGGCTATGTCCTCAGTACCTTATGCAAGCGCAGTAGGGAGCTTAATGTATGTTATGCTTTACACCAGACCAGATATTAGCTATGCAGTTGGCATAGTCAGCCGTTATCAGAGTAACCCGGGACAGTCTCATTGGCAAGCCGTCAAACCTATATTCTGCTATCTCAGAGGAAGAAAAGACCTAATGTTGTGTTATGAAGGCACAAGCCTCGAGCTCAAAGGATATTCTGATGCTGCTTGGGGTAATGACGCCGACAAGGGAAAGTCTACTTCAGGATATGTATTCTTACTCGGATGAGGAGCTATCTCATGGTCGAGTAAGAAACAGACATCCATAGCTCTTTCATTTATGGAGGCTGAGTACATTGCATGTTGTGCTGCAGTTCAGGAGTGTGTATGGGTTGGCAGATTTCTATTGAGTCTGGGTGTTGTACCGAGTATTCGTCAGCCTATATCGCTGAAGATAGACAATACTTCTGCCATTGACTTGGCAAAGGACCCTAAATACCACAAAAAATCTGAGCACATTGAGATCAAGTATCGTTACGTCCGTGATCAAGTGAGAGATAAGAAAGTCGCCCTCTGCTACATTCCTACTAAGGAGATGATGGCTAATCCCATGATGAAACCTATAGCTAGAGATCTATTTCAGGTTCACGTCAGGCAGATGGGATTGACGAAAGCTTAACTGATGTACTTATTTTCTAGTACCTTTGATCTTTCATTAATGAATAACACATTCCATTTATTCAGTATTGAACACTAATATAAACTAGGTAAGAAGATCATTAGCATTTACCTTGAGATCATGTAGGATTTCTCTTTTTGTCGGCGGGCCGGTCACCCACTCGCACGAGTTGACCAACCTTGAATGTACAAGAGAGGTACATTTGGGGCCATGTTTATACATTGAGGTATGAACTTCTCTTTATTTTGAATAATAAAGGATGAGGCTATGAGTGAGTCGTATCCGTCTACAATCTTTTAAGATTGAAGATGAGACTGATAAAGTCAAATAACATAATCACACCATTCTTTTTTCATGTGATCAATATTATGGCCTGAATTTAAAGACAGGTTATAAAGTTATGAGATGAGTCGTACCTCATTTAGAATGACCTGCGTATTGTAGACCCTACATTTACCTAGTATTGTCTACTTTACGATGTGGATTGTAGCCACGTGCTGGGACCTTTTACCTACAAATTGCATTGATTCGATCTAATCATGACAACGTGCGAGTAGTCAGCCCCGTAGGTGACTCTTTGTATCCTTAGTTACCCTCCTCTTGTGTATATGAGGATGAGATTGAGTGTCACTACTTTAGTGTACTATGATGAAAGGTCCTTGATTGGCCAGACTCAGTTACGCTAGGAAAGTGGCTTGATTAATTTCAAATTACACATCTGCGTGGGGAAGATCCCGTGACAGCTACACCAAGTTTCTAGAACTATAAATACGCACTTGAAGACTTATCAACTGGCAGTATCAAGTTGTTTTTATTAGAATTTTACAAATAATATTTTTCTTAAAAAGCATATATATACAAGCATTGCTTTAAATCGATTTTAGTCGAAGTTTGTGAAAAATCAAGTGTTCAAAATAACTCGATAAGTTGGATAAGTGCGTATGTTGGCCGAGTACTCTAGATCGGGAGTTAACTCCATATGGTGTGGTCATGCGGACTAGGACAAGCATTGCAAAGCTTGAATTATTGAGTACTAGTTAGGTGGTCACTTAGTACTTAAGCACCTGTGAGAAGTTTACGGTAATCCAGCTGGTCTCACGCCACTGATTCTTTTGATCGCGATGTTTGGTCTTTGATTGTTATTAGGCGAGTTAGATGGATAAATTTTTGTGCCTATCCCACAATGTGATTGAGTGGGAGATGTTGGACGTAGGCCAGTGGGACCCACTGGTGAGCAATCACTAGTGGGTGGCTTCTTCCGGCCTTTTCCATTCGGTTGAGATTTCAAATTCAATTTTGAATTTGATTTTGGATAGGAGATAGGGAGAAGACCGGATAATTTGGTCTCATCCCATCTCCTTTGATGCAGGATATGAATTTAAATATGATATGCAAGATTTCAGGCTTAAATCATACCAATTCAGAAACAATCACACAAATTCCTCGTCTCACATGAAAATCTAAACATTCAAGTAATGGGAAATCTATGCGGGTGCAGGCCTACACACGTTAGGCTAAATCAATGAAAATTATGAACTAAACAATACTCAAAGGGAAACAGAAGCAACCACATATGCATAAGAATCAACCTCTAATCCAAGGGATTCCCCGATCTCAATTCAAGGAACCCTAAGGTGGGAAAATTGGCAAATAACATAAGAAAAACGTAATCTACGGCTAGGATTCATAGAAAAACGACTATGGGAGGACGAAAGAGGATAAAAACCTGAGTCAAAAGACGATTCCACGTATGGACAGCGGGCCTGGGGCGCTCGCATGCACATGCGCGGATACCCGGTTGCACGTACGAGGGGGATGCTTCAAAACCACGAAGTTTCGGGTCGATCCGAGCTACAGCTTGTGCGTGGTGCTCCGTCGAACTTTCAACTCGCCTGCGTGCTGAAATCTGGAAACCTGCTGTAATGAAGAAATCTGATGCAACAAAAGGGATAAATTCGAAGTATGGATGGTGGGGGAAGATGGAAAAAAAGATGATGGAGGATGGGGGTGAATCGAAATCGATGTGGCTTCGCACCACGGTAGTTAGCCCTTTGAAAATGGAGGGGTTTCCCACCCACTTTTGAATTCTTCCACAACTCACGAAGAGAGAAGAAAAATAAAGTAAAATTTTTTTTATTAACTTTCATAAATCAAAAGAACTACAAGGGGTGCCTATTTATAGGAAAAATCCTATACCCCAAAACTCGCACCATGTGCGCAACCTATTACTTGGCGATGAAGTAAATTAAAATAAAAACTAAATAGAGCAATCTAAAGCATTTACAATGTTCTAAATAATAACAATAAGCAAAACCTAAAATATGAAATCAATTCGACGAGTGGGCCACGATCATGAGATCCCATGATGGACTTTTCGTGACTATCGGGCCTACTTTTATGAACCAAAACTTGGCTTCTAGCTACGAGGCCCTCCCTAGACGTCGTCATCGAGCCAGAACGATGGTGGAGTCCTCCTTCTGCTTACGTACATGCGTAGGAGTGGTGGTGTGCGTGCACGTGTAGGCGGCGTGCATGTGTACGTGTGCACGATGTCCTCATTAACTCTCTCCGACTGTGAAGATTTTACCACTGGCGAAATAAAACTCCTGAACCGCTCTAGGATGTCATGTTCAAGTCTTTAAAGCTCCTTCTTAGTGAGCCACGTGCTGTCTGAAGCTGGGCGTGACTTCTATTTAAGTAGGTACTTCTGAAATCTGCCATTCGACATGGAAACTATCTCATGGTCCAGGATATCCTCGATTTTCTCTCTGGGTGTGTGAATGTTAGGTATAGGAGGTAGAGGCTGGGATGAAAGGTCAAGAAGAGGCCATGGATTAAAGAGTGAGTCGGGGTAAACATGATGAGTGGGTGAAGGGCCAAACAAAGTATTAGTGGGTCTCTGAAAAGAAGCTAGATCCTCCACATTGAATGTGGAACTAATTCCCATGGAAGGTGGAAGATCTACCTCATACGCATTGAGACCGTTTCGCTTTATAATTTTGAAGGGCCCAGCGCTACGCGCGTGTAACTTACGAACGGCTCCTGGAGGGTACCGCTAGGGCCTGATGCGGACCATCACAGAGTCTCCAATATTAAACTCTTTGAAACATCTATGTTGGTCTACAGAAAATTTGTAATATTCATTACTAGTAGTGATCTTTCGCTTGATTTCATGATGCAATGATTGTATGTGATGCGTAAAAGACTCTGTAGACTCTGGTGGCCTATGTGACAATGACATGGGGATAAGGTCAATAGGCTTCCTATGTTTGTAACCAGTAACGACTTCAAAAGGACTTAGACCTGTCGTCCTATTGATAGAACTATTGTATGCAAACTCGGCTGCACGTGCGAGGGAGCGTATGGACAGCATGTATGGACAGCGGGCCTGGGGCGCTCGCACGTGCGCGGATACCCAGCTGCATGTGCGAGGGAGCGTCGTTTGCAGAAAACCTCTCCTTGGCCCTAATCGGCCAGGGAGATGCTTCAAAACCACGAAGTTTCGGGTCGATCCGAGATACGGCTTTTGCGTGGTGCTCCGTCGAACTTTCAGCTCGCCTGCGGGCCAAAATCAGGAAACCTGCTGTAATGAAGAAATCTGATGCAACAAAAGGGACAAATTCAAAGTATGGATGGTGGAGGAAGATGGTAAAAAAGATGATAGAGGATGGGGGTGAATCGAGATCAATGTCGCTTCGCACCACGATAGTTAGCCCTTTGAAAATGGAGGGTTTCGCACCCACTTTTGAATTCTTCCACAACTCACGAAAAGAGAAGAAAAATAAAGTAAAATTTTTTTTATTAACTTCAATGAATCAAAAGAACTACAAGGGGTGCCTATTTATAGGGAAAATCATATACCCCAAAACTCGCACCATGTGCGCAACTTATTACTTGGCGATGAAGTAAACTAAAATAAAAACTAAACAAAGCAATCTAAAGCATTCACATAGTTTTAAATAAGACAATAAGCAAAATCTAAAATATGAAATCAATCCGATGAGTGGGCCACAATCATAAAATCCCATGATGGGTTTTTCATGACTATCGGCCCTACTTTTATGAACCAAAACTTGGCTTCTAGCTAGGAGGCCCTCCCTGGACGTTGTCATTGAGGCAGATCGATGGTGGGGTCCTCCTTCTGCATACGTACGTGCTTAGGGGTGGTGGTGTGCGTGCACGTGTAGACGGTGTGCGGGTGTACGTATGCATGGTGTCCTCATCAACTCTCTCCAGCTGCGAAGATTTTACCACTGGTGAAATAAAACTCCTAAACCGCTCTAGGATGTCAGGATCAAGTCTTTAAAGCTCCTCCTCAGTGAGCCACGTGTTATCTGAAGCTGGGCGTGACTTCCATTTAACTAGGTACTTTTGAAATCCACTATTCGACGTGGAAACTATCTCATGGTCCAGGATATTCTCGATTTTCTCTCTGGGTGTGTGAATGTTAGGTATAGGAGGCAGAGGCTGGGATGAAAGGTCAGGAAGAGGCCATGGTTTAAAGAGTGAATCCGGAAAAACAGGATAGGTGGGCGAAAGGCCAAACAAAGTATTAGTGGGTCCCTGAAAAAAAACTAGATCCTCCACATTGAATGTGGAACTAATTCCCATGGAAGGTGGAAGATCTACCTCATACGCATTGAGACCGTTTCGCTTTATAATTTTGAAGGGCCCAGCGCTACGCGCGTGTAACTTACGAACGACTCCTGGAGGGTACCGCTCGGGCCTGATGCGGACCATCACAGAGTCTCCAATATTGAACTCTTTGAAATGTTTATGTTGGTCTGCAGAAAATTTGTAATGTTCATTACTAGTAGTGATCTTTCACCTGATATCTTGATGCAATGAATGTATGTGATGCGTAAAAGACTCTGCAAACTTTGATGGCCTATATGACAATGACATGGGGATAAGGTCAACAGGCTTCCTAGGTTTATAACCAATAACTACTTTAAAAGGACTTAGACCTGTGGTCCTATTGATAGAACTGTTGTATGCAAACTCGGTTGCATGTGCGAGGGAGCGTATGAAGAGCACGTATGGACAGCGGGCCTGGGGAGCTCGCACGTGCGCGGATACCCGGCTGCATGTGCTAGGGAGCGTCGTTTGCAGAAAACCTCTCCTTGGCCCTGGTTGGCCAGGGAGATGCTTCAAAACCACGACGTTTCAGGTCGATCCGAGCTACGGCTTGTGCATGGTGCTCCGTCGAACTTTCAGCTCGATTGCAGGCTGAAATCTGGAAACCTGCTGTAATGAAGAAATATGATGCAACAAAAGGGACAAATTCAAAGTATGGATGATGGGGGAAGATGGAAAAAAAGATGATGGAGGATGGGGGTGAATCGAGATCAATGTGGCTTTGCACCATGATAGTTAGCCCTTTGAAAAGGGAGGGTTTCGAACCCAATTTTAAATTCTTCCACAACTCACAAAGAGAGAAGAAAAATAAAGTAGAAATTTTTTTTATTAACTTCAATGAATCAAAAGAACTACAAGGGGTGCCTATTTATAAGGAAAATCGTATACCCCAAAACTCGCACCATGTGCGCAACTTATTACTTGGCGATGAAGTAAACTAAAATAAAAACTAAACAGAGCAATCTAAAGCATTCACAATGTTCTAAATAATAACAATAAGTAAAACCTAAAATATGAAATTAATCCGACGAGTGGGCCACAATCATGAGATCCCATGATGGGCTTTTCGTGACTATCGGGCCTACTTTTATGAACCAAAACTTGGCTTCTAGCTAAGAGGCCCTCCCTGGATGTCGTCATCGAGGCAGATCGATGGTGGGGTCCTCCTTCTGCATTTGTACGTGCGTAGGGGTGGTGGTGTGCGTGCACATGTAGGTGATGTGCGGGTGTACGTGTGCACGATGTCCTCATCAACTCTCTCCGGCTGCGAAGCTTTCGCCACTGGTGAAATAAAACTCCTGAACCGCTCTAGGATGTCAGGATCAAGTCTCTAAAGCTCCTCCTCAGTAAGCCACGTGCTGTCTGAAGCTGGGCGTGACTTCCATTTAAGTAGGTACTTCTGAAATCCGCCATTCGATGTGAAAACTATCTCATGGTCTAGGACATCCTCGATTTTCTCTCTGGTTGTGTGAATGTTAGGTATAGGAGGCAGAGGCTGGGATGAAAGGTCAGGAAGAGGCCATGGTTCAAAGAGTGAGTCGGGGGAAACAGGATGGGCGGGCGAAGGGCCAAACAAAGTATTAGTGGGTCCTTGAAAAGAAACTAGATCCTCCACATTGAATGTAGAACTAATTCCCATGGAAGGTGGAAGATCTACCTCATACGCATTGAGACCGTTTCGGTTTATAATTTTGAAGGGCCCAGCGCTACACGCTTGTAACTTACGAACGACCCATGGAGGGTACCACTCGGGCCTGATGCGGACCATCACAAAGTCCCCAATATTGAACTCTTTGAAATGTTTATGTTGGTCTGCAGAAAATTTGTAATGTTCATTACTAGTAGTGATTTATCGCCTGATTTCTTGATGCAATGAATGTATGTGATGCGTAAAAGACTGTGCAGACTCTGATAGCCTATGTGACAATGACATGGGGATAAGGTCAACAGGATTCCTAGGTTTATAACCAGTAACGACTTCAAAAGGACTTAGACCTGTGGTCTTATTGATAGAACTATATTGTATGTAAGCTCGGCTGCATGTGCGAGGGAGCGTATCGACAGCACGTATGGACAGTGGGCTTAGGGCGCTCGCACATGCGCAGATACCTGGCTGCACGTGCGAGGGAGCATCGTTTACAGAAAACCTCTCCTTGGCCCTTGTCGGCCAGGGAGATGCTTCAAAACCACGAAGTTTCGGGTCGATTTGAGCTACGGCTTGTGCGTGGTGCTCCGTCGAACTTTCAGCTCGCCTGCGGACCGAAATCTGGAAACCTACTGTAATGAAGAAATCTGATGCAACAAAAGGGATAAATTCGAAGTATGGATGGTGGGGGAAGATGGAAAAAAAGATGATGCAGGATGGGGGTGAATCGAGATCAATGTGGCTTCGCAACACGATAGTTACCCCTTTGAAAGGGAGGGTTTCGCACCCACTTTTGAATTCTTCCACAACTCACGAATAGAGAAGAAAAATAAAGTAGAAATTTTTTTATTAACTTCCATGAATCAAAATAACTACAAGGGGTACCTATTTATAGGGAAAATCATATACCCCAAAACTCATACCATGTGCGTAACTTATTACTTGGCGATGAAGTAAAGTAAAATAAAAACTAAACAGAGCAATCTAAAGCATTCACAATGTTCTAAATAATAACAATAAGCAAAACCTAAAATATGAAATCAATCCGACGAGTGGGCCATAATCATGAGATCCCATGGTGGTTTTTTCGTGACTATCGGGCCTACTTTTATGAACCAAAACTTGGCTTCTAGCTAGGAGGCCCTCCCTGGATGTCGTCATCGAGGCAGATCGATGGTGGGGTCCTCCTTCTTCATATGTACTTGCGTAGAGGTGGTGGTGTGCGCGCACATGTAGGCGGTGTGCCGGTGTACGTGTGCACGATGTCCTCATCAACTCTCTTCGGCTACGAAGATTTCACCACTGGCGAAATAAAACTCCTGAACCGCTCTAGGATGTCAGGATCAAGTCTCTAAAGCTCCTCCTCAGTGAGCCACGTGCTATCTGAAATTGGGCGTGACTTTCATTTAACTAGGTACTTCTGAAATCCACCATTCGATGTGGAAACTATCTCATGGTCCAGGATATCCTCGATTTTCTCTCTGGTTGTGTGAATGTTAGGTATAGGAGGCAGAGGCTGGGATGAAAGGTCAGGAAGAGGCCATGGATCAAAGAGTGAGTCGGGGGAAACATGATGGGTGGGCGAAGGGCCAAACAAAGTATTAGTGGGTCCCTGAAAAGAAACTAGATCCTCCACATTGAATGTGGAACTAATTCCCATGGAAGGTGGAAGGTCTACCTCATACGCATTGAGACCGTTTCGCTTTATAATTTTGAAGAACCCAGCGCTATATGCGTGTAACTTACGAACAGCCCTTGGAGGGTACCGCTCGGGCCTGATGTGGACCATCAGAGAGTCCCCAATATTGGACTCTTTTAAACGTCTATGTTGGTCTACAGAAAATTTTTAATGTTCATTACTAGCTGTGATCTTTCGCCTAATTTCTTGATGCGATGAATGTATGTGATGTGCAAAAGACTCTGCAGACTCTGATGGCCTATGGGACAATGACATGGGGATAAGGTCAACAGGCTTTCTAGGTTTGTAACCAGTAACAACTTCAAAAGGACTTAGACCTGTGGTCCTATTGATAGAACTATTGTATACAAACTCGGTTGCACGTGCGAGGGAGCATATGGACAGTGGGCCTGGGGTGCTCGCACGTGCTCGGATACCCGGCTGCATGTGTGAGGGAGCGTCGTTTGTAAAAAACCTCTCCTTGGCCCTGGTCGGCCAGGGAGATGCTTCAAAACCATGAAGTTTCGGGTCGATTCGAGCTACGACTTGTGCGTGGTGCTCCGTCGAACTTTCAGCTCGCCTACGGGCCGAAATCTAGAAACCTACTGTAATGAAGAAATCTGATGCAACAAAAGGAACGAATTCGAAGTATGGATGGTGGGGGAAGATGGAAAAAAAGATGATGGAGGATGGGGGTGAATCGAGATCTATATGGCTTCGCACCACGGTAGTTAGCCCTTTGAAAAGGGAGGATTTTGCACCCACTTTTAAATTCTTTCACAACTCACGAAAAGAGAAGAAAAATAAAGTAAAATTTTTTTTATTAACTTTAATGAATCAAAAGAACTACAAGGGGTGCCTATTTAAAGGGAAAATTCTATACCCAAAACTCGTACCATGTGTGCAACCTATTACTTGGCGATGATGTAAACTAAAATAAAAACTAAACAGAGCAATGTAAAGCATTCACAATGCTCTAAATAATAACAATAAGAAAAACCTAAAATATGAAATCAATCCGACGAGTGGGCTACGATCATGAGATCCCATGATGGGCTTTTCGTGATTATCGGGCCTACTCTTATGAACCAAAACTTGGCTTCTAGATAGGAGGCCTTCCCTGAACGTTGTCATCAAGCCGGATCGATGGTAGGGTCCTCCTTCTGCGTACGTACGTACGTGGGGATGGCGGTGTGCGTGCACATGTAGGCGGCGTGCGGGTGTACGTGTGCATGATGTCCTCATCAACTCTCTTCGACTGCGAAGATTTTGCCACTGGCTAATTAAAACTCCTGAACCACTCTAGGACGTCAGGATCAAGTCTCTAAAGCTCCTCGTCAGTGAGCCACGTGCTGTCTGAAGCTGGGCGTGACTTCCATTTAACTAGGTATTTCTGAAATCTGTCATTCATCGTGGAAACTATCTCATGGTCCATGATATCCTCGATTTTCTCTCTGGTTGTGTGAATGTTAGGTATAGGAGGCAGAGGCTGGGACAAAAGGTCAGGAAGAGGCCATGAATCAAAGAGTGAGTCGGGGGAAACAGGATGGGTGGGCGAAGGGCCAAACAAAGAATTAGCGGGTCCCTGAAAAGAAACTAGATCCTCCACATTGAATGTGGAACTAATTCCCATGGAAGGTGCAAGATCTACCTCATACGCATTGAGACCGTTTAGCTTTATAATTTTGAAAGGCCCAGCGCTACGAGCGTGTAACTTACGAATGGCCCCTGGAGGGTACCGCTCGGGCCTGATGCGGACCATCACAGAGTTTCCAATATTGAAAATTTTAAACGTCTATGTTGGTCTGTAGAAAATTGTAATGTTCATTACTAGTAGTGATCTTTCGCCTAATTTCTTGATGCAATGAATGTATGTGATGCGCGAAAGACTCTACAGACTCAGATGGCCTATGGGACAATGACATGGGGATAAGGTCAACAGGCTTCCTAGGTTTGTAACTAGTAACGACTTCAAAAGGACTTAGACCTGTGGTCCTATTGATAGAACTATTGTATGCAAACTCGGCTATAGGTAGTACGGCGTCTCATGTCCTGGTATGCTCCCCGCTAAATATCGAAGTAAGCTCCCTAGGCTCCTATTAACCACCCCAGTCTAGCCATCGGTCTAGGGTGGTAGGCAGAAGAAAATTGTAGCCTAGTATTCATCATGTGCCATAGCATCTTCCAAAAGTAACTCATGAATCTTATGTCACGGTTAGACACTATGGTTTTTGGTAACCCATGTAGTTTGACGGCCTTACTAAAGAACAGCTTGGCAACATGAGATGCGTCAGAGGTCTTAGAACAAGGAATGAAGTGGGCTATTTTAGAGAAACAGTTCACAACAACAAATATGGAGTCATGCTTTCGATTAGTCTTGGGAAGTCCAAGCACGAAGTCCATACTGATGTCCTGCCAAGTGATGAATGAGATTGGCAAAGGTGTATATAATCCTGTATTCTGTTTCCTCTGCTTTGCCTGTTGACAAGTACGACATTGCCCTATTATTTTGGCCATGTCCCACTTGAGGCTTGGCCAATGAAATCTATCCTCCACTAGGGCAATGGTCTTATCACGACCGAAATGACCCGCGACCCCTCTTGAATGTAACTCTTAGACAAGAAAATAGTGAAGGGAGGTGCGTGGTATGCACAAGCAGTTACTTTTAAACAAATATCCGTCCAAAATCAAATACTCACTGTTAGCTCCTGACGGACTCTCTAATAAAGTCGTATACACAACCCCAAAATCTGCTCACTTAGAATACTCTTCTTTGATGCGCTCAAGGCCTGTAACTTCAATGCTCATAGAGTTGAGTAATGTGACTCGACAACTCAACGCATAGGCGGGCTTATTCTCTACACCAGCCTTGTACTTGAGCATAAAAGTGTACTCTTGAAAGAATTGAACCCACTTGGCATGCCTAGGGTTCAATTTTTTTGAGAGTTCAGATATCTCAAGGCCTTATGATCTGAGAATAAGACGAATTCTTGCAGCAATAGGTAATGACGCCAATGGAGCAGAGATTGCACTCTCGCATAAATTCCTTGTTATATGTGAAATATCTTTGTTTTGCCTCATTTAGTTTCTCACTAAAAAAGGAGACAAGATGCCTTTCCTGACTAAGCACTCCTCCTATGCCAACTCCTGACGCGTCACATGCGACTTCAAAAGCTTTTGAAAAATCTAGAAGTCGCGTAACTGGAGCTTCGATCATCTTGACCTTTATCTCATTGAAGGCCGTCGAGGCGGTCTTTGTCCATTGAAACTTTTTCTTTTTTATGCAATCTTTGATAGGAGCCATAATGGAACTGAACCGTCGAATGAACCGCCTATAGAAGGTGGCTAAGCCGTGAAAGCTGCGCACCTCATGAATATCGCGTGGTTCAGGCCAATTGATGATGGCCTTGACCTTCTCGGGATCCGCCGATACGCCCTTGGCTGACACAATAAAACCTAAGAAGATCACACTACTAGATAAAAACGCACACTTCTTTAGGTTGGCGTACAACTTCTCATCCCTAAGAATCTCACAAACTTGCCTCAAATGGTTAAGGTGTTGCTCCTTGGTCATGCTATAAATCAAGATATCATCAAAGTATACGATCGAAAATTTTCCCATGAAGGGCCTCAACACTTGGGTCATCACACTCATGAAAGTGCTTGGGGGCGTTAGTTAACCCAAAAGGCATAACTAACCACTCGTTTAACCCATCCTTTGTCTTGAACGCCGTCTTCCACTCATCACCAGGGCGTACACGGATTTGGTGATAACCACTCTTGAGGTCAATTTTTTAGAAGATAGTAGCATTGGCCATAATATCCAACATGTCGTTAAGACGCGATATGGAAAACCGATACTTGACTGTGATTTTGTTAATGGTCCTACTATCAATACACATCCTCCATGTGCCATCCTTCTTAGGTGTAAGAAGGGCGGGCATGGTACATAGGTTCATGCTTTCTCGAATGAAATCCTTTTCTAGGAGCTCATCAATCTGTCTCTTTAACTCAGCATGCTCCTTTGGGTTGATCATGTAATGCGGGAGGTTTGGTAGTGTCGCCCCAGGGATTAAATCGATGGCATGCTGTATATCCCTCATAGGGGGAAGTTCCTTCGGTAGATCATCAGGGAAGACATCACGAAACTCATGTACTACCGAAATGCCTCAATAGGTAACTTTATGCTAGCCTTTGGTACACTCTCCTTATCCATGAGGGCGTATACCATCGCGTCCGCCTCCGTCTCTCACTCAAAGTTTTTGGCATTCAGAATATGGAGCGGTTTGAACTTGGACTTCGATGCCTTTGCTTCTTTCGAGTCACTCACACTACTCTGTGTGGTGGACTCCTTTCCAGTCGTACTCTTGGGTGGCAGAGGCTTTAGCTTGACCTTCTTGCCCTTAAACCAGAATATACACACATTTGAATGACCAAATATGGTGACATCCCTGTTGTAGAGCCATGGTCTGCCCAGAATAATATGGCCAATGTCCATGGGAACAACATCACATAAGAGCATGTCTTTATAAGATCCAAACTGAATAGGAACAAGACGACGGTGTGATACTGGAATGGAGGTTTCGTCAACCCAAGAAACTCTATAGGGTTGAGGATGAGCTTCTAGCTTCAAGCCCAAACGGCTCACAGTGCTAGTCGATGCCACGTTGGTACAACTACCACTATCTATGATCAATTTACAACTCTTTTCTCCACATTTGGCATAAGTGTAAAAGATCGTGTTGCAGCACCAGTCATCAGTGTTCTTGACTTGAGCCAAAGCGCAATGCACAATTGCGAGGATCATAGACTCTTGCGCTCCCTCTTCTTCATCACTAGGGGTCTCTACGGGCTCATATTTTTTCTCTTCGCCATCACTCTCTGGGGGCACTACTTCTACTTGCCCATCAATAAAGAATACTTTGGTGCCCTCTCTCGTGCTACACTGGTGAGCAAAATGACCAAATCCCTGACACCTAAAACACATAGTGGCTCCACTGCCCCGTGAACTAGACCCTACAATTTCTTTACTCTTATCATCCTTGGATCTAGGCTGTAAATTGTTGGAAGGTTTGTTTTGATATCCAGTGTTAGGTTTAGCCCCAGAGGGATTGGCCTTAGCACTAGAATCGCGAAAATCAAACCGCCTTCCCACAGACGCTTTGAGATATTGCTTGACGTCCAATACTACTTGATACAACTATTCGATAGTGTCTATGTCTTTGGTAAGCAATTCTCTCCTAATGTCATGACGGAGGCCCGTTTTAAAACGAGCAAGGGTGAGTACGGGGTCCTCATCAACCTCACAGCGGGTCAAGTACTCTTCGAATTTCTCAATATAGTCAGCAATACTCATGGAACCCTATCGAAGAGACTGTCACGCCTCAATCAACCGCATGCAATAAGAGAAAGGGAGGTACTTATCTTTCAGTGTTTCTTTCATTTCTCCCCAATGGACTATTGGGAGTTCCCTCGCTCTTTGTTTCTTTCACTCAACTGTCGCCCAAAACCTCTTTGCTTGACCCACAAGCTTCATCTTAGCAAATCGGACTCGTCGAGCATCTAACATATCATACCACTCAAAATAGTGGTCCATATCCGTGAGCCAATCTAGAAAGGCTTTAGGGTCCAAGTGCCCACCAAATGTAGGGGCATCTACCTTAACTCCCTTGAGGAGTTGTGCATCTGGGTCATATTGATCATGATGTCCCTCACGGGGTGGGTACACAGGTACGCGCCCATGACTAGCTTCTTGGCAGTCCCCATTCCTTGGTCTAACCTCCTGACCAACTGCCTGAGATTGGGCATCCTCCCCAATGGTGGGGTTTTCCCTGAATGAGGCCTCTATTTCTTCAAAGCGTTTATCTATACGTTGTTCCCAGTGCTTATTCAAGGACTCAACCTGCTGGGCTAACTTGGTCACTGCTTCTTGCAGTTGCTCCATGTTTAGTGTGGGGTGCAAATCGAAACCACGACCCGTATGTGTGGGCATACACTGACTTGCTCAACCTAAGGGCCTGTTACAACAACTATATGCGTCTAAAGACTAAATGATCCTACAAGACTCTATATGAAGGAGACTACACACCGTTAGTAAAATTTAGCTATATATGATGGACTGAAGGCATGAAGGACTCAAACAAACTAAACCCTAAATATGTGGTGAACTCCCCTACAAGAACCCTAGGCTTTGATACCAAATTTGATGCAGGACATGAATTTAAATATGATATGTAAGATTTCAGGCTTAGATCATACCAATTCAGAAACAATCACACAAATTCCTCGTCCCACATGAAAATCCAAACATTCAAGTAAAAGGGAATTTATGCGGGTAGGCCTACACACGTTAGGCTAGATCAATGAAAATTATGAACCAAACAATACTCAAGGGGAAATAGAAGCAACCACACATGCATAAGAATCAGCCCTTAATACAAGGGATTCCCCGATCTCAATTCAAGGAACCCTAGGGTGGGAAATTTGGCAAATAACTTAGGGAAAACATAATCTATGGTTAGGATTTATGGAAAATGACTATGAGAGGATGAAAGAGGATAAAAACCTGAGCCAAAAGACGATTCCACGTATGGACAGTGAGCCTAGGGCGCTCGCACGTGCGCGGATACCCGGCTGCATGTGTCAGGGGGTGTCGTTTGCAGAAAACCTCTCCTTAGCACTAGTCGTCCAGGGGGATGCTTTAAAACTCCGAAGTTTCGGGTCAATCCGAGCTACGGCTTGTGCGTGGTGCTTCGTCAAAGTTTCAACTTGCTTGCGGGCCGAAATCTGGAAATCTGCTGTAAAGAAGAAATCTGATGCAACAAAAGGGACAAATTCGAAGTATGGATGGTGGGGGAAGATGGAGAAAAAGATGATGGAGGATGGGGGTGAATCGGAATCGAAGTGGCTTCGCACCATGGTAGTTAGCCCTTTGAAAAGGGAGGGTTTCGCACCCACTTTTGAATACTCCCACAACTCACGAAGAGAGCAGAAAAATAAAACAGGAATTTTTTTATTAACTTCAATGAATCAAAAGAACTACAAGGGGTGCCTATTTATAGGAAAAATTCTATACCCTAAAACTCGCACCATGTGCGCAACTTATTTCTTAGCGAGGAAGTAAACTAAAATAAAAACCAAACAGAGCAATCTAAAGCATTCACAATGTTCTAAATAATAACAATAAGCAAAACCTAAAATATGAAATCAATCCGACAAGTGGGCCACGATCATGAGATCCCATGATGGGCTTTTCGTGACGTCGGACCCACTTTTATGAACCAAAACTTGGCTTCTAGCTAGGAGGCTCTCCCTGGACGTCGTTATCGAGCCAGATCAATGGTGAGGTCCTCCTTTTGCGTACGTACGTGCGTAGGGGTGGTGGTGTGCGTGCACGTGTAGGCGGCGTGCGGGTGTACGTGTGCACGATGTCGTCGCCATCCTTCCTTTCCTATAAAAAGGGATAGCTTTTCTCTCGTAAAAGCATTGAATCATACAAAATACCGAGAGTATACACAGAGATATAGTGTACACAGTAGTCTGTCCATTTTGGCTTGTCCTTGGGACGATCTAATCCATAGATCTCGATCCGGGGCCACTTATACTATAGGATCAGAGGTGTGAATAGATCCATCTGCTCCAGTAGTGGATAGGCGGGCCGTTGGAGCATTTATCTTCTGCTTTGTGAGGGTTCCAAAACTCGTGTAGACTGTCAGATCTTGAGGGCTCACCTTCTGCGCTTCCCTACACATACAACTTAGAGCTGTTTTTCAATTACGAGTTCTGATATTTCATATCTTCTATAGTTTCCCCTTCGAAAACTTGGAGGAGTTTTCCTTTGCTGATGTGTGCTCTGAAGTAACCACAGTTTTCAGCAAAATTCAGAAGGATTGATAACCATAGTCCTTTTCTAAATGCTACAAATATGATATACAGAAACACGTATAACACTGGAACAACATACCACTTAATTCCACCAGTCGTAGCTATTGCAATTTTCAAAATTTGAGCAGTAAATACAGGCACTCCCTCAAGCCTTCTTCTACTATTCTATGGGATCATCTAAAGAAGCTTCTTTGCTGCTTTTACCTGGAAAAGAAGCAAATCATTCCATATAAATGGTACCATAAAACAAGAGAAGCTCTGTTTCTTACTTGTTTTCCGCTAGGAACAAATTGAAAGATGTGAGGCCTTTCCTGCATAACAAATGGTAAACAATGTTGAAACTAGACCAAGGAAAATGATCATATACTGATAGTCAGCACAAATGAGTACATAAAGATGATGCAAGTATATCATGTAATTACCAATTTGGCAACTGAATAGAATTGTTTATGGAACACAAAGTCTCATTTTCTTAAAGACTCTAATTGTCCAAAAGAAAATAAATACTCTGCAAGTCACGCTTAGTTCAAATGATGGACCGATCTTTGCAATAGAAATATAAAACATATGCAGCTTTGTTAGATAATATGTACTACAGGGAAGGTGGAAGAGAGTCAATCATCTGCACAAAACTTATTCTACTCACAAGTCACAACTATAGAGTCATTCTAAACCTCCTTGAGTTGTGGATGTCTTATGGTTAGTTCACAATATTCTTGGAAATGTGACATCATTTTGTTGTTCATGGCTAAACCAAGAAATCTCGCCTCAAAACCCTTTTCATAAGTCTCATGATCTTGCTCTTTAAACTGTCGAACACATATAGATTTAGATATAGACAACCTACAATAATTGAATCATTTAGAAAAACTGGAGTACCCAACTCAGATGCTTGGATATTTAAGGTATCCACTACACAGAGACTTGGAATTCTAATTCAAATGGGGTTTTGAACTCCTGACATAGTTTTGTTAAACCATTGTTTCATTTTATTTTTATTTTTTTCTCCTCTTCTTCTTCTTCTTCTGTTATTATTATTATTTTTTTTGACAAGATTGCTCACTCCATTCAGAAACTGCATCTGCTAATGAGGCACCTTTAATGATTTTTTTAATGTACTTAGATGATGCATGGTTTGTTTTAAGATTAAAATATTAAGTGGTTGTTTTAAGTTATCAAATTTGAAGAAAAAAGTCAAACTTGTGTACTAGTTGCTATTTTCTATGGACTATTTTGTTTTGTTTATCATCTCCTCACTTTATGCAATGGATTATGGGAGCTATTGGTTTTATCCTCTATGAAATTTCCTTTTTTTTTTTTAAACTTTAAGCATGAACTCTTGCAAAAATTGCACGAACCTGCAGCTGTCGTCTCCTCTAAAATTTCAGTGCACCCACGAATGATCTAGGGTCATCTACTGAGTGTTTTATGCGTGCAGATGGTGCCTTTTATTGCAAATATTATCTCTTTTTTTTTTCCCCTCTATTACTCAGCTTGTGTACATCTTGTGCATGACCCTGCCTATGATTGATAATTGCAGTTCTTATCTTGGTTTCTGATTGCATGTCTTATTTAGTTGGGAATCATTTCGCAAAGAATCATGGATTAGATCTACACAAGCTTGTATTCAAACGGGCTATTGATGCAGGTCTCAAAGTCCTGTTACATAAAAGTGGAGAAGCTTATGAATGTCGAACGATACTCCCATGTGATGCACGTCAGCTCCATGGTGAGGTCTTTTGCTTTCAGTCATAAATGATGGAAATATAGAACTTAGACAAAGTTCCAAAGTCTTACATATTACTTCTATGTGTTGTATCAATCACTTGAAATTCCTGATACATATTGGCTAATATGATATGAGTTTGTCAATAATCTACTGACCTCTGCCAAAATAAAAAGGTTTTGGATCTTCCAATCTGATGGAGATTTGTAGGACATCATCTACAGTTCGGGCTCTAATCGTTTTATTTTAGATTACATCTTCTCTATGATTTTGGAAAGTTGCATTCCCATAGCTTTTATCATGACAATGAACCTTGAGTGAGCAAGCAAGCTCCAATTCAAATACCTTATGATATGTCATTGAAGCTTTTGACATTGGATATGTACCATTTGGTAGCTATTGGCTCAAAGCCTGGTAGAAAATTCAAGTCTTTTTTTTCTTTTTTTTTTCTTTGTAGGTTACGGGGGAGTTGTTGGATCATGTAACTAGCTAGGATGTTGGAACATAATCTATTGTTGCAGTTTGATGTAGACCAGTGTATTTGGAAAAGTTGCACCAGTCCCCTATCTAGACCAGTGTATTTGGATGTAAGCTATTGCAGATTGCAATTTGTTATTGATTGTGCTTAACGGATTAACTTCATTTCTCTAGCCTACTGATCACAATCTATGAAGGGAAACAACTTTTTGAATTTGATTGGGCTCACATGATAAGATCTTGCCTTGTATTGTTGTGGATGATTCGCAAAGAACAACACTTAACAATTGCCCGATGCAAAAATGAAGAAAGTTATGGAAGATGCTATCAAATTCAAAATGGATGACAGTATGTGGATTCATAATTTTGCGTTTATGTTTTAATTGACATGAGCATAAAGTTTGAAGTTTACTGTTTTTCTTTGGTTGTTCTATGAATGAAGCATACCTTCAATGTCATGATGTTTCCTTTCCTGGCTTTTTGCAGCTACTGAACTGTATGCCTTTGATAATGAGAAGGTACACGTTGTTTTCCCTAATTTTAATATTTGAAGATGGGCACTATGAGTTGCTGCTGATGTATTCAATTCTTTCATAAGCTTCGTTCATTGATTTATTGCCTAAAAAAATGTATCTACCATTTGGGGGTACCATTTGCCGACGCTAACTAAAACCGAGCACTGGCAAAGGGTCTCGAAAGCTAAATGCACAAAATCCTAATAATCTCTCTCTCTCTCTCTCTCTCTCTCTCTCTCTCTCTCTCTCTCTCTCTCTCTCTCCGGGCATCAGGATTCCTTCTTTAGAACTCCAAAAAACCCTAACAAACTAAAAATCTTTGTGCCCTAGATGGAAGCTCTTTGCCCTAAATCGAACTTCAATTTCATCATTTCCCTTAAATCTCTGAAACCTTCGCAAGGAGATTCTGATTCCCATCGATCTCTCTATCCAAATCATCAGATCAATGTAAAATGGAGAAAATCGATCTCTCCCACTCCTGGATTATGCTGATTTGTTGTCTGTTCGCAGAACTAATCCGATGATAGCAACTTTAGAACAGTTGGATTTAAGACGGATGGATGGGATGGAAGTTGGATCAAGTTGGTTGGGAGAAGCATTTTTGGTTTTGTTGTTACAGCTACCGCTGTGATTGCCATCAACTGTGATTCCTTCGGCCTCGCAGATTCTCTCACCATCGCTTTCCCTGCTTCTCGTGGAGAGCTTGATTGACCTCGTGAACAGGATCAAGAGGACGTATATGGTCCTCGCCGACTACGGTGGTGACAACGCTCTGCTAACTCAGTGGGAAGCCCTTCTGTTCGTCACCGTCGTCGGTGGACAGGTTTGTCTCTCAATCTATTTTCGTATACTTTAGCTTCATTTTATTGATTTATGTGGTTTATACTTTGATTTTATTTCATTTGATTGCAAAAGTCTCGAAAACCATCGGTTTTGGAGAGCATTGTCAGGCGGGATTTTCTTCCTATGGGATCTGGTTGGAGTTCTAAATTTTTTATTCTTTTGATTTATTTATTTATTTTTGAGTTTTTTCTACGGCGGATCTTGTGGTATTCTTGAAGGGATTGTCATATGTCGGTCATTGGTTCTGCAGCTGCACAAGACGGACAAAGGACAGACGGAGTATGTTGAGTTTCTTCACTTGCCAAGGAGGAGATTTTCAGGTTTCGGTAAATGTTATTTTTCCATTACTTCATAGATTTGATGTTTGATTTATGGGTCACTTTTGCCCCGGCATCTCCCCCACATTGTCGCTGTTTCTTGATTTTATTTTCATCTTGAATTCTCTCAATTCTGACTCGATGAGTACACGCATGCAGCAACAAACATCAAGTAGGCAGAGGAACTGCAAAGGTGAAATAATTACTATCTACTGCCATTGATCTGGATAATTTTTTATGAAATAAGGTATTTCTACCGTGCCCTTTTTTTAATAATTATTTAACAAGTAGGTTGATTAGATTGTTGAATGAATACATGGATATGAAAAACTAACTTTGAATCATGAGCGAATGAAAAACTACATATTTCATCATTTACTCTACTCTACTTTCTATTCCATGAGTTTGTTTTTGTTTTTGTTTGTTTTTTTTTTTTTCGCGAAATTCGATATGGTGGTCGATGAATGATTATTTATTTATTTATATATATATGATGAATTCCGCTCCTTTTTCTCCACAATAAGGAAAATTACAATTCCTGAAAAAATCATTTTCATTTGAAGGTATTGAACTCGGATCTATTCGCAAGAGCAAATTGGGTTAACTTTGTGCATGAGTATGTCATCATTTTGGGATCTTTTGTTGCAAACTTCTCTGGAAAGTAGAAATCAGCTATTGTTTATAGCTTTTGATACATTGGTGATCTAAAGAAATCTATTCTTTATTATTATTATTATTATTATTATTTTATGGGATATGATTGTAGGATGTGCATTTCCAATATATTAACTGTAAGTTGCAGCTATCTTTGTTATCTACTAAAAATTTTCAGTAAAATGATTCTTATTCAATGTATAGAATGTGATATTTGTAAAGAAAAACAATTGAGGCAAGAACTTATAATGCATGTTGCATCTTTACAAACAAGTCCATCTGCAAACATGTTAGGATAGAGAATGTTAAAATTTCACCCTACAACAAAAGCAAGGAACTTGTAACATTATGGTTAAGTTGGATTTCTGCCACCAATAACGATGCAGCCTCCGGTGATGGTATACAATCTCAAAATTCAATTTTCTTTATCTTTGTTTTTTTCCCCAAAAAATCCAATTAGATTATTGTTTCATGTACTTGAAGCATTATTAACGCATCGATCAGAAACAAAAAAAAATGAATGAGAATGCCTTATTAACATTATATTTGATAGTATTTAGCAGCAACTGGCAATGAGTATTGGTGCAACTCTTGTGAAAGAGTGCTAGCAGTCAGTAGTGCCAAATCCTCTGTTTGTTGCAACTTAAAAGTAGTCCATAGGGATCCATATGTGCTGATGAGCATAGGACTTGCATGTCATAGTAACACTTGCTCTGTATCGCCTTTGTATTCTTTTTTACGAAAGAATTACCAATGGTGCACTTGGTGTTTTTAGGATTTGGTTCATGAGGGAGAAGAAGTATCTTTTCCATCATAGTTATTGCTAAGTTTGTAATAAAAACTTTATTTGTTTTGTAACAATTGATGATGAAGCTGCACGATAGTAGGTGTGTTGTCAGCTCTGCAGATTTTACCTGTTCCCTGTTCTGCATAGCCTTTGATTGCTTATTTAAAATGTGGGTGCTATATTTTGGTTTTGTAGGTTAGTTTGAGAAAAGTGTTCATAATCAACAATTAATTTGATTTTGAGAGAAGAAAACACACTTTTGAGTAATTCTCAACTGATTTGCCTGAAGCTGGTGCCTCCCTGATGCACCATAACCATTGCATGGTTACCACACCCTACGCATCATGCATTGTTATAAAGAATTAAGCTTTCCACTAAAGTTGAAATAGTACTTACTCACGTAAAGCAACTGGAACATTTCTGAAAAGTCTAAAAACAACGAATCTCTTTTAAACTCTCCCAAAGTCAAGTCTTCACCTAATTAGGATAAAACTCCCACATTCCTACATAAGGGTATTAAAACCAAACATTTACCATATTTCTATTTTTCTAAAATCAATTTAATTATCATTTCCAAACACAGGTTTCAGGAGATACAAAACCAGCCACAAAAATCCTGGAATATGGGTGTCCGATCCTTATGGCCAAATTGAAAAAGAACAATCTATAAACCCGAGAAAAGGGACTCTGTAAGTCCTTGTAAGCATATGACAAAAGTAAAAGTATGTTCTATTAACTAAAATTTTGAATAAGGCGATGTTTATGTTCTATATTTGTATGTGGACTAACATGGCAAATTCTTTTGACAATATGTCACGAAACAAAACCGATCCATCAACCAAACTGTGGTAATAAATATCTATTTTTTTCCTCCCCTGTAATTGTCTTTTTAATGCTTTTCCATTCCAGGAAACTTCGAAGAACATATATTGGAAATTGGATATCCAAGGGATGACACTGGATATAAAAATTCACCTCAATCAGAGTATATTGACCTCCCCCAGTACAGGCGAGCAACACGTGTGTTCGCAGCAACCATTACTCACCAACAGCTTTGATTCTGTTCACTCATCATTACCTCTTAGGTTTGCCACACTATTGACGAGCTGTTCAACATAAAATGTGAAAGGTATGATATGCAAACAAGAAGTGTTGTAGTCTTTAAAGAAAAAAAATACTTTTTTTAAAATTTCAATTGATTGCAACGTGAACACATGCTTAGACGTTTACAGAGACAAGGAATTTAAACATGAAAACATAACCTCATCACCTCCACTGATTAAGGTCTTATCACCTCCACTGATTAAGGCCTTATCACCAATCTCATCACCTCCACTGATTAAGGCCTTATCACCTCCACTGATTGAGACCTTATCACTTCCATTGATTAAGGCCTTATCACCTCCACTGATTGAGGCCACATCACCAACCTCATCACCTCCACTGATTAAGGCCTTATCACCTCCATTGATTAAGGTCTTATCACCAATCTCATCACCTCCACTGATTAAGGCCTTATCACCTCCACTGATTGAGGCCTTATCACTTCCATTGATTAAGGCCTTATCACCTCCACTGATTGAGGCCACAGTTGCTGAGTTACGACGTGTGCTAATATCCTCCTGCAAACTATGCCGGGGTTGGAGGCAAAGTTTGGTTCGAAAATAATGAAGGGCGACATTTGAAATTGGCTTAGTAAAGAGGTCAGCAACTTGGTTAGCAGTGGAGATATGTCAAGTAATAAGTAGACCAAGCACAACGCGTTCACGCACAAAATGATAATCCAATTTGATGTGTTTACTTCGTGCATGGAACGCGGGATTAATTGTCATATGAAGAGCACTAAGGTTGTCGTAGTAGAGTATGGGAGGAGAAGTCATTGTAATGCGAAGATCTTTGAGAATGAAGGTCATCCATGTAAGTTTAGCTGCTGTGTTAGCCATGGCTTGGTACTCTGCTTCAATGTTTGATCGAGAAATTGTATGTTGCTTCTTTGCACACCAAGAGATGAGATTTCCTACAAGGTAGGTACAGTAGCCAGTAGTGGAACGTCTTGTAGTAGGACACCCTGCCCAATCTGCATCTAAAAAAGCAAATAGATTAAGTGTAGTGTTTGAAGAAAAATGTAGTCCTATGTCAATAGTTCCTTTGACATATCATAGAATACGTCAAACCAATTTCAAATGTGCCAAGGTAGGAGCATGCATGAATTGAGATACATAGTTAACACTAAAGGAAGGATCAAGGAGTGTTAGTGTGAGGTACTGTAATGCTCCAACAAGTCCGCGATAGTAACTAGGGTCTTCCATAAGAGTTTCAGTTGATGAAGTTTTTGTCTTAGCTTCGAGAGGTGTACTCATGGGCTTGCAATCTACCATGTTGGATCATTCAAGTATGGTAAGAGCATAGTGTGACTAAGACAGATGAAGACCATTGGAAGTTGGGGAGATTTCTATGCCAAGAAAATGATGAATTGGTCCCAAGTCTTTCATTGCGAATTCACTGCTTAGTAGTTGAATGAAATTTGTAACAAGTAATGGAGCGGATCCTGTGAGCAGTATATCATCTACATAAAGAAGCAAAATTAGTGTTCCATAATCAGAATGAAAAATAAATAAGGAAGGATCTGCTAGACTGCAAAAGAACCCGTATTTAAGGAGAAAGGTACTGAATCGATCAAACCAAGCACGAGGTGCTTGTTTTAAACCATAGAGAGCTCTTTGGAGTTTACAAACATATGTCGGGTGTTGAGGATCCGTCAGTCCTGGAGGTTGTTGCATATATATATCTTCAAAGATTAGGCCATGCAGGAATGCATTTTTTACATCTAACTGACGAATAGGCCACCGCTGAACAAGAGCTACAGTAATGATCATGCGAATTGTTCCTGGTTTGATAACTGGAGAAAATGTTTCAGTGTAGTCTACACCATCAATTTGATGATAGCCTTTTGCAACAAGACGAGCCTTGAGTCGATCTAGAGAACCATCAGGTTCGAGTTTTGATTTGAATACCCATTTAGATCCAATAACGTGCATGTTAGATGTGCGAGGAACAAGTTTCCAGGTCTGGTTTTGATGTAATGCCGCAAGTTCCTCATGCATGGCAGCTTTCCACCCAGGATGTGCCAAGGCAGATCTAATATTGTGTGGCTCACGAGGTACATTGATAGAAGTGGTTGTAATCAAAGCATACTTTGGATTGGGTTTTATCACACCCAGTTTAGACTGAGTGACCATAGAATGGGATATTGGTGTTGAAGAAACTGGATTAAGGTAAGATAACTCTGATGGTTCAGACATGAGTTGTGGAAGCGGCCACTACAAGAAACACCACTTTTAGCAGTGAAAATTTTCATCGCTAAAGGTCAACTTTTCGCAGCTAGAAACTTTTAGCGACGAAACATTTCGTCGCTAAAGTCGTCGCTAAAAGACCGGAGTACAAGGCTTTTATCAGCGAAAAATTCAAATCGTCGCTAATTGAAAGCTTTTTAGCGACGAAAATGTTCATCGCTAAAACAATTCTCCTAGACTTTTTGCAGCGAAAACTTTCACTGCAAAAAAATTTTCAAGACTTTTAGCAGTGAAAAGTTTGTACTTGAAAGGACTTTTAGCGTGAAAAGTTCATTGCGAAAAAAAAAAACCGGGACCTTTAGCAGCGAAAATTTTTACCGCGAAAAAAACTGCCAAGACTTTCAGCAGCGAATATTTTCGTCGCCAAAAAATGTACAGGACTTTTTAGCAGCGAAAGGTTTCGACACCACAAAAACTGCCAAGACTTTTAGCAGCGAAACTTTTCGCCACCACAAAAAATCTAGGACTTTTTAGCAGCGAAACTTTTCGCTGAAAATTTTTTTTTACAAGACTTGTAGCAGCGAACATTTTCGCTGCAAATAATATTTTCCAAAAATTCTAAGAGATTTAACAGCGAAAAGTTTCGCCGCTAAAACAATTTCCAAGAATTTTTAGCAGCGAAAACTTTTGCTGCTAAAAATCGTTCCACTTTTAGCGACGAAAATTTTCGTCGCTAAAAGTCTTTTTTTTTTAAATATACAGCTCAAAATTCCGCATAAAATTCTTGATATACACCTATTAATAACAAATTTCATCATATTCATCCTAATATACACTTGTTATATAATATATTTCATCATATTGACATTCACATCCAGCTAAACCCAAACCCAAACATAAACTACATTCATTCAAACACAAACAATCTTATCCGCATCATATTCATTCACAAATAAATACATATAAACTTAACATAATATATAAATATACAAAAAATCACAAAGATGAAGGCGGAGGTAGTGGGGCATCGGTGGGTAAGTGTGCAGCGAAAGCCTGTAATATCTACATCATCTGTCGCTCATGCTCCACCCGCATCTCCTCCATCATCCTCTCCTGCTCCTCCCTCTGTCTCACCAGATGATCCTCCATCTTCCTCTCCTGCTCCCTCTGCCTCGCCAGATGATCCTTCATCTTCCTCTCCTGCTCCTCCCTCTGCCTAGCTTGCCAGATGATCCTCCATCTTCCTCTCCTGCTCCTCCCTCTACCTCACCAGATGATCCTCCATCTTCCTCTCCTACTCCTCACTCTACCTCGCCAGCTCCTCCATCATCTTCCTCTCCTGCTCCTCCCTCTGCTTGTCCAGCTGCTCTTTGATGTCATCGACGACGACCCGTAGCTGCTGAACCTCTCTCTCTGCGATATCAGCTCGGCGTACGGCGCTGTCGCCAATGACGATGGATCGACTGAAGGCAACTCTAACGGGTGCCATGAGCTTGGCACCATGGCCAAACCCACGTACATATCCAGAACGGGTGCCAAGCACCTGACTCAAGATCTCTGGCTCACTCCGCTGAGTACCATCGGGAGTGGGCTGACTGCGTAAGGTGTTCATCTCCTCCTGTAATGAAAACATATGAATTTTCATAATAAATGACATTATTATAATTTAATGCAATTAAATTTTACAATGTAAGGATTTTTATCTAAATCTCGCTGGCTCTAGGATGTACCCACGATCCCGTCGTCTGCCGACAGTGAGTCCCTTTGTAGAAGTCTACTGGTCTGGGCTCCTGGCCAGTGACGGAATCTCGCTGCGTAATCGAAAGAACAATAGAGTTAATATAAATGCATGGAAAGAATATATAAACGTAATAATTAACAGTTCTTTCTTACCATGTCGTGACGAAGTCGTACGAATGACTTTGAACCAGCTACATGGTTCACTTCTAATTTTCCTCTATTGTCAGAATTTATTTTGCTCCTTTTCTGGAACACATTATTCATAATACGTTGTTATTAATTGTGAATTTAATTATTATGTTAATATATCGTAAATATGTAAATATTACCTGAAAAGAATCAGACGAAAACCTATCACAGAGTATCCGTCGGTCCCCATCGATCCACGTCTTTGCGGTGCGGCTGATTTATGCGGCCTCCTCGTAGCTCACGCTTGCCGCTTGTCTTGTGGTGTAACCTAGTGCGGTAATCCTTGAACCGCTCCTTCATCATGTCGTCGACGGCATGGGAGATGTGCGGAACACTCAAATCAAAGTCAATTTTATCCTGCAGTTTCATAAATAATAGATTAAGGCAATAAATTCATTAAGAAAATAACTTAACCGTAAATGAACATTTATAAAATAAATTTTAATTTACTAAAATTTACCTGAAGGCGCTGACGGATGAGCTGCCGAACATCATCTGTCACGTCTCTCCAATGAGGGGTGGTGGGGGGAATCAGAGATCGGCATAAGACACCGACCTCTGACGTAAACAACATGGCATTGTTCCCAACAGGTCTAATGCAGTCCTGTGGGAACTCTACCGTCACCCTACCCTCACGCGTAAGTCGCTCTAAAAGTAACCCACGCGTGGGTCCACGTCCTCACCGGCTGGTCGACGACGCTGTTGCAACAGAATTATATAAGTCTAAACATAAACAGAAATCATTAAAAGAAATATGTCTAAACTTACATGCAGTGCCTGGTGTATGCTTGACTGAGGGATCAGACGACTACGATGCAATATGCGACGGCGATGCTGGCTCCGTCGCATCACGGGTATAAGGGGTAGATCCAGTGCGCGAACAACGTACTCTCCCACCTGGTGCCATCACTGAATATGTGCAAACTACGAACTTATAAATTTAAACAATGTCAATACAAGTGGAATATACTAAAACATTATACAAGTAGTGTTGATGGTATAATGCATTTGTGCTTATGCTCAGAGAGATGAATAAAATATGATTAGACCATTACACTATAATGCAAGCATAATATAATAAAACTGTAAACTTTAATCTATAACCATTGAAAATTTCATTACATATTGTCATTGTATATTAAATACACATATTTGTTGTAATACGAAATAATTGTGAGGTAAACTATCTGAAGTGCTCCCTGCGTAAGTTATCGTATGCTTCAGAAGTGTATGTCATCCTGTGTGAAGCATTGAACATTTTTATAGCCAACATGAGAGTCACAATAGGAGAAATCTGATCTATCGGGACTCCATTCAGATGCGCAAGTGACAGAGTCGCATCTTTCATATCTCGTTTCCCAAGGTTATATATCTCCATCAGCTCTGAAATTTTTTTAAGATTCTATAATCTTTCGTCTGAGTCGTTGTCGATATATTCCACTCTACACTCATCGACCAGACCGGGTATCTCTATGGCCCTACCAGAAGAAGATAGGACCGAAACGTCCATCTGCAACAGCTGATGAAGTACGTTGCGTGCTTCTGCTATGATCCGATTTGAGGATGACATGATCAGAAATTGTCTCAACTGTAAACGTGAATTATAAACAAGTCAATAAAAGGAATTAATCATGACTTGTAATTTTCACGTATACATGGAATACATAAATTATTTGAATTAAAAAATGACATGTAAATCATGTGTAAATTTAATAATCGTCGTCTATATCACTATCGCTTAGGGCTATTTCTTCTTTACCATCACTATCGCTGATTAGTATTTTCTCCACATAGTCTCCAACATTGTCATCGATGAAACCTGTATCATCTCTAATAATGTCTTGTATTAATGAGGCATCAACATGATCAGGTGGCACATCATCTCTGTCTAATTGCACCACATCAATATCAACACTTGAATCAGTCCCTGTATCCCTAGATGGCATGTCTTCTTGATATGCTTGTTCAACCCTAGACGTGTCATTTCCCCCGTCCTCACTATCTTCAACTTCTAGTACAGGAACGTCAAATACGTTCCTGGGCTTTATTTTCTGCACCACGTGCCAAAAGCCGCCTAACTTAGTGTCAGCGAGGTAAAATACTTGTTTAGCCTGACTGGCGAGGACAAATGGGTCGTCCTTAAACCACTTCCGAGATAAATTTACGCTCGTAAAGTAGTTGTCACTTTGTATTCCCAACTTCTTATTTCCAATGTCCCACCAATCACATCTAAATAAGTACACCCACTTTCTCGTACAATAACTCAGCTCAATAATATCAGTCAAAATGTCATAAAAGTCAATTTCATCCTCCTCATTTGTTCCTTTCACAACTACCTCACTATTTTACGTGGTCCTGTACTTCTCACGTTCTTCAGTGTGGAACCGAATCCCATTTACAATACAACCTGTATATCTAGATACACGTCTATCAGGGCCTCATGGTAGTTTACCCATGCACTAAAAATTCCCCAGATCCTTGCTTTTTGTTGTACTCAATCCATTGCAAAATTTTCTTTCTTAACCGTCATGGCCATGGACTGAAGGGTTGGGATTTGAGGCCCCACTTGTACAATTCAAAACTGACAGCATAAAGGGTACTCTCCAAACTTTCGCCCCGAGCAAAATGCACGATATCCCCTACTCTCTCTATTTCTCTCTCTCCGACAACATAACATAGTTAGCGTGTGCAATGTACTTGTTTGACCTACGCCCTTATTATTTATGCTGAAATCTTCATCTTCCTCTTCTTCTTCCTTTCCTTTCCTTTTTTTTTTTTTTTTTTTTTTGTTTTTTAAGAGAAAGATATATTTCAGCTGTTTTATTTTTTCTTTTTTATCTATGTATCTTATTGGTGTTACCCTTCCCTTTCTATAGCTTGGGGGATGGTTGCATCAAATTTGAGAAAGAGAAAGATGGCTAACTCTGTGAATAAGGCAGACCACTCCGCTATTGAAAACGTTGCATGCTCCTTAACTCATTCTTCAGGTGTGTTTAGTATCCTCCTCAAAACCATCATCAGTTCTTGACGTATCTTACAAGCCTTTTGTAATTATGTGTTCTACGTGTAGCTAAGCTTTATATTCATGGTAGAACTTGATGACGTTTGGCAAATTTTTTTCACATCATAGTATCATGATATTTGTTGATGTGCTTGTATTTCTTGAGAGCTGAGGATTTTGCATTGGATGCTACTAGCGGCTCATTTGGCAATGTGGATTTTGAATCCTGTGGAATCAAGTGGATTTTGCAAACTAGCTTTGAAGTGGAATTTCTAACTAATTTCCAAGGACCTGCATATTTTTTTTTTATGTAAACTACCCAACAAAATTTCCACTAAAACCAATAATCAAATAAATTGGTTCATGATACATCTAAACTGGGACCCATGATCTGTCCTGGTTGTAAGTTAATACCATGTGGCAATCTGTGTTGTTTTATTCTTCAGCCAACTCTGATATTTTCAATATCTCTCACCTTTGGCCCATACATTGGCCATTAAAATGTTATATACATCTAGATCTTGTTGCTAGCTACGTGGTCCTTTTTCTGATGATTGAGTTGTTTGCTATAAACATTCGTTGAACTTAATTCACAACAAACACTTGAGATCTATTTCAGTGGTTCCTAATGCGTTTCAATTCGTTTCTATGTATATTATTTTCCCTTTTTCATTGGGATTTACTAGATCTAGAGATAGGGTCTGCATTTCGGAAGATTAAAATGAGAAAACGTTTTTTCTTTGTGGAAGCAAATAGATCATGTTTTTTTTTTTTTTTTTCACTTCCATTTTTTATTAAAAAAAAATTATTGAGTTGAGATGCTAAGAGATGTGATTTTTGTTTCTGTACACATGGGTTGTAGCCTCTGAAGTGATTTTTGTTTATGTACACATGGGTTTTTGTTTATGTACACATGGGTTGTACCATGTTTCCTTCAGCTATATTAGCATTCATCACGATCTGCCAGAGTATGGAAGTTGTTCTCTAAAAGACTGGGAGTTATTTGATATTATGGTTGTGTATGACGATTGATACACAGGCACTTGGAAATATTACACATGTCATGTATTAAATCAAATTAGACTGACTAAATTGTGGAAGCCACTGTTGCTAAGTTACATTTCAAAAATCAGATTCTTTGAACAATCCTGACCTCTGATTCATTGACACTTGTTTGCGAAATAAGACCATATGGTATTTTTCATTTCTAAATGTCTAGTAAATGTCCATCAATCAAATGTTCAGATAACCAACAAAGCATAATTTTTTATTCATGTTACATCTAAACTAGTACCCAAAATTTAGATGGTTTGATTTGAATTACTTGAACACCATGTATGCAATTTCTGAGAAATTTTTAAGTGCTTGTGTATCATCCATCACGCTTTTCTAGAGTGTGAAACTTTTTTCTCTATTAAAAAAAATTGGGACAATTTGCCCTCGTTTACAGTCCTAGGAGCAATGTAGTTATGAAAAATCGCGATTATTCCAACGTATTACTTTCTAATAAATAAGTAGGCAAAAGGATGTAAACCATCCATCAGTGGAGTTTTTATATGGTTTTGAGACCTTTTTATGGTAACTTGACTGAATATGGAATCGTTTGAGTGTCATTGTAAGGCCCTTTGAAAATTTAATAGTGAAAGGAAGAATGGGATTAGAAAAGAAGAATTTCATCTTTTGTAATGGTGGAATGACAAGGAATGAAGTGCCAAGGAAATTCTTGAGAGGATAGTTTAGTGAGAATTCACTGAAAATGTGCATACGTGTGCAATATCCGAACCATTCATTTGATGGGGACCATGGTGAACATATCTTGGCCCGAAAATCAGGTTGGTCCACTCATTTGTTGGATTAAAATGGACAGTTAAAGAAGATTTAAATAGTTTGTATTTATTTCCATGTGAAGCCCATCCTCCTTTGTGAGTGATGGAATTGAAAGGTTTGTTGAGTTGAATGATGATGCAGATTTTGGATCAAGGCAAAGCCCTTCTTCCTTTGTGAGTGAGATAGTCTTTAGTTATTTATTTTCTTGGCCCGAAAATCAGGTTGGTCCCCTCAATGATCAGGTTGGTCCCCTCAATGGGTGGGCCGCATCGATGAAATCAATCGAAAGCCAATGGTCCTACTCAATGCAGGTGTGTTACCCACCTAGTGAGTCAATGGACCAAATTTTGATGACATGAAATGATCATGGTGCGACCCATATTTTGTGCGGCTGGGATGTCTTAGTAGCATGATGTATTGGCATGAAAGGTGTTGGGCCCTTATGTGATCTTTTCTCATGTTTATGGTCTATATTTATGTATGAAAGATGACTAAGCATGATGTTAGTTTATTTACATGTATGTGTATAGATCAATAGACATTTTACCTATTCAAAAAAATACAAAAACAAACAATGCACCAAACCCAAAAAAATATATTTTGGCTACGGCGCATCTAGATGAATCTCAATCATGCATCATATAGTTTTTTTTTTTAATCAAAAAGGCTAAGAGGGGCAATTATAGATGGAATTTGACCTTCTCCATACCTAACCTCGAGACAAGCTCGACAAAGAATGCCATTGCTAGAATGGCTGAAGCTTATTTGATAGATTTCTCACCTACAACTAGTTGCAAATGCAGTTGTTTGTTTTCCATTGCGTGGCTCAAATGACTATTGGGTCCATCCTATTTTCATGATAGGCAACCTTGTCGGGTGGATTAGATGTTCTAAATATAAATACCCTTTGGTGGGCCCCACAGAGAGCTAGTTGCACGTTTTCTCATCTACAACTAGTTGCATGTGAGAACTTATCCGTAATTAATATCAATTAGGGGTGCAAAGTCGGTTGGGGTCGACGACAACCCAATTGACCCAACCAATAACATGGGTGGGGTTGGTTGAGGTTGGATTGGGCTCGGGGTTAAAAATCCGTGATTTGATCTGGTTGTGTTGGACTGGGCTGAAGTCTCATGCAACCTGACCCAAATGGGGTTGTGCTTATGGGAACCCCATTGGTTTTTTATTTTATTTTTACGTGGTTAGGCCCTAGTTGTATAAGTGGGGCTTATTTTATATCTTATTTTATTTCTATTTTTATGGGAACCCCATCTGGATGGTTCACTGATCCAGATCATCGGTCAGTTTGTATAAGTGGGGCCATGTTTTTAAGGCACACACTTCTTTTTCCCACTTTTGGAAATGAAATAATACCAAGAGATAGAAAACGGCACTGTATGCATCATTAACTAGGCATGTAGTTTTCGCTTTCATAGACTAAATACCTGCAAATTGGAGTTGTTTTGTACTCTAGCAAACAATGATGATTGGCTCAAACCCAAGGCCTCAATCTTGAAACATGTCTTGTCTCCAATTGAGCTATGGGCTTGAATCTGAAGTGTACATTTTGGCATGGATGAACTTGAATTGAACCATCCATATCGTAGGAACACCGTGGATAGATTGAAATCTCAAATTCAGATTGTTTTGGTTATTGTAGAGTTTGATTAATAGACATTTTTTTTGCTGAATTTTGATCATTGTACTACATTTCAACCATCTATTATACTTCCAATGATCTGAAGTTGGAAGATCAAATTAGTGTATATTTTAGTTATGATATATCAAATTAGTGTAGAGTTAATGTGATCCATTTCAATTTAGCTTCACCAATCTCACATACGTATGTCTTAGCATGTGTGTCCATATATAGTCAAGACATGTTCTTGTATAAATGATAGTACACAACTACACATTATCCACAAATACATAATCCACAAATACTACACAAGGGATTTATATATATATATCTTACTACATATAGATTGTCACACCATTTTAATCCTTGGTTTTCAATGACAGATGGGGTCCATTGTCCAATAATCCAAACTCATGCATGTTTGTCCCAACAGCAGATGGACTACGCCCAACAATCTCCTCGATATGACAATCCCAACCTATCAATTTCTGGCTTCTATATAAAAGGTTACGTTGTCTTCTCTCACTCATCTACTATTTCATGTTATAAAATTTTCAAGTAAATTGTACGAGGTTTACAGTAATCTTGGAGATTAGAAAATTTCTAAGTATGTGTATTTCAGTATGTGCCTACCTTATTTTTAAATGTATTTGCTCGATATTGATGGAGCAGACCCGGATGTGCGTCGGAGCTATTTGGAAGAGCGGGGGTCCGTGGAAGGTGGGAACCGCTGTTATGACCATGATGAAGCTGTCCATTTCCTATGGACAACATTGGAAGGGCCTGGCCATTTGGACAGGCCGTATTTATGTATTTGCTCGAGATTAATGGAGCAGACCCGGATGTGCGTCGGAGTTATCCGGATGAGCGGGGGTCCCTGGAAGGTGGGAATCGTTGTTATGACCATGATGAAGCTGTCCATTTTCTATGGACAGCATTGGAAGGGCCTAGCCATTTGGACAGGCTGTGTTTATGGATTTGCTCGAGATTAATGGAGCAGACCCGGATGTGCGTCGGAGCTATCCGGATGAGCGGGGGTCCCTGGAAGGTGGAAACCGCTGTTATGACCATGATGAAGCTGTCCATTTCCTATGGACAGCATTGGAAGGGCCTGGCCATTTGGACATGCCGTGTTTATGTCTGTATTTGCAGGTACCACACCCTTAACCTAAATCTATAACCCAAGCTAAACCTATACTTATAACTTAATCCTATTCTCAAATCCCTAAACCTAACCTACACTTAGACCTTAACCTTAATCTATAACCGATTCTCAAATCCAACACCTATGACCTAAAACCCTAACCTATAACTTATAACCTAAAGCTATAACCTATAACCTAACATTAACCTAAACCTAAAACCTAAACCTAAACCTTAACCTATAACCTAAAACCTTAACCTTAACCTATAACCTAAAACTTAAACCTATAACCTTAACCTATAACCTAAACTTATAACATTAACCTTATCCTAAAACCAAAACCAAAACCTATAACCTAAACCTAAACCTATACCTAAATATTAACCTATTCTCAAATCCCTAAACCTAAACCTACACCTAATCCCAATCTTAACTCCCTAACCTAAACCTAAGCCGAAACATGAAAACCCAAGCCTAAACCTGATCCCGAACCCCAACCCGATTTTCTAAACCTAAACATTAAGCTATTCTCAAATCCTTAAACCTAAACCTACACCAAATCCCAATCTCAACTCCCTAACCTAAACCTAAGCCTGAACTTGAAAATTCAAACCTAAACCCGATCCCGAACCTATATCCCAGGATTGCTATATGGAGTCTGTTTGGCACGCTTGGCCAATCTCGGGATTAAACCTTCCCATCCCTTCCAATCCCTCGACCCAAACATGTCCCAGGCAAATTTGAACGGATTAGGGTGGAGCTGGATGGGATTTAAAGGTAGTGATAGTGTTGTCAGTGGATTGTCTTAAGATCTATGAGATTGCTATATCCCGAGATAAGATCACCCAGTCTGTTTGGCACATGACCAATCCCGGATTTAACTTCCAATCCCTTTCAATACCATCCAATCCCTTCCAATCAGTCTGGCCAAATGGGCCCTAAATGTATTCTCAAAACCCTAAACCTAAACCTACACCTAATCCCAATCTCAACTCCTTAACTTAAACCTAAACCTAAACATTAAAACCAAAGCCTAAACCCGATCCCGATTCTGAACCCAATTTCCTAAACCTAAAACCTAAATGTATTCTCAAATCCCCAAACCTAAACCTACACCTAATCCTAATCTCAACTCCCTAACCTAAACCTAATCCTAAACTTGAAAACCCAAATCTAAACCCGATCCTAATCCGAACCCGATTTCCTAAACCTAGAGCTTAACCTATTCTCAATTCACTAAAGCTATAACCTATAACCTAACTTAAACCTAAACCTATAACCGACACTTATAACCTAAACCTAAACCTAAAACCTTAACCTAAACTTAACCTATAATCCATAACATAAACCTAAACCTAAAACCTAAATGTATTCTCAAATCCCTAAACCTAAACCTACACCTAATCCCAATCTCAACTCCCTAACCTAAACCTAAACCTAAACTTGAAAACCCAAGCCTATACCCGATCCCGAACCCGAACTCGATTTCTAAAGCTAAACCTTAACTGTTCTCAACCCCGAAGCTATAACCTATAACCTATAACCTAAACCTATAACCTTAACCTATAACCTTAACATAAACCAAAACCTAAACCAGTAACCTAAACCAAAACCTATAACCTTAACCTAAACCAAAACCTCAGTAACCTAAACCTAAACCTAAACTTATAACCTTAACCTAAACCTAAAACCAAAACTTAAACCTATAACCTAAACCTATAAATTAAAAGTTAGACCTAAACCTAATCCTAAACCTATAACCTAAACCAAAAGCTATAACCTTAACCTAAACAAAACCTATAACTCGACACCTAAACTTATAACCTTAACCTAAACCTAAAACCAAAACTTAAACCTATAAGCTAAAACCTAAACCTATAAGCTAAAACCTATACCTAAACCTTAACATATAACCTATAACCTATAACTTATAACCTATAACCTATAACCTATAACCTAAACCTATAACCTTAACCTATAACCTTAACATAAACCAAAAACTAAACCTTAACCAAAACCTATAACCTTAACCTAAACAAAACCTTAACTTATAACCTTAACCTAAACCTAAAACCAAAACCTAAACCATAACCTAAACCTATAAACTATAACCTAAACCTAAACCTAAACCTAAACCTATAACCTAAACCAAAACCTATAACCTTAACCTAAACAAAACCTATAACCTAAACCTTAACCTATAACCTATAACCTAAACTTATAACCTTGCCCAAAACCTATAACCTAAACCTATAAGCTAAAACCTAAACCTAAACCTAAAACCTAAATGTATTCTCAAATCCCTAAACCTAAACCTAATCCCAATCCCAATCTCAACTCCCAACCTAAACCTAAACCTAAACTTCAAAACCCAATCTCGAACCCGAACTCGATTTCCTAAACCTAAACCTAAAACCAAAACCTAAACCTACACCAAATCCCAATCTCATTCCCTAACTTAAACCTAAACCTAAACATGAAAACCCAAGCCTAAACCCGATCCCGAACCCGAACCCGATTTCCTAAACCTAAACTTTAACCTTAACCTATTCTCAAATCCCTAAACCTAAACCTACACCAAATCCCAATCTCAACTCCCTAACCTAAACCTAAACCTAAACATGAAAACCCAAGCCTAAACCCGATCCAGTAACCCGAACCCGATTTTCTAAACCTAAACCTTTACCTATTTTCAAATTCCTCAACCTAAACCTACACCAAATCTATAACCTATAACCTAAACCTAAAATCAAAACCAAAACCTATAACCTAAAACCTAAACCTAAAACCTAAATCCTAAATGTATTCTCAAATCCCTAAACCTAAACCTACACCAAATCCTAATCATAACTCCCTAACCTAAACCTAAACCTAATCTGGAAAACCCAAACCTAAACCCGATCCCGAACCCGAGCCCAGTTTCTAAACCTAAACCTTAACCTATTCTCAATTCCCAAAGCTATAACCTATAACCTATAACCGAAACCTAAACCTAAACTTAACCTATAACCTTAACCTAAACCCAAAATCAAAACCTTAACCTAAACCAAAGCTTATAACCTTAACCTAAACCAAAACTCAGAACCTAAACCTTAACCTAAGCTTATAACCTTAACCTAAACCTAAAACTAGAACCTAAACCTATAACTTATAACCTAAACCTATAAACTAAAACCTAAACCTAAACCTATAACCTAAACCTAAAACCTATAACCTCAACCTAAACAAAAACCTATAAACTAAAACCTAAACCTAAACCTATAACCTAAACCAAAACCTATAACCTCAACCTAAACAAAAACCTATAACCTAAACCTTAACCTATAACCTATAACCTAAACTTATAACCTTAACCTAAACCTAAAACCAAAACCAAAACCTATATGCTAAAACCTATACCTAAACCTTAACCTATTCTCAAATCCCTAAACCTAAACCTACACCTAATCCTAATCTCAACTCCCTAACCTAAACCTAAACCTAAACTTGAAAACCCAAGCCTAAACCCGAACCCGATTTCCTAAACCTAAACCTTAACCTTAACCTATTCTCAAATCCCTAAACCTAAACCTACACCAAATCCCAATCTCAACTCCCTAACCTAAACCTAAACCTAAACTTGAAAACCCAAGCTTAAACCCGATCCGAACCCGAACCCGATTTCTAAACCTAAACCTTTACCTATTTTCAAATCCCTAAACCTAAACCTACACCAAATCATAATCTCAACTCCTAACCTAAACCTAAACCCGAACTTGAAAACCCAAACCTAAACCCGATCCCGAACCCGAACCCAGTTTCCTAAACCTAAACCATAACCTATTCTCAATTCCCAAAGCTATAACCTATAACCTATAACCTAAACCTAAACCTAAACCTAACCTTAACCTATAACCTAAACCTAAAACCAAAACCAAAACCTATAACCTAAACCTATAAGCTAAAACCTAAACCTAAAACCTATAACCTAAATGTATTCTTAAATCCCTCAACCTAAACCTATACCAAATCCTAATCTCAACTCCCTAACCTAAACCTAAACCTAAACTTGAAAACCCAAACCTCAACTCGATCTCGAACCCGAACCCAGTTTCCTAAACCTAAACCTTAACCTATTCTCAATTCCCAAAGCTATAACCCATAACTTAAACCTAAATCGAACCTAAACTTATAACCTTAACCTAAACCTAAAACCAAAACCTAAACTCAGTAACCTAAACTTATAACTATAACCTAAACCTATAACCCATAACCTATAACCTAACAGTAACCTAAACCTAAAACCTAAACCTTAACCTATAACCTAAAACCTAAACCTAAATGTATTCTCAAATCCCTAAACCTAAACCTACACCTAATCCTAATCTCAACTCCCTAACCTTAACCTAAGCTTAAACTTGAAACCCAAACCTAAACCCGATTTCCTAAACCTAAACCCTAAACCCTAAACCTATTCTCAAATCCCAAAACCTGTACTTATAACCTAAACCTAAACTTAAACCTAAACCTAAACCTAAACCTAAACCTGGAGGAGCTGGCGAGGCAGAGGGAGGAGCAGGAGAGGAGGATAGAGGATCAGCTCGCGAGGCAGAAGAGGATGGAGGAGGAGTTGGTGACGCAGAGGGAGGAGCATGAGATGAGGATGCAGGAGATGCGGGTGGAGCATGAGCGACGGATGACGAAGATGTTTCAGGCTTTCGCTACACACGTACCCACCGATGCCCCACCACCTCCGTCTTTATCTTTGTGATTATTTATTTATTTGTTTATGTTAAATTTATATATATTTATGCGTGAATGAATGTGATGCAGATAAGATTGTTTGTGTTTGGATGAATGTAGTTTATGTAGTTTGGGTTTAGATGGATGTGAATGTGAATATGATGAAATGTGTATATCAGGATGAATATGAAGGAATATATTGTTAACAGCTGTATATCAGGAATTTTGTATGGATTTTGAGCTAGATTATTTTTTTTTTAAAAGAAACTTTTGGCAACGCAAATTTTCGTAGCTAAAAGATATGGTAGTTTATTTTTAGCGAAACGTTTCGCTGCTAAAAGTCTTGTACAGTACAAGACTATTAGCAGCGAAAATTTTTGCTGCTAAAAACAGAAAGATTTTTTAATTTTTTAGTGACGAACAGTTTCGCCACTAAAAGTGTACGTAGTTTGGGTTTAAATGGATGTGAATGTGAATATGATGAAATGTGTATATCAAAATGAATATGATAGAATATATTGTTAACAGGTGTATATCAGGAATTTTGTACGGATTTTGAGCTAGGTTATTTTTTTTTTAAGAAACTTTCGGCGACGAAAGGTTTCGTTGCTAAAAGATACGTTAGTTTATTTTTAGCAGCGAAAATTTTCACTGTTAAAAATAGAAAGATTTTTAATTTTTTAGCGACGAACCGTTTCGCCGCTAAAAATGAATGTAGTTTGGGTTTAGATGGATGTGAATGTGAATGTAAATATGATGAAATGTGTACATCGGGATGAATATGATGAAATATATTATTAAAGTAGTTATCAGGAATTTTGTACGGATTTTGAGCTAGATTATTTTTTAAAGAAGAAACTTTTGAGTTAGATTATTTGTAGCGTAAACGTTTATTCTTGAAAGTCTTGTACAAGATAAGACTTTTAGCAAATGAGACTTTTTTCACGCTAAAAATGTAAAAGTTTTTATATTTTTTAGCGACGAACAGTTTCGCCGCTAAAAGTTTCTGTTGTTTGATGTGAATGTGCATATGATGAAATGTGTATATCAGGATGAATATGATGGAATATATTGTTAACAGGTGTATATCAGGAATTTTCTACGTATTTTGAACTGGAATAATTTTTTTAAAAAAGAAACTTTTGGCGACGAAATGTTTCGTCGCTAAAAGATATAGTAGTTTAGTTTTAGCAGCGAAAATTGTCGCTGCTAAAAGTCTTGTACAATACAAGACTTTAGCAACGAAAATTGTCGCCGCTAAAAGCCTTGTACAGTATAAAACTTTTAGCAGCGAAACGTATCACCGCTAAAAGTTTAAGACAATGTTTAGAGTCTTTTGCGACGAACAGTTTCGTCGCTAAAAGTCTCAGACAGTATTTTTAGCTGCGATAATGTTCGCAGCTAAAAGAAATTTATTCCACATCGACGTAAAATGTTTGGAGCATTTAACGGCGAAAACTTTCGTCGCTAAAAGTCTAATGCACTAGGTTTAGCTACGAAACGTTTCGTCGCTAAAAGTTTTGTCGCTAAAATCTCACTTTTAGCGATGAAAATTTATTTCGTCGCTAAAAGTGGCTTTTGGCGACGAAAATGAATTTCGTTGCTAAAAGTTTCATCGCTAAAAACCCCGTTTTTTGTAGTGGGCGTTGGTTGAGACTCGTTCGGTGGAGGTGTTTTAGGTAGAGCCGAATTATGATTGTGGGTAAGCATATCGGAAGTCTCTGAAAGGGAGAATGGAAAATCTGGTAGGTCAGTGGAACTGGGATGGTGGGATGGTGGGGTTGGATGATGGATGTCTGTTCCTGGAAAGGGACTCAAACAAGGTGGTGTTGAAGATGCCAAAGACGGTCTAACAGGGAAGCGCATGTCAGTGTGTGGTAACCAAGAATCAAAGATGCTAATGACTTGTGGCTTAGTAGATGTGATGCGAGAAGTGTTAGCAGTCTTATAAGGAAAGACTAACTCATCAAAAACAACATGCCAAGAGATAAAAAAAAATTTACTTAAAGGATGAAAGCACTTGTATCCCTTGTGTTTATCACTGTAGCCTACAAAAATACAGAGAATTGTTTTTGGATCAAACTTGTGATGTCGTGTGTCCCAAGTGTAAGGAAAACATTTAGAGCCAAAGGTACGAAGTGAAGAGTAAATAGGATGAGCTCCATGCAGCGCAAAATATGGGGTTTCAAAATTAAGGGCAGATGTAGGCAGTCGATTCATAAGGTAGACAGCAGTAGTGAAAGCTTCTACCCATAGAAATAAAGGAGCAACACAATGAAATAATATAGTCATACATAGCTCTCTTATAGTCCTGTGTCCTCTTTCAACTATACTAGTCTGCTCAGGTGTATACAGGGAAGATATCTGATGAATAATGCATGTGGAAAGAAAGTGAGTTGAAAGTTTGGAGTTGATGAACTCACCGCCTCCATTTGAATGGAAAATTTTAATTCGTTTGTTGAGCTGCTTGACAAAGTATTTTTCAAATTCCAAGTATGCATTAAAAAAATCAGATTTATGACGTACGGAAATAATCCATGTATATTTAGAGAAGTCATCAACCAAACAAGCATAATATCTGAATTTTGCAATAGATAAAACAGGAGCGGGTCCCCATAAATCACAATGAATTTAAAAAAATAAAAATACTAGAACTTGAATGTTTAGAACAAGAGAAAGGTAAACGACTAAGCTTCCCTAATTGACAACTATCACAAAGATGTTGAGATTTTGTTGCCCCTAAAAGATCAATTAGCCCCTTATTTTTTAATAACTGTAAAGCCGAAGACTGATGGTGGCCTAAGCGTTGGTGCCAAACTTCTGCAATGCCGGATTTGAAGCGATGAGAAAAATATAGTTCTGGCAAAGATGGTAGAACATAAAGATCACCACTGCGTCTCCCTATTATCATTGGTTGTCCTGTTTCCCGATCCTTAATACAAAAATCAGTGTTAGAAAATTCACAATTAACAGGAAATTGATTAGTTAACTGACTTACAGAAAGTAAATTATTTTTTAAATATGGAATTAGCAAGACATCATGTAGAGGTAAAGCAGATTTTTTTTGTTTTATACACAAGTTACCAATTGCAAGAATTGGCAAGGAAGATCCATCGCCAATTAGAACTGTGTCAGTACCAGAATATTTACGAATATTGGTTAACATACCTGGCTTACCTATCATATGATTGGAAGCTCTAGTGTCTGTTGTCCATTTTGTATTTGCGATGGTATTGTCCAAGGTAAGTGCTGCAAGTGCTTGTGGGATTTCATCACGATGAGTAAATTTTTTGGGTACCCACCAGCAGATCTTTGGAACATGACCCATTATCCCACAGTATTGACACTGTTGGTCACGGTATTTGTCCCTCTCTGTAGGAGTCATGCGACGCTCACCTGGTGGTGGAGGACGGCGCTGTGAATTGGCAAAAGGAGGGTTATTTGTGTAGCTCCGATTGGAGTCCTTATGTTGTTGTTGTTGTGCCTGGAATCCACGCCCACTGGATGTGAACTTCTGTGGGGTTCCACGATAGCTTGAGGAAGTTTGCTGAGATCGTTGCTGCTGCTGACCATAGAATGCCATTTGATGAGTGTGAGATCGTTGCTGCTCTAACCATAGTCTTGGCATATTGCTGTGTAGATTTTCTTTTGTACATTGTTCAAAAAACTTGTGGCCTGACTAAAAGCTTGGCTGAGTTGACCTGTTTAAATAGCTGGCAAAACATTCCAGGTTGATGATTTGGAGTATTAGTAGTTTCAACCCAGCAAGTTTCTGGCTTGTTGAAACTGAAGAGAAACTTTCAGTTTCTTATGGGAATTGCCGGCATTTTGTTTGGTATCATCTTTTTGTTGATTCCGTTAACTCCTTTACTGCTTCTAACAAAAGGAAAACCCAATCAAAATTGGTGAATGGCTGTATTATTGGTTTATGCTGGCTTGTAATGGAAAGGTCCCCTTCATGGTTACACTTGTAATCTATTTTCTCTTTCTGTACCAATTTCTTCTGACCGAGATTTATGAATGTTGTAGAGGCATCCGAACCAATGGAAACAGATTTCATGTCCCAAATCATGGTATTGTTTTTTCTCTTGACCATTCAATTTCTTTGATACAATGTTCCCGCTACTCCAATATATGTTTATTTATTTATTTTGTTCTTTTTGGTAGCAGAGGTAGCTTGTTGGATTCTTTTGATTACACAACTAATTCAAAGTATTTGTTAGAGTCAGAACCTACATTGAATAATTTGATTACACATTGGATTGCAAAGATATGGACTGCGAAAACGATCAGTCCAACAGTGTCATCTATGTTCAACAAGCTAATGCATGAAGTGGCTTGATGAGAGGTTTACCAGTTCGATTGTCTCCATTTCATTCAACGGTGTGGCCAATCTAGGAGTGGACCACATTAAGGATTTTTATTATTTTTATGTATTCAAGACCATTTTTAACTTATTGTTGTAAATATTATATATTTTTATTTTAAAGTAATATAATTCTTGTTTAATATTCATTTTTAATTGTACCCTAACATTTTTTTAGGTTTCAAATATTAAAAAATACAGGTTCCAACCGGAAAAAAAAGTGGCTTTTTGCCGTGGGTTGCACGGCTTTTAACAGCGCTTCTCAAACCTTTGTCGTGCTATGGAAGACGTTTATCGACAATAGGACAAACTTTTACTAATGTTTTTAATGTTCCTAGGCTCTTTTTCAGTGATTACTGGTGGCCAGCAATGGTGTTTTAGAAGACTATTATTAGTGTTTGGACAGACTTTTGCCAGTCCTTTTTTAGCTTCTCTAGATGCTTTTTCAGTGATTACCAGTGGCCAGTAGATGCGCCGGAAAAAGGAGAATGGGAGCCAAAAAAGTCTACTCAATCATGGTGGCCAAAAAAAGTGCCAGTAAATGATGATGAGTAAAACTTTTGCCGACGCACCCTTTTTTCAACACTTATTTGTGTACCAATAAAGCTTTTTCCCAGGCTATTTTTGACCTTTACTGGCACTTTTAACTGCCGATAAAAGTCAAAAAAAAAAAAAAAAAAAAAAGACTGCCGATAAAAGTCATTTTTAATGTAATGAATTTAAAAATCAATTTCAAACCCCAAAGAAAAAATGCGAAGAAGGATTTGGAGGTAATGACAAGATGCATCATAAAAATTAGGGAAGAAAACCATAATCGTCTATTCATCAGGTAGGTTACTTGTAACGCTCCGGTTTTTTGGAACCCGAGTGTTAACCTATAAAATTTAGTGTAAATACGAACCACTTATCGTTACTCAAAGTTAATAGCAACGAAGCTAGAGTAAACCATGCATTGTATAAAAGCATTCTAACCATAATAAAAATTCAAATGTAGCGCCCATACAGGACTTATATACCCCTCAAATAACAAAGTTCATTAATTTAAAAGCAGGAATCTATCATCTAATGGTGGAGCTCAATATGGGCTGCAGGGACCCCGTCTAGCTCTTCAGCTAACCGATCTGCTTTAGCAACCCAGTAAACAGCATTGGCTCGCTCTACACCTGTATCAACTGATATGGTTTGATAATGTCAATGACTGTCATAGTGAGGAGCACCCTCTAAGATTACACACTCATTATCCATAAATCGCAATATATGAGAAGAAACATATTAAACGACACAATTTGAAATCATAATCATGTATTCAGAAATAAGTTAGTCAATATAATCTCAATATCAAGGAAATGTAATAGAAATCGTGACGCAAGGGGACATGTCCAGATAGTTGAATAATCAATCTTACAAACTCTATAAAATGACTAATAAATCAAGCTTTAAACCTCTACTTCACTCGAAAATCATATCGTACGTGAACACCGCAAGATGGCTAAAAAATCGCAAAGCGAACTCCCGCTCCACTTGGAAATCACGATATGACTGAACACCGCAAGGTGAAGAGAGAACAACATACAAACATCTACTTCACCCGAAAATCATATCGTATGTTAACACCGCAAGACGACTAGGAAATCGCTAAGCGAACACTCGCTCCACTCGAAAATCATAATACGACTGAACACCGAAAGATGAAAAGATAAGCAACATACAAACTCTAGATCACCCGAAAATTATATCGTACGTGAACACTACAAGATGGTTAGGAAATCGCTAAGAGAACACCCGCTACACCCGTAAATCACAATACGACTGAACACCGCAAGATGACCAGAAAATAACAAGATATACAAATATAACCATCAAGCCACAAAATGGGCACCAATAATCCATCAAAGCCACGAAGGGCAAATAAACGATCCAAGCCACGTAGGGCAAATGTGCGGTTCAAGTCATGTAAGGCAAGGTGTGATCCAAGTCATGTAAGGCGACCATGACAAGTCTCATTCAATCCATCAGATGATCGCAATGACAATCATACAATTAATTAACATGTGTACAACTAAAGATAGTATATTATCATCAATCATTTATGCTTACCAAAATTAAAGAGATATATTCACTATCTAACACAGGAATCACATGCGCAACAAATTAACATATTTATATATCGAGGTAAATACTTAATGAGAGAAATCATATCATCATCTATGTCTAGATTGACGAATTTAAGTGGAAAGCTCAAAGGGTGAGTCCTCACCTTGAATGAATGTTCCCCTTGATTTGAGATGTTCTTACGAGGTGGATGTAAAGATCCTAAAATTCAAGTATAAATTTAATCTTCTAATTCCAACTTATATATAGTCTGATAGTTATATAAACCTCATTTTCTATTTACTTGTTTGGACAGGTTGAAGGAAGAAATGTCTTCTAAGGTAAACAGTTGCTGGTTGTACCTAGATGAAATGTTACAAGACACCAGTAGTCACGATCGAGTCGACTTGGTTGGGATTTTCAACTAACAACTAGTTAGTTTGGTTTTAAGTAGTTTACTAACTGCAGGGTTAGATTATTGATCTCCTGGATCTGATGCCTCCCAAATCATCCTCAGATGACTCTAGCATCGAGTTAGCTTGACTTAGTTGGGAAACTGGGCGAGTCAACTCGCCACCGAGTTGAGGGGATACAAACTACCGAATGTAGAGTCTCGACCTGATCAGCGATCGATTTGAGTGGCTGAGAGGGTTTGGACGAGGAGTCCTGACCCGAGTTCGTCGAAATCAGGGACACAATCCTGGCCCAAACTCAGTTCGCTGGTAGCCTTAGGATTTGACTCAGTTAGCACGTTGGATTGAGTCACTAACGGATTGAAATAAAATGGTGACATGAAGGAGTTTTATCCTCATACCTGTACTGGAGCGTGACTGTTTGCCGGTAACAAGAGGGTTTGGTTTTGACTGGCTTGAGTCGAGTCCGAGGACTGTGACTCTGCGCTGGACTGAGTTGAACAGAGGAAGCTGATTCCAATCTTGTTTTCCAACACCGTCGAGTCGGAAGGCCAGTGCAGGTTCGGTACTAGAGAAGATGAACTGATTAACCTTCCAAGTGGTCAGCCGGAGGCGTTCCTGGGGACATCATTCCAGCGTACTGAGCTGGGTGTAGCTTTATTTTTTAAATGGCTGGGAAATAGTTGGGTTACCTGGCGGTTTGGAGAGATGGAACGGACTATTTTCCGAACCCGATTAGAGTTAGGGATTTATCCTGAAATGTAGATTTGGGTTGGGTCGGAGAGCTAATGACTCGCTAGTGACTCGATGATGAAGAATCGAATGAAGCAGCGGTCCGTTACCTGCGGTTTCTAACTGATTGAAGGGGTTCTATAGCTGGTTGGGTTCTTCTGTCCCATGACTGATAGTGGTTGCTGGAGACGACTGGTTGCTGGCGCCGACGTGATTCACCGAGTCCGTAACTGAGTCAATGCAGAGTTGGAGGTCTGCAATTGAGTGGGAGCAAACCTCAGATCAAGCTAGCTGCTGGTCGAAGGGGCTCTCTCTCTCTCTCTCTCTCTCTCTCTCTCTCTCTCTCTCTCTCTCTCTCTCTCTCTCTCTCTCTCTCTCTCTCTCTCTCTCTCTCTTGGTAGGAAAATGAGCCAGGGTCTGATATTGACTCACTGGCTGGGTGGCTGAATCGAGTTGCTAACAAGCATGCAACCCGCTCCAGCAGCCACTCTCTCTCTCTCTCTCTCTCTCTCTCTCTCTCTCTCTCTCTCTCTCTCTCTCTCTCTCTCTCTCTCTCTCTCTCTCTCTCTCTCTCTCTCTCTCTCTCTCTCTCTCGCTCTCTCTCTCTCTCTTACTATTCCTTTCCTTTTCTTTTTTCCTTGGGATTTGCCCTAACAAAAAGGTTGTTTATAGCCTCTCAGTTGTTTGGGAGGATAGGCCACTAATCCCTAGGATTAGTCGCAGCTTTGCGATTCTAACTCAAACAAGAGCTCAGTTGATTATCGGACACATGCGCATTTTGGTTCGGATGTAGTTAAGCTAGCTTGCATGGTCAGAATCCATCATTACAGAGGGTCATCTGATGCCAGGGGCCACCAACTAGACGACTTAGATCAGAAGGTGGGGCTCACTAGAGAATGGTGGGTTCTTTCAGCCAACGGAGAAGATGACCCAACCGTTAATGGCGGGTCATCGTTGGATGGCTGATCCGATGATCAGAGGCGAATGGACAGCGTGGATAGGTCCCACGATCATCGTGGGGGCCACCAAATGGACGGCCATTAACATCTCTTAATCGTTTGGCTTCAACAGCAACAGTGGGAGAGAGCCTCAAGCATAGCCAAGGGAAGCCCTACCTTGAAGGGCTGGGATTTGTTGAGGTGAAGGGCTGAGATCGCGTGAAGAGGTTTCACGCGGATCGCCAACGTGCAAAGGCAAGAAAAACAAAACTTTCTGTTTTTGGAAAGAGATTGGTTGCACACAGCCTTCTTGCGCCCACGATTGTGCATCCGTACGTAGGGTAGCACGCATAAAACTCTGGATTTTTGGTTAAAATCTCCCGTTCTTCCAGATGGACGGTTCAGATCGATCCTAAAGGCAACAGAGGTGGGCCACAAATCAAACAAATGGATGGCTATTCATCGTTCAAAAATGCGCTGGGCGCAGCGAAAAGTAAGAAGAAGGAATTTCCTTCTTTTGGAAACGGTTGGGTCAAACCCGGTCTGACCGTGTAACCATTTTGGTGCACCTCGGCTGTGCACGATACATGCACGCGCATCACCTCAAGTGGCATCCACCATGATGAATCCAGTAAATCCACTCCTTTCATCTGTATTTTCAACCCCTATTAGGGCTCAGTCCAAAGAATAAGGCAGATCCAAGTCTTAGATGGGCCTTATCATCAAGAGTATGGCCATTAAGTGCTAATTATCATTGATTCGAGGTAGTATGTGGTCCACACCCATGATCAGAACTATTCATCTAGCTAGTGAGCCACCTAGGGCCACTATTGATGTTATTTTAACCAGATGCGTCACACAACGTTTGCTTTTAGGCTCAAACTATGATTTCCATCCATCCGACGGGTAGATTGCATCTGAATGTGTCCATTGGTAGTTATAAGGATTTGTAGTCCACTTTAGAGGAACTCGGCCTTATATCTCAATTGACCGCATGATCGTGAGTTTGAATGGACGGATTTCCTCAACACAAATTGTTAGTGGTCCACCAAGATGTTTACATGAAATGTAGCCCATCCATCAGCCCCAACAGCTTAATATGGGCCACTAATCTAGTTATAAGGAAAATCCACAGCTGAAGTGGGCCTTATCTGATGGTTTCGTGTTCCATCTAGTGATAGTTGACAATCCAACGGTCGGATCATGTCCATACTAGTTCTTAACATCCTTAGACGTCCTCAGGCTAATCTAGATACACTTACTCTGATAGCTCCAAAGCCCAATGACTATATTGTTTACTAAGTATCCAAGTTGCCTCATAGAAAGTGGTGGGTCTGATGAACGGTGAGTTTTGATGATTCAGTTTTGATGTCAAAGATGGGTGGTTTGATCTATCTATCAAGGTGATTGAAACCCTAAAATAGACATCTCTTGTGGTGTGATGCTGTTCACTCTCCAAGTATAGGGTTGTGATGTAGTAATAATCTCGGTAAGACCGAGGTCGAATCCATAGGGACTGAAACCTGTACGTAATCTGAAGTTAACCAGAACTAGAACTAGCCTTATATGAAATCTAAATCAAATAATTTTTGAGGAATAATAGTGAAATAGTAATGTAAAACTTAAGAAAATTCAAAGGAATGGAACTAGGGATTCAGAGGATCCACTTGTAGAGATCAGGAAGATCTTATGCCTGCTTCACAAATCATGGAAATTAACTGAACTGACATTGATATAATTTTCAAGAGATGAAAGGTGTATGAATTAGAATGGATTCCATCACCAAACCATGCCCAAGAGACAAGGCTAACAACAGAATTAAACTAATTACCAACCACATCAACATGCTATGAAAATCAAGAAAAGGGGACCGTCATCCGACCATGCCCAGGAGACGATGGTGAACAACAGGGCTTCCTGATGTCATAAGCATAAAGAGAAAAAGAACATGCTCAAAGCCATCGCAGACCCATTGTAATTTCAGTCACAACAGACCATTAAAGACTAAAAACATATTCCCATAATAAAACAAATATCAAATTCAATTCATAATTAAAACCAAATTAAAAACATAAAATTGAATCTCCCATCCCACTACAAGCTTCACCTCTTAGCCCTAGCTAAGAGGTTTAGCCTAGCATAGATAGGCTATACATCTTAGAAAAATAAATAAGAAAAACTATGAAAAAAAACACTACCAGTTATTTTCTCTCTCTGCTTCCCGTTAAAACCCAAACCAAGCTCCCTGCTCTGCTGCTGTAGTTGATACCTTTCTCTCTCTCTTTTCTTCTCTTTTATAGGCAAGGACGGTGGATGGCTGGCGTCGGTGCGTCAGCCTCTCTTTCGCAGTCTGATTGCTACAGAGTCGGACTCCCCGTTTTACGCAGAAAAACCTCAAACCAACTTGCGTTCGGTGGATTTTCAGGATGGCTGTACAGCCTGTTGTTTGGAATGTGGCATCGTGGATGGGGTTGGCTCCACCTTTTGCATCCTTCGGACGGTCTGGATCATGGATCCAAACAACGCCATAGTCACACAACAGCCCGTAAAAGCCGGGCGATTTCTGGACGTGCGTTACTGCGTAACTCATGCAAGAGATTGCTGTTGCGTAAACAGTAGAGCCCACATTCCTTGATTTTTGAGAAATCCACACCTTCCGCCAGCTCCGTGTTGAGATTTCGGTCTAAGATCAACCGTTTTGGCTGGCAGTTGATGTGGCCCATTTAATTTTAAACTGACCGTCCCTTCTCCGTTTGGATCTTTCAGGTGCATGAAATAACTGAAGAAATCCGTCTGTAGATCAAGACATGGTCGGCTTGACCTTCTGAAGCTATTGAACGGTGTGGATCATGAACATATATGATGATGGTGGCCTGCTTGGATCGACCGCAGCTCTGTTGCGGAACAGAGCTTCCGCATCGTCACTGGAAAATCGGTGGGTCCAGGATCAATCTCAGGTGGAGAATCCACTCCGTCCATGAGATTCATATCGAAAAACCGTCCGGGAGTGGTGTATTCTGAGTGAAATCAATGCGGCCCACATGATCTTTTATTCCACCGTCCATCATGCTTTCAACGGCCAGGATCTCCCAATAGTTTGCATGGTCTCGAAAGATCACCTAGGTCAAGGTCGTTGCCACCCTCTGAGGCACTTGGACGGTTCGGATCATCCAAAAAAAAAGGATGAGTGGGCACCACAACTGAAAAACGGCCGGACTGCGTACGTCCGCTGTTCCTGGCGTGAAACGGGTCGGGTCAGCAGCGCTGACCGACCTGCTCTATTTTAGTGAACGGCGAGTGCACCGTCGCTGTGCACTCCACTGATGTAAATCAGGCCCGCCTTGATGCATATGTAAAATCCTTTCCGTCCATCCATTTTTTCATATCCTTTAAACCGTAGAGACCCATTTTTAAGCATATCTAAATATCAGTTAATCCAAATCAAGAAATTATGAGCTGATCCCATCCGCTGGGCTACTTCTGCAGGGATCCGAGGGTTAAAATTGGATGTGTACGGATCATTTATGGTCCTCAGTCCACTTATGGAGTTTCGAGCCGATCAGATGGTGGGAACCCTGTGATCTTGCATTCTGAGCAATTTTCAGGCCACTTGAACTTCAATTTCTCGGTTTTCTCGGATCTCTGGCGTTGATCTTGGTCCCCTGGAGTCTGGCCCTTGTTGTGGTGATTCCTGAATGTTAAATCCATGTTTTTAGCCTCCTATTTCAATCCAAACTTGTAAATACGTCCTGCATTACAAATACGATTAAAACATGCCGTCAAACACAGTATCATATTCGTAAAATCAGGTAATTACTGGAGTCTGATATGCAATATTTGACTCTCAACACAACTCCCAACCAGCATTTTGCTAGTCCTGAGCAAAATATGTAAAAAATAAGTTGAGAATTACAGGACAATCTCTAAAAACTCAAGTAATTTTTGAAAGTTAAACCAGATGCTAGAATTTTAGGATTCACAAATATTGGCCATTACTCTCTCCTAGACTCAAGCAGACGGCAAACCTCATAATCAAGTGCATAGTATTAATCTATCAAAAAATTCTAAACATTGAGTTCCATAGATGTATAGTATAATCTCGGCTTTCAACATTAATATTCAATTCATTTTTTCAAGATAATGTTGGTAACAACAAGAGCATTCAGGACACCCAAAACTTAAACCAAAGCGTCCCTCATAGATCTTTTTTTTTTTTTTCTTTTTTTTTAAAATAAGATGGGAATCAAATTTTCACTTATAGGGAGCAAACCTATGGTGAAACTAGTCGCCCAACTCTTTCCAACTGTTAATCATGGAAAATCGAATCCACACCTATAGGGAGCAAACCCATGGTGCAATTCTTTTTTATACCCTGATGGCCAAATCTTTTAGGCTGGTTTCTTTCATGCTCAGTGATTACCAAATTAACCCTTTAGTTTCAGACTGAAATCTTAATGTGTAAGCGAGATGTGGTATGTGAAATCATGACTCAATCAATGTTTACAACTTCTAATCATGGATTAACAATTCAACTTAACTGTGACAACTAACAGCTACTGAATCCAAGAGTAGTAAATCACCAACCTTCCATATCCTGAAATTCTAAATCAAAGATGGTCGTCAAATCACTTCGAATTCACTAGAAAGTCCAGAAAAAATTTAAAATTTTTCACAATTTTTGCTCAAGACCAAGAAAACACTGATTAGGTAACCTAATCTCCCACCCCCAACCTAAAATCTACATTGTCCTCAATGTAAAAGGTATGAGCATGCTATGCACATGGGACAACGAAAGTAAATGAGAAGTGATGGGCAGATAGTACCTGGATGACGAATCGAGAAAGACTTTCCAAGGATAGTAACATAAAAACGGATCATCACAAGAGAGAAAGTAAAATAGAATCCTACCTATACCAGTTTCGCAGGTGCTCTCAATTGCATTTAGCATATGCAACAAGCCTTTAAACCACTAGGTTGCCCCTAGTGGACGAGTTGTAGTCTCGTGAGGATTTACAGTAATGTTACCCACAAACATTAGACTAGGAAAATGGAATGAAAAGCTGGGTTGCCTCCCAGGAGCGCTAAGTTTACCGTCTTCAGTCAGACAAATACAACAAACTACCCTAGTCCTATGAAAGCGAGAAACCTACCTATACCTCCATTAGACTAGGAGATCATTCCTGGTAAACAGGATCAGTCAGAGGCATGGACATGTCCTCTGAATCAAATTTCTCGACAAATGGCTTTAAGCGATGTCCATTTACTTTAAATTCCTTGCCATTGTCGGGATCTCTTATCTCGACGGCCCCATGGGGATATGCAGTAACAACAATGTAAGAGCCGGTCCAACGAGATCGAAGCTTACCCGGAAAGAGATGTATTCGAGAATTATACGAAAGGACTTTCTGACCTGGCGTGAATGATTTTCGTAGAATATGTTGGTCATGAAACGCCTTCATCCTGTCCTTGTAAATTCTCGAGTTCTCATATGCGTCGTTCCGGATTTCTTCAAGTTTATTTAATTGAAGTTTGCGCAGCGAGCCAGCATTGTTCAGATTGAAATTTAAATTTTTGATCGCCCAATAGGCTCTATGTTCCAACTCCACAGGCAAGTGGCAAGCCTTCCCATAGACGAGTCTAAAAGGAGACATTCCAATAGGGGTTTTAAAAGCAGTACGGTAAGCCCATAAGGCATCAGTCAATCGGATTGACCAGTCCTTAAGATCAGGGTTAACCGTTTTCTCCAAAATGTGTTTGATCTTCCTATTGGAAATCTCAGCTTGCCCACTTGTCTGTGGGTGGTATGGGGTGCTCACCTTATGAGAGATACCGTATTTCTTCATTAAACTCTCGAATGGCCTATTACAAAAGTGTGAGCCCCCATCACTAATGATGGCTCGAGGCGTTCCGAACCGCGACAGGATGTTCTCTTTTAAAAATTTAATGATTGTACGATGGTCATTGTTGTGGCACGGGATTGCTTCGACCCATTGATTGCTTCGACCCATTTAGTGACATAATCTACAGCGAGCAAAATATACAGATTTCCAAAGGATTGGGGGAAAGGTCCCACGAAATCAATGCCCCAGCAATCAAATGCTTCTATGATAAGGATGGGATTTAAGGGCATCATATTTCGACGGGACAATGCTCCCAATTTTTGATAACGCTAACAAGCTTTGCAAAACTCATGAGTGTCCCTGAACATAGTGGGCCAATAGAAGCCACACTGCAGAATTTTGGCCGTAGTCTTTTTAGCAGAAAAGTGACCACCACAGGCCTGTGAGTGACAAAAGGAGATGACACTCTGATGCTCATCATCTGGCACACATCTCCTTAAGATCTGGTCTGGGTAATATTTAAACAAATAAGGATCATCCCAGAAAAAGTTGTGCACCTCGGTGAAGAATTTCTTCTTATCTTTCGCAGTCCACTGTGTCGGTATGGAACCTGTAGCAAGATAATTAGCAATATCAGCGAACCAAGGTGAGTGGGAGACTCTGAATAGTTGTTCATCAGGGAACATGTCGTTGATATGGGTCGCCTCAAGGGAATCAGAGGTATTAAGGCGAGAAAGGTGATCGGCCACTACTTTCTCTACTCCTTTTTTATCTTTAATTTCTAAATTAAATTCTTGGAGTAGAAGGATCCATCGTATCAGGCGGGGCTTAGAATCATTCTTAGAAAGAAGATACTTCAGTGCTGTATGATCTGTATAGATAATGATCTTGGATCCGATTAGGTAGGACCTAAATTTGTCCAAGGCGAACACTATGGCTAAAAGTTCTTTTTCCGTAGTCGAGTAGTTCACTTGGGCAGGATTTAAAGTCCTACTCGCGTAATGGATGACGTAGGGCCTCTTATCTTTTCTCTGGCCTATAACCACTCCAAGAGCATAATCAGAAGCGTCGCACATAAGCTCAAAAGGAAGGCTCCAGTCGGGTGGCTGCATGATGGGTGCAGTGGTTAACGTGCCTTTAAGCTTGTTGAAAGATTTCTGGCATTGCTCAGTCCACTCGTATGGAGCATCCTTTTGAAGAAGATTACATAAAGGACGAGAGAGGAGACTAAAGTCCTTTATGAATCGCCTGTAAAATCCTGCGTGTCCTAAGAAGGATCGCACGTCTCTGATGCTCTTGGGTGGAGGTAGGTTAGAGATAAGATCGATTTTTGCCTTATCTACCTCAATTCCATTGGATGAGATGATATGTCCAAGGATAATCCCCTTATGAACCATGAAATGACACTTCTCCCAATTAAGTACCAGATTATTTTCTTCACATCTTTTCAGCACACATTTGAGATTCTCTAAGCACTCACTGAAAGATGAACCGAAAACAGAGAAATCGTCCATAAAGACCTCTAGATATTTCCCCATCATGTCAGAAAAGATACTCAGCATACATCGCTGAAAGGTGGTAGGGGCATTACATAACCCGAATGGCATCCTTCTGTAAGCAAAGGTGCCATAGGGGCAAGTAAATGTGGTCTTTTCCTGGTCCTCAGGGGCGATTTCAATTTGGTTATAGCCCGAATATCCATCAAGGAAACTGTAATAGGAATGACCGGCTAACCTTTCCAGGATCTGATCAATGAATGGTAAAGGAAAGTGGTCTTTCCTCGTGACGGTATTTAACTTCCTGTAGTCAATGCACATTCTCCAACCAGTAGTGACTCTAGTTGGCACGAGTTCATTATTAGCATTGGCTACGATGGTGATTCCAGACTTCTTAGGAACTACCTGAGTTGGACTCACCCATTGACTATCAGATATAGGGTATATGATACCCACATCCAATAGTTTGAGAACCTCGGCCTTAACCACTTCCTTCATGTTTGGATTTAGTCTACGTTGTGGTTGCCGAGCGGTCTTCGCATTATCCTTAAGATATATGCGGTGAGTATAAATCGAGGGGTCGATTCCCTTGAGGTCCGCGATCGTCCATCCAAGGGCTCCCTTATGTTGAATGAGAGTAGCTATGAGCATACTCTCCTGTTCTTTCTCCAGGTGGGCAGAGATCACCACCGGGTATGTCTCATCTTGACCTAAATAGGCATATTTCAAATCAGAGGGCAAAGGTTTTAGGTCAAGCTTCGGTGCCTTAAGGTTAGACGGTAGAGGCACTATATCAGTTTGTGGTAATTCTTCAAATTGTGGCCTCCACCGGTTAACTTCAAGTACCGGTGCAGTATCTAGCAAGGCACACGTCTCCCTAATCATATCATCATCAAACTCATGGGAGTGGGCCAGGCACGTCTCTAAAAGGTCGGAGGATAAGGTCAGAGGTGTCGTATCTTCCACTAAAGAGTCAATCATATTAATGCGTGGATATCGTCATCATCCTCTGAGTTGTTGCCGTGATTGAAAAAGATGTTTGACTCCAATGTCAAATTTTCGAAAGACATAGTCATGACACCATTCCTGCAATTGATAATTGCATTTGATGTGGCAAGGAATGGGTGACCCAGAATGACGGGAATCTGAGTGCTTATGTTATTGATGGGTTCGGTGTCCAGGACGATAAAATCTACAGGGTAGTAGAATCTATCGACTTGGACTAACACATCCTCAATAATTCCTCTTGGTACACGAACAGAGCGATCGGCAAGTTGTAGTGTGGTTAGGGTGGGTTTTAACTCACCCAAACCTAACAGTTTGTATACCGAGTAGGGAATCAGATTGACGCTCGCTCCTAAGTCAAGAAGTGCGTGATCAATTCGATGGTTCCCGATTACACATGATATGGTTGGGCTACCGGGATCCTTGAATTTCTGCGGCACATCTTGCTTTAAGATGACACTCACTTTCTCAGTCAAGAAAATCTTCTTTTGAATACTCTGCCGTCTTTTGGTCGTACATAGGTCTTTCAGAAATTTTGCATATGAAGGAATCTGTTTTACGACATCAAGTAAAGGAATGTTGACGTTCACTTGTTTCAACACCTCCAGAATATCCTGAGAGTTAGAAAGACGTTTTGGTGCAACCAACCGTTGGGGGAACGAAGCAACTGGCTTCTCTAGAAGTTCCGGTTCTAATTTTTGTGGGGTAACACTAGATCCATCATTATTGTCCTCTTCTGGTCCTTGAGGCTTTTCGGGCCTAACCGAAAGGGTTTTATCAATGATCTTCCCACTCCTAAGAGTGGTGATGGATTTAGCGTGCCCCATTTGATTTGAGGAGCTGGGATCATTTATCTCGTACTACGGTTTAGGATTGGGGAGAGGTTGTGCAGGAAGCATCCCCTTTTCTATAATCGTCATATGAGAATCTATCTTTTGCATAAAATCTGTAAGTCCTCGCATCGCCTGAGTCAGCTCTTGTATGGGATTTTGAACCGGTTCTTCTTGAGGTTTCCCCTGATTTAGATTTTGAAAAAAACCTTGGGGGGTAGCCGTTTGTCCATTTCTCCAACTAAAGTTTGGATGATTTTTCCAACCAGGATTGTATGTATTGGAGTTGGGTCCAGTAAAAGGTCTTTGATAGTTGTTCTGGCATTGGCTTGTTCATTCAACACTCCTCGAAAGCGGTATTGTAGGACGAGTTTTTCGGTTGTGTGAATGTTGCAATCACAGATCATGCGCATGAGACAATTTCATTGACCTTATCCTTCTTTCCTTCCATGGCCTCAAATTTTCTTATGAGATTAGTCACTTTATAATTGAGATCATCCTCTTCTTTCAAGAGATACAATCCACCTTTCTCCTTAGATTGAGTTGGCCTAGACGTGGTGTTTGATTTTGGGTAATAGTCCCAAGATTATGTTTTTTCAGCCAAACTGTCGAGGTAATACCATACCTCATCAACATCTTTATTAATGAACTCTCCATTGCACATTGTCTCGACCATTTGGCGCATGGAAGATGTCAGTCCATCGTAGAAAAAATTTGTAATGCGCCACGTTTCAAAGCCGTGTTATGGGCATGAACTGACCAGATCCTTAAACCTTTCCCAACATTGGAAGAATGTTTCATCTTCCTTTTGGACAAAGTTCATGATTGCTTTTCTGAGGGTAATTGTTTTATAATGTGGGAAGAATTTCTTAATGAATTCCCTCTGCATATCATTCCATGTGCCAATGGATCGAGGACGCAGTGAATGTAGCCACGTCTTAGCCTTCTCTTTTAAGGAAAAAGGAAAGAGTTTCAGCCTGATTGTATCGTCGGATACATTGGGAAAGTATAAGGTGGCTATAATCTCATCGAATTCTTTCAAATGTAAGTATGGACTTTCTGATTCAAGCCCATGGAATTTAGGAAGGAGTTGGATAACTCCTGGCTTGATGTCCATCTGTCCTGTGTTTTCAGGAAAAATCATACATGAGGGCGTACTCACCCCCGCCTGTTGTAAATAATCTCGTAAAGTACGAGGCGGGGGTGCTTGATGCATCTCATTCTCATCATGTATTTCCTCATCCCTGTGGTGAGGTAGTGCTTGGGGTTGATTTGCAGCCATAACTTCAATTAACTCAGGGAAATTCGAGCGATGTCTAGTCCTGCGATGGATAGTTAACCCCTCGACTAATCCTCCTTCAGTCAAGAGATGTTGAGTGTTGTCATGAGCCTACTTGGGCATGAAACACTCACAGCCCTCAATTGATTTCTAAACCTAATCCTAAGAAAGAAAAAAAAAAAAAAAAAAAAAACTAGAAAGAAGAGAGGGTTGGAAGGAAGTTACCAAATTGAAGTCCCTAAGTTAAAACCTGCAAAATAAAACAAAACAAGTTAGTTTCTAAGGATAGTAAGCCTAAAAGTGAAAAAAAATTCTTAAGATGAAAAATAGTAATAAACTAAGTTCTAAACTAGAAAAGAGCAATCCCTAAAAACGGTAGAAAACTTCTAAACAAATTAGGAAATTCTAAACTAGGAAATAAGTGAGAAATGAAAGAAATTTGAGAATTAGAAGGTAAAAGTTAGACAGAGCTTACCAAATTAGAAATTAAAAACCTATAAAGCAGGAAAGTTAGTTTCTAAACAGAAAATTTCTAATAATAAAATAGGAGACAAGATTAGATTCTAAAAGAATTTAGAATTAGAAATTATCTAAAAAGGAAGACAAATCCTACTCTGTAAATAGAAAGGAAGTAAGAAGAAAGTTACCAATTTAGAAGTCTATCAGAGTCTACAAAACAAGAGAATTGGGTTAGTTTCTAAGAAGGAAACAAAGACTATCTAACACTTAAAGAAATTAGATAGTTACTAAAACTAGGAATTTTCTGAAAGGAAAGCCTAGAAATCCTAAAATTAAAAAGAGTCCTAATCTTAACTAATCATAATACCAGTTAATTTCAGAAAATCGTAGCCGTCAATCCCCGGCAACGGCGCCAAAAACTTGTTCACTCCCCAAGTATAGGGTTGTAATGTAGTAACAATCTCGGTAAGACCGAGGTCGAATCCACAGGGACTGAAACTTATACGTAATCTGAAGTTAACCAGAACTAGAACTAGCCTTATATGAAATCTAAATCAAATAATTTTTGAGGAATAATAGTGAAATAATAATGTAAAACTTAAGAGAATTCAAAGGAAGGGAACTAGGGATTCAGAGGATCCACTTGTAGAGATCAGGGAGATCTTATGCCTGCTTCACAAATCATGGAAATTAACTGAACTGACATTGATATAATTTTCAAGAGATGAAAGGTGTATGAATTAGAATGGATTCTATCACCAAACCATGCCCAAGAGACAAGACTAACAACAAAATTAAACTAATTACCAACCACATCAACATGCTATGAAAATCAAGAAAAGGGGACCATCATCCGACCATGCCCAGGAGACGATGGTGAACAACAGGGCTTCCTGATGTCATAAGCATAAAGAGGAAAAGAACATGCTCAAAGCCATCGCAGACCCATTGTAATTTCAGTCACAACAGACCATTAAAGACTAAAAACATATTCCCATAATAAAACAAATATCAAATTCAATTCATAATTAAAACCAAATTAAAAACATAAAATTGAATCTCCCATCCCACTACAAGCTTCACCTCTTAGCCCTAGCTAAGAGGTTTAGCCTAGCATAGATAGGCTATACATCTTCGAAAAATAAATAAGAAAAACTATGAAAAAAAACACTATCAGTTATTTTCTCTCTCTGCTTCCCGTCAAAACCCAAACCAAGCTCCCTGCTCTGCTGCTGTAGTTGATACCTTCCTCTCTCTCTTTTCTTCTCTTTTATAGGCAAGGACGGTGGATGGCTGGCGTCGGTGCGTCAGCCTCTCTTTCGCAGTCTGATTGCTACAGAGTCGGACTCCCCGTTTTACGCAGAAAAACCTCAAACCAACTTGCGTTCGGTGGATTTTCAGGATGGCTGTACAGCCTGTTGTTTGGAATGTGGCGTCGTGGATGGGGTTGGCCCCACCTTTTGCATCCTTCGAACGGTCTGGATCATGGATCCAGACAACGCCATAGTCGCACAACAGCCCGTAAAAGCCGGGCGATTTCCGGACGTGCCTTACTGCGTAACGCATGCGAGAGATCGCTGTTGCGTAAACAGTAGAGCCCACATTCCTTGATTTTTGAGAAATCCACACCTTCCGCCAGCTCCGTGGTGAGATTTCGGTTTAAGATCAACCGTTTTCGCTGGCAGTTGATGTGGCCCATTTAATTGTAAACTGACCATCCCTTCTCCGTTTGGATCTTTCAGGTGTATGAAATAACTGAAGAAATCCGTCTGTAGATCAAGACACGGTTGGCTTGACCTTCTGAAGCTATTGAACGGTGTGGATCATGGACATATATGATGATGGTGGCCCGCTTGGATCGACTGCAGCTCTGTTGCGGAACAGAGCTTCCGCATCGTCACTGGAAAATCGGTGGGTCCAGGATCGATGTCAGGTGGAGAATCCACTCCGTCCATGAGATTCATATCGAAAAACCGTCCGGGAGTGGTGTATTCTGAGTGAAATCAGTGCGCCCCACTTGATCTTTTATTCCACCGTCCATCATGCTTTCAACGGCCAGGATCTTCCAATAGTTTGCATGGTCTCGAAAGATCACCTAGGTCAAGGTCGTTGCCACCCTCTGAGGCACTTGGACGGTTCGGATCATCCAAAAAAAAAGGATGAGTGGGCACCACAACTGAAAAACGGCCGGACTATGTACGTCCGCTGTTCCTGGCGTGAAACGGGTCGGGTCAGCAGCGCTGACCGACCTGCTCTATTTTAGTGAATGGCGAGTGCACCGTCGCTGTGCACTTCACTGATGTAAATCAGGCCCGCCTTGATGCATATGTAAAATCCGTTCCGTCCATCCATTTTTTCATATCCTTTAAACCGTAGAGACCCATTTTTAAGCATATCTAAATATCAGTTAATCCAAATCAAGAAATTATGAGCTGATCCCGTCCGCTGGGCTGCTTCTGCAGGGATCCGAGGGTTAAAATTTGATGTGTACGGATCATTTATGGTCCTCAGTCCACTTATGGAGTTTCGAGCCGATCAGATGGTAGGAACCCTGTGATCTTGCATTCTGAGCCATTTTCAGGCCACTTGAACTTCAATTTCTCGGTTTTCTCGGATCTCTGTCGTTGATCTTGGTCCCCTGGACTCTAGCCCTTGTCGTGGTGATTCCTGAATGTTAAATCCATGTTTTTAGCCTCCTATTTCAATCCAAGTTTGTAAATACGTCCTGTATTGCAAATACGATTAAAACATGCCGTCAAACAGTATCATATTCGTAAAATCAGGTAATTACTGGGGTCTGATATGCAATATTTGACCCTCAACAGATGCTCCATCGTGGAAGATGATGAATGGATGCATTAATCTGTGAGTGCAAATCACTCCCAATGGTTAGATTCAGGCTACAGGGTGTGAATGATCTCGCTAATCAGGTTTGAGTTTATGCTTGGTTATGTCTTCAATGTAACACTCAAGTACTACAAAGTATAGGGTGTTACATTACTTGAACTGAGTGAACGACCGGTGGTCCAACTCAATCTGTGTATGTCCCGCCTAATGTTGGGTTAATCTAACTTTTTCTTCGAGTGATCCTCGTGGTACTAGTTTTACAGGTACGATGTTTCAGTAATGTGACAGAGGTGCTTTTGTCATTCTAAGATATTAATATGAGTAGCCCGGCCAAGGGCAAATGCATATATCCCACACTCACATCAAAACATACAAGACTTCCACCTGTTACATGCAACGGGTAAAACACTTGTATACCATCTCCACCAACGAATTTCCTGTGTGACATGCAACAACTCCTGTAGACTAGACTCTTGGAATATTATCTATTCATCCTAAGTAACAATGTAAAACCATGCCTAAAATTTCTAGGTAAACAATGCGTGGTCTGCTTGCGTTTTGGATCAAGATGACTCTTGGAATATTATCTATTCATCCTAAGTAGACTAATTTGATGAACGGATTAGATAGAATATACCCACAATTTAGGCCACACACAACCTATGGTTGGTGTCCCCTCTTACATTATTTCTTGTGTTTAGGCCCTACTCAGTTGTGGATGGAGATGAATTTTGGCCTTGAGCCCTAAAATTTCAGGCATATATAACTAACTTAGGGACTGGATGACGGGCCCACAAAATACTGAGCTTAGAGCTCAATTGTTGTTCGAGTTGTGCTGGAAGCCCACCTTAAAGGCTTCCATAAAAATCATGCATATCCATTTATCAGGTTGGCAACACATAGAAAACTATATATATATATATATATATATATATATATATATATATATATATATATATATATATATATATATATATATATATATGATAAAGAAAAATTACCCAATCATACAAGTGTGGTCCACTTGATGATATTTAGGTAGGGGCCTACCTTTCTAGGGATGGGTGTCCTATACATTGTCGCTTTGGCTATATAAATTCTGAAATGTAAGGGAGCAACCTACTGTTGGTGTGAAATTCAGAGTTCCAAACTATGAGAAAAGAATACCTTTTTATTTTTACACCGTTCCTTTTGAAAAGTGCCCATGATTTGCAAATGGGTCCTATATACTAAGCCCACGTATCTATGCAATAAGCTCATAACACATGTTGTAACATGGGATATATGTGTGAGATCCAATCCATCCATTAGGTTGGTCTGACCTTTTACATGTTTTCCTAAAATAAATCTGGTTTGCTAAGCATGTGGCCCCTTAAAAGTAGATCAACCTGATTCTTGGGCTAGGGAATGAATATGGTGATGACTTTCTGATGGGATGGATTAGATTTTGGCTTCATCGTTCCATGCTGGCATTATTGCATGTACATGAGTTTTTCTGCACATGCATATGGGCTTAGCGAAGCTCTCCAAAGTTGATGGATATAAGATTTTAAATGGGATAACAAAAGTATGATACGTAACCCCCAACAACTCTTTGGGCATATATTTGATACATCAATCAACAGTCTTCTTTTTCCCTTACGCTAGTTAACATGTGTGTAAAGTTAAGCATTTGGACAAGCTAAATACCTTATCTATCCACGTCAGTTAGGACACTTTTTTTTTTTCGTTTATTCTTTTTTTATAGAAAGGTGGGAGCATACAACCTATAATTTTATTAATATAGAAAACAACCCCTTACAATCCTAGACAGGCAAAGAAATTAAAAAAAAAAAAAAAAAAACCAAACAATGGCAAGGCTAAACCAAACAAACCGAACCATCTCAATCCAACAACGCATATACCTAAACATTTCTCGGACAAGCTAGGAGCCATGAACAATCATAACTTAAATCCACTTATAGTCATCACTTTAGAGCAAATATCTAATGAAAGCATCTTATCTATAAATTTATTGTTTTCTTTCCTTCCATTTGCCAATAACGTTAGTCCTGAAAAGAATTCCCATTCCTACTCCATATCCGACTCCAAATCCTATATATCCACATGAATTTCCAGTCTAACTTTGATTTTGCATCCTCAAATGTTGGCATTATTAACGGTGGTGCAATGCATTTTCTCACGATGATGGAGGTCCATTGAATCCCAAATTTCTCTGGAATGATTCATTTGTAAATGTAATTTGTTTTTTTTTAAAAAATTGTAGTATGCTTCCCACAAGGTGATTTTGTAAAATGTTTAATAGGAAGAGAAATGTTAGCTTTGTCAGCTGCCAAGAAATCTCTTCGGAGATATTGGGACTTCTTTTTATATTTATTTATTGCCAAACCATGGATTGAATGGTTAATTAGGATTTCCTGATAAAATTGATTCTTTAGAACCTTACGTAAGCAATAGATGATGGGCCTAACTGATGGATGGCCCGCTGCTGACTAGTCCTACATTTCCATAAATTATGTTGACTGTCCAGTACTAAATTGTATTGTTCCGATGGTATGAATCATTTTGTCGGTGAGATTTGTACATGGTGGCCTAAGAAATGTGTTTTGGACCTAATGCACAGCCCATATTGCTTGGTTAGACAGGCCAAGTATCCCCTTGCAGGTAGAAAATTACATGTTATGGTGCCTTGAGAGCAGATGATCATTTCCACACATCTTTTTGGCATACAAATTAAAGTCCAACTAAAAAATCACCACATATATGCGCGTGATAATTGAAAATTACAAAGCATAAAAATATACATAAAACATCACTCTTCTTCACTTGAATGTTTGCTTAAACCATTAGAAAGAAAATAAAAATAAAAATACAACCAGGCTAGGTAGGGTACATTGGTTTTAGATCATCCAGCTCATATATAGAGTAGGTTATCATGTTGACGAGGTGTGCAAAAAATTGAAAACAAAGTGATAACCGACAGTTTTTTTTTTTTGGCAGAAAGGTGGGAGAGCACCATCTGTAATTTTATTGATTTGAAAATTGTTGTGTACAACCATTCTGGTAGGCGCAAATACAAGAAACAACTGCCACTCACATCTAATAGAACAAGCAAAACACACAAAAGTATAAAAAGAAGAAAACAACTAAAGTTTTTTTTTTTTTTTTGGTAGACTAACTATACAACATATTTTCCCTAGCTCCAATCATCTCACCGTCATTGTTATTTAGGAAACACCATGGAAGGAAAAATTAAGGAAAGCATTCTATCAATAAATATATAGAATTCTCTCCTTCCCTTCCTCCAAAGTGCTAGGGTCCAGAAAAGCATCCCTACACCTACTCCGTGTCCAACTCCAAATCCTATCCACATTAATTCCCAATCATATTTCCTTTCAGATTGCAATGTTGACAGAGCGGATGGTGGTGCACTCTCTACATTTTCACATTTAATTGATAGTGGAGGTCCACACAATCCTAAGTTCTCCTTGAATGATTCGTTGTTAAATGTAAGAAACTGCCGGCTTTGTGGTATTTTTCCCACCAGAAAATTCTGTGAGAGATTCAACACTGCAAGGAATGTTAGCTCTGTTAGCTGCCAAGGGATCTCTCCAGATAATTTATTATCTGAGAGATCTAATGACTCTAGATCCCTTAGATTCTGAAGTGATGTTGGAATTCCGCCGGTTAAACCATTGTTGGACATATTGAGCACAAGGAGTGACTTTAGATCCCCAATTGATTCTGGAATATCCCCATGAAATTTGTTCTCCGAGAGATCCACTACAGTGAAGGCAGTAAGGATCTTTACCACTTCCATCATTAGCCCTTTGTTGACTACGGACACTTTGTTTTGATAGTATATGGAAATTATGTTTATCCTTTCGCCAAGGACCAAAGATTGGGATTTGTCATCTTCCATCATTGCCTTCCAGCTCTTGAACATATTTGATGGCAAATTACCCTCAAAGCTATTGAAAGAGATGTCGAAAATTTGTAACAGTGGGAAAGGGTGATTTGTTAGAGGATGCCCAATTGTGCCATGAAATTGATTGGATCTCAAGATGAGAACACGCAAATGGGACAAAGATTCCAACCAAAAAGGGAAGGTGTCATGTATTTGATTATTTGCAAGGTTTAATACCTCCAACATTTCGCAATTAGCCAAAGACCTTGGCACTCGGCCCTCTAATTGATTCCCACTGAGATCAAGCGTTTGTATGTTGCATCCCTGTTTAAATGTCTGAAGTAAGGTGCCATTGAAAGCATTTCCTTGAAGATTCAACACACTAAGTCCATCACCAATCTCACCCAAACACGGTGGAATCCGACCAACAAAGTGATTGTGAGATAAATCAAGGACTTCTAGGGATGCATTGCAAACTGATTGAGGGATTTCACCACCAAGGCTATTGTTTGAAACTGAAAAGAAAAGGACGAAAGGTGGTGAGATAGGAAGTGAGCCTTCTAGCTTGTTGGAGCTAATGTCCAGAACACTTAAGTAACTGATCAACAAAAGATGGGGAAATGGTGCTATTCCCTGTAGAACATTGTGAGAAAGATTTAAATAGCTTAAAGACCCATTGCCAACCTCCCATATCCATTTGGGTATTTCACCACTAATTGTATTGTTGGAAAGGTCCAATTCCCTCAACTGCACTTGATTTCTCAAGAAGTTTGGAAATGTGCTGATGTTGCAAGAACGTAACAACAAAGATTGAAACTGGGGGATGGAAACAAATGTGGAATTTCCACTGCCATCTTGGACTGACAAGTAGTTGTTATCTGAAAGATCCATATAGAAAAGTTTTTTGAGATTTTGAAATAAGCCTAGCTCCACAACACCACTGAAATTATTGGAAGAAAGGGAAAGTGCTTGAAGCTTGGTAAGTTGAAAGATAAATCTGGGTATCATCCCCTGCAATTTATTGCTATCCAAATAGAGGATCTGCAGCTGTGAAGAAGAGGCATTGTGGAACTCACCAAGTTGACCGCTGAGTTGGTTACCTGTGAGGTCCAGTGTATGTAATGATGGGAGTGAAAACAATGATGATGGAATGGTCCCATTAAGCGAATTATTCCTTAAGCTTATCTCTTTGAGATTCTGAAGCTCATTTCCATAGGAATAAGGAATTGAACCGCTCAATCTATTGTGTGAAAGATCCAAGTATTGAAGTTTGGTAAGGTTTGAAAGTGAGGATGGTAATGATCCAGACAAGTTGCAATTGAAGAGGTCTAATTTACTTAAGAATTTGAGATTACCAACTGAATCTGGTATCTTTCCTGAAAACCCTGCGCCTGAAAGGATCAATTTCTGTAGAGTATTGTTTCGAGGGAATTCTGGCAAATAGCTGGTCAGAAGTGGGTTTCTCGAAATGTCGATGATTTGTAGATTTGGCAGCTGGAAAACACTCTCAGGGAATTTCCCATGCAATCCACACCCTGTAAGGAGCAGGGACGTCAAGGAGGATAAGTTCCCTATGAAATTGGGCACTGCAGAGGAGAGATCGGTATAGGTGAGGTCGAGTTCAGATAAGAAATGGAGCTGTGAAAGGGAAGAATAGATGGAGCCTGAAATATCACAATCTTGTAAGATCAACTTGCGGAGACTCCCTGGGAAGCTGGGCACTGCGGAGGATAGATTGTTTACACTGAGGTCGAGTTCAGATAAGAAATGGAGCTGTGAAAGGGAAGAATAGATGGAGCCTGAAAGACCACATTCTCGTAAGCTCAACGTGCGGAGATTAGGCAGTGGCAAATCTAAGGTCTGGCCCTGCAGTAAGATGTCTACCGAGTCCAGATAGAGTTCACTCAGATTGGACAGGTTTTGGACGACTGCTCCAATACTTGGGTTTTCAAGTTTCATGAGGTGTTGAAATCCAGAATCATTCAGGTATGAATTGTAAGAAAGATCGAGAGAAACCAAAGAGGCCAAGCGGGAGATTTCCAGTGGGATTTGGCCATAAAAGGATAAGTGAGAGAGGTTGAGATGGGTCAAACTGGTGAGCTGGTCAAACCCAGATGGGATTGGAGAGCCATCAAACCCATTGCCAGCGAGGTCGAGCTTCTGCAGACTCCGAAGACGAAAGAGGCTTTCAAAATCAATCCGACCCCTGATCCGAAGGCCACTGAGGTCGAGGCTGATCACGTGACCAGTGGGTCCATCGCACGTGATGCCTTCCCAAGAGCAGCAATCGGTATTGTTTGAATTCCAAGAGGGGAGAGTAGAGAGGGTGAAGGTGGAAGCAGTGAAGTTAAAACCATGCTTGAGGTGGAGTAAAGCAGAGAAGTGATGATGGTTGCATTGTTGGGTAGTGAGAAAGAGAAGAGATGATAAAAAGAAGAGAATGAGAAATGATGGGTTGTTTTTAGAAGAAAAGAGGAGAGCCATTAGTTAATAATGGAAGGGTGTGGGAATTTAGGATGTGTCGGAATAGAAAGCGTGGGGTTTATTTATAGACAGAAAGTGAAGAGGCTTTACGAGTGTAAAGAGTCATACGTGTGACTTTCACACGAGAGCCGCTCATGAGAGTAGCTAGTCATCAGAGGAAGAGAAAGCGCTGTGGGTATTTACATACACAGCGGATTGGCTAGTGTACCACACACCACCGACCTGGCTGCTATGTTGACGTCACCAGGAGCCCACATTGATGCATGTATTGAAAACCGCGTCCATATCCAAGCTATCCATCCATATTTCCGCTCCTTTTGAGGGCATTAACAAAAAAAAAAAAAAAAAAGCACGTCCAAATCTCAAGTGGACCACAGTGCTGATTGAATTCCCACCATTAAAAATTTCCCAGGGCCCATTGTAATACCCACCATGAGTTTATTTGTCATCAAACCTGTTGATAAGGACACAACAACCTGGATTAAGGGAAAAAATAAATGGGTCCTTACTCTTGCTACCGGTGGTAGACTCTTAGGAGTTTCAACACCTGTCAAGGGTTTGAGTACCCATAGGGGGTGAAATTCCACTAGTGTGTGGTGGTGTGTGTGCTTGTCTAAAAAAAATAATAAAAAAAAAAAAAAACAAATATCAACTTATATTGGTATTCCATAAGCCCTTGTGTATGTATTGTATATCAACATCTTCAGATTCATTTCTCCCGGTGCACCATTCCAGGGAAAAATAGTAGTAATTAAATGGCCACCATTCAAAACTTCTTATGGGCTACAAAAGTTTTGGATCAATCTGTATCAGTTTTTATCTTTCATCCATATCAACAGTTTGGTGGGCCTTAAGGAGTTTGTAATGGTGGGCATTCAATTAGCTAGCATTGTTTATTTTGATATGGTCCACCTGAGATTTGGATCCTCTTAATTTTTGGGTTCATGGCCTAGAAGAAGCTGGAAAATGGATGGGTGGACTGGATATATAATAAATACATCAAGATGGGCCCACGGTTAGGGCCACACTCAATCTGGAAATCCTCATCCTAGCTATGCAATATGCGTTTAGAGAAAATTGATGAATTTTTTTTGTTTATTAATTGGTAGATATTTTAGTCATTTTAGAAAAAATCATAAGGGGAGTGGGAGAAAACTAACAGAAGGTACCCTTGATAATAAATTCATTAATGAAGTACCTTAATGAAAATTTAATTTATAAAGGTATCAGGATGTAAATGCCATGTTAATAAAGTTATATTTTGTAAAATTCCTAAGAGAGAATTTAAGTAAGCTGCATGACAGAAACAGTGAGGATTGAACATCAGCGGTTGAAATGTTCGTGGGGCCATAGAAGTTTTAGATGAGGCTAATACTATTGTGTTTTCAGTTCCTCCCAGTAAGAGTGACTTTATTAACAGTATGGATGACATATAAACATGATTGAACTAGGGAGGTTTCAACGGTAAGCATTTTCCTACCTACTTTTTCCTGTTGTGTGGCCCACTTGAGTTTTGCATCTATTTAATTTTTTGGCTCATGTTGTAACAGAGTCTGGAAAAATGGATGGACAGGGTGGATTTCTCACAAACATCACTGCCGCCCCACCTAGCTTCTGAGTACGGGAACTTCGAGCCCGCTTTTTCCTGTTGTGCTGCCACTTAAAGTTTTGGGTCTGCCTCATTTTTGGGCTCATGCCCTAACAAAGTCTGGAAAAACGGATGGATGGAGTGGATTTCTCACAAACATCACAGTTTGGCCCCACTTAGCTTCTGAGTACAAGAACTTTCAGCCACAGGCTGTCTAAGCAATCCATGTACCGGATTCAGATATTCAGACGGTCCTGATCCTTTTAGGCAACATAGATGGGTAAGGTGGATTTCTCACAAATATCACATTGGCTTCACCCAACTTCTAAGCATAGGAACTTCCTGTGACAGGTTGTCCTGGGCAATCCACATCCCACATTCTGATATTCAGATGGACCTGATCCTTTTAGGCAAGGCATCTACACTATCATGATTGCCTTGGCCTCACCCAACTTCTAAGCATAGGAACTTCCTGTGACAGGTTGTCCTGGGCAATCCACATCCCACATTCTGATATTCAGATGGACCTGATCCTTTTAGTCAAGGCATCTACGCTATCATGATTGCCTGGTAATTGGCTTTGATCAGCCTAACAAAGATGACAGCCACTCATCAGGTGGTAAATACTTTATCTTTGCCCCAGTCTCACAAATCAAGTGCCCGACATGTATCAAGATGTAAATAATTGATAAAGTGAATTATAGTCACCACATTCTGTCTGCATGTGGGTCCGGCTCTTTGAGTCAAGGTATCTTCACCGTCACGATTGCCTAATGAGTGGCTCTGATCTCGCCTAATGAGTGGCTCTGATCTCACACGCGTAACTTTTCCTGTGCATGTATTGAGTGAATAGAGAAGGTGCACTGAACAAATGCATGCATGCATGCAAACACAAAGATGACCTTATGTCATACATTTGATTCATGCACTGTCCCACCTGATAAGTTGACTGACCCGATTTTTTTTCATTCCAGCCAAAGCATCTATGCAGTGAATTGATCTGCAATCGGTAAATTCCACATTTTGATCATGTGGAGGCATGTACAGTGCACAATAGAGGGGCCACTTCACCCCGTATCCATAATGTGGAAGTTCAAGTTAGGCCTTTTAGATGGATGGGATGAAATTTGCTCTACTTCTAAACATTGATAATCAACTAACTACATGAACGGATATCATTGGCTGTGATCATTCAAGGGAGGTGGCATCAAGTACTGTCCCACTTCCCATCTCTATCTTATAAATACCATCAATCATTTTTCTTAAAATGGAACACTTCCACACACAACACATATACATGCATAAATTTGACATGAGCCATTAGACGTGAGGCCAATATGCTTTAATTTCCAACTGCTCTTGGAATTCCTAACCCAACAATCTCACCAAGTCAAGCAAACCATAACCATAAGCAGGTCAAGCACGTGACACCATTTATTCATAGAAAGGTGTCGGTGCTTCTTTTTTTTTCTTTTTTTTTTTAAATATTGACCGTCCTCATTTCTCCCTTTCTTACTGAGTTCATAAATTATAGTTAGCAAACATACGCAACATAGAACTGTACCTACAAAACTGGATGGAAAACTCCTACGAGCCTCACCAATGTAAAAATGCTTTGGAAACTTCTTGAGTTCAAGCCATGTGCCCTGCCTAGGTTTTGGATTAGGTTGTTTCTAAACCTTGGTTTTCACTGGCTCATTTAATGAGTAGAAGACTAATGAGGTAATGGGTCTGGATGATTTACAATTGACTAACAACTTTGACCAAAGATACACATTAATGTGTCTCCACACACAAACATATGGTTGGTATCCAATTCCCCTTGTTTCCTGTGGTGTGGTTCACTCGAGTTATGGATCTGGTTTGTTTTTCTTCCGGAGGACCTAAATCTAGCACATAACCTGATAGATAGAGTGGACGCTACATATATAACATTATGGCCCCTACATAACTTTAAGAGCCATGCATGTAAATTACGGGAGCCACTCATCAAAGTAGTCACCATCTTTTCAGATGTCTAGCCTTACAAGTAATGTAAATTAGGGACTCTACATGGCCCACTATGATGTATATATTTTATCCACACCGCCCATCTATTTTGACATATCATTTTAGGGTATGAAACCAAAAAAGATACAAATTAAAGGCTCAAGGGGACCACACCATAGGAAATAGTGGGGATTAAAAGCCTACAACTGAAAACTTCTTCAAGGCCACAAAAAGTTGTGGATCGAGTTGATATTTATCTTTTCCTTCATCCAAGTCTATGTGACGTTATTAATAATTCGAATGGCAAATAAACATCACCATGAGTCCGAGGAAGTTTTCATTATTGGTAGGAAATTTAATCCCCACTCCATGTGTTGTGGCCCACTTGAGCTTGGATCTTCTTTCCTTTTAGGTTCATGCCCTAAAATGATCTATCAAAATAGAAGGACAGTGTAGATAAAATAAATACATCACAGTGGGCCTCATAAAGCCCCTAACAAGGCCACTGTATCCGGTTAGATCTTGGTGAAGGTAGTACCCAATCCATGTCCAATTTGCTACTTTACCCTCTTTTGAAGAAAAAGAGGGTCACATTAACATGGAAAGATATTAAAGCACTCATCCATCTACCACCAAACAAACCCCGCTATATTCATCTCCACAATTGAGCTTCAAGTCACTATTATTCCCTCTACATTATTGGTTTTCAAGTCATTACTTTTAAGTCGGTCGTCTGTAGTCTGAATTCTATTTATGTAGGGACTACTGAAAGTTACCTAACATCCATTTGTCATGATGTGGGCTCTACTTTTCTATTGACTTTTCAAGTCACCACTCAATGTTTCAAGTAAGCAAGCGACGACTTTAAGCCCATCAAACATGCTATACCATTTATTCATGCAATAGGTCCATAGGCTTTAGAAAAAAAATAAATAAATAAATAAATTCCATTGGCTAATGATTGCCCTCTTCTCTCCTTTTATTACGGGGTTCATGAATTACAGTTAATAAACAATACAAGTTATAAAGTAGATCCACAAGGTTTCAGAATTACCATATCCCATGGGGCAAGGAATTATAAGCATGTGGGTCCCAACTAAATACTTAAATTAATAAATTGATGGTAGAGTTGAGTTTTCGAGTGTTTGAACATGACCCACTCCACTTGTAGATTTATAAAATAATAATAATAATAATAATTAAAAAAAAAAAAAAAGGTTCTGCTCATGTGAGGACCCCATCCTCAACCAATCAATGTACCAAACCTCTGACGTGTGTGACAATGTTACATGTGTTGAAGGCCCTGTTTTTCACCCGTGGAATTATATTGATAAGTTAACCCATTCAGATTTCATCATCAGCACTATCAACTGATCAGGATTGAGTTGCACAACGGATTCAACTAATATGGGCAAATATATGAGCCATCCAACTAAGGAATGGGAGTTGTCGGGTTCAAATATGGGCACATATACGTCCAATCAGATCCAAATTTAGTTTGATTCGGTGCACTACTGCATCTTGTCAGGTCCAGTTTCTCAGTATAGAGGGTTTGGATTATTATCAGGTTGGAAAGGGAAAGAGACTTAAATTCAGGTGGGCCACACAACATAAGACAGGTCCAGTTTCTCAGTATAGAGGGTTTGGATTATTATCAGGTTGGAAAGGGAAAGAGACTTAAATTCAGGTGGGCCACACAACATAAAATAGCTAGCCAGAATGGAAAGGTCCACCACCATGATGTTTATATGCCATTCGAACCATTCATAAGGTTAACACTGTTGAGATAAACTGTAGGCACAAAAATATCATCCCAATATAAAAACTTTCGTGGCCTTAATAAAGTTTCCAATTAATGGTGGGGATTCAGTCCCTGCTATTACATGTGGCATAATCCACCTTAGTTTTGGATTTGCCTGATTCTAGGACTCCTGCCCTATTGTTTTGATGGATGGAGTTGGATTTTTCATTGGCATCTCCATGGGCCTCATATAGCTTCCAACAACAGTAACTTCCTATGGGAGGGGACACAGGCATTTCGCATCCAGAGAGAGAGAGAGAGAGAGAGAGAGAGAGAGAGAGTTTCAAGTAGTCTTGTAACAAAAAAATTTGTAAGGTCCACTGTGAAGTTTGTATTAAATTCACTCAGTTCGTCACTTGCTAGAGCTCATGTTAATACATTTGCTTAAAAATTAGATGAATTCATAACTTATGTAAGTCTAGAAATATTTTGGACGCACATATAATCATTAAGTGGGCTCAAAATGGTTTCAATGATGAGCATTTCTATTCATGTTGTTGCCGATGGTGTGGCCCATTTAGGATTTAGATTCAAGTCATTTTTTGAATTCATTGCATATAACATGGGCAGGAGAAATTGATGGCCGGAGTGGATTCCACGTAGACATCACGGTGAGTCTCATAGAGTTTTGTTTACACAGCTCCTTCTAAAACACGTTGTAACCCTTAAAAGGGTTAGGCATAAGGAAACTTGCCCAGAATTGTTCATAAAACCTTTTAAGTAGAATGTAAAACCATCAACCTCTGTGGGCCACACCATATTCTATTTGTAAATATATTTTTGTGATCTACTAGCCACACCATTTTCTATATGTAAATCCTCTCAGTTCATATGTTGAGAGATCCATATGCATAAAATGCTTAACTTGATAGGGAATTGAAGCCACAACGATGAGATCAAGAATGTAAAATAGCTCCTAAAACGTTCAAACAGTATGCCGTACTTGAGTTTTGGCTCAGTTTTTTTTTTGTTTTTTTTTTTCTATCATCAACTCATCTCAGTGATTTACGCTTGACCAACTGGAGAGTTGCCTTGTAAACGCTGTTCGGTCCACTGAATTAAATGGTATGGAATTGCATGTTTAAAAATGCCATGGTATTTTGACCGTCCCATCTCACATTTGATATCAAACTCTTCCTACAAGAAAAACATCTTATTATAAATAGCAGCACTTAAGTCAAACACGTGTCACGACTTTGACAATGGCCATTGGATGTGGGCTGATATGCTTTAATTTCCAAATGCTTTCTGAATTCAATATTCATACCTTATAGGGTATCTCAATAGATCAAGAACACGTGATCAGCGGGTCAAGCATGTCATGCCCTTTTTTCTTGCAAAAGGGTCGCGTGCACCTTTTTTTCTCCTTAGTTATTGACTTCAGTTAGTTTATTTTTTCTCCACAAAGAACTGTCGGTCAGTTGGGCCCATCACTTAAAAGAAATGGTCAAAAGTTTGGTGTCAGAATCGATAGTGATGTCTTGGTATTGCTGAAAATGGTTTGTGGGCTCCACCTCAATGTATGTGTTTATTCTGTCCATCCATTTTCCAGCTCATTTTAGGGCATGAGCCCAAAAGTAAGGAAGAGCCAAATCTTGGGTGGACCACACCATAGAAAGCCATGGTGATTGAACGCCCACCATTAAATACTTCCTATGGTTTACTGCAATGTTTATTTGCCATCCAACCTGTGTTGATTAGGTTAGACAGATATGGATGAGGGGAAAGCATGAATATCATCTTAATCCAAAACTTTATTGCCCAGTAAGTTTTTAATGGTGGGTGTTCAAATCACTATCTTTCCTTTGGTGTGGTCCACCTGAGTTTTGAATCTACCTCATTTTTCGACAATTAGCTGAAAAAATGGATGGATGGTGTGAATAAAACACATACATAGTAGGGGGGCCATAGAGAACCGACTAATATCCATAATGGTAGGGTCACTACAGAATCTAGTGGTTTGAGTGCACGGGAAGCTTTTAACTCACAGTTGCTTTTGAGCCCGTTGAAAACCACATCATATATATATATATATATATATATGACTGTCCATTAGGCTCTGTACTCTATTCCTATCATGCCTTGAAAAAAACATACAAGTTAGATAATCCAAACTGGCTAATCAGTGGCATGCAAAAATAAGTATATAAGATCATTCATAGAAGATGAGTCAGTTTAATTTAGATGTTTGTATATGACAATTCCTATGATTTTTGCGCTGCAGCGGAAGAAAAGTAGTCTGGACTTAATGGAAGGCCTAGATGGATGAATCTAAGCCTTCACATGGTTACATTTTAACAGGTTCAAATGTAACCATGTGCCACATGGGAAGGTTCCCATGCATTTAATTAGCTGGTTAAATCTGGGTTAATTAGATCACATTTATAATTTACAAGTGCATGTTTGAGTTGAGTATAAGGTACTAGTATAAGGTACTAGTACATGAATAATAAGTCAAAGAAAAAAAAATGATGGCTCATCGAGAGGTAACCCAGGCCTCTAGGAAGGGAGTCATGAGAAATGAGAAAGGTGATTTCCTCTTTGCATTCGCTAGGGGATACTGGGGTGGGAATGAATTTCATTCCTACCCCAAAAAGTCAAATTTGTCGTCGATGGGTTAAAGCATTGCAGGAATCCAGGCTACAATAACGTTGAAGTGGAGAGTGACTCCATCGAGTGTGTACTTATTCTCTAATAGCATGGGATTCCCATGTCCTTGGATCGCCATCTTCTTTGGAAAAATAACTTTTAATTATTATCAAGGGAATCTCTATCAATTTTCATTAAACACATTCCCTTCGCCCAGGCGGTCGAATGCAATGGCGGATAGCCTGTCTTCAGGATGGAGATGTGATGGCCTCGATCAACAGAATCGGTTCTTCCAATCCATGACAAGAGCTTCCCGCATCACTTGTGGGGGCCAAAGGGTTCTCGATAAGACACGGCTTTGGAACTCTAAGGCGCTTCGCTTCTCGTAGCCTCCTAGGTGTGAGTTGATCTAACCGAGGCCACCGACATTTTCAAAAGAAGTCGGTTGTAACATTTTCTTTTGTTAGGCTCTTTATGATAGGTGGGCCTAGTCCTTTTTCTCTAGGCCTCCCTGAATATGTAATTGCTCAGTTAGCTTTTGAATAGAATCTGGGTTGTCAGTTGGTCTTTAAAAAAAAAAGTACTAGTAAAAGGGGATTGATTTTTATGCCCAGCACCCAAATAAAAAATCCACTAAGTCCATGAAGATGGAACGTGCTAAATATCGTGCTGATCCAAACTCACATGGGCCACTCCATATGCAACAATGTGAAAGTATGTTAAAAAAACTCACATATAAACTTATGTTTTGATTGGCGTTATTTATGAAGATTCCTTTTATCTCAGGTAGGAACATTTTAGTGATGGGTTCGATGTCATATACTCACAATAATGGGTCACTGTTAAGAACCTAGCCAAAATACACCAAAAGCCTTTTGACTGATGAAATGCATAAGCTAGGCTATAGACCCTTTCTCCGTAACAAAATCAGGTGGAATGTAGCTGTAAGTGTTAGGAAAAAAGTCTTTAATCTGGTCTTTTACTGTAGCTACGACTGGTTGAAGGAATAGTTTGACTAGTCGTAGGTTTCGAGCCCTGGCACGACTCAAAGTCCAGTAAGCTTTTGTTGTTTTTACTGTAACTTCGACTAGTCGAAGGGATGTCTCGACTAGTCGAAGGGGTCTTACGACTAGTCGAAGACTCGGCTCGACTAGTCGAAGGTTACGCAGCTTGTTCCGCGATTTTTTGCCGGCTTCTACGGGTTTGTGTCCTTTATGGCCCCGGGATGCGGAAGGGAAGTTTCCTAAACTATAAATAGGTGTTCCTAGGGTTTTTCTAGGAATGTAAGATGAATAGGAAGGCTTTCTAAAGTAGTTCCAAGGGTTCCTAAAAGGGTTTTAGGGTTATCAAAGGGTGTAGCAAGGGTGAGATTCGAGGTTGTTCGAATCGGGTAAGTCCTTTCTCTTTGTAATTGATGCTTTCATAGTGGTGATTTGTCGTTTTCTTGATTGTGCCGGCCGAAGTGTTTTTTCAAACCTCAAAGGGTTTTCCACGTAAAATCTATGTGTTCTCTTGTATACTTGTGTGCTTGGTGCCATTGGATTACCATCCTAGATCTAGATCTGTGTGATTCTGCAGGCCCCAAAAATATCCCAAGTGGTATCAAAGATTGAGTTTGGTTGGGGCACAGATCTGAATCTGAAGGATTAGTAATAATGGCGAGCGCCAGGTATGAGATTGAGAAGTACTCAGGGAAAAATAATTTTGAGTTATGGAAGATCAAGATGATGAGTTCCTTAATCAAGCAAGGTGAGGATGGTGCTCTTGAGGAGCGGAAGTCCACTATGACTGATGGTGATTGGAATACTCTTGATAAGAAGGCCTTATCATCGATCCGTTTATGTCTCACGGATGAGGTTCTCTATAATGTCATGAGGGAGAAAACTGCGGCTAACTTATGGGCGCAAAAGTTAGAGGATGTCTATCTTGAAGAAATCCTCGTGAAAATCGCCGCACTTGAATGAAGCGTGGAATAACTTCAAGATGGCATAGAGTGGAGATCCAAGGAGGCTCACGGCAAGCCAACAAATTTAACAAATTGGTTTGCAAATTGCTTTGGATATGGAGGAAGTGATGAAAGATGAAGAACAAGCATGTATGTTCTTGACATTCTCTCCCGACGTCCCTATGAGTCGCACAAGGACACTATGTGCGGCATGAATAAAATCCTGAGTAGATCGACATTGTTATCTTTACTCTTCAAGGGAAGGCTATGTGGACTGACTAGATAGCAACATGGGGACATCTTCGATGCGACTTGTTGTATGGGTTGAATTAGCAGTTAGACAATGTACAAGTTCTTCAGGTTCTAGATCCAAATCCAGGAGCAAGGGCAAATGAAAGGTAAAGTGCTGGAATTGTGGGAAGGAAGGACATGTGAAGAAGGATTGTGAAAATCCTAAATCTAAGAGGGAAGATTCTGAGGCTTCATACAAGGAGTCCAATGTTGTCACGTCAGATTAATCAAGTGGATGTGATGGTGATGTTTTATCTGTGTCTTCGCTCAAACGGTCATGCGATGATCGTAAGGACGAGTGGATGCTAGACACAGAGGCATCTTTTCACATGACTCCTCATCGGAGTTGGTTCACCGACTATAAGGAGTGTGATGGTGGACCCAGTGTTTATGGGCAATGGCAATTTTAACATCTGTAATGTTGTGGTCATCATGTAGCGAAGGAGTTTACGATATGCATCGGGATGTTTGATGGGGTGGATCTACCACCAGTGAGTTTCGATGTCGAGACACGTTCAACGATTTGAAGATGAATCATGATTTCTCTTGGTGTACTTGAGGCAAAAGGATACAAGAAATCAAGCACCCACAACGGTATTGATAGTGCTCTTAAAGTTATCTAATGGGGGCACAAGTAATCATGAAAGTTGAAACGACTCGGTGAACCTTATACAAGTTGATCGGAAATAGTACTTCAACGGTTGAGCTATCTGTGGATGTGAAGAGATTCTACATCCTCTGCATGTGTGGCATGTTGGACATGGCCACATGAGTGGGCACCACCGGGCATCTTCCACCGAGACATGCGGACGAGACCCATATCAAAACGGTGGAGCGAGACCAGATGTGTGAAGAATTATACGGCATGATCGCAGGATATCGGCGTGGTACATATACGGCTCCAATATCGCAGGAGGATTCATCTTCTATTCTGATGGCTCTAGGTGAGCCTGATGCTGAGAAGTGGAAGGTACTATGGGCGATGTGATGGATTCATGGATTGCAGCTCCATATGGAATGGAGAGGGTGGAGCTTCCAGTGGGCCGGTGAGCGGTTGAATGCAGGTGGATCTTTAAGAGGATACAGCATAGATACAGGGCGAGGTTGGTAGCGAAGGGTTATGCTCAGAGAGAATGGATCGACTTCTCAGAGATATTCGCACCGACGGTATAGTATGTATCTATCAGATCCATGATTGGCGATGGTTGGCCAATGTGATCTTGAGCTATGATGTGAAGCAGAGATAAGAAAAGAGGTCAAGGAGCTACACGGTTGAAGATTGAAGACTTGGTGGAGATTGTTAGGAAAAAAAGTCTTTAATCTAGTTTTTCCATTCAAATCACCATCTTTCCTTTCGTGGAGAGTGAATCTACTGATTTTTTGGTGAAGGAATAGTTCGACTAGCGGTTTCAATCCTGGCACGACTCATAGAAGTCCACATGAGAAGTGACTAATTTTTACGATTATTTTTGCCCGGGAAGCTTTTAACTCACATTATGCTTTTGAGTCTTGGGAAGGGCTCGTACTCATGTCCATTAGGCATGTACTCTATTCCTACCATTGAACTCGAGTCGAAGGGATGTCTCGATAATCAAACTAGTCTAATCGACTAGTGCAAAGACTAAGTGGATAAGATCATTTAAAGACTTGAGTCGCGATTTTTGATGTTTGTATATGACAATTTATGTCCTTTCACAACTGGGATGCGGAAGGTAAGTTTCCTAAACTATAAATAGGTGTTCCTAGGGTTTTTCTAGGAATGTAAGATGAATAGGAAGGCTTTGCATTTAAGTAGTTAAATCAAGGGTTAATTAAATGGGTTTTAGGGTTATTGAGATAAGGTGTAGCAAGGGTGATTTTGAGGTTGTTCGAATCGGGTAAGTCCTTTCTCTTTGTAATTGATGCTTTCATAGTGGTGATATGTCGCTTTGGGCCGTGGTTTTTTCCCGCAAGGGTTTTCCACGTAAAATCTATGTGTTCTCTTGTATACTTGTGTGCTTGGTGCCATTGGATTACCATCCTAGATCTAGATCTGTGTGTTTCTGCAGGCCTCAAAAATCCCAACTGTAAGCAAGATTTCTCCATAACAAAATCAGGTGAGAGCACACCACTTACGACTTTGTTGCTATAAAAAACTCACATATAAACTTTTCGGGCGGGCGCCAAACATAAAGGCTAGGCCCCAACTATTATATAAGACTCAATGTAAGAAATATTCACATGCTCCCAAACAATTAAATCCAACCAAAAAAAATCTCAACCACCCCTATACAATTAAAAAGAAAAATTTGTTCAGATGTCTTTATATTTATATTTTAGGAAGGATTTCTCCGTTACTAGTTCTGAAACATACTTAGTTTATTCTCCATATTGGTTGAGTGCCATTGCCATTTGCCTGAAAATGCAACTGCTCTGATTGTTAGGGATGGTACTCAATTAGTTAACTATGTATCCCTTGAAAATGAAGTTTCATCATTCTCCATACTGGTTACTATCATGGCCATTAAGTTGAAATTACAACTGCTCTGTGCTACTTAAATAATTTGTTTGCTGATCTTTCTTGCAATGATCGCATGTTTTATGCATGTGTTCTGTTTGCTTTTTGCTTGTTTCATGATTCTGTAGGTTCCAATGTGATCAGTCTATGCCTTTCTGTTCCCCTATCAGTCTCGAAGTGTTGCTTGTTCATGTTTTCCCAGCCCACATGCCCTGCTAATACCTTTATTAAGAGCCTTACTTGAGATTCACACTCTTAGCTTGAAAATTGTCTTATTTCTTTCAAAATGCCCCAAGCTTACTAAATCATTCTAGTCAAAATGCCCCCTGGTCGCTATGGTCCCAGTTGAGAACTTCTCTGGAAAGGGTTGAGAACGTCTCATCTAAGAGTTGTTTTTTTTTTTTTCAGAATATATATAATGAGAATTCATACGACAATGGGTGTCAATGGGCTGGGTGCCGGGCCAACTCTATCTAAACCCGACACGTATTGTACAACACAGACCTCAGCTCTGTCCAAGCCCGTGACGAACTAAAACAGTGTAACCTGAGCCCAAGCCCGAGCCCACTAAGATATTTATACTGTTTCTTAGATGGATCAAGGGCTACAAAACAAATATAATTGAGGTTTTGGGTAATTGAAGTATCAATCCGTCTGTTATCTTATGATTTTAAGAACATGTTATTTTCTCCAGAAGTTTGGAGCATTTTAAAATTCTAGGGGCAGATAATGTAATTCTCTTTTTATAATGGATCGTTTAAGTTAAAAAATAAATAATAAAAATGCATTATATGACTCTTTCCATGCAAGAAAAAAAAAAAAAGAAAAAAGGCTACAAAATAAATATAAGATTGCAACAGAATAAAACAGAACTTTTACATTCTGTATATGTTAAAAAATTGCCTTTTCAAACCTTAATGGGCTTGTTCCGGATGGGTTTATGGGCTATTGTACACAGTCCAAACCCAGCATGTTTGAGAGATGGGTCTAAATTTATGCTCGGCTCACAAGCCCAGCCCTTTGACAGCGCTATCGACGAACCACTTGAAAGGCTCTGTAACGTGGTAGAAAAGACCTAATGGGATGTCTCCAACAGCAGCTCTAAGTGATGAGCCAGTGCACATGATCTGGACCATTTGTTTGGTGGGTCCTACAATTGATTGGAAAAATCATGAATTTCTCACCCATCTGACACCGAATCAAGGTTTGGAAAAGAATATTAGCAGTGGTCAGATCAATTGGAAAAGGTCCGCCACTAGGACGGTTATGATTGTTTGATGGATGCCTTTTGGAATAATGGACAGTAACAAATTAAAAATTTGTAAGAGAAATGATCAATGGTCTGGATCATGGATTAGGAGGGTTTGAATTTTATATGAGGTCTGCTGTGATACCGGTCTCTTATCCACACCATCCATCCATTTTGCGAGGTGATTTTAGGGCATGGTCCGTATGGATCCAAATTTGAGGCAAATCCACAGCTCAAGTAGACACATGAAGCACTGTGTTGAATGCCCGCCATTGAAAAACTTCTATGATCACGATTTCCTATGGTGTGGGCCATTTGAGCTTCAAATTGCCTCATTTTTGGGTTCATGTCCTAAAATATTCAGGTAAAATGAATGGATGGGATGATTAAGTCACAGACATGACAATGGACCTCACGAATTTAAATTTGTTCTTTTTAACCGAGTTTCAAGGTGAAATTATTCTCGGCTATGAAAGAGACGTAAAAAAAAAAAAATAATAATAAATTAATTAATTAATTAATTAGATTAAATTAATGAGCTATTTACTAAGGGTTAGCTGGTACTTAACCTCCTAAACGGCTTAACAAACGTCTCGTTAGCGTTAGTATACCGCCAATCTCGTATTCGTGTGTAACCTAACGCAAACCTAATACATGGGTCCAAATATGCAGATGTGTGACATATGTGTGGAACATCTGAGACGTTCATCAGTTGGGACCTGCCTTGTGGATGACATGCCACAAGAATCAAGCCGCTCCACTTCTTAATTAGGACATACTGTACCAAACAAAATGGTACCCTCTAACTTGCACCAAAATAAGATGAATAGTAAATTGGCCATAACTTCTGATCGAGGTATTATTATCGAACGCACAATCTATCAATGTTTCCTGTAATGAACCATCTAAGGTCAATTGACCCATTTAGTGAGTCCTGTCCATCCATTTTACAACAAAACATGCAATTTCAACTTTAAAAAATGAGATTCTAGAAAGAATTTATTATTTTTAGTAATTTTGATTTTTACAGTATTTTTTTTTTATTAGTTTTAGATTTTCATGTCTTTTTTTTAAAAAAAAAATAGATTACTTATAACTATGCTTAGAACACTTCTAACAAGTAGCATTACATCTTTTGAATGCGGAGCATCTTGAAGTAAAGGGTTTGTAACATGCTCATATATGTCAGGAGCATCGAAATTTGTGTTGAAGACTATGGTGAAAAGGTTACAATTGAAAACAGAAAAAGATTCATCTCCATATATAATTGGATGTAACAAGGACATAAACAAAACAAAGGTAATTGAATAATGTCATATTCGTTACTCTATTGTAAATATTATAAGGATGAAGTAATATGTGATGTAGTTGATATAGACATTTATTATGTTAATTGGTCAACCATGGTAGTATCATATTAATGTTATGCATAAAGACTGAGATAATGTATTTATTTTTGTTAAAGATTGTTCTCGTTCCTATATGAATGGAGAATAAACCCAAGACTTCTAAAGTGGATGAGTGACCTCTCGTAATTAAACATGATTTCATCAAACAATCTGAAAGGACAAAAAAGGTAAATACATTAGTTGAAAAGGAAAATGGTGGAATCAATGAACATTCCAGAGGATTTGAAACTAGTGTTGCATGAGTTCAAGATGATTGTATTCGATGAACTTTCTAAGGAGTTACCTCTCATGCGAGATATAAAAAATCGCATCGATCTTATCCTAAGGACAAGCTTGCCTAATTGCCCATATTATCAGAAAGAATGCGAGAACTTATAAGCACAAACGGATGAATTGATCCATAAATGTAAAGTCAACGAGAGCATGGGTACATATGATGTGCTAGCTAGCTCAACCGCCTGATGCAAAGTACAAGAAGTGCTTGATAAATTAACATCGGCGCTAGAAGTTGTTTGAGTATCATGAGCCAAATCCCTTGAATAACTCATTAACAAGTTTTTTTGTATTTTTTTTTTCCAAGTGAACGAGGTCTAATGTAGAATGTGGCATAGATGTATTCTTAGCATTACTAGACCAAAAGAAGGTGAATAGTACATTGAGCATAACTTTTGATCCGAGTATCGTTATGGAATGCACAACCTATCAATCTTTATCGTAATAGGTCATTTAGGATCAAGACACCTACTATGTAGGTCATATCAATCTGTCTCGCACAAAAATGTGCGGTTTCAGCGAAAAAGTGAGATTTTATGAAAAATTACTATTTTTAATATTTTGATTATTATATATATATATATATATATATATATTTGAGTTTTAGATTTCTAACTCTTTTTTTTTATTATATTTTGATTATCATGCTTAAAACTCTTCTGGCAAAAGTTTATTTAAAATTTTTAATTTTAGGAATTAAGCTTCAAAAGAGTTTTGTTAGAATTAGTACTTTTATTAAGGTTAGGCTTTTGCTATTTATTGTAATTACAAATTTTGGTTTATTTTCTTTATTAATTATATAATTAAAAATAGATAATTAAACAATATTTATTATTTAATAAAATATTTGATTTTTATCTTTTTCTTTTTTAAAAAAAGTGGATTCCGAAAATTACCTTATGTATTCAAAGTTTTTTATCAATCCAGGGAGACGATGATTGCCCACCGATATGATACATGGACTGAATCTTTGACCGTTTATATGACTTTATTAGTGGAATCTATCAGTTAATCCAGACCATTGGTATGTTGACCCTCACGGTGGCTGGAGTACTCCCTGTAAATATCCTCTACATGCATGACAGTCCTAATCTCTCTCTCTCTCTCTCTCTCTCTCTCTCTCTCTCTCTCTCTCTCTCTCTCTTCGTGGCCTACCAATGGATTCCCAACATGAGAAATACAACAATTGTCCACGTTTAAATGCAAAAGGTCATAGTATTGACCGTTGGGATCTTCTAATCTGATAAATTCATGCAACATATGCTAATTAGATTGTTATCCTAAACAGATCAATGGTCTGGATTAGAAAACCATGAGCCCCATTTGTCAGAATTAAAAACAGATGGACTTCCTATGAAGATAGGTGACCATGTATGATATTATTTCTTTTCATTGCATGACTAATCGCAGTGCGTATACAGACCAATGCGTTGGACTAAATTGCGATTGGTTGGTATTTGGTGATCAGGTCCGTTCATCATATGGGTCCCCACCATAAAAATGTTGGGCGGGACCATTCTTCAGGTGGTCCTGCAACAGAAGAATGGGCTAGTACGAGAAACTTCTCAAATTGTGTACCACCTGATGAGTGGCTAGCCTGATTTTGGTCCAATGCATAATTACGGTGGGCTCGATCTGATGAAAGTCGTCCAGAGCATATGACAACTTCCCCATGTACGCACGGGTGGACTACTCACCTCCTCATATTCTCATGAGTTGCGGCTATGCACACTATCCTCGCATCCTCTGTTTGTGGAAGGCCCGACGGTTGGGTGATCCGGACCGATACGGTGAGAGTAGCTTGATGCAAATATCTCCTCATTTGCACAATCCTAATCCTTACATTGGTAGCCTGCAACAAGGAGATAAAAGAAAAGAAATACAGCATTGGTTTACTTCAACTGAAAAAAGGCCCAACATTGCATGGCTAAGATCTATCAAAGTTGGTGGGCTACCGTCCACCTACGGTCGGCCCATCACATGAATAGTATGGCTCACCTAGCCATGGGCCCCAACATACCCCGCATATTATTTTATCAGCTTGAGTAAGTGGTCCGCACCTCCATGATCAAACGGTCACCACATTGAGCTTTGCCAAGCCCACACGCGTGAACAAGGCAAGTCATGAACATTAGTGGTAGGGTGGCTAACATGCGCAATAGCCAAGCCGTCCATCAGGTAGGTATGACCTTGTAGATATCCTGGCCCATTCCGCGGGGGGTCCACAATGTTAGAAACAGTTAAGCGGCTAAGAAAACTTCAGGCAATTTTTCTCATTTTCCTCATCCACACATGAATAGTGAATAGGACTGGTTTTTAGGACCCAATCCTAAATGTTGGTGCGGCATCTAATGGGTCCTTACTCTTGCTTCCGTGGTAGAATCTTAAGAGTTTCAACACCTGGTCAAGGGTTCGAGTACTTATAGCTGGTGAAATTCATTAGTGTAAAAATAAAATAAAAATAAAAACAAATATCAGTGTGCATGCATTGTATATCAACATCTTCAGATTCAATTCTCAGGTGCACCATTCTAGAGAAAATAGTGGTAATTAAATGGCCACCATTCAAAACTTCTTATGGGCTACAAAAGTATGGATGGGTGGATTGGATATATAATAAATACATCAAGATGGGCCCACGGTTACGGTCACACTCAATCTGGAAATCCTCATCCAAGTTATGCAATATGCGTTTAGAGAAAATTGATGATTTTTTTTTGTTTATTAATTGGTGGATATTTTAGTCATTTTAGAAAAAATCATAAGGGAAGTGGGAGACAACTAACAGAAGGTACCCTTGATAATAAATTCATTAATGAAGTACCTTAATGAAAATTTAATTTATAAAGGTATCAGGATGTAAATGCCATGTTAATAAAGTTATATTTTGTAAAATTCCTATGAGAGAATTTAAATAAGCTGCATGACAGAAACAGTGAGGATTGAACATCAACGGTTGAAATGTACGTGGGGCCATAGAAGTTTTAGATGAGGCTAATACCTTTGTGTTTTCAGTTCCTCCTGGTAAGAGTGACTTTAAGCATTTTCCTACCCACTTTTTCCTGCTGTGTGGCCCACTTGAGTTTTGTATCTATTTCATTTTTTGGCTCTTGTCATAACAGAGTCTGGAAAAATGGATGGACAGGGTGGATTTCTCACAAACATCACAGCCGCCCCACCTAACTTCTGAGCACCGGAACTTCCAGCTGGCTTTTTCCTGTTGTGCTGCCACTTAAAAGTTTTGGATCTGCCTCATTTTTGGGCTCATGCGCTAACAAAGTCTGGAAAAACGGATGGATGGAGTGGATTTCTCACAAACATCACAGTTTGGCCCCACTTAGCTTCTGAGTACAAGAAATTTCAGCCACAGGCTGTCTAAGCAATCCACGTACCGGATTCAGATATTCAGCCGGTCGGGATCCTTTTAGGCAACATAGATGGGTAAGGTGGATTTCTCACAAATATCACATTGGCATCACCCAACTTCTGAGCATAGGAACTTCCTATGACAGGTTGTCCTGGGCAATCCACATCCCACGTTCTGATATTCGATGGACCTGATCCTTTTAGGCAAGGCATCTACACTATCATGATTGCCTGGTAATTGGCTTTGATCATCCTAACAAAGATGACAGCCACTCATCAGGTGGTAACTACTTTATCTTTGCCCCAGTCTCACAAATCAAGTGCCAGACATGTATCAAGATGTAAATGATTGATAAAGTGAATTATAGTCACCACATTCTGTCTGCATGTGGGTCCGGCTCTTTGAGTCAAGGTATCTTCACCGTCAGGATTGCCTAATGAGTGGCTCTGATCTCACACGTGTAACTTTTGCTTTGCATGTATTGAGTGCATGGATAAGGTGCACTGAACAAATGCATGCAAACACAAAGATAACCTTATGTCATACATTTGATTCATGCACTGTCCCACCTGATAAGTTGACTGAACCGATCTTTTTTTTCATTCCAGCCAAAGCATCTATGCAGTGAATTGATCTGCAATCGGTAAATTCCACATTTTGATCATATGGAGGCATGTACAGTGCACAATAGAGTGGGGCCCACTTCACCCTGTATCCATAATGTGGAAGTTCAAGTTTGGCCTTTTAGATGGATGGGATGAAATTTGCTCTACTTCTAAACATTGATAATCAACTAACTACATGAACGGATATCATTGGCTTTGATCATTCAAGGGAGGTGGCATCAAGTACTGTCCCACTTCCCATCTCTATCTTATAAATACCATCCGTCATTTTTCTTAAAATGGAACACTTCCACACACAACACATATACATGTATAATTTTGACATGAGTCATTAGCCGTGGGGCCAATATGCTTTAATTTCCAACTGCTCTTGGAGTTCTTAACCCAACAATCTCACCAAGTCAAGCGCAAACCATGACCATAAGTAGGTCAAGCACATGACACCATTTATTCATACAAAGGTGTCGGTGCACTATATATATATATATATATATATATATATATATATATATATATATATATATATATATATATATATATATATATATATATATATATATATATATATTGACAGTCCTCATTTCTCCCTTTCTTATTGAGTTCATAAATTATAGTTAGCAAACACATGGAACATAGAACCGTACGTACAAAACTGGATGGAAAACTCCTGCGAGCCTCACCAATGTAAAAATGCTTTGGAAACTTCTTGAGTTCAAGCCATGTGCCCTACCTAGGTTTTGGATTAGGTTGTTGCTGAACCCTGGTTTTCACTGGCTCATTTAATGAGCAGAAGATTAATGAGGTAATAAGTCTGGATGATTTACAATTGACTAACAGCTTTGACCAAAGATACACATCAATGTCTCCACACGCAAACCTATGATTGGTATCCAATTCCCCTTGTTTCCTGTGGTGTGGTTCACTTGAGTTATGGATCTAGTTTGTTTTTCTTCTGGAGGACCTAAATCTAGCACATAACCTGATGGATAGAGTGGATGTTGCATATATAACATTATGGCCCCCACATAACTTTAAGAGCCAGACATGTAAATTATGGGAGCCACTCATCAAAGTAGTCACCATCTTTTCAGGTGCCTAGCCTTATGAGTCATGTAAATATATTTACATGATGTATATATTTTATCCACACCACCCATCCATTTTGACATATCATTTTAGGATATGAAACCAAAAAAGATACAAATTAAAGGCTCAAGTGGACCACACCATAGGAAACAGTGGGGATTAAAAGCCTACCACTGAAAACTTCTCCGAGGCCACAAAAAGTTGTGGATCGAGTTGATATTTATCTTTTCCTTCATGCAAGTATGACATTATTAATAATTTGAATGGCAAATAAACATCACCGTGAGTCCTAGGAAGTTTTCATTATTGGTAGGAAATTTAATCCCTACTCCATGTGTTGTGGCCCACTTGAGCTTGGATCTTCTTTCCTTTTAAGTTTATGCCCTAAAATGATCTATCAAAATAGATGGACGGTGTAGATAAAACATATACATCACAGTGGGCCTCATAGAGCCCCTAACAAGGCCACTATATCTAGTTAGATCTTGGTGAAGGTAGTACCCAATCCATGTCCAATTTGCTACTTTACCCTCTTTTGAAGAAAAAGAGGGTCACATTAACATGGAAAGATATTAAAGCACTCATCCACCTACCACCTAATAAACCCCGCTATATTCATCTCCACAATTGAGCTTCAAGTCATTACTTTTAAGTCGGTCGTCGTAGTCTGAATTCTATTTATGTAAGGACTATTGAAAGTTACCTGACATCCATTTGTCATGATGTGGGCTCTGTTGAAGGAACGCATCCAGCAGCCAGCTCATCTCCTGAAATCTCTCCTCTGAGAGATTACAGAGATGATGGAGGAGAGATTTCAGGAGATGAGCTGGCTACTGGAGGCGGAGAGATTTCTGCAGATGATTCTGCAGATGAGCTGGATGCTGGATGCATTCCTTCAACAAGCTCCACTTTTCTATTGACTTTCAAGTCACCACTCAATGTTTCAAGTAAGCAAGCGACAACTTTCAGCCCGTCAAACACGTTGTACCATTTATTCATGCAATAGGTCCATAGGCTTAAAAAAATAAAAAAATAAAAAAATAAAATAATAAAATTCCCTTAGCTAATGATTGCCCTCTTCTCTCCTTTTATTACTAGGTTCATGAATTACAGTTAATAAACAGTACAAGTTATAAAGTAGATCCACAAGGTTTCAGAATTACCATATCCCTTGGGGCAAGGAATTGTAAGCACATGGGTCCCAACTAAATACTTAAATTAATAAATTGATGGTAGAGTTGAGTTTTTGAGTGTTTGAACATGACCCACTCCACGAGTAGATTTATATATAAAAAAAAATTAATAATAATAATAATATATATATATATATATATATATATATATATATATATTTAAAAGGGTTCTGCTCATGGTGAGGACCCCATCCTCAACGAATCAATGTACCAAACCTCTGACATGTCTGTGACAATGTTACATGTGTTGAAGGCCCTGTTTTTCACACGTGGAAATATATTGATAAGTTAACCCATTCAGATTTCATCACCAGCACTATCAACTGATCAGGATTGAGTTGCACAACGGATTCAACTAATATGGGCAAATATATAAGCCATCCAACTAAGGAATGGGAGTTGTCGGGTTCAAATATGGGCACATATACTCCCAATCAGATCCAAATTTAGTTTGATTTGGTGCACTACTGCATCTTGTCAGGTCCAGTTTCTCAATATAGAGGGTTTGGATTATGATCAGGTTGGAAAAAGGGAAAGAGACTTAAATTCAGGTGGGCCACACAACCTAAAATAGCTAGTGAGAATGGAAAGGTCCACCACCATGATGTTTATATGCCATTCGAACCATTCATAAGGTTAATACTGTTGAGATAAACTGTAGGCAAAAAAATAACATCCCAATATAAAAACTTTCGTGGCCTTAATAAAGTTTCCAATTAATGGTGGGGATTCAGTCCCTGCTATTACATGTGGCATGATCCACCTAATTAGTTTTGGATTTGCCTGATTCTAGTACTCCTGCCCTATTGTTTTGATGGATGGAGTTGGATTTTTCATTGGCATCTCCATGGGCCTCATATAGCTTCCAACAACAGTAACTTCCTATGGGAGGGGCCACAGGCATTCCGCATCCAGAGAGCGAGAGAGAGAGAGAGAGAGAGAGAGAGAGAGAGAGAGAGAGAGAGAGAGAGAGTTTCAAGTAGTCTTGTAACAAAAAAATTTGTAAGGTCCACTGTGAAGTTTGTATTATATTCACTCAGTTCATCACTTGCTAGAGCTCATGTTAATACGTTTGCTTAAAAATCAGATGAATCCATAGCTTATGTAAGTCTAGAAATGTTTTGGATGCACATATAATCATTAAGTGGGCTCAAAATGGTTTCAATGATGTGCATTTCTATTCATGTTGTTGCCGATGGTGTGGCCCATTTAGGAGTTAGATTCAAGTCATTTTTTGGATTCCTTGCATATAACATGGGCAGGAGAAATTGATGGCCGGAGTGGATTCCACATAGACATCATGGTAAGTCTCATAGAGTTTTGTTTACACAGCTCCTTCTAAAACACGTTGTAACCCTTAAAAGGGTTAGGCATAAGGAAACTTGCCCAGAATTGTTCATAAAACCTTTTAAGTAGAATGTAAAACCCTCAACCTCTGTGGGCCACACCATATTCTATTTGTAAATCTATTTTTGTGATTTACTAGCCACACCATTTTCTATATGTAAATCCTCTCAGTTCGTATGTTGAGAGATCAATATGCACAAAATGCTTAACTTGATAGGGAATTGAAGCCACAACGATGAGAAGAATGTAAAATTGCTCCTAAAACGTTCAAACAGTATGCCGTACTTGAGTTTTGGCTCAGTTTTTTTTTGTTTTTTTTTTTTTTTTTTCCTATCATCAACTCATCTCAGTGATTTACGCTTGACCAACTGGAGAGTTGCCTTGTAAACGCTGTTTGGTCCACTGAATTAATTATGGTATGGAATTGCATGTTTGAAAATGCCATGGTATTTTGACCGTCCCATCTCACATTTGATATCAAACTCTTCCTTCAAGAAAAACATCTTATTATAAATAACAGCACTTAAGTCAAACACATGTCACGACTTTGACAATGGCCATTAGATGTGGGCTGATATGCTTTATTCATACCTTAATTATAGGGTATCTCAACAAATCAAGAACGCATGATCAGCGGGTCAAGCATGTCATGCCCTTTTTTCTTGCAAAAAGGTCGCGTGCATCTTTTTTCTCTCCTTAGTTATTGACTTCACTTAGTTTATTTTTCTCCACAAAGAATTGTCGGTCAGTTGAGCCCATCACTTAAAAGAAATGGTCAAAAGTTCGGAGTCAGAATTGATAATGATGTCTTGGTATTGCTGAAAATGGTTTGTGCGCTCCACCTCAATGTATGTGTTTATTCTGTCCATCCATTTTCCAGCTCATTTTAGGGCATGAGCCCAAAAGTCAGGAAGAGCCAAATCTTGGGTGGACCACACCATAGAAAGCCATGGTGATTGAACGCCCACCATTAAATACTTCCTAAGGTTTACTGCAATGTTTATTTGCCATCCAACCTGTGTTGATTAGGTTAGACAGATATGGATGAAGGGAAAGCATGAATATCATCTTAATCCAAAACTTTATTGCTCAGTAAGTTTTTAATGGTGGGTGTTCGAATCACCATCTTTCCTTTGGTGTGGTCCACCTGAGTTTTGAATCTACCTCATTTTTCGACATTTAGCTGAAAAAATGGATGGACGGTGTGAATAAAACACATACATAGTAGTGGGGCCATAGAGAACCGACTAATATCCATAATGACAGGGTCACTAGAGAATCTAGTAGTTTGAGTGCCCGGGAAGCTTTCAACTCACAGTTGCTTTTGAGTCCGTTGAAAACCACATCAAATATATGACTGTCCATTAGGCTCTGTACTCTATTCCTATCATGCCTTGAAAAAAACATACTAGTTAGATAATCCAAACTGGCTAATCAGTGGCATGCAAAAATAAGTGGATAAGATCATTCATAGAAGATGAGTCAGTTTTAGATGTTTGTATATGACAATTCCTATGATTTTTGCGCTGCAGCAGAAGAAAAGTAGTCTGGACTTAATGGAAGGCCTAGATGGTTGAATCTAAGCCTTCACATGGTTACATTTTAAGTCATCATAGGACAATGGGTGTCAATGGGATGGGTACTGTGCCAACTCTATCTAAACCCAACACGTATTGTACAACACAGACCTCAGCTCTGTCCAAGCCCTTGACGAACTAAAACAGTGTAACCTGAGCCCAAGCCCGAGCCCAGCTAAGATATTTATACTGTTTCTTAGATGGATCCTGGGCTACAAAACAAATATAATTGAGGTTTTGGGTAATTGAAGTATCAATCCGTTTGTTATCTTATGATTCTAAGAACATGTTATTTTCTCCAGAAGTTTGGAGCATTTTAAAATTCTAGGGGCAGATAATGTAATTCTCTTTTTATAATGGATCGTTTAAGTTAAAAAATAAATAATAAAAATGCATTATATGACTCTTTCCATGCAAAATAAAAAAAAAAGGCTATAAAATAAATATAAGAATGCAACAGAATAAAAGAGAACTTTTACATACTGTATATGTTATAAAATTGCCTTTTGAAATCTTAACGGGCTTGTTCCGGAGGGGTTTATGGGCTATTGTACACAGTCCAAACCCAGCATGTTTGAGAGATGGGTCTAAATTTATGCTCGGCTCACAAGCCCAGCCCTTTGACAGCGCTATCGACGAACCACTTGAAAGGCTCTGCCTCTATAACGTGGTAGAAAAGACCTAATGGGATGTCTCCAATAGCCGCTCTTAAGTGATGAGCCAGTGCACATGATCTGGACCATTTGTTTGGTGGGTCCTACAATTGATTGGAAAAATCATGAATTTCTCACCCATCTGACACCGAATCAAGGTTTGGAAAAGAATATTAGTAGTGGTCAGATCAATTAGAAAAGGTCCACCACTAGGATGGTTATGATTATTTGATGGATGCCTTTTGGGACAACGTACAGCAACAAATTAGAAATTTGGAAGAGATATGATCAATGGTCTGGATCGTGGACTAGGAGGGTTTGAATTTTATATGAGGCCTACTTATCCACACTGTCCATCCATTTTGCGAGGTGATTTTAGGGCATGGTCCGCATGGATCCAAAATTCAGGCAAATCCAAAGCTCAAGTAGACCACGACACATGAAGCACTGTGTTGAATGCCCACCATTGAAAAACTTCTATGATCACGATTTCCTATGGTGTGGGCTATGTGAGCTTCAAATTGCCTCATTTTTGGGTTCATGTCCTAAAATATTCAGGTAAAATGAATGGATGGGATGATTAAGTCACAGACATGACAACGGACCTCATGAATTTAAATTTGTTCTTTTTAACCGAGTTTCAAGGTGAAATTATTCTCGGCTATGAAATAGATGTAAAATAAAAATAATAATTAATTAATTAATTAATTTAATTAAATTAATGAGCTATTTACTAAGGGTTAGCTAGTACTTGCCTCCTTAACTGCTGAACAAACATCTAATTAGTGTTAGTATACCGCCAATCTCGTAATCGTGTGTAACCTAACCCAAACCTAATACATGGGTCCAAATATGCAGATGTGTGACATATGTGTAGAACATCTGAGACGTTCATCAGTTGGGACCTGCCTTGTGGATGACTTGTCACAAGAATCAAGCCCGTCCACTTCTTAATTAGGACATACTGTACCAAACAAAAGGACAGATTTCAAAACAACGGTAAATCCGTCAGCGCAAAAGTCTTTGCAAAATGAGGTCGCATCTGTAGGATGGTTATTAGCGTGCTTTTAAATAACTAACTCACACGTGTTAATATTATGCAAGTGTAAGTTTGGGGTCCACACCATTGTGTGTATTCCATCTAATCCACGCATCAGATGAGTCCCACAATAATGATGAAATGCCCTAAAAATCAAGTTTATATGTAACATTATGTGGCCACACCATAGAAAGTAATGAAATCCATCTAAAAATTTCTAATTCTATACATAATGATTCAATCAGCATTGCTTCCCAACTTCTTAGTGGGGCTACTGTTTTGGACCGGTTGGATTCGACCGGCATTATACTACAAATATAATGATTTATTTTTTATTTTTTATTTTTTAACGTTGCATTGGATCAGCCTAAAGAAAACGGACGGCGAGTTGCCTCCACCCCTCGCCAACCGGAAGTTGTTGTGGTCGGAAGCTAGTAGAGCCCACCTAGATGTTAGTGAGAAATTCATCCCGTCCATCAGTTTCTCCAGCTCACATTGGGATACGAACCAAAGAATAAGGCAGATCCAAAACTTAAGTGAACCACACAAAGTAGGGATGGAATGCCTACCTTCGAAACCATTATGGGTACACAAATTTCGGACCAAGCGATTGTTTTTGTTTTCATTTCATCTCAGTTAGAATGCTCCTATGAACTGTTTGGATTTCATATAAATATCACGCTCCAAAACAGTCTCAGCCGTAGGCATTTCCCTCTCTACTGTTTCATGTGGTGTGGCCGACTTGACTTTTGAATCTGTTTTATATTTTGAATCGTGTCCCTTCATGAACTGGAAAAAATGGAGGGGTGAATTTCTCAATGACATCATGGTTCCAACCACAGCAACTTCATATAGGCGTGGGTGACAGGCAAGTGGACGTCCTAAGAAACATCCCAAATCCCTACGAAAAGGGTCGAATAAGCAAGGGTTTCGATAGCGGAAGCGGATTACGTCCTGCTCCGGCCTGGACAAACTAGTTCCGAGCAGGATATCTGTTGGGTCCACCGTAATGTATGGAGCTAGACAGACTAGGTCCGGGCAAGAGAGCTGAGGGGCCATGGTGATATATGGATGGACAGAGTAGGTCCGGGCATGCAGGAGATCTGTGGAACCAACCGCAATATATGGATCTTATCCATGTTGTCTATATCCATTTTGCTACGTCATTTTGGGATATAACCCAAAAAATGAGGCAGATCCAAGGCTAAGTAGCCCTGAATGGACAAGACTGCATAGCATCCATAGTAGGTCCGCTTGAATGGAGTGTATTCTGAAAAAGTATACATTAATCATAAGATCCTAAAATGGATGTCCCTAAGTTACTTGGCCAGTGTTCCAGTTGGGTGAGTACAATTCTTGGCCTATGCTCCTTTTACAAGAGGACCATGGGTATAGTGAATAAGCCTCCGTTATCAAAGAAAATGGTACCCACCAAATAAGGTGAATAGTAAATTGGCAATAACTTCTGATCTAAGTATTATTATGGAACACACAATCTATCAATCTTTCCTGTAATGAACCATCTAAGGTCAATTGACCCACCATTTTACAACAAAACATGCAATTTCAACTAAAAAAATGAGATTCTAAAAAGAATTTATTATTTTTAGTAATTATGATTTTTACAGTATTTTTTTTTAAATAGTTTTAGATTTTCATGTCTTTTTTTTTTTTTTAAGGATTACTTATAACTATGCTTAGGAACACTTCTAACAAGTAGCATGACCTCTTTTGAATGAGGTGCATCTTGAAGTAAAGGGTTTGTAACATGCTCATATATGTCAGGAGCATCAAAAATTTTGTGTTGAAGACTATGGTGAAAAGGTTACAATTGAAAATAGAAAAAGATTCATCTCCATATACAATTGGATGTAACAAGGGCATAAACAAAACAAATAAAGGTAATTGAACAATGTCATATTCGCTTCTACATTTGTAAATATTATTAGGATGAAGTAATATGTGATGTAGTTGATATAGACATTTATCACGTATTAATTGGTCAACCATGGTAATATTATATTAATGCTATGTATAAAGATTGAGATAACATATTTATTTTTGTTAAAGATTGTTCTCGTTCCTATATAAATGGAGAATAAACCCAAGATTTCTAAAGTGGATGAGTGACTTCTCGTAACTAAACATGATTTCATCAAACAATCTAAAAGGACAACAAAGATAAATGCATTAGTTGAAAAGGAAAAGAGTGGAATCCATGAACATCTCAGAGGATTTGAAACTAGTGTTACATGAGTTCAAGACGATTGTACTTGATGAACTTCTTAAGGAGTTACCTCTGATGCGAGATATAAAAAATCACATCGATCTTATCCTAAGGACAAGCTTGCCTAATTGCCCATGTTATCAGAAGCGAGAACTTATAAGCACAAACGGATGAACTGATCCATAAATGTCAAGTCAAGGAGAGCATGGGTACATATGATGTGCTAGCTAGCTCAACAGCCTAATGCAAAGTACAAGAAGTGCCTGTTAATTTAACATCGGCGCTAGAAGTTGTTTGAGTATCATAAACTAAATCCCTTAAGTAACTCATTAACAAATTTTTTTTCCAAGTGAATGAAACTTAATGTAGAACGTGGCACAAATGTATTCATAGCATTACTAGACCAAAAGAAGGTGAATCGTACATTGAGCATAACTTTTTATTCGAGTATTGTTATGGAATGCACAACCTATCAATCTTTACCGTAATAGGTCATTTAGGATCACGACACCTACTATGTAGGTCATATCAATCTGTCTCGCATGAAAATGTGCGGTTTCAACTAAAAAGCTAGATTTTAGGAAAATTACTATTTTTAATATTTTGATTATTATAGTGTTTTCTTTTTTAGAAATTACTTGTAATCATGTTTAAAACTCTTCTTGCAAAGTTTATTTAAAATTTTTAATTTTAGGAATTAAGCTTCAAAAGAGTTTTGTTAGAATTAGTACTTTTATTAAGATTAGGCTTTTGCTATTTATTGTAATTACAAATTATGGTTTTTTTCTTTATTAATTATATAATTAAAAAATAGATAATTAAACAATATTTATTATTTAATAAAATATTTGATTTTTATCTTTTTCTCTTTTTAAGTGGATTCCGAAAATTACCTTATGGATTCAAAGTTTTTATCAATCTAGGGAGATGATGATTGCCCACGGACACTACGCCAAAACAACGAAAAAAGACGGTCCAAAACCGTCTCAAATGACCAAAAAGGACGGTCATGGACCGTCGCATGGGCCATCAAATTTTGACGTGTCCTATTACTTAAAGGACAATTGAAAACCGTCATTCTTATTGATGAAAAAAGGACGGTCATGGACCGTCCTTAAAGAGGGCTGTCATGGACCTTCTCTTATGAGACCGTCCTTTAGAAGGACGGCTATGGACCGTCCTTTAAAAGGATAGTCATGGACCGTCTTTAAAATGTCATGGACTGTCTCTTATGAGCCTTCAAAGGATGACCATGGACCGTCCTTAAAAAGGACTATTATGAGCCTTTAAAGGACGGTTATGGACCGTCATTTAAAAGGACGGTTATGAACCGTCCTTAAAAAGGACTGCTATGAACCGTCTCTTATGAGCCTTCAAGGACGGTTATGGACCGTCCTTTAAAAGGACGGTCATGGACCATCCTTTCAAAGGACTGCTATCGGCCGTCTCTTATGACCCTTAAAGGACATTTTCAAATTTGACCTGTTACAATATATTTCATCGTATTCTTCCTGATATACACCTGTTATACAATATATTTCATCATATTCACATTCACATCCATCTAAACCCAAACTAAGTAAATCCATCCAAACAAACTACATCCATCCAAATACAAACAATCTTATCTACATTACATTCATCCACGCATAATACATATAAGTTTAACATCATAAGTAAAAAAAAAAAAAAAAATCAGTAACAATTTTCTGTCTTTCATCTAATAAAAAAATATTCAACCAACAAAACATTATAATTCAGAATCATGAAGAATTGCAGAAACTTCTTCCAAAAAAGTGGGCACTTTTTTAAAATAAAACTGATCATTAAAATAAAACTAATACGAGCAAATAATGCAAAAAAGTGTTTCAATTAATAGAAACGACAACAAAAATTGAAGCTTTGTAAAAAGGGGCATGTGTTAAAAGAGATACATTCTGGTTTGTTGCCATGTGATTGGGCTACATTATTACAGCAAATGGGTTCGAGATCGGGTTTAGGTTTGGGTTTTCAAGTTTAGGTTTAGGTTAGAGAGTTGAGATTAGGATTAGGTGTAGGTCTAAGTTTAGGGATTTGAGAATACATTTAGGTTTTAGGTTTAGGTTAAGGTTAGGTAATAGGTTATAAGTTTAGGTAATAGGTTATAGGTTAAGGTTTAGGTTATAGGTTTTGGTTTAGGTTTAGGTTAAGGTTAAGGTTTAGGTTATAGGTTTAGGTTATGGTTTAGGCTTAGGTTATATGTTATAGTATATAGGTTATAGCTTTAGGGAATTGAGAATAGGTTAAGGTTAAGGTTTAGGTTATGGTTTAGGTTTAGGTTATAGGTTATAGTATATAGGTTATAGCTTTAGGGAATTGAGAATAGGTTAAGGTTAAGGTTTAGGTTTAGGAAATCGGGTTCGGGTTCTGGATCGGGTTTAGGTTTGGGTTTTCAAGTTTAGGTTAAGTTTAGGTTAGGGAGTTGAGATTAGGATCAGGTTTAGGTTTAAGGATTTGAGAATACATTTCGGTTTTAGGTTTAAGTTTAGGTTTTAGGCTTAGGTTTAGGTTATAAGTGCAGGTTATAGGTTTAGGTTTAGGTTAGGTTATAGGTTAAGGTTAAGGGAACTGAGAATATGTTAAGGTTTAGGTTTAGGAAATCGGGTTCGGGTTGTGTTCGGGATCGGGTTTCGGTTTGGGTTTTCAAGTTTAGGTTTAGGTTTAGATTACGGAGTTCAGATTAGGATTAGGTGTAGGTTTAGGTTTAGGGATTTGAGAATACATTTAGGTTTTAGGTTTAGGTTTAGGTTTTAGGTTATAGGTTAAGGTTAGGTTATAGAATATAAGTTTAGGTTATAGGTTATAGGTTAAGTTTTGGTTTAGGTTAAGGTTATAGGTTTAAGTTTAGGTTAAGGTTTAAGTTTAGGTTATAAGCTATAGGTTTAGGGAATTGAGAATAGGTTAAAGTTTAGGTTTAGGAAATCGGGTTCGGGTTCGGGATCGGGTTTAGGTTTGGGTTTTCAAGTTTAGGTTTAGGTTTAGCTTAGGAGTTGAGATTAGGATTAGGTGTAGGTTTAGGTTTAGGGATTTGAGAATACATTTAGGTTTTAGGTTTAGGTTTAGGTTTTAGGTTATTGGTTAAGGTTTAGGTTTTAGGTTTAGGTTAAGTTTAGGTTATAGGTTATAGGTTAAGGTTTTAGGTCATAGGTTTTGGTTTTAAGGTTATAGGTTTAGGTTTAGGTTATAAGCTATAGGTTTAGGGAATTGGGAATATGTTAAGGTTTAGGTTTAGGAAATCGGGTTCGGGTTCGGGATCGGGTTTAGGTTTGGGTTTTCAAGTTTAGGTTTAGGTTTAGGTTAGGGAGTTGAGATTATGATTAGGTGTAGGTTTAGGTTTAGGGATTTGAGAATACATTTAGGTTTTAGGTTTAGGTTTAGGTTATTGGTTAAGGTTTAGGTTTTAGGTTTAGGTTAGGTCATAGGTTTAGGTTTTAGGCTTAGGTTTAGGTTTAGGTTATAAGTGTAGGTTATAGGTTTACGTTTAAGTTAGGTTATAGGTTAAGGTTTAGGGAATTGAGAATAGGTTAAGGTTTAGGTTTAGGAAATCGAGTTCAGGATCGAGTTTAGGTTTGGGTTTTCAAGTTAGGTTTAGGTTTAGGTTAGGGAGTTAAGATTAGATTAGGTGTAGGTTTAGGTTTAGGGATTTGAGAATAGGTTAAGGTTTAGGTTTATGAATTCGGGTTCGGGATTGGGTTTAGGTTTGGGTTTTCAAGTTTAGGTTTAGGTTTAGGTTAAGGAGTTTGATTAGATTAGGTGTAGGTTTAGGTTTAGGGATTTGAGAATAGGTTAAGGCTTAGGTTTAAGAAATCGGGTTTGGGTTCTGGATCGGGTTTTAGGTTTGGGTTTTCAAGTTTAGGTTTAGGTTTAGGTTATGGAGTTGAGATTAGGATTAGGTGTAGGTTTAGGTTTAGAGATTTGAGAATACATTTAGGTTTTAGGTTTAGGTTTAGGTTATTGGTTAAGGTTTAGGTTTTAGGCTTAGGTTAGGTCATAGGTTTAGGTTTTAGGGTTTGGTTTAGGTTATAGGTTTAGGTTTAGGTTGTACGTGTAGGTTATAGGTTTAGGTTTAAGTTATATTATAGATTAAGGTTTAGGGAATTGAGAATAGGTTAAGGTTTAGGTTTAGGAAATTGGGTTGTGTTCGAGATTGGGTTTAGGTTTGGGTTTTCAAGTTAGGTTTAGGTTTAGGTTAGGGAGTTGAGGTTAGGATTAGGTATAGGTTTAGGTTTAGGGATTGGAGAATAGGTTAAGGTTTAGGTTTAGGAATTCGAGTTCGGGTTCGGGATCGTTTAGGTTTGGGTTTTCAAGTTTAGGTTTAGGTTTAGGTTAAGGAGTTTAGATTAGGATTAGGTGTTGGTTTCGGTTTAGGGATTTGAGAATAGGTTAAGGTTTAGGTTAGGAAATCGGGTTTGGGTTCGAGATCGGGTTTTCGTTTGGGTTTTCAAGTTTAGGTTTAGGTTTAGGTTAGGGAGTTGAGATTAGGATTAGGTGTAGGTTTATGTTTAGAGATTTGAGAATACATTTAGGTTTTAGGTCATAGATTTTGGTTTAGGTTAAGGTTACAAGTTCGAGTTAAGGTTTAGGTTTAGGTTATAAGCTATAGGTTTAGGGAATTGAGAATAAGTTAAGGTTTAGGTTTAGGAAATTGGGTTGGGATCGGAGTTTAGGTTTGGGTTTTCAAGTTTAGGTTTAGGTTTAGGTTAAGGAGTTGAGATTAGGATTAGGTGTAGGTTTAGGTTTAGGATTTGAGAATACATTTAGGTTTTAGGTTTAGGTTTAGGTTTAGGTTATTAGTTAGGGTTTAGGTTTTAGGTTTAGGTTAAGGTTAGGTTATAGGTTACAAGTTTAGGTTATAGGTTATAGGTCATAGGTTTTGGTTTTAAGGTTATAGGTTTAGGTTAAGGTTTAGGTTTAGGTTATAAGCTATAGGTTTAGGGAATGAGAATATGTTAAGGTTTAGGTTTAGGAAATCGGGTTCGGGTTCGGGTTTAGGTTTAGGTTAGGGAGTTGAGATTAGGATTAGGTGTAGGTTTAGGTTTAGGAATTTGAGAATACATTTAGGTTTTAGGTTTAGGTTATAGGTTTAGGTCTAGGTTTAGGTTTAGGTTATAAGCTATAGGTTTAGGGAATTGAGAATAGGTTAGGGTTTAGGTTTAGGAAATCGGGTTCGGGTTCGGGATCGGGTTTAGGTTTGGATTTTCAAGTTTAGGTTTAGGTTTAGGTTAGGGAGTTGAGATTAGGATTAGGTGTAGGTTTCGGTTTAGGGATTTGAGAATACATTTAGGTTTTAGGTTTAAGTTTAGGTTATAGGTTATAGGTTAAGGTTATAAGCTATAGGTTTAGGGAATTGAGAATAGGTTAAGGTTTAGGTTTAGGAAATTGGGTTTAGGTTCGGGATCGGGTTTAGGTTTGGGTTTTCAAGTTTAGGTTTAGGTTTAGGTTTAGGTTAGGGAATTGAGATTAGGATTAGGTGTAGGTTTATGTTTAGGATTTGAGAATACATTTAGGTTTTAGGTTTAGGTTATAGGTTATAGGTTTAAGTTTAGGTTAAGGTTTAGGTTTAGGTTTAGGTTTAGGTTATAAGATATAGGTTTATGGAATTGAGAATAGGTTAAGGTTTAGGTTTAGGAAATCGGGTTCGGGTTTGAGATCGGGTTTAGGTTTGGGATTTGAGAATAGGCTTAGGTTAAGGTTATAAGTATAGGTTTAGGTTATAGGTTAAGGTTTAGGTTTAGGTTATAAGTATAAGTTTTGGGATTTGAGAATAGGTTTAGGTTAAGGTTAAGGTTAAGGTTGTAAGTATAGGTTATAGGTTTAGGTTAAGGTTTAGGTTTAGGTTATAAGTATAGCTTTTGGGATTTGAGAATAGGTTTTGGTTAAGGTTATAAGTATAGGTTTAGGTTATATGTTAAGGTTTATGTTAGGGTTATAAATATAGTTTTTGGGATTTGAGAATAGGTTTAGGTAATTGATAATAGGTTTAGGTTTAGAGTGTGGTTTAGGTTAAGGGTGTGGTCCCTACAAAGACATATATAAACACGGCCTGTCCAAATGGTCAGGCCCTTCCAATGCTGTCTATAGGAAATTGACAGCTTCATCATGGTCATAACAGTGGTTCCCACCTTCCATGGACCCCCGCTCATCCGGATAGCTTCGATGCACATCCGGGTTTGCTCCATTAATTTCGAGCAAATACGTAAACACGGCCTGTCCAAATGGTCAGGCCCCTCTAATGCTGTCCATAGGAAATGGACAGGTTCATCATGATCATAACAGTGGTTCCCACCTTCCAGGGACCCCCGCTCATCCGGATAGCTCCAACGCACATCCAGGTCTACTCCATTAATTTCGAGCTAATACATTTAAAAATAAAATAAATATATCTAAAAGCATCTGGATACCTGGGGAAGGCCTCTCATATTCGTATTGTTGGTTACTCATCCCTTTGTCTACAAGCCACAATCGACCAATAATTTCTATCGCTACCTGTACTCTAAAACCAACACAAATATTACTGGGAAACAATATAAGGAATAAGAAAAATGAATTTACCTGTACACATCATTAAATGTTTCCCTATAACACTACGCCAAAAAGGCCAATTTGCGACGTATTTTTGTGACGAAAATCTCTTGGTTTAACGACGGATTTAATCCATTACTAATGGGAAAAGTCCGTCGCTAAGCTCGTCTTTCTCGAATATCCGTAGTCCGAACGTCACGGAATTTAGCGACAGACCAAAATCCGTCGCTAAAATCTGTTTTACGACGGATTTTTGTCCGTCGTAACTAGGCGATGGACGAAATCCATCGCAAATTTTCATTTGGCGACGGAAAATGAACAGTTATAAATTCTCGTCCAAAATACCAAATGGCGCGCTTTTCAGTTGCTTTTGCGACGGATCAGGTCCGTCATAAAAGAACTTTTGCCTAACATTTTTTTTTTCATTTTTTTTTAGAATATGGTGGAAAATTAAGTTTTTTTTTTATCGTCTAATAATTGTTTTTTAATAGAATTTTAGTGGTTTAATTGTACATATTTGTATCTAAGATTATTTTTTAACAATTGATTGAATGCAAAAAGAAAATTTATTTTGTTTTTATATCAAATGAGTGGAATTTTTATTTTTATTTTTTAATTTAAAACTAATATTTAAATGATTTGTAATATCACATGAAAAAAGAATATTGAAAAGTTTAAAAAATTTAACAATGTTTGAGAAAGAAATTAGATTTTGAAACAATAAAAATCTATTTTGTGGGAAAAAAAAAAAGAATATTTAATGAAGTAGATAAATTTGAAAAAAAAAATCATTTGATTTTGAGAAAATAATTGAAAATAAAAAAGCATATGATTTTGAGAAAATAATTGAATATTTAATGAAGTTGATTAAATTTGAAAAAAAAAAAAAAGCATTTCATATTAAAAAATAGATACTTTATCAAAAAACAAACATTTTGAAACTAAAAATAAATAAGTTGAAAAACTTTGTGATTTTGAAAAATAATTGAAAATGTTCAAAATTTGAAATTAAAAGAAAAAGTTATTTATAAAAACACTAAGATTTTGAAAAGATATATATAATTTTTTTTTTAAAAAAAATAAATTGAAAAGTTGAAAACAACATGATGCTTATGAAGAAAAAAAAATCGGCATTTTTGAATTTTTGGGAAAAAAATTAAAAGTTGTGAAAATTTAAGATATTTTGAAAATAAAAATTTAGAATTTGTATTTTAATTTATTTTTTGAAATATTTTATAATAAAAATGAAATTTTGTTAAAAGTTTTCAAAGAAAAGTTAAGAGTAAAAAAATATACATTTTGAAAAAAAATGTAATTTTTAAATGGAAATTGAAATTTATCTGTGAAAAAATCGTGAATTTGCGAAGTATTTTTGAAAAAAAAAAAAAAAAGCATTTGATTTCGAGTAAAAAAATAATATCCTGAAAAAGAAATTCAAAAAAATTTCAAAAAATGTGAAAATTTTGACGATGTTAAAAAATGAAACTATTTTACAAAAAGAAAATGAGAGTTTGTATTTTGAAAAATAAAATAAATGCTTTTTTTTTTTAATGGAGAAGTTAAAAAGAATTGAAAATTTTTAATTTTTAAAACTAAACAATATTAAAGAATCGATACTTTAACAAAAAACAAACATTTTGAAACAAAAAATAAAGAAGTTGAAAAAATTTGTGATTTTAAAAAATAATTGAAAATGTTAAAAATTTGAAATTAAAAGAAAAAGTTATTTATAAAAACACTAAGATTTTGAAAAAAAAAAATTATATCATTTAAAAAATTTTTTGAAAAGTTGAAAACAAAATGATGCTTTTGAAGAAAAATTCGACATTTTGGAAATTTTGAGAAAAAAAAAAATTTAAGGTTAGGAAAATTTTTGAGATTTTGAAAATAAAAATTTAGAATTTGTATCTTAATTTTTTTGAAATATTTTATAATTAAAATGATATTATGTTAAAAAATTTCAAAGAAAAATTAAGCCTAAAAAAATATACGTTTTGAAAAAAAATGTTATTTTTAAATGGAAATTGAAATTTATCTGTGAAAAAATAAAATGTAACTCGATCTGGGTGAGTAAATAGTGAAATTGGGGGTATTGATCCATAAAATTGAGGGAATGGACCAACATATAAAATGAGCCAAATATCCTGGTCAAAATTGTGACCCAAGTTATTGACCTTGCGAGAACCTAAGAATTAATATTAGTAAATTTTGTGGGCCCCATCATGATGTGTGTCGAACATCAATACCGTGCATTTGATGTGTCCCCTTTAGGTTATGAGATATCTCAAATTAAAAATCATTCGTATACAAAACTTAGGTGGGCCATACCATCTAAAACCATGTGAAGACATCCTAAAAATTATAAGCACTTGGTGAGGCCCACATGAGTTTTGGATGTGGTTGAAACCTGGTATGACCCTTCATCCAAGTGGGACACATATAATGAGTGGGTTGGATATGTGAATCACATTTAGGCAAGCCCAATATATGATTATGAAAGGAAACCCCTCTCCACTCCATTTAGGTGATTTACTAATTACCCTGAGTAAGCTCTGTGGGGTCTACCATTATTTATTTATTTTATCCACTCCGTTCATCCATGTTAACAGATGATTTGGGGTCTAAAAAACAAAAAGGAAGCATATCCAAAGCTTAAGTGGACCACACCATAGGAAATAGTGTGATTGAACCTCTACCATTGAAAAATTCTTGGAGGCCATAGAAGTTTTGGATCAAGCTGATGTTTGTGTTTTCTCTTCATTCGTATCTTTTTGATATTATGAATAGGTTGGATGACAAATAAACATTACTGTGGGCCCAAGGAAGGTATCAACGGAGGAAATCATTATTCCACATTGTTTCGTGTGGCATGGTCCACTTGAGTTTTGGATTTATAAAAAATTTGGGATCAACCCACACCATTCATCCATATTTCGAGATTATTTTAGAGAATTATTCAAAAAATGAATCATATCCAAAGATTAAATGGACCGCATCACAAATAAGGGAAAAAGATTGGCTACTTCCCCTTACACTTGCCAATGGCTGGTGGTTGGTGCCCTGTGGGCCCCACCATGATGTATGTGTTTAATCCATGCCGTCCATCTATTTTTAAAGATCATTTCACGGCATGAGACAAAAAATGAGGTATATCCCATTTTGAAACGGACCACATTACAGGAAACACTGTTGAATGAGCATAAACCATTAAAAACATTTCGGGGGCCATAAAAGTTTTGGATCGAGATGATTTTTGTTTTTCCCCTTCATCTAGGCCTGTATGACCTAATAAACAGATTGGATGTCAAATAAACAGTACAGTGGGCCTTAGGAGGATTTTAATGATGGATATCCAATCACTATTGTTTTCGTGTGGTGCGGTCCACCTGAGATTTACATACTTCTCATTTTTGTAATAAATCTCTAAAATGATCTTTAAAAATGGATGAACGTAATGGATGAAATACATACATAATGGTGGGGCCCACAGAGCACCAACCACCCCGTGGCTGGTGACAGGGGAGTGACGCCAACCATTAAAAACTTCTATTGGCCGCAAAAGTTAGATCAAGCTGTTATTTGTGTTTTCCTTAATTTATGTATTTTTTTATAAAAAAAACTTTTAAATAGGTTGGATTTCAAATAAACATTACGATGGGCTTTAGGATAGTTTCAACGGTGGGAATCACTCTCCCCGCTGTTTTCTGTGGTGGGGTCCACTACAGATTTTTATCTGCCCCATTCTTTGGATCAGGACTTAAAATGATATCTCAAAATGGATGGATGGTGTGGATATAACAAATACATCATAGTGGGCCCCACAGAACTTGGTGACGTAACTTAGAGTACGGCATAAGGGGAAGCGGATTACGTAGTGAGTCACTCACTACGCTTAGCGTACCGAGTGAACTCTGTGAGGTCCACCATGATTTATGTATCTGATGCACTCCGTTCATCCATTTTACTAGATAATTTTAGTGCCTGACCCCAAAACTGAAGCATATATAATATTTAAATGGACCACACCAAAGGAAACATTTGAATTGAATGTCTACCGTTGAAAAAATCTTGGGGGCCACAGAAAATTTGGATCAAGCTTATATTTGTGTTTTCCCTTCATCTATGTCTTTATGATCTCATGAATATGTTGGATGATAAATAAACATCACCGTGGGACCTAGAAAAGTTTCAACGGTGGAAATCTTTATCCCCACTGTTTCCTGTGGTATGATCTACTTGATCTTCGGATATGCTTCAATTTTTGGTTCAACCCCCTAAATTAGATGGAAAAATGGATGGACGGCTTAGATAGACCACATACATTCAAGGCGGGCCCAATTGAATGTACAGCGTATGATAAGAGCGTACTGAACTCAATACGCAATCCAGTTTCGGTATTAGGGAGGGCGTCCAGAGAGACGCCCTAATTCTCCATCCCTCTATATCTTGCACCGCACCCCCTCTCCCTCTGTCTCTCGCACCCTCTCCCTCCTCTCTCTCTGTCTCTCGCACCCTCTCCCTCCTCTCTTTCTGTCCCTCTCCTCCTCTCTCTTTGATCTCTCCACCCTACTGCGCGTTGCCGAACGCCCTACCCACGCACGCCCTCTCTCTCTCTCTCTCTCTCTCTCTGAAGCTCGGTTGAAGGCTAGCATTCACAACCATGAGTACCTCTCTCTCTTTCTCTAAATCTCTCTCAATCTCTCCCAATCTCTCCCAATCTCAATACCGATTTAGGGATTTGGGGATTTAGCGATTTGGGGATTTGGCAATTTGTGGATTTTAGGGATTTGGGGATTTTAGGGCTCATTACTTCACATTGTTGAGGTGGTGCATCCAAACAGCCCTAAATCACTGGCCCAAAGTCAGGTTCCACAAGCAACACCCTGGGTCCTAAATCACATTGTTATGTCTCTAATAAAAATGCTACTAGTTTTATGTGCTGTGTATGGTATTATGTGGATATATGAATAATGCATGATGTGGGTTTTTCTCATGTGTTGTGTGTAGTAGTATGTGGATATATGAATAATACATGATGTGGGTTTTTCTTATGTGTTTCAGAGAATCATAAGCTCATTGACTGTGGGATGTGTTCTCTTTCTTTCATCTGTTCTACTCTAATCACTAATAATCTGGGTAACCATGATTCTATTATAGATTGCCATTGAACCAAATAACTTCGGATCCGATAAAACAACTAAACATAATGTGAAGAGCACTTCATTGCCAGACAGTGCACCCGAAAATAAACAATTGTTGCTGTTGAAACCTGAAAGCTCAGATTGAATTGGCTTGAATTGAGAGAGATTCAAGATAAAGAAGTCTAGAGCAAAGAAACTTCATATGGCAGGCTTTCAGTTTGCAGGATTGTGCTAGCCCATGGTTCAGTGATCCAAGCCATTGATATTGTTTGGCCGACTGTCCGTGGCTAATGCATCTAAAATCTCTCACACAGGAAGATGAAATCATGATCCTTCAATAGGTTGAGGATGCTTTGATGATATTTGGTGCAACCAAAGACCCTGTTAAGAAAGATAATACAGCAATAATTCATGCTTCACATTGAAAAAAGACCAAACAATCTGCTTTTGATGATATTGTTGCTGTTCTCAATATTAACTAGCAGTGCCAAACTGGATTAGACTCTACCGAGTCCGAGTTGACTCAGACGAGTCATATATCCACATAATACCATACACAACAACAGCCCTAAATCACTGGCCCAAATGAATTCAAGGAAATTCGAGGAAATCAAGTTTGCCGCTATTTGTTTGTTTGTTTTTTTTTTTTTTTTTTTTTTTTTTTTTAAGTGTGGGATAAAAAAGAAGAAGAAGCTCTAGTAGATGAAATGTATTTGGGTCATTTCACCCTCTCAAGAAGGTCATTTAGGGACTTGAAATTAACTTGGAATTTTTTGACAAATTAGAATTTTCATATGCTGATAGTGTTCATAGACATGCAATAAAAAATAATGCATATGCTACAAATGGAAGTCAAATCAAACCATTGAAATTGTGGGGTCCACTTTATATGGATCCTTGATCAAATATTACACTAGATTGATGTCCTAACTAGTAGACTGAGAGACAGCTAAAGGACATTTGAAATGAAAAAATAAAAAATAAATTATCAATTGCTAGGATTTATTTAAAATAGTATGCCATGTTGGAATGTAAATTTTGAAAAGGTAAATCCTAGGATTTATTTAAAAGCACGTTTAGATTGATTCATAAAATTAGCAAAAGCCACCATGGGATTTATACCTATCCTTTTAAAGAAAAAAGTACCTATCCTTTTAAAGAAAAAAGCCCAATGGCAGCTGCTGTACTTTCATCTGTTTCCCTTTTTGCCTTCCATATACTGGGAATTGATGCACTTCTGGGCAATCAAAGTTTCATCTATAATCTATCTGCTATATACAAAAGCTCCTTGCACCTTGGAAATACATTTCCTAGCACATTTTTGACAGTTTTTTAAGCATAAGTTTAATGCGTTGTATGGTTATCGACTGATTGTCCTTTGTGTTTCTCGTTGTAATTGAGCTTTTATTATGTCATCATTGCAGGTGTCCATGCCATTGATTTTATCACTTTGGGTTACAAAGTAGATTGGCCAGTCAGCATTGTCTTGACTGCAGATACGCTTAAACTATATACTGACATTTTTAGTTTTCTGACTCAAGTTAAGCCAGGTGATGATCTGTTATGATCTCTGATGTTCTATTATGATCTCTGAAACTGTCATACTTCTTGTTTTTGGTTGTATCCACAGATAACTATGATTTCTTTACTGATATATGGTTTTGGGCTTTTGGTTGGATGTCAGCACATAAGTGCTTGCTGAAATGTGTTTGCATCTGAAATTTGTGGTTGACTGAACAAACTTTTCAAAAAAATCTCCACCATCAAACCATAAGCTATAGATTGGATGGCTACAATGGTCTAATCAAGGTGAACTTTGCATGACAACCTTCGAATTAGGGGCAGATGCAACTAGAAGGTTCAGATTAATAGATTGAATTGCCAAGGTTACAGTATAGAATTAAAAGCACTTGTGACTTATAATGGTCCTAAATATGTATGTTTGAATGTTTTGGCTTTGTGGTGGATGGACGCATTCTATCCCAATGTGTATAATGAGTATAACCAGTTGCACTAAGTAGCTAGAGGTTATTTCTCTGATACAAATAATGCTGTGGGAAATGATCCATTTCAAAACACAGTAGAAGAAAAGCTAAAGATTTGCTACTGGTGTCCCGCAGTGGAGATGGTGAGAATATTTACCCATAGCCATTTGCAATTGGACTTCCTTACTAAAGATGGAGTGACTAGAGCATCAGTCATTGCCTGCACTTAGTATTCTATTTTCAATCTTTCTTCTAAACAAATATTGTTACTGTCCCATCTCAGATTTGAAGCAAAACAGAGAGAAACTCATGTTTGAAAAAACTATAAAAAAACATTTCTATTACAGGCTCATTATCTATCATTGTGCTTTCCCCATGCAGAGACCTCAGCTTTAACAGCCTGACTGGCGATATTCCAAGCTCCTTTGAAAGCCTTGCAAGAGTGGATTTCATGTAAGTTTAACATTATCAAATGAAAATTTGCTATTTGAGTCAAAGCTTACCCTTGATAACAATGAAGTGGGGATTTTCTTTCTTTTTTTTTTTTTTTCCCTCCATTTAGGTATTTAACTAGGAATATGCTGACTGGGCCTATACCTGGATGGATCATAAAGAAATAATAATCTTACTCATCAAACTGATTTCCTTAAACGTAGGTGGTTTTGCACTGAAGAAGCAAATGTTGGATGACAGAAGATTCTCCAAAATGCATCTGAATTTGCAATGCCTCCTGCAGGTATTTTCTCAATGTCTATACACATTGCCTTGGAGAAAAATATGTACAAAAGGTGCTTACCCAATCACAAGGGAAGCACGCTAAATAGGAAAACTCCACCAACATCACTACTTGTGGCTGCCCCTAGCACATGTGGGACATCTAAGCTAACTGTAAGGTGTGACTGACTGTGTAGATGACCTGGTCCAGAAATCAGGTGGATCACTCATCAGGGAGCCACTTGTGTGTGTGAACGTGGACCATTGGGAAATTGTTTATGAATGTGAAAACCAAAGTAGCCCCTGTATTGTGAATGCTATCCATCCAAGTGGGGCCCAATAGAGCAATGATCCCAGATTTACAAAAAAAAAAAAAAAAAAGAAAAAAAGAAGAAGATGAAGAGAATGCCAATTGTGTGTTAGATGCCCCATTTGTTTGGATATCAAACTTAAATAAGTATCTTTTAAGAAAAAGTAATTTATTTCAGCCAATTACCTTCTTTCGAGAGGTAACTTGTAACTCTTCAATTGAAATGCTAGCATGCACAATTATCTTTGAGTTATCTTGATTTTCTCATTCCCTTTCTCTCAGGTTTTGCATTATGTGACCATCCTTCCATCTTGGACAGAGAAGAAAACCAGGGCTTGTTCAGGTACTAGAATTATGTCCATGTTGTCCATATTCATACTAAATGCATATAGTAGATTCCATTTCCCTTTGAAAAAGCAGCTTCCCATATTTTACCATTTAAATATGGTTGTGCAAGGTGCCTGTTTGATCAGATGGTTGAGAGAGGTGGTAGCATGGACGGCTATGATCTCAGGCTATGCTAAAAATGGGGAATTTGGTGAGGCAATTAAGCTTTTTCACATGATGCCGGTTGATGTTGTGAAGCCAGATGAGGTGAGATATATGGACGATGCTTTTGAATTGATGTGTATTTTTATTTATTTCTTTTGACCCAATATATTGATATGGTATCATGTTATCTGATTGTTCAATACTTTGACATAACAAACGGCTTCCATAGTGTTTGATTTGTATTTAGTGAATCAAATTTTGGATGTAATGTGAATATATTCAAAGCCGAAGAAATTGCTTCTGGATGTGCATGTAAGGGTGCTAGGAACTTAATTCTTGTCTTGTTTTATACATGACTAGTTTTAATACATGTATATGCTTCAAATTATGGATGTAATGTGAATATATTTGGATTTTGTTTTCAAATTATAGGATGAGGGTTTTAGCGTGCTGCTATTCTTTTGACATGGTGCCATGTTGTCACAGGAAGTTCTTTCTCATGGGCGCCAAGTTGTCACAGGAAGTTCATCCTCATGGGCTCAAGTCACAGACTTGACTAAATTTATGGTAATATTGTACATTACAAAGATTTTGCACAAATAAATCAAATTCCATATTAGAACATTGTGGAATCATAGATAGAAGTTGGTCTTATCAACTTAACAATTATTTAAATTATTAATTGATATTTTATCAATTAAAGTATGAGAGTATTCAACTTTTGAGTTAAAAAATAAATAAATAATCAAAGATCTATTTGATCGCTATTGTACTTTTTCTCTTGATGTATCTACCTACAGACTAAAATTTCAACACTGATGTGTTGCTCATGATGGGAATTGGAAGAGTTTGCATGGACCATGCATGAATTCTGGTTAGTCAATCTTTCTTTTAGACCTTTCTTTTAGTCAGTCTTTCACTTACAGTGTCTTGCATGCACAGCCAAATTGAATCGTAAATGTTCTATTCACTTAAAAGAAATAGTTAAATTGTGATTGAGATTATTTCCTGACCTACCAGATTTTGTGTGTGTTTCATCAATCTAGCCTTGTTGTTGATGTTCTATTCAGAAAAATGCAGCTAATCAAATCTGTATTTAGGACCAAATGTGGTGAAGCTTAGGCTAATGTGATACTAACATGAAAAGAAGATTTAAGCTTCCTGAATCCAGAAGCTAATGTATCCCTTTTTTTTCCCTGTAAGTTTTTGTAAACTGTATGGAAAGGATAGATCTCTATCCAAGCATTATGAAGCTTATCCCATTGAAAATTCCATGGCGGGAACCAGTTGCTTCCTCATAAAGTTTCATGATAGATAACAAATGTAATCTATGAGAAGGGATACGCCGTGCAAACTATTGGTTAGTGGCATCGATGCTCTGTGTATCATATGAAACATCCATCCTGTTGTTAGTAGTGAAATCAAATTATCTCTAGTTCATGTGGAACTCCATCATGAAATTGTTTTTATTGATTTTGTCATGTTTTGTAAGTGCTAGCTTCCTTGTAACCTGTGTGAATCTTTTCAAGGGATTGAGAGGGTGGGAGGGATCATTGCCTTTTCCCCAGATAATTGCATGCTATGGGTTCCATGTCTTGTGTCTTCCACTTGTAGCATACCTATTATGGTAATTGTTTCATTACAGCACACCAATTTTCCAGGGCTTGATTTCATGCATTTTGTTATTTCAGCATGCATACCGTGGTGGCCAGTTAGCAGAAGTGGTACTACGCCATCTTGGCGCTGAAGATGGAAACATTGTGATAGCTAAAGATATCAGGTTTGGCTTTGCTTTGGCATCACTTTCTCCATTTTTTTTTTGGTATTCAAGCACACTATCTGGTGCATCTATATCCTTCTGCTTGCATTTGTTTCTTACAAAATTCATGGTTCTTTAAGGCTCTCAGACTTCCTTAGGAGGTTGCATCTATAATGGGTGAGCTGAGCTTGTTAAAAAGCTTAAATGTAAGTTTGATGTCGCAATTCTGCTCTACCTCTTATTTTCTGCACCTTTTTTTCATTTTTCTTATGTACAAAGTTTTTCTAGCCTTACACTCCCTTACATCACCCACCTATTTAACATGGTTTTAAATGATGCCCGATACAACTTGGTGCCGTCCAGTCTTATCATTTTTGGTTTGACCTGAAATGAGTCACCTGACTAATTGGGGACTGAAACTGTGACAGAAATGGATCTATGCAGGATTGAAATGGACGAGATGGGGTGTAATCATTATTTGGTTCAGACCAGAAATTAAATAGGAATTCAAGTTGTTAATGGAAATGTGCATCTAGATAGTGCTTGCCTATAACATTGGACTTTCTCTTGTACAGACATTATGCCGAATGTTTATCATCAATGCTGGACCTGATTTTAGGCTATTGTGGAGGACAATGAAGTCTTTTATCGATACAAAAACCACTTCAAAGATTCATGTACTCTTAACGAGGCTTTTCTTCTATTTGTATTTAATTAATTAATGTTCCGTCTTCTAGAAATACCGTGATAATTATTGATTTTGTCATGTTTTGTAAGTGCTCTGAAAGAAGTGTGCCATTGAAAGCTCCCGTCGCAAGTATATATTAGATTTCATTAGGGAGTTGCAAGCTTTTGCAAGTTAATGGTTATATGTTATTATATGAGATATCGTATTTAGTGGATTCCATTTATGTGCATGTATTTTTCATATGAGGTATCATATAATGCTTCAACTTTTTAGTTTGATGAATAGGATTCTTATTAAACAATCGTTTCGAATTATTTTTGGAATGACTATCAGGTGTAAGATTCAAATCCGACGATATATTTTTTTTTTTAATTTACAAATATTTTAGCGACGGACCAAATCCGTCACTGATTTCCAAAGGTCGAAAATCAACGACGGATTTAAGGTCCTTCGCTTACACATATTAGCGACGGGTCTTATCCGTCGCTAATATTTTTAATGATGCCATTTTTTCCATTTTTGGGATGGATTTTTTATTTTTTATGATGGATCTTATCCATCACTATGATGCGATGGACCTTATCCGTCACAGATTAGACGATGGATTTCATCCGTCGGAAACCAAAAAAGACACAAGAAACAGCAACGGAGAAATCCGTCGTTTTTTTAGTTTTACGACGGATTTGGTCCGTCGTAAATCTACGATTTTGGCGTAGTGTAAAGAGGTGATATTATATCTTTGATAGCCACAACCTGTATGACAGAGAAAAATGCAACTGATACAATCTATTACAATTCAAATGAGAAAAAAGATTTGTCACAACATGCCACGTGGTCACCAATCACAAAAAAAAAAAAAAAAAGAATTATGATTTTAACCTCACATTGCAGATCTTACATGGTAACTGATATGAAATAAGGTTAGACTGCAAGAATTATGATTTAGTAATTGGATCTTTCTTAATTCTCTTTGTCCATAGAAGTTTGACTGATGTTGGGCAAAAACCAGACATGTCTTATCAAAGCAATCGAGCCAAAGACCAAACATCTCACTATCTTTTTTGTCAGATTCAAATTATTAAAACACGAATTCCAAGATTAATATTGTTTAGTTTTGACAGATTACCTAACTAGTTTTCATCAATTTCAGAATGCAGGTATGTAGACCAAATACCCCCCGTTTAATTTGATGGGCTCCAAAATGTATGTTTCTTTGACTTTAATACTCTCTTAGAATTTCTTGGAATCAATCAACCTTTATTTTTGTTTTCTAATGTCCAAATACATATAGAAAAAATGTTGGAATTTAAAACAGTCACCATCCTGAAATGAGACAAGGAAAAGATCGCCCTGGTCTTGCTTAGAAACAATACAATAACACTTACATACTAGTCTCCTGCCAAGTTGGGATATTGATCCCGTTTTCAACCACAAATGATGATTTGAATCAGAAAAACAAAACAGTGGTGTGTCCTCCTGATGAATTCCTTGAAGCCTTATGAATCTGGAGCAAGTTGTACACATGGTACATGGCAATGAGGCCCATAAAAACCATATTAGCTCCAAACCCATATGAGAGAGATTGGACATACCAGAAAATCTTGATAAACTAGACTTTTATGCTACATAAAGACAATCCATTTAAGGACAATGTGAAAAACATAATACTAGGCTACTAGATAACATCTCCCAGTTTGATATGGAAGCAGCTAGATTATAGGCATTTGGAATGATAACAGTCAAACTTTTTAGTAAAAAATTGAAGATTGGCAATACCAAAATGATCACTTCTCATTTCATCAGATAGTTGCCTTTCTTGTCCTCGAGTTACTAGTAATTTGATAGGGAGTTTCTCGTACCTGACTGTTAGCTTAGCTTCAGTAGGCCCCTTCAATGCAGCACAAAAAACTGATAAGGACACCAGAAAAAAACAAAGACAAGCTGAGAAGCATCATGGTGCTTAGAGAAAAAAAGGCACCAGAGCAATATTAAACCAATTTGATATTGACTTGTTAGCCCAAGAATGTGTGCTTGACCTAATGGACAGTCTAGATCAATTAATTAAAGGCAACAAGGAGCACTATAACTTATGAATGCTATGAAAGCAGAGGAGCATCTCTTATTAAAATATATGTGATGAGGAAAGATTCTACTGGCCCCTTCAACAATAGTGAGTGAGAAAAATCATTGATTGACAACCATATATAACAGATTTGGGAAAAATACTAAATTCCTGAAATCCATAGGTTTGTCAAATTCAAAATTTATTAATTTTCAAATCAGCAAAAAAGAGAAACTCATAAAAGCTATAAAATCTCTCTCCTTGCAATATCCAAAGGCCTTGTGAATTTGCTAAATCCTATTCTCATTTCCTAGAAGCCAAAGAGGCCCTTAAGTCAAATCAAGAAGTGGATTTTTGAAAAGTTTGAAATTGTTTTGGGTTTATAAGGTGGTAAATACAGTCTTAGGTAGCTATTTTGGATAGGCTTTCTTTTGCAATTCTATTGAAGTAGTGAGTTATTTGATATGCTCTTGAATTCAAGAGAATGTGTATAAAACATCATACTTGTTGTGCTGAAATGTTTAAATTTTCTCATTAGATTATGGAGAACATAACTTTTGAAAATGATGAGTAGAGTAAATCAATTAAAGTGTTAAATTCAAATCACAGACACACAACAAATAGATCTCGACTCTGGCAAGATACAAAAAGATGTTAAAGGTAACTGAGTGAAAAAGCAAAGTCTTCCCACTAATGATCAAGATTGAAGAATGGGAGCATGCTGCAAACGACTAGAAACACAAACACACATCTGGGACCCCTCAGTGCCCAGGCCAATTAACAGTGGTAATATCCAAACATGGATTCTTATCAGTAGATAATATTTTTAGAATCAAGTAAACAGAAAAGGTTACACAACGTTTTTGTACTTTTAAAAAACCAAAAAAAGAAAGGAAAAAAAAAAAAGATTGAAAGTTTGAAAGAAAAGTAGCATTCTAGGAATAACAATAGGGTCAATCACAAGAAGACTTACAAGGCTTATCAACTTCTGAGAGTGCCAAAAGTTTACCCTGATGATATATGAGAGCTGTATTACCTGGCATAGGGTTATAACAATCGGTTCATTTCCAGCATGTGTCATTCTAAAGTTTGAAAGAAGATTATGGATGGAAGAATGCTTTGAAATTTTAATAGGTATGTAACAGGTATACTAGGATGTTGCTGCATTGAAAGAGAAAACAAGTGATAAACTATCATAATGGGCACAATTAACTGGCTTACCTGTCCCTCTTCCTTATGAGACATCTGGAACTTTCAGTTTTGCTCAAAGAATTTGCATGTTAACCATAAAAAGTCCAAACAATCCCTTAAGGTCACCAATATACAGGAAAAAAAAAATAATTTACCGTGATTATGGGAGTTCAAAGCATTCTTCACTCAGTCACAGTTATTCAAGATGTATTAGCCCCAACTCTTTAGGCCAGATTTACGTGACTCCAACTGACTTGATTTCTAGATATTGCACAAGAAAGTCAAGTGTTGGATTTATGTGACTCCAACTGACTTTAAAAAAAAAAAAAAAAAAAACAAGAAAAACACACTTTCTCTATGTTGGATGATTTTCATACAATAAACACACATAATAATAATGTACTTGCCTCTACACACCCCCAACCTCAATGATTTTCATCCACCCAACTATACCTTGAGATCCATCAATTGACGTAATGTAAGTGCGTGGAATGATCCTAGAGAGAAGGAAGGCCGACTAATAGAGAACTCTTGAGCCACGTAGTGCATGGTTGGCTGAGAGTTGGATCTAGTCGAATGCATGAAAGTGCCATGGACACCACAAATAAGACTTCTTGTGTAATCTCAGTCGTTGGTCCAACATATCCTTTAGCAGTGTGTCATGTCTACTTGGTGATGTCAAAGAGGAGATGAGCTCCCCAGGATGCCTTCCCATCATCACTTCAAGTGCCACAACACCAAAGCTATATACATCGCATTTTTTTGGTCACCCTCATTGTAAATGCAAGCTCTGGAGTGATGTATCCGTAAGTGCCTGCGAGCGTAATCCAATTGGATGAATCAGGTATCAACAATCTTGCAGTGCTGAAGTCAGAGACACAGGCCTCAAATTTTGAATTCAGCAGCACGTTGTTTTTTTTTTCCAAAAAAAGGTGCCCAACTCGAATGGCAACCCGGCTTCATTAGAAAAAACTGAGCTTTACAAAGTGGACAAGTTTGGGCACGGGCGAGAACACCAAAAAGCACAGCCCTGCCTATTGTAAACTATATAGGAGCGACCCATAGGGGTCCACCTAAGACGCGCAAATAGCCCCAAGCCCTAATTTATCAAGATAGATGTTACCTCTGATGTGGGCTGGAAGATGCTGGGTGAGATGGTACACTTCCAACATTTGGTTTGCACTGGCAAATCGTGCCAGACCGTCAGCAACTCCATTACCTTCTCTCCTAATGAGCCTGACGGAGATTCTGCCCCTGGTCATGAGTGCTTTAATCCTTGCGACCCATAACCCGATCCTCCAACCAAAGGCAGCCTTACCCGACAGGACGTCAACTGTAACCTGGGAGTCAAATTCAATCTCCACGTTGCAGAATCCCGAGTTAAGGGAGAGAGGAAGACCATCATATACAGCTCTCATTTCAGCCAGGTTGTTCGAACAGACTCTGTAGGGTGAGCAGAAGGCCAACTTGAGCTCCCCTCGGTCGTTTCTGAGTATACCCGGCCCCCACCCCCAGAAGGTCCCGAATTGCCTCAAGAGGAGCCATCGATGTTAAGCTTCATCCAGTTTGGTGGCGGCTTGGACCACTTCACAACCTGCCACCGCCGCAAGCCAGAGCTGAGGTTGATGCCGCTCCCAAGGCCTCCTCCCCTACTCCCCTGACTGACGCTAAACGACCCACCCGCTCTCCACCTGATCCACCACTCCACCCTGGCGATGGTAACCGTTGAATTCACCGGCGAGTGGTCGAACCTGGCTCTGTTTCTAGCCAGCCAAAGCTCCCACAAAATACAGCAAGCCACGAAGACCCGACACTGAGTAGGGGAACCATTCGCAGCTTTAGCATTCCTCCATTGACTCAACTTGGAGAAGATGGACTGGTTGGGGAAAGACGCCAGGCCCAAGCTGATATTGAAGTGGGACCAAACAGCTTCCGCCAGCATACTGTATAGGAAGAGGTGTTCTAGCGTTTCCACGACCTTGAAGCCAGGGCCACGCCCTTGGCCTGAACTCTAGAATCCACCGGAATAGCCCCTTGAATCAGCCTCCAAATAAAGTTAGAAATCTTGGGGGGCCATTTCTTTTGCCCAGGTTGGAAGATCCAATCCCTGGCGCCGGCTCTCTGTCTTGAGACATCCCAGGCTGACTTGACGAAGCACTTCCCTGAGAGGGTGTGAGGTTAGATGCACACATCTGGACCGTCCGAGGTAGCGAACCCAGCCAGGAAAATGTGGTCAATATCTGGTTGCGAAAGGAAGGAGAACACCGACGAAGGGGGGGAAGGGCCAAACGGGCCCAAGAAGTTATGAATTTTCAAGTCCAGGAGATCATCCGGCACCTGTCTAACAATCCTCTGAAGTAAGGGGCTGAGTCCCGTCCAGTTGTCAGCCCATAAGCTACGAGAGCCGTCCCAAACCATCCATTGGATATTCTCATCTACCTTCGGGAAGAGGCCCCTGATGATTTTCCACGGCGGAGAGGCGAAAGAGAGTGAGGAAGCTGGGGTTTGTTGCCTGAAGTCAGCCTGGTATTTGGCTTTCACTAACTGAACCCAAGACCCTTCGTCTTCTCCATATTTTGCATCCCAAGCCAACTTCAATCTCATGGTCTTCATTACTTCTTTAATCTTTCTAATCCCTTGGCCTCCTTCCTGAAAAGGGCGAGAGATTCTTTTCCAGGCAAGAACCCCAAAAGAACTTTTGAGCTCCCTTCGCCCAACCCCAAAAGAACTTGGCAATGGAGCTTTTGAGCTCCCTCCGCCCAACCCCAAAAGAACTTGGCAATGGAGCTTTTGAGCTCCCTCCGCCCAACCCCAAAAGAACTTGGCAAAGCTACGCTCCAAGTTGGCAAGAACCTGCACTGGGATCACGACCGCAGCAATGACGTGAAGAGGAATGCTGCTTAATATGTGCCTGATCAACGTATTTCTTCCGGCCTGGGATAAGTGTCTGGCTTTCCACCCGTTTATTTTCGCCTGAACCTTGTCCTGTAAGAATTGGAAATCTGCCACTCTGACTCTCCCTCTCAGGAAAGGGACCCCTAGATAGGAGAGGGAGCCAATTGATCTGCCAATTTGAAGTAACCTTTAGATCTCTCTGACCCAGGCCTCAAGGAGCTTGTTGGAACACAGGAAACAACTTTTTCCACGGTTAATTATCTGACCGGTGGCTTGTTGGAAAAAATCTAGGAAGGACTTGACTGCTAGGATGGTGGACTTACTCCCATTGAGGAAGAGTAAAGTATCGTCAGCGAAAAGCAGGTAGGAGGCGAGGGGCAGCCCGATCTCTGCTGAAATGGTTTACACCTCCCTGACTCAACCAGGGACCTGAAACGTCTAGAGAACGCCTCTACAACAATAATGAACAGACTTGGGGAAATGGGGTCACCTTGGCGGAGACCTCTGGAAGAATTGAAGAATCCAGCAGCTTCACCGTTAATCAACACCGAGAACCAGACATTACTCCAGCAATTCTCCAAGATGGTCACCCATCTGACACTGAAGCCGAACTTAAGTAAAACCATCCTCAAGAAGTCCCAACTCACCCTATCATATGCCTTCTCAAGGTCCAATTTGAGCATGATGTTACCCCCCGGACTTTACGGTTTAAGTCCCTCAACACCTCCTGCACAAACGCAATGTTCTTAGAGATGACCCTCCCTCGAACGAAAGCCCCTTGCTCAGCCGAGATGATTTTAGGAAGGAGGGAAGCGAGACGGGAGGCTAGGACCTTAGATAAGATCTTGTATATCACATTACAGAGGCTAATGGGCCGGAAGTCATTGAAGGAAGAGGCCGAAGGCGTCTTTGGAACCAGACAGATCAGGGAAGTTGAATAGCCTCTGGGAAGAGGGTTGCCATCGAGGAAGCTCTAAGCCGCAGAACGGATATGTTCCGCCACAATTGGCCAGCAATGAGAGAAGAAGGTAGTAGAGAAGCCGTCTGGCTCCGCTGCCCCATCCTTAGGGATGGAGGACACTGCCATTTTCAGCTCATCCAGGGTGATAGGAGCAACCAACAACCTATTGTCTTCAGCCGTAACCATCCCTAGAATGGAATCAGCGAAATCGACTGGAGAAAGAGAGGCATCCTTTTGGAATAACTGGGAGAAGTAGGAGACAGCTGCCTGCTTAATTTCTTCCTGATCGGTTAATTCTGAACCTGAATCCAACTTGATGGATCTGATTTTGGCCCTTCTGACCTGCTCAGATGCGACGGCATGGAAGAACTTCGTGCTCCGATCCCCTTCTTCAAGCCAACCGATTCGGGATTTTTGTTTCCAGAACACTTCTTCCCTGAGATGGAGATCTGACAAGGTCTTCCTGGCTAATGCACTTTCCAGCTGAAGATCCTCATCCCTGGAAACCTGCATTCTGCATTCGATAGCATAGAGCTCTTCCTCAGCCAGCTTCACCTGGCTGAAAATATTACCGAAAACTTCCCTATTCCAGAGTCTGAGAGCTTGCTTAACTCTCTTCAGCTTAAGCTGCACGTTGATAAGAGGGGAGGGTGATAGCTGACTGTTCACTCCCCAAGTATAGGGTTGTGATGTAGTAATAAACTCGGTAAGATCGAGGTCGAATCCCACGAGGACTGGTCGTCACAATTCAAATCTGTGATTCTCCTTAACTAATCCAACAATTAATATAGCGAATTACTAACACAAATTTATGGAAAATAACTATTGAGAATAAGGAAGAAAATTCAATCAGAGAGAGCACTAGGACTTTCGAATCCACCCCTAATTATCCTAACCCTTGTTTTGTCTGTTAATTCACCTTAATTTAGATTGATCTAACTTATCTAGAGAAAGCACAATCTGTGTCCTTAATCGGGCATACAGATTGTCTAATTCCTTCAAACAATGCTATGAATAACATATCCCATGTCCTTGGTCGGGCACATGGAATATACCGTTCATTAAAGCACCCCCTGTCTCTTCCCTATAGGAACCTGTTCATAATCAAACACAAGCACCTAGAATAAGCATCCAAACAACATCCATCTATATACTTTGGTCGAGTTCATAGATGGAGAAGTAGAGAATTTAAACCAATCAAGCCCACTTAGAGAAAGAGACACACCAATCAAGTTTTAAGTAAAATCAACAATAGAAGAGTTAATCAAATTAGAGGTTTCATCTCAGCCCTAGCTGAGAGATTAGTTACCCATAAAATCCATTAAACAGATGGATAAATAAAATTCATAAACAAAACATCAAACCAATTTCTCTCTTTCTTCTTTCTTCTCTTTCTTCTCTCCCTTGCTCTAGATCTGGACTTCCTTGCTTCTCTGGATGCCCTTCCTCATGTTTTGCAACTCTTTTTATAACTGATGGAGTGGCTGGAGTGGTGAAAATCGGATTTGGGAAGCTGTCGCACGCGCAAAGAAAACCTTTTCGCAGCCCAAGTTCAGACCTCGAAACACCATACTTTCCTCGTTCAAATTCCAACAAACACCGTCCCTTAGGACTTTCTTGGGTCCTCTACATGATGGACGGTTCAGATCTGCCATATGATCAAAGATGGTGGCCCACAATCGCCTGGAAAACCGGATTTCCAAATTGTGCGAAACCTTTCGCACCCTTTCGCTGTCGTGATCGGTGGGCCCCATGGAAGTGTTTTCTGGGAAATCCACCCCGTCCATTGCATTCAGAACGAAATTTCAGTCAAGAATGGGTGGTTTTGAATGTCCATTGATGCGTCCTAGAGAAGAAAACACAAAAAGATTAGATTTGGGTGTTGCAGGGCAGTCCGTTTGTGGCCTCTGTACCGCACACGTGTGCACGCATGGATGCAATATATTAACATGGTTTTGAAGTGCTCGAGCCCATCTTCAAGATGGACGGTTCGGATCATCCGTACAGGTGATGAGTGAGGCCCACTAGCGTCCGCAAAAACGGACAGCGACGTCCGTTCGCTGCAGCAGAAACGGCAACTGTCGTTGCCGTGGCGGGTGCGCTTTTGGAAGGTGCGGTCAGCGCCAGACTCGGTTGGGTGCGGCTCTAGAGTGTAATGCACATATGCACACTCGCTTCTTATGCAGAGCCTGCTGTAATGTTTTCAAGAAATCCAAATCGTCCATCCTGTTTCTCATATCATTTAAACCATCTAGGTAAATTTTGAAGAAGGTCCAGATATCAGGTGGGCCCAGAATCAACGGTTTATGAACTGATCTGTCAGTTGGGGCACTTCCCTAGTGATCCGAGGGCTGAAATTTGAAATGTACGGTTAATTTATGTCCCTAATCCCATGTATAAAGTTTCGAGCCAATTGGATGGAGGGAACCATGTGATCTTTCATTCTGGACCGCCGGCCTCTTTAAACGTGAACGGCTTGATTTCCTCGGGTCCCAGGCATGTAAATTCTTCAATATTGGTCCTCTAAGGTTTATCCCGTGCTCTGGTAGTTCCGGAGAGTCAAATCCATGCTTTTAACATCATTTTTCAATACACGCTCCTGATTTCATCCTGTAATAAAAACACAATTAAAATATGGCATTAAGCATTATCATGTATGTAAAATCAGGTAATAGTCAGGGTCCAAGATGCAATATTCGACCCTCATCACAACCCCCAACCAGCATTTTGCGAGTCCCGAGCAAAACATGCGAAAAGTAATTTCAGAAATAAAAGACAATTCCTGTAAACTCAAGTGACGTGTGAACAGATAGCTGAGATGTGAAAATTCTAAGATTCATGAATGGTGAGAAGATTTTTCTCCTGAAATCAAGCTTATAGTAAACTACATAATCAAGTTTAAAATATTAATCCATTAATTAGAACAATTTTAAACATTGAGTTCCATGAGTGTTTAGTGTAATCTCGGCTTACAATCATTAAAAGATCCAATTGTCAATTTCATGATATCATTAGTAATTCGTGACAACCAACCTGAAACCAACACTAGCATTTAGATCATCTTTTCGTTCTATCAGCCTTTGATTTCCTTTATAAACAGTGGTGCCAAGGAGGGGAATCAAATCCGCACCTATAGGGAGCAAACCTATGGTGAAAACTTGTCACCTAACTCTTTTCTCATGTTAACTATGGGGAATCAAATCTTCATCTATAGGGAGCAAAACTATGATGACGATTATGCGTCTTATTCTTTCAATTCTTCTTTATAAACTGATGTTAAAAATTTTGTTTTTCAGGCTGGTTCCTTTCATGCTTAGTGATTACCAAGTTACCATTTAATATCGAACTGAAAACTTAATGTGTAAGTGAGATCTGATATGTGTAATCCTGGCTCAATCAATGTTTACAACTTCTAATCATGGATTAACAATTTAAACTTAAGTGTGAAATCTGCCAGACAACTGAATCTAAGAGTCATAATTTACTCACATTCTGTATCTTGTAATTTCAAAATCACAACTATCCTTCAAAATCACTTTGAATTCAACAGAAATTTCAGAAAAAAATGTTAAAATTTTCACAAATTATGCTCAAGACCAAGAAAATACTAATTAGGTAACCTAATCTCCCACCCCCAACCTAAAATCTACATTGTTCTCAATGTAAAAGAAATAAACATGTAATGCACATGAGAAAACGAAAAGAAAAGAGGAGTGAGGGAAAGATAGTACCTGGATGGAGAATCAAGAGGCGTTCTCAAGAATATCAACATAAAAGCGAGTTAGCACAAGAGAGATATCAACAAAAACAAAACAAAAAATAAAAATAAATAAAATCCTAAAAAGAAAATCCTACCTATACCACTTTCGCAGGTGCTCTCGATTGCATTTAGCGTATGCAACAAGCCTTTAAACCCCTAGGTTACCCCTAGTGGATGAGTTGTAGTCTCGTGAGGATTTGCAGTAATGTTACCCACAAACATTGAAGTAACTAACTAGAAAAAAGCATAAAACAAAAGACCTGGGTTGCTCCCAGAGCGCTTAAGTTTAACGTCTTCACCAGACAAAACGGACCATGAATGACTAATCATTATAACCAGTGGTCCGCCAAAGAAATTACCTCATCCTTAATTAACCGATCCCGGACAAGTGATATGAGTTCCCATGAGTCGTGCTATCCGAAAGGAGGTAATCGACACCGTCGTCAAATAATTTCGTGGACTTCGCTTTCGAACGACTTCTTCCATGTTAGGATCACGCTTCCTTTGCATTTCACGCGACATTTCCACAAAGATGATCCATATATACAAGTGGGGCATACTCCCCGTATTTCCGCTATCTTCCGTTCAATTCGCCTTATATGCTCTAAGAACATTAAACACTCGCTCTCTTTGCCTTCTCGAGTTAGAAACCGTGTTGTCGGAAGAGTCTCGAGGGATGAAGAGGTTCCACTTTCGCTCTCCATTTTTCGGTCCCAATATAGAGTAGAGTCGAGCAAAGGCATTGACTTCGTGGATGGGACTATCGATGTCAAAATCCATGCCCGATTGTGCTAAGGTGTCTCAAGAGGATCTTCAAAAGATGTACGGAAGGAGTCCCGCACAAGGCTCTCGATCATGTCCACTTCAAATATGTCATCCAAATCATGCGGATTGTTGTCCCGCATTAAAAACATTAAGTTTAATATTCATGTTACCAAAGGACAACTTCATAACTCCATTCCGGCAATTTCTAATAGCATTAGATGTGGCCAAAAATGGACGACCCAAGATGACTGGGATCTGACTATGAGGATTTCGGGACAGCCGAGTATCTATAACTATGAAATCCACTGGAAAATAGAATTTATCAACCTGGATTAGCACATCTTCAATAACACCCCGGGGAACCTTGACAGATCTATCAGCTAGTTGTAATGTTACCTTAGTCGGTTTCAACTCACCAAGTCCTAGCTGCTCATAAACCGAATAAGGTAACAAATTAACACTCGCCCCTAAATCAAGCAATGCTTTCCCGATCTTATGATCTCCTATGCCGCAAGAAATGGTGGGGGCTCCTAGATCCCTAAATTTAGGAGGGGTATTATGTTGAATCATGGAGCTGAGCTGCTCTGCAAGGAAGACCTTCTTATGAATATTCTGCTTACGCTTTTGAGTGCATAAATCTTTAAGAAACTTAGCGTAAGGAGGGACTTGCTTGATGGCATCAAGTATCGGAATGTTGACTTGCACTTTTTTATACACATCCAGGATTTCAGCAAAGTTATTTCTTTTCTTCATTGGTGCCAGACGTTGAGGAAAGGGTGCTTTGGGCACGTAGGGTGGCACATCAGTAGCTCTTGTAGAGTCAGAGAGCTTTTGGACTTTGGATGCATTAATGTGTCTCTCTGCTTCATCTTGATCTTCCTCTTTAGAATTTGATTCATCCCTAGGCATCTCTATTCTGTTGTCAATCTGTTTGCCTGACCTAAGGGTAGTGATCGATTTAGCTTACTCATGATATTGACCTTGGTTAGAATTAGAGCCAATCTCATACTGTCCCTTTGGATTAGCCACAGGTTGACTAGGGAACTTGCCTTTCTCTCTCTCACTCAATGTGGCAGCTAGTTGACCCATTTGTACTTCCAGCTTGGCAATGGATTGCGCATTTGCATGTAAGCTTTGCTGGTTGGCTAGTAAGGTTTGTTGGGTGTCTTTTTGGAATTGAAGAGAACTCTGCATAAAAAGATTGAGTGTATCCTCAAGAGATGATTTCCTTGATTGTGAAGGGACTTGTTGATATCATGAAACTGTTGAAATTGTTGACTGCCAACTTGGGAGTGCGGTTGCATGGGAGGATTTCCAGATGGTCCTCCTTGTTGTGGTCCTTTCGCCCAAGAGAAATTTGGATGCCTAGCCCAACCTGGGTTGTAAGTTTCTGCGTAAGGATTATTCCCAGGTCTTTGAAAAGTGTTCATTGCATGTACTTGTTCAGAAAGAAGTTCTGGGGATGCTGCACTAGATGGACAAGACTGCATAGGATGGGCAGGACTAGAACATATGGCACATGCCTCGACTTGAGCGGTTTGTGGAGGTCCATTATTTAATACCAGAGCATCAACTTTCTTTGTCAGGTTATCAAGCTTGGTGCACAGATCTGGCATGACTCTTATCTCATATATACCACCTCTCTTTTGTGGTTGGAGACTTCTGTCACCTCTATTTGAATAGTCCCATTGCTGGGAATTTTCACACAAGGTTTCAAAGAAGTTCCATGCTTCAACATCACTTTTGGTCATGAATGACCCTCCACTAGTGGCATCAACCATGCGACGGTTTTGGGATGTCAAACCGTCATAGAAGTATTGCCACTTTTCAAAACCATGGTGTGGACATTTAAGAAGTAAGTCCTTCCATCTTTCCCAACATTCATGAAAGTGCTCTCCCTCTTTTTGTGTGAAATTGGTAATTTCCCTACGGAGAGCATTAGTTTTGTAAACAGGGAAGAACTTGTTTAAGAACTTCCTAGACAATTGGTCCCATGTAGTGATAGACCCAACTTCTAGAGAATTCAACCATGCTTTCGCCTTATCTTTCAAAGAAAAAGGAAAAAGGCGCAAACGGATCAAATCATCTGAAAAGTTTTGAAACCTAAAGGTAGAGCAAATGTCTAGGAATTCTTTCACATGATGATATGGGTCCTCCTTGTCTAAACCATAAAAGGAAGGCAACAACTGTATGACCCCAGTCTTGAGTTCAAAGTGTGCTGCCGTGGTGGTGGGCAACACTATGCATGAAGGCGCATGGAATTGGACAGGAGCTGAATAATCTCTAAGAGCTTTAGTTCCATTCTCTTCCCCCATTTCAAATAGGATGTTTCTAAATCTTCTGCGAAAAGTTCTTTCTATTTCTGGATCAAAAGGTACTAGTTCTATGTTTAAAGATCTACGTCCTAGCATAAACTATGTTATTGCAATGTAAGAAAGAAAACTAAACTAAGAAGCAACCTAAGGGAAATAAAACTAGAATTAGAAACTATGAGATTCTAAAACAAGTTAAAACTATGTCAACAAGAATGGGACGAAAGAATCCAGGAAAGGAGATGATTGATGTCAGAAGATTTAAGAAGCTCCTCCTTCACTTAGTAGCTTCCTTCCCCAATTCCTGTAAATAAAAATAAAAACAAATTAAGTTTCCTAAAATAATGATAGAAAAATCCTAAGCAACGGTTAATTTCTAAAAAAGAAAGTTTCTAAAACTAGAAAATATAAAGTTACCAAATCCAAAGTTAGAAAGTAGAAAATTCCTAAAAATTGAAAACCTAAATCTCAAAATAGAAAGTAGAGAGGACTGGAGAATTTAGAAAGATGTTACCAATTGGAGATCTATGTTAAAATCCTGCAAAAGAAAACAAAACAAGTTAGTTTCTAAAACAGAAAATCTAAAATTAGAAATTTTCTAAATAACTAAAAAAATGTTTAGTTTCTAAAAAAAGAAGAAATCCTAGAATTAGAAAGTTACTAAAAATAAAAAGCTAAGTTAGTTTCTAAAAAGGAAAAAAAAAATTTCTAAAAGTAGAAAATAGAAAGTTACTTAAAAGAAGAATCTAAATCTAAAATTAGAAACTAAAAAAATTTCTAAAAATAAAATCCTAATTCTAAAAATAGAAATTAGAAAAAGTAAGAAATTTAGAAAGGGATTACCAAATTAGAAGTTTATTTCAGGACCCTACAAAATAGGAAATAGGTTAGTTCTAAAATAAAGAAAAAAAAATTCTAAGTTAGTAAAATCCTAAGCTATGAATTATGATAAGAGAGAATCTTATATTCAATTTGGAACGAAACAGTCCCCAGCAACGGCGCCAAAAACTTGTTCACTCCCCAAGTATAGGGTTGTGATGTAGTAATAAACTGGGTAAGATCGAGGTCGAATCCCACGAGGACTGGTCGTCACAATTCAAATATGTGATTCTCCTTAACTAATCCAACAATTAATGTAGCGAATTACTAACACAAATTTATGGAAAATAACTATTGAGAATAAGGAAGAAAATTCAATCAGAGAGAGCACTAGGACTTTCGAATCCACCCCTAATTATCCTAAACCTTGTTTTGTCTGTTAATTCACCTTAATTTAGATTGATCTAACTTATCTAGAGAAAGCACAATCTGTGTCCTCAATCGGGCATACAGATTGTCTAATTCCTTCAAACAATGCTATGAATAACATATCCCATGTCCTTAGTCGGGCACATGGAATATACCGTTCATTAAAGCACCCTGTCTCTTCCCCTATAGGAACCTGTTCATAATCAAACACAAGCACCTAGAATAAGCATCCAAACAACATCCATCTATATACTTTGGTCGAGTTCATAGATGGAGAAGTAGAGAATTTAAACCAATCAAGCCCACTTAGAGAAAGAGACACACCAATCAAGTTTTAAGTAAAATCAACAATAAAAGAGTTAATCAAATTAGGGGTTTCATCTCAGCCCTAGCTGAGAGATTAGTTACCCATAAAATCCATTAAACAGATGGATAAATAAAATTCATAAACAAAACATCAAACCAATTTCTCTCTTTCTTCTTTCTTCTCTTTCTTCTCTCCCTTGCTCTAGATCTGAACTTCCTTGCTTCTCTGGATGCCCTTCCTCATGTTTTGCAACTCTTTTTATAACTGATGGAGTGGCTGGAGTGGTGAAAATCGGATTTGGGAAGCTGTCGCACGCGCAGCAAAAACCTTTTCGCAGCCAAGTTCGGGACCTCGAAACACCATACTTTCCTCGTTCAAATTCCAACAAACACCGTCCCTTAGGACTTTCTTGGGTCCTCTACATGATGGACGGTTCAGATCTGCCTATGATCAAAGATGGTGGCCCCCCATCCCCTCGGAAAACTGGATTTCCAAATTGTGCGAAACCTTTCGCACCCTTTCGCTGTCGTGATCGGTGGGCCCCATGGAAGTGTTTTCTGGGAAATCCACCCCGTCCATTGCATTCAGAATAAAATTTCAGTCAAGAATGAGTGGTTTTGAATGTCCATTGATGCGTCCCAGAGAAGAAAACACAAAAAGATTAGATTTGGTCGTTGCAGGGCAGTCCGTTTGTGGCCTCTGTACCGCACACGTGTGCACGCATGGAAGCAATATATTAGCATGGTTTTGAAGTGCTCGAGCCCATCTTCAAGATGGACGGTTCGGATCATCCGTACAGGTGATGAGTGAGGCCCACTAGCGTCCGCAAAAACGGACAGCGACGTCCGTTCGTCACAGAACGCAGCAATCGCCGTTGCCGTGGCGGGTGCGCTTTTGGAAGAGCGCGGGCCGGGGCTTGGCCACACCGCCGACGGACTCGGTTGGGTGCGGCTCTAGAGTGTAGTGCACATATGCACACTCGCTTCTTATGCAGAGCCTGCTGTAATGTTTTCAAGAAATCCAAACTGTCCATCCTATTTCTCATATCATTTAAACCATCTAGGTAAATTTTGAAGAAGGTCCAGATATCAGGTGGGCCCAGAATCAATGGTTTATGGACTGATCTGTCAGTTGGGGCACTTCCCTAGTGATTCGAGGGCTGAAATTTGAAATGTACGGTTAATTTATGTCCCTAATCCCATGTATAAAGTTTCGAGCCAATTGGATGGAGGGAACCATGTGATCTTTCATTTCTGGACCAATTTCGGGCCTCTTTAAACGTGAACGCTTGATTTCCTCGGGTCCCAGGCATGTAAATTCTTCAATATTGGTCCTCTGAGGTTTATCCCGTGCTCTGGTAATTCCGGAGAGTCAAATCCATGCTTTTAACATCATTTTTCAATACACGCTCCTGATTTCATCCTGTAATAAAAACACAATTAAAATATGGCATTAAGCATTATCATGTATGTAAAATTAGGTAATAGTCGGGGTCTGAGATGCAATATTCGACCCTCATCACTGACCTAACCAAGCCTCGCTGATAACCTGCAAGAAACCATCGTGAATGGTCCACATTCTATAAAATCTGAATGGCTTGGGCAATGGGGGCGCTAGACTTGTGAAGTGGAGATGCAGTGGGGCGTGGTCGGAGTTGGATTAGGCCAAATGTTGCACATAGAAGGCAAGAAAGGACCTCAGCCAAGAGTCGTTAATGAAGACCCTGTCCAGCCTAGCCCAAATCCTAACAGATGCAGCCCTGTTGTTGCTCCATGTGAAGCGATTCCCGGAGAACTCCGCATCCAGTAAATCAACCTCTTGGATGGCATTCAGGAAATCTTCTGCACTGGCAGCATCATGCTTCACCGATCCAAGTCTCTCATCCGATGAGAGAACAGTGTTGAAATCACCTGCTATAACCCACGGGAGCTGGCTGGACCTGCTTAACGCCACGACTTCCCTCCATAACAATCTTCTCAGAAAACGGCTGCATTTCGCATATGGAAACGAGAAGAGGAGAGTCTCCCTGCAAGTAGGAGCAGTGACATGAAGGGAGATGAGTTGGTCAGAGAGAGAAGCTATCGAAACAGAAAGATAGTTTTTGTGAAACACCCATATCTTTCCTCCCTCTTCCTCATTGGAGAAGGAGCTGTGAAAACCCAGCTTCAAACCAAGGTCACTCTTTGGGAGTCCCTACGCATAGGCTCCAGAATAGCCAGGAGGGAGGGCTTTTACTTGTTGACTAATTTAACTAGAGTAGCTTGAGTGGGTAATTGCCCACACCGCGAGCATTCCAGATGATGGCTTCATCCATCGGTAACACAACCAGAGTTCACTGCCCATCTCTTCAATCTCTTGAGTCTACTATACCATTCCCCTTCCCCTGGTATGATAGATAGTTTCCTGCCTCTAACTTTCGTTGTTGTCCCCTTACTTGGTCTTAGGTCAACCTGCATGAGGTTGTATTGCTTCATAGCCGATGATCTCTGACCCTCCAAAGTAACAGACTCTGGAGGATGGTTTGGTGGGCTGGTAGGCAGGTTTAGAGGAGGATCCTGGAATAGGGGTGTTACAGTCAGCGAATTGAGACCACTGGCAGGAGGGGTATTGACTGGAGGCCCCGAATTGCATGACGAAGCGTGGTCGAAATATAGTGAGAGATCAACTGCTAGGCGAAGGCGGCTGTCGACGTCGATCTGATGAGCCAATGGAAGGGATTCACATTGAATTCTAGGGGGGTCACAACGTGGCGTTCCTGCCACCCAAGGCGGGTCCTCAATGTGTAGTTGGCCATTGAAGCAAGGAATATCAACCCGCATCTTGAATTATTGATCCGTTCGATCTACTTGATCGCCGTCTTGTCTGGGGTGCTGGAAGATTACGTCGTTGATTCCCTCCTCACTAGAGCCCTCTTCCTCAGGAATGACCCTTTGATGCACTGTCGGTACTATCCTGTAATCAGGGCGATTACGAGTTTCAGCAATTGGCGGTGGAGGATTACCACCAAGAACACGGAGTTGCCTTAGGTTTTCCGCCAAGAGATCCACTATGCGGTCGATGGAAGCCAGCAGACCTTGTATGACTTGCTGATTCTCTCGTTGCGTTACCTCGAAAGCTGCCGCCGTTAGAGGTAAATTCCTTGGAGCACCTCTCATGGGATTGCTGACCGACCCGTCGTTAGAAGCCATCGATCCGAAGAGAAACCTCGCTCTGATACCAAACTGACGCAGGCGAGGACGTGAGGTCGAGCACCGTCTTCCTCAAGAGGATAACTATTCCGAATCCATGGAACTTCTCTGGACTCCTCATAGAGACTTCTCGAATCCACGAAGAAAGAAAGCAGGAAATAGAAATAAATTCTAATAAATTCGAAATTGATTAATGAACAAACCCGAGTTCACAACCCTTTAAATAGGGGTACCAAACAATTAGAAAGAAATTAGAATCAAACTACAACTAAAACTCCTAGAATTCGCAACTTACTCTAAATAGTAAACTTACTATTTATAGACAGTCGTGTTGTCTACTACTAGTGCGCAAGGTTTTCGGCCAAAAATTGTAAGTGTCCTATTTGGCTTCACAAAACCGTTCTCCTAATTATTATAAGCTCTTTTCAAGTTGGGCGCAAATCCTAAAGCCCGACGGATGAAGAGTTATAATCAAACTAAAACTTACTATTTATAGTAAAAATGAAATTAAAACAGGGAAACGACCGTCGATCCAGGGGTTTTTCGCAATTCCGGGTGTCACAACCCGGCATAGCAGGGTTGGTTAGCTAAAGTAGCTTGTTCTACCCCAAAATCATATATTTTACGTCAGATAACTCATTCCGGATTGCGATATACGCCCGATTTAAGGTCTGATGGTCTAGATCACTTCTATCGTCGACCGGCCCTTTTCTGATCCATCTTGGCCATGTAACTGTTCGCGACCCGCTATACATCAACTTATCATATTTAAAAAAAAAAAAAAGAAAAAAAAAAAAAAAGAGGTTATATTCCTTCATAATGGTACCATATATTAAATAATTAATCATAAATTTCTTTTTCAATAAAATGATTTTTATAGTAAGTTTTTTTTTATTTTATATTATTATTATTATTATTATTATTATGAAAATTTTAATAAATTTTCCTAAAATTTCTAAAATTATTAATCTTTATAAAATTGTGCAAGTGTTTCTAGCCTTCCATTGACTGTACGCCCATATATATGTTGGATTATGAATGGATGAGCATGATTTTTGCGGCAGGTCACATACACCACAGTTCAGTAGTAACTCAAGAACTCAACCTGGCTCCCGGGAAATAGTAGACCTAGTCTTTACCCGACTTGACTCGATATTTGTAGAAAGTTAAGGTCTACGTATATAGTGATTTAGGCCTTGGGCCTTACTTTGCGTCGTGCGTCATTACTGTAGTTGGACTTCAGCACATTTCAGGTTTCATCCTATTCATTCCAGCATCCATTCCATTTATTTGGTTTTCTTTTAAAATGGTTGATTTACTAGGAAGTGATAGAAAAGCTCACATCTTAACATATTGTAGCTTGCTACATCTTAACACGGATATTACTATTATTATCTTAACACGAGCCTTACTGATTAGCTTCTGTCAACCATTGTGAAATCCTCGTATTGTTATTATTCTCTTAATCCTCTTTGATATCATGAATGACTTCTCCACTCTGTAATATGTTAGTCATCTGTCTAGAGTCTTTCCATGACATATGTAAGCCGGCCGATGTTAGTCATCTGTCTTGAGTCTTTTGATAGCAAATGTAAGCAGATGTTTCCGAATCACTTTTAGTTTCCATTGTGCATGTTTTATTAAGGGATGGTGGAACCATCCATGAACAACTGGCGAAGATCTCTAAGTGCAAGCCAAAGAGATCTTTAACTCAATAGAAGTTCGAGCTTCTCATATTGATTATTCTTTTGATATCTTTTAGTGGTTTAACTGCAGTTTGGTAAACATTCTATTAGAAGGCTATGTTTAAAGGGTAGTTAGGAAGCAAGCCCAGTATACAGTGCAGGCCCTAGCATTAATTATGAAAGATGATAGTCTTAGATCACTTTCTCTTCTATACAAGTTTTTTATTTTTTTTTCAAACTCTTTTAATGTATCACCATTGGTTTTACTAAAACCTAACATTATGCGGCTTCTAATGACAATGTAGTTATTTACAATAGAGTTTTTGTACTGATTAGAGAAGCTTGTGGATATACTGGAGACAAAAACACATCTGCCTACTTTACTGCAATGCCTGTTTTTGAAACCAGAGGGTGAAATTGGAGGTATTATAACGAGCAAAATATTAGAGTGTGGCAATGTATGCTTTTTTTAGCCTTTATAAAATTGAGGCATCTTATACATGCCATTACATGTTTCTCCCATTTTGATAAGATCTTCTCCGTTGGATATATTTATCTCTGTTCCAAGAAGTAGAAGATTACATTAAAGCCTCTTGGGAAAAACAAAGTGAACTTTGTTTATTGAAAGTTAGTTGGCGTACGATTAGTTTATTACACTCCGGTTGTTTCATGTTATGGAATATTAATACATGTATTTTTATATGATTTTCTACAATCAAGTTAACATGTAATGTTTGCTTTCACTGCTAATATTCCCCATTTGTTACTCTTCATTGTTTTGCTCTCTGGTTTTGCATAGCAGATATTTGGAATAAAACCCATTGATGAAAAGCTTTTTACCTCTTAACATGCTCATCTACTGCCAGGGATAGAAAACCTTTAGGAAATCCTAAAAAAAACATACTTTCGTTGACTAATTTTCAAGGTATTTGTAGGCCTACTAACATGATGAACTTTTTCATCTCTTGGCGATGGGCATCCTTCTCATCTTCCAGTACTATGGACAAGGCCCGTATAAGGCTTGCTTCAGCAAAAGTTGTCCTAGAATTAGCGATATTGGTGATTAAATTAGAGATATTGATATGTTGGTGATACTTAGTGATACATTGATAATAGTAATACCTAGAATTTCTGATACTACCAACGTTATTGGTATCACTACCCGTGTTATCGGTATCGCGGAGCTGGAGATAAAGATAATATCAGAGATATTTTGATAATATCGGAGATAATTCGAACATTAGGCACACCTAATGGCTAGGTGAGCCATTTTATCTGTTCACACCAGGTACAAGGTGGGGCCCACATGATGAATGACCTGATCTTGCACAGGTGGCAAATTGGCATGTGTTGGGGATTAGGAATAAAAAAAAATCTAATCTCACAAGTAGCCATACCAGTCAGGGTACTTGGTTTCGATAATGCAATTCCCATTATACATTTTGTACACTGTTTTAGCTACAGGTCAGCCAAGGAGGAAAAAAGTTGGATACTTGGTGGCCCAAGATGAAATAAGAATCCTTCTACGAAGTAGGAAAATCTTATGCTGTGGGTTTTTTTACCCTTTGTTTAAGATGATCAAGTATCTTTCTTGCTTAGCGACTTCTGAAATTTGTGATATACTTTCACCTTGTAGATTCAGGACGAAAATGACTACAAAGAAAAATGTAAAGTATCCATAGCGGAATATCAAAAAGCAACATTGGTATTGATACTAGCGATTCTGCTGAAAGGAGCCACCCCTGACTTATCAGATTCTCACCTCAACACTAGTCCCGAAGTTGTTGAAGTTAATTTAGGGAAAGCTACTGCCACCTTCGAAATCTATGGTGGTCTCACCTAGGGAAATGCAAAATGGCCACAAGATGATAGTTTCATCCATTATATCTATTGTGGGAGCCAAATTCAATACATGCATTGCTGTCCTTACCCTTGCAACCTCACTGAGTGCCATCTGCTGTGTGTTGTGGCTATGATATTTTGTTACATGAGCAAGGTAATACTATTTGGATTAGTTATTTTGTTTGCTGTTTGTAAAGCACCCTGAAATACAACAAATTTGCACATTGACACGTCCGGTACATGTAATCGAGAGTGATGCTGGCACACATGCATGTAATTGAGATTGATGCCTGTACGAGCATTTTATTCACCTGCACTGAACTTGGGATGAGCTTGCTTATGTTTATTCCACGTCTTCACAAGAATCTATCCTTACTTTTTTTTTTTTTTTTTTTTTTTTTCTTTTGGTACAAATCTATCATGACTATATTCCACCTTTCAAGGGGTTGCTGTCCTTATTATTATCATTATTATTTTATATATTCTTATGCATAAATAAGTTTTAAACTATAGAGAAGATTAAAAATAATAATAATAATAATAATAAATAAATAACTATAAAGAAGATGTCTGCTCCGGACTGCGCATGCGGGGCCCAACTTTGTTTGCATCCATACAACCCTAAGAGTCCCAAGTGGGCCCATGGGCCTTGAGACTAAGTGAGCCAAACCAAATAGGCGATTAAACAAGGTTTCATCCAGTATCTAATTACATGCTTTCTACATGTACATTTAAAAAAAAAAAAAAAAAAAACTTTCAATCTACATTTATAATTCTCATTTGATACATTCAACAATCACAATTTTCAATCAAAGACAAGCAAGTTTTCCATTCTCATTAATGACTCCTCACAGTAGGACACTTGCACAGTCCAGTCGATTGGGCAGGATGTTTACTGGTTCTATCAAATTTTTCATGGCTACAATATGAAAATCAGATCAGTTAGATGATCTAATCCATCCATCCGTGGGACTTCTTTTTATATTTATGTATTTCCAAACCATGGATGGGATGGTTAGGATTTTCTGATAAAATCGATTCTTTAGAACTATAATTAACCAAAAGATGATGGGCCTAACTGATGGATGGCTCGCTGCCGAATAGGCCTACTTTCCCATAAATTAGGTTGACTGTCCACTAAATTGTATTGTTCGGATAGTTTGAATTATCTTATTGGTGAGATTTTTACATGGTGGCCTAAGAAATGTGTTTTGGACCTAATGCACAGCCCATATTGCTTGGTTAGACAGGCCAAGTGTCCCATCGCAAGTAGAAAACTACATGTTATGGTGCCTTGAAAACAGATGACCATGTCCACGCGTCTTTTTGGCATCACAAAAGTCCAACTAAAAAATCACCACATGGTAACAAGTGATTACTCTTACACACTATGTACATAGATATGGGAAAGTAAAAGAGCTCTATGTGCATGATAATCGAAAATACAAAATATAAAAGTATACATAAAACATCACTCTTCTTCATTTGAATGTTTGCCTAGACCATTGGAAAGAAGAAAAAAAAAAACCACCAGCTTGGTAGGGTACATTGGTTAGATCATCCAGCTCATAGATTAGGTTACCATGTCGATGAGGTGTGCAAAATTTTGAAAACAAAGAGATAATTGAGACAATTTTTATTTTTATTTTTTGGCAGAAAGGTGGGAGCACACCACCTGTAATTTTATTGATTTGAAAATAGTGGTGTACAGCGCTTCAGGTAGGCGCAAATAAAAGAAACAACCTGCACACATATCATATGGAACAAGCAAAATACACAAAATTATAAAAATGAAAAAACAACTAAATCTTTTTTTTAGTAGACAAACTATACAAACATAGTTACCCCAGCTCCAATCATCTTACCGTCATTGCTATTTAGCAAACACCATGGAAGGAAAATTTAAGGAAATCATTCCATCAATAAATATATAGAATTCTCTCCTTCCCTTCCTCCAAAGTGCTAGAGTCCAGAAAAGCATTCCTACACCTACTCCATTTCCAACTCCAAATACTATCCACATTAATTCCTAATCATATTTCCTTTCAAATTGCAATGTTGACAAAGTGAGCGATGGAGCACTCTTTGCATCTTCGCATTTGTTTGATAGTGGAGGTCCACACAATCCAAAGTTTCCTTTGAATGATTCGTTATTAAATGTAAGAAACTGCCAACTTTGTGGTATTGTTCCCACGAGTACGTTTTCCGAAAGATTCAACGCCTCAAGAAATGTTAGCTCTGCTAATTGCCAAGGGATATCTCCTGACAATTTATTATGCGAGATATCTAATCACTCCAGATCCCTTAGATTCTAAAGTGATGTTGGAATTCCGCCGGTTAAATCATTGTTGGACATATTGAGCACAAGGAGTGACTTTAGATCCCCAATTGATTCTGGAATATCCCCATGAAATTTGTTTTTCGAGAGATCCACTATAGTGAAATCTGTAAGGATCTTTACTAGTTCCATCTTTGGCCCTTTGCTAACTAAAGAGACTTTGTTTTGATAGTATATGGAACTTTCGACTATCATTTTGCCAAGGACCAAAGATTGAAATTTGTCCTCTTCCATCATTGCCTTCCAGCTCTTGAACATATTTGATGGCAAATTACCCTCAAAGCTATTGCAAGAGAGGTCGAAAATTTGTAACAGTGGGAAAGGGTGATTTGTTAGAGGATGCCCAATGGTGCCATGAAATTGGTTAGATCTCAAGATAAGAACACACAACTGGGACAAAGCTCCCAACCATAAAGGGAAGATGTCATATATTTGTTGTTTCCCAAGTTTAATAACTCCAACATTTTGCAATTAGCCAAAGACATTGGCACTTAACCTTCTAATTGATTCCCACTATGATCAAGCGTTTGTATGTTACATCCCTATTTAAATATTTGAAGTAAGGTGCCATTGAAAGCATTTCCTTGAAGATTCAACACACCAAAGCTATCACCAATCTCACCCAAACATGGTGGAATCCTACCAACGAAGTGATTGTGAGATAAATCAAGGACTTCTAGGGATGTTGCATTGCAAACTGATGGAGGGATTTCACCATGGAGGCTATTGTTTGAAACTGAAAAGAAAATGATGGAGAGTGATGGGATTGGAAGTGAGCCTTCAAGCACGTTAGAGCTAAGGTCAAGGTACTGTAAGACACTCAACAAAAGATGGGGAGATGGTTCTATTCTCTGTAGAACATTGTGAGAAAGATTTAAAGAGTTTAAAGACCCGCTGCAATGTTTATTTTCCATACAACTCACTAATAAGGTCATAAAGACTGGGATGAAAGGAAAAATACAAATAGTAGCCTGATCTAAATGGTTGATCACCGTTGTTTTCTTTGAGGTGGTCTACTTGATATTTCGATCATATTTATTTTTTGGGTTCATGTGGAATGAGCTGATAAAATGGATGGGTGGTGTGGATATACGGTAAATACATCAAGGTGGTTCCCATGGTCAGAAACGCACCGTGTTGTGTGAGGCTGGGTCGCACTTTATCAGTCACCGTCTGCACATGCCTTTTGGCTTTTCCTGGCCACTACAGTAGATCGCAGGGAATGCAGGTTCAGCCTGTGCATCACATAATTTCAGGACATATGGCGCAAAAGTAACAAATTCACCCCATCCATAGGATTGATCATCTGACTTTTAGAAAATGGGGTAAAAATGGAGCCGATACAAAGCTCGAGTGGGCCAAACGAACATGAAAGAGTAGGAATTGAACACCCACTATTGAAACAATCGTTGGGGTACATGATATTTATGATAAATCCACTCTGTCCATATATATATTTTCCCAAATCATTTTAAGAAATGGGATAAAAATCAAGCAGATTCAAAGCTCAAGGGGGCTAGGAAACAGTGGGATTGAGCACCGACTGTTGAAACGTATATATTAGGGTATTGTGGGGTCCATTTTGAGCTTCAGAGCTAGCTCATTTTTTGGGTCTATTCAATAAAATGAGTTGCAAAAACAAATGGACCGGGTGAATTTCTCACAAAAATCAAGGTGGGCTCCATGTACTGTTGGAGTTAGGTTAGCAATGGCAACCGACGGGAATAAGAGGTTTGGTGGATATTTTAGTACAGAGTGTGAGGGTTGCTCAACTGTAGGTGGGACCCGCCATAATGTTTGTGACAAATCCACTCCGTCCATCGATTCTGCTAACCTTATTTTAGGGCATGGCTCAAAAATGAGGCAAATCTAAACTTAAAGTGGGCGAAACGAGCATGAAACGGTGGGAAGTGAATGCCGGCCGTTGACACATTCATGTGACCACAGAATGTGTGTGATAAATCCACTCTCTCCATCTGTTTTTCCACATCAGATTTTGGCAAGGGTCCTGAAATGAGGCTGATACTAGGCTCCAGTAGGCCACATGAAAGGAAAGAATTGGGATGGAACTCCCACCGTTGAAAAATCCTAATGGCCCGTTTGGCCGGGTGGATTGGAAGGGAGTGAACGGTATTAGGGTGGATGGCGTGACTTTCTAGGTAATGATGGTGTTGTCAGCGGATTGTCTTGAGATCCATGGGATTGCTATATCCCTGGATTGTTACATCCAGTCCGTTTGGCACGCCCGGCCAATCCGAAGATTAAAGCTTTGGATCCTTTCCAATCCCACAAACCAAACACGTCGCAGGCTAATTTGGACGGATTGGGATGGATTGGATGGGATTTAAGGTAATGATGGTGTTGTCAGTGGATTGTCGGAAGATCCATCGGATTTAGATCAGATCACCTGCCCTGTTTGGCACGCCCGGCCATTCCAAGGATTTACCATCCAATCCCTTCCACTACCATCTAATCCCTTCCAATCCAACCGGCCAAACGGGCCCTAAAGACATCTGGCCCACTATGATCCTGGATCCGCCTTACGTTTATGCCTATGAAATAAAATTATTTGCTATGAAATAAAATTATTTGAAAAAACAGATGAACGTTGTGGATTTCTGAAAATCATCAAAGAGGCCCCACATAGCATCTAGGTTAAGCTAGCATGGTAATTAAGGTCAATTAATGCCCCAGTCATAGGTTTGATGAACATTTAAGCCCAGACTGGCGAGCGTTTCCGGACTTAGGTGGGGTCCACCATGATGTTTATGTTAAATCCACTCAGTCCATCTATTTTACCATATTATTTTACATCATGGGACCAAATACTAAGTCCCACCAAAACCTCATGTAGACCAAATCAACATGAAACAGTGGAGAAAACACGCTCGTTGTTCATAGGGCTGCAAGATGTTTGTGACGATCCAGGCTATCCATCTGGTTCTTCGGATTATTTTATAGAGGAGGCCAATGGCAAACTCCAATGGGCGAAACAACTAAAAACAGTGGGAATTGAACTCCTACTCTGGAAACTTCTTGGGGCCACCGGAGACCTACACTGAACTCCGAACCTGCCTCATTTTGGGACGCATACCCTAAGATTAGCGGGAAAAAACAGATGGAAGTGTGGATTTCTAACAAACGTGGCCCCATGTACTATTGAAGGTTAGGTGGCACGCCCGTGGTTTCAATGTAACGGTTAGATCGCCAAGTGCATCGTACACGTACCTAACAGCAGGTGTTTTAATGTTTAATAGCGTTAACTATAGCTGGGTTTTGAGAAATAGTTTAAAGCAATAGGTTGTCTGTATATATTCGGAAAGTTAGGCGGACCCGGAAAAATCCCTGCATGAAAATGAAAGACGGATATAATTGATTGACGGTTTCCACGTTCTTCAGTAGGTGTGCCCATCTCATTATTAGCTTAGATGGGCCTGATTCTTTGAGGCAAGGCATCTACACGGTCAGGATCATCTGATCAGCGGTTCAATCTCAGCAAAAATATTTCCAACGTGCCGTTCCAAGTGCTTGCTATTGTCACAGTGGTGTCTGTATTTTACCATAATCTGAAGACTTTAAGACCAGAAGTTTTTCTTACTACACGACGTCACTTTTAAGCCACCTACCTTATTAGGCCAGTCTAAACTTACCTTACCAAACTAACTCTCTATTGTACCGGCACACTTTTACCGGACCAAAATGCCGCTTCCATTCCTTTCGGGCGCAGATTAGGTACTACTCCCGCCTGTTCCAAGCTCGAAACAGGCAGAGGCTCTGACAGCCAATGAGGGGCCACCGTGATTTATTAGTTTTATCCACACCCTCCATCCATATTTTCATATCATTTTAGATTGATGAACCAAAAATAAGGTAGATCTAACTCTCAAGTGGACCACACCACAGGAAGCAGAGGTACTAAGGATGCCCACCATTGAAACCTTCTTAGGGTCCACTATATCAATTATTTTCCATCCAACCTGTTGATATGGTCATATACAGTTGGATGAAGCGAAAAACCAAATATAGTCTTGATACAAAACTTCTATGGTTCCCAAGAAATTTTCAAAAGTATGAATTTAATTCCCATTGTGCGGTCCATTTGGGCATTGTACATTCGATAATTTTGGCTTAATTAACTAAAATGATATTTGAAAATGAATGAACGGTGTGGATAACATTAATAAATCACAGTAGCCTCTCAGTGTCCCTCATAGCCTCTGCCTGTCCCGACCTCAGAACAGGCAGGGGTACTACCTAATCCGCGCCCATTCCTTTCGGAAGCAGGCTGGACGATTGCGTCCTACCCTGTCCGGACAGTAATCCATCCGGGCAGGGCTATGTGGGGCCTACCGTGATGTAAGTGTTTTATCCACTTCGTTCATCATTTTACTAAAATCATTTTAAGGTACAATCCAAAAAAGGAGGCAGGTCGACCGCTCTAATGGACCACACCAAAGGAAGCTGAAGTGATAATGACACCCACCGTTGAAACCTTTCTAAGGGCCACAGTGATGCTTTTTTACCATCCAACCTATTAATAAGGTCATGTAGACATAGATGAGGTGAAAAAACAAATATAAGGTCACGTAGACGTAGATGAGGTGAAAAAACAAATATCAGCTTATCCGAAACTTCTCCATCTCCCAAGAAGTTTTAATGGAAGAAATTAAATCCCCACTTTGTTGTCCATTTAATCACTGTACCTGCCTCATGTTTTGGTTTATACCTTAAAATGATATAAGAAAATTGATTAACGGCATGGATAAAACACTTACATTACGGTGGGCCCCACATAGCCCTGCCTGGACAGATTACTGTCCGGGCGGGGGTAGGACGCAATACGCGTCCGGATTGGTGGGTGTGCGAAGACGAGAGCTGACGCCCCTCGAGCTCCGGTTCAAAAGAGATCAAAGTTACATGGGACTCACAGTTATGAGTTTATTATATCCACAGCATTCATCCATGTTTCGAGATTATTTTAGAGCATTATACAAAAACAAGAAATCATATCCAAAGATCAATTGGACCACACCACAAATAACAGTGGAAATATTGATTTTTACCGTTGGCCACCGTAACCTTTATTTTCCATCCAATCTATTCATAAGGTCACAAAGACTTGGATGAAGACGTAAAACAAATTTCATATTGATCCAAAACTTCTGTGACCCCTAAAAGGGTTTCAATGGTAGACATTCAATCCCCACTGCTTTTTACAGTGTGGTCCAGTTGATATTTAGATCTATCTTATTTTTCGTCTCAAGCCTTAATATGAGCTAGCCAAATGGATGGACAGTTTGGATATAACACATACCTTATGATAAGACCCACAGAACTTGCTAACATCAATGTACTAGATTTATAGCTGGTGTGCTATACACCAGCCAATCCGCTTCCACTCCTTTCATGGAAACGGATTGGCTACTCCCCCTGACACCGGCCCCGGAGCTGGTGGTCGGTGCTCTGTGGGCCCACCATGATGTATGTGTTTCATTCATTCCGTCCATCTATTTTTGTTGATCAATTTGTGGTATTTAAAAAAAAAATGAGGTATATCCCAGTCTCAAGTAGACCACATTACAGGAAACAGTGTTTAATGAACTTCGACTGTTAAAAACTTTTTGGGGGCCATAAAAGTATTGGATCAAGTTGATTTTTGTTTTATCCCTTCATCTGGGTTTTTATGACCTAATCAACGGATTGGATGTCAAATAAACAGTACATCGGGCCTTAGGAGGATTTAAATGATTGATATCCAATCACTATTTTTTTCCTGTGGTGTGATCCACTTAAGATTTATATCCCTCCCATTTTTTGGATAAAAATATAAAATGATATTTAAAAATGGATGAACAGAATGGATGAAACACATACATCATGGTGGGGCCCACAGAGCACCGACCACCACCTCCAGGGCTGATGTCAGGGGGAGTAGCCAATCCGTTTCCTCCTTTCATGGCCGCGGCACTACCGCGGCGGTACTTCTGTAACAGATCAATGGTTTGGATTGCCTAATCACGGACCGCAGCTTGTCGGGATTGAAAACCTGTGTACACGGTGCAAAGAGATGCAATCAGTCACGCGTACGTGCGGGTGGGTGCCGCAGCTAATTAGTGTGTTCAGGCTGAAAGGTCCCACAGTGTTTGAGTTTTCATTTTGTACAAGTGGGGCCCTCGGTGCGGTGATGTAATCTAGATTGTTGATACAATGGGCCTTGGCTTGATGGTCCATGGACCAAAACTCACGTTGAATGGAAGAATCTAGCTGTTTAATGATTGGCCTTGTTTTTATTGAATGTGAATTGTTGCTGTATTTTCTTTCGGGCGGTAGTACCGCAGCCAGCTGGACAGTCCACGCAGCAGTTGGCAGTGGTGCCCTCAGTCCCACGGAAGGTTTGGACCCATTTATATTTGTTTTTTACATTCATCTATATCCACGTGACCTCATGTATAGGTTGGATGATAAATAAACATTATGGTGAGCCCTGTTACGGTTTCGACGGTATGAAACATTGACTGTTGGATAATTGTTTTTTCTTGGCACCATGATCTTGTTTTCAGGACCCGGACCTCGAATCGATTAGTTATATTGCCCGCCGGTTTTTGGGCCTTGGTTTTGATCCGGGTTCCTATTGGCTTGGGTGTCATTAGATGGTGGGGCCCACCTGATGGATGGAGTAGGCCACTTTGAGGCGTGCCCAGTATGAAAGTGAGCTGTCTTACACGTGTATGGCTTTGGGAGATTCCATTGTTATAATAATTAATATATTATCCAACTTTAACCGACTCCCAAACAGCCGACCTACTTTATTTTTAAACGGAGAACTGGCACCCAACCAGATTTGGAAACAGGTTAAAAAGTTAGACCGTAAAATCTGGTCGGGTCCGTGACGTACAACCATTTCTGTCCACCCAATGCGCTATGCATGTATGAATCTAACATGCACCATCCTCTACATTCACAAGATATATATATATATATATATATATATATATATATATATATATATATATATATATATATATATATATATTTCCATGTTTCGGATTTGATGTACCTGTGGCCAGTTCCGACTTACGGAATTAGATTGGGTTCGTGTCAAGTATAAGGTACCCTCTCTATTATTAGGGCCTGTTTGGATACCACTGGATAGCTTACTTTATAACTTATGTTGAGTTATTATTATTATTATTATTATTTTTTAACTTAAGTTAAATTGACAAGTATAATTGTAAATATAACTTATCTACTACAAGCTACTGGTGATTAAGGTTTTTTTTTTTAGGACTTTTGATTATTTTTTTTTAATAACCTATTTCTCTTAATGTCCATCTTAAAGGAGGCCTCTTTCACTGTCCATTTTAAAGGAGGCCCTACATGCTGGACCGTCCACATCAAAGGGGGCTCACACAATGGACGGTCCATATCAAAGGTGGGCTCTACATGATGGATAACCCCATATTAACGTGGACCCATATACAGTGGAGCCTACTATTTGGACGGTTTGGATTAGTTCATATTTATGGTCATTTTTCTATTAATATAGTAGGTAATCTGACTCTTATTTAGGAGTTTTTTCATCCCAAACACCTTTTACCAGAAGGGCGTGCAACATTTTTCTATTAATATAGTAAGTAATCTAACTCTTATTTAGGAGTTTTATTAACTTTCGCGGTGAATTTCACTCACTTCGTGATCAATTTCATTTACTTTATTCACTTCGTGGTCAATTTCATTCACTTCGCGGTCAATTTCATTCACTTTACAATCATTTTAATCAATTCACGGTGAAATTCATTCACTTCGCGGTCAATTTCAATCAGTTCGCGGTCAATTTCATTCACTTCATTCACTTTGCGGTGAATTTCACTCACTTCGCGGTGAATTTCATTTGATTCACAGTGACAAAGGAAGCAATGAGGGGACAAAGGAAGGCCATTAGGCGAATCAACCTAGCTGCCAGTAAGCTTCTCAAGGAAGTTAATAAGTGTGTGAACATTGGCAAGTCAATCTTCGAAAGTGTGCCCGGGGTCGAAATTGGCGATGAGTTCCGCTACAGGGTGGTGCGGATACTCATTGATGGGAGTGAACATCATCATCCCACGCGGATACTCATTTCGGTTTTTGATGGTCTAATAAACGCAAAGTGAGTGAACTTCATCGCGAAGTGAATGAAATTCACCGCAAAGTGAGTGAAATTCACCGTGAACTGAGTGAAATTCACCACGAAGTGAATGAAATTCACCGCGAAGTGAGTGAACTTGACCGTGAAGTTAATGAAATTCATCACAAAGTGAGTGAAATTCACCGTTGTAAGGCCTGTGTCCTAGACCGTACCATTCCTTAGGCTTCCACGGTCCTCCCGGTTTAATTCCGGCGACCTGCGATCTGTTAATGGCATTTGCGCGCGATCCTGAGTCATGTCCCGTATATCAGAGTCGGCGCGACCTAAGACTTGTACCCTAGCGACCGCGACATCGCCGCGGTTCCGATGCTCGTCTCGCTCGCCGAGGCGATACCCATGCCAAGAGATGTGGGCCCGCGTTCAGTTCGAGAAAAAATGTCGCGCATTTGCAAACTCAATAGAGAATTCAAATCATGTCCCGTCAATCCCATCAATGTCAAGTACATGTCAAGTACAACACCTCAATCAACCCATCACCCAACACATCACTCACCCCATCACAACCCATACCTCTCTTACACAACAACCCCAAAAGTCAATATTTACATCCCATCTTCTCTCTCTCTCTCTCTCTCTCTCTCTCTCTCTCTCTCTCTCTCTCTCTCTCTCTCTCTCTCTCTCTCTCCCATCCATCACTCCATCCCATCTTCTCTCTTTCTCTCTTATTTCTCCCTTCTCTTCCAAGCAACCAAAGAAAGACCCAACGTCCAAGCTTCCCATGCTAGCTCCAGAGAGCTAGGTATGGCCCACTTTCCTACGTCCCATCTCCACCATCCAAAGTCCATCTCAACCATTGAAATTCTTCCTTAGAGCTCTAGCATGCATTGGCAGAAGAAGGAAGAGGAGATCCAAAGGTGGGTGATCTAACCGTCGATTTTTATTTGAGAGCCCACATATGGTGGGACCCATCTTGATGTATGCTTTGTATTTAGGGAGGGCCCATAGTGGCGGGGCCCCTCCCCTTCTTACCGATCTCTCTCTCTCTTTCTCCCTCTCTCTCCCTTTTGATATGTGTGGCCCACCCTGATGGACCCCACCATGAAGTATGTGTTTTATACCCATGCCTACCATCCGTGGGGCCCACTTTATTGACGTCCAGGAGGTGGCTGGATGGTCCAGCACTGCTGAACCGTCCAACAGTCTGGACGAGAAAGGAAAACACAATTAGCAGTTGATCCATAGCTTTGTGGGCCATCCACGTATGATGCATGTGTTTTATCTAAACCGTCCATTCATGGACCCCACCCACCCTCTGCACGTGTGGCACCACACCGTCCAGCAAGGGACGTGGGACCACACAGTGATGTATGTGCCTTGGTCTACACCGTCCAGATGGCTGGACGGTGGACCACGTGTGATGTGTATGTTTCCCCACACCGTCCTTCCGTTTGGAGATGAGGGCCACCCCACACGTGTGACACGTGTGGAGTGGGACCCACCTTGATGTAAGTATTTTACATCCATACCGTCCAATCATTTGGGACGTGGAGCCCACCATGCTGTATGGATTTCATCTGCACCGTCCGTGCAGGGCCACAGTGAACCTGTTAATCCTGCCGTCTATGCATTTGCAGCCGTGTGGGGCCCACCCACACGTGTTGCAAGTGTGGGAATGGGCCCACCTGGTGTATATGTATTTTAACATCCAGGCCGTCCGTTCCTCTTTAGATGTTGGATGTTGGATGCATCACATATTTTTTTATATATAATATAATGTATATTATAATACTATATTACGAAGGGCCCCATGTGGGACCCACCTAAATCAGAAGCGGATTGGCTGGATTACTTCTTACCAGCTGCAACCTGGCGTTTACATCCACACCGTCTATTGACGGTGGGACCCACCGTAGTAGTATGTGTTTCATCTGCACCGTCCATTTGGATGGTGCCTTGTTCAGCGGCCTCACCATGATGGATGATTTCCATCCAAACCGTCCATCCTATTTGTAAGGACGGGCAGGAGCCTTGAGTAGCCACCTTGATGTACGGTTAAAATCCAGACCGTCCGTCCTTTTGGGCGGGAAGTGGTGCCCACATTTTCGTATGTATTTTGTATACTCACCTTCCATCTGTTTCTAGAGGGGTGGTACCTACCTTGATGATGTGCTTTATCAGCACGGTCCACGGGGGACGTGGGCCCCACGTGATGTACGTGTTGTATCTACTCCGTCCGGTGACAATGGGACGGTGGGACCTGATGTGTGGTGTGCCAGCTGTCCACACTGTCCACATATGGACAGTGGGACCCCCCTGATGTAGGTGTTGTATCCATGCCGTCACCCTACTTTTAGATCCTTTCATGGCCCACCAGGAATTATGTATTTTATCAGCTCCGTCCATCTGTCCAGGACGGTGGACCTACCTTGATGATGTGTTGTATTCGCACTGTCTGTACATTTTGATGGACACGTGGTCGGCCTTGATATATGATTTCATCCACGCCTGTCTAGGGACAGGGGACCACCATGATGTATGTTTTACCCACCTGTCCGTGGGACGTGTGACCCACCTGATGTATGCATTCTATATCCACGCCAACCATCTGGTGAGGCCCATTTGCTGCATGTGTGGGGCCCACCTATTGTGCATTGGTGCGGCCCATTGAACGACCCATTGTGATATATGTTAGGCTCATTGGTGTGGCCATTGATGCAGCCCACTTGATGTATGTTTGAGGCTGAATATGATGTATACCCGTCCCATGTGTTAGGGCCCAATGTGATGTATTTATGGCCTATGTGTCGAGGCCCGATGTGATGTATATGTGGCCCTTGTGTGGGGCCATGGGCCCACTATATGTTTGGCCCTATGTAGGTCACTCCTTGAGAGCAATGTTGGTTAGATGCCCACATTGTTGGGCAATGACGGTTAAATGTTCTCATTGTGACCTTCCCTTAGGCCTTGTTATGCCCATTCTCTTCGTGAGTTAACCCAAATAAGTGGGCCCCACTCGCCATAGACGGATGGTTTTGCGCTATCGGATTTGATATAACCACAGCCAAGGGCCGATCTTTATATTGTAGTTGACCGGCTATTCATTTATGGATCCCGCCTTGTTTATACATCGATTTGTCAAGGCCGATTCCGATTGTCGAGGCCGAGTATCGAGGTCGATTCCGATTTGTCGAGACCAATTGTATAAGCCAATCCCAATTGTCGTGGCCGATTGTCGATTCCAATTGACGTAACTGATTTGCCGATTTTGATTATCGATCGATCCTGATTGTCGTGACCGATTGTCGATTCTGATTAACGTGACTGATTTGCCAATTCTGATTATCGATCGATCCCGATTGTCGTGGCCGATTGCTGATTCCGATTGACATGACCGATTTGCCGATTCTAATTATCGATCGATCCCGATTGCCGTGGTTGATTGCCAATTTCGATTAACATGACCAATTTGCCGATTCTGATTATCGATCGATCCCGATTGTCGTGGCCGATTGCCGATTCCGATTGACGTGACCGATTTACTGATTCTGATTATTGATCGATTCCGATTGTCGTGACCGATTGTTGATTCCGATTGACGTGACCAATTTATCGATTCTGATTATCGATCAATTCCGATTGTTGTGGCCGATTGCCGATTAGCGATCGAGGCCGGTTATCATGACCGATTGCCGATTCCGATTGTCGTGATCGATTTACCAATTCTGATTATCGATCGATTCTGATTGTTGTGGCCGATTAGCGATCGAGGCTGGTTATTATGACCGATTGTCGATTCCGATTGACGTGAACGATTTGCCGATTCCGATTATCGATTGATCTCGATTGTCGTGGCGGATTGCCAATTCTGATTATCGATTGATCTCGATTGTCGTGGCAGATTGCCAATTTCGATTGTCATGGCCGATTTACCGATGTTGATTATCGATCGATTCTGATTGTCGAGGCCAGTTGTATAGACCGATTCTAATTATCGAGGCTGATTCTGATTATCGAGGCCGATTTCGATTTTTCGAGGTCAATTCCAATTGTCGAAGCTGATTCTGATTTGTTGAGGCTGATTGTATAGGCCGATTCCGATTATTGAGGCCGATTTCGATTGTCGAGGCCAATTGTCGAGATCTATATGATGTATATGCGGCCCGTATTTGAGGCCCGGTGTTATGTGTATTCAGCCCGTGTTTAAGGCCTATGGTGTTGTATATTTGGCCCTTGTGTGAGGCCATGGGTCCACTATATGTTAGACTCTATGTGGGCCAGGGGCGATGTTGGTTAAATGTCCACATTATCGAGGCCGATTGTCAATTGTCGGTGCTGATTATTGATACCGATTATGAGTATATGACAGCATAGCATCACGATACATGCCCATGCGCATCATCTGCATGTTTGTTATGAAATGTGGTTGACCATTGCATATGTCATTGGGTATGTTATTATGAGACTCCCTGATAGGTGGAGATTGTCTCACATGAGCGCAAGGTATGCGCAGGATTGATGCATGACTGGATTGTATAACTCACGCATCTTGCATTGTGTGTTGTGATTACTGTACGCCCTAGCGACATCAGGGTCATAGCCTCCATAGGTATTTCGTGGATGGCCAGACCGGACACCGGAAATCTGTTCTATATGGGGTGTTATAGATATTCCTGGGTGAAAGTCCATAAACCCTCTTGGTTCCAGAGGTTGCTCCAACGTCTAGACCGAGTGGATGCATGAGCGCATGAGGGCCGTATACCGTTAGGCCGCGTCTCCCACTGTGTCGTGGTTGGTTGGAAGGGGGGGCAATACTAGGCTGAGTTGACTAGCTCGAGGAATGGGTCCGCTATCGACGAGCCGGGCCCGATATTGGCAGGCTGATAGTGAGGTCTCTTCCACTCACCTTGTTGCACGCGATGGGGCGGCAATCTGGTTTAGAGTGTAATAGACCCCGGTGATTTTCCAGAGAGGAACCATACTGATATGTGGACTTATTGAATAGGAGTTGCATGCTCATACATTCATTTCATTCACTATCCACTCGGGCTGGTGGTGCACAACTAATTGTTATATACCTCGCATCCTCAACACATAGTATTTGGCTTACTGTCTACGCATTGCATAGCTGATCTACATTGCTTCATCAGTATATGATATTGGTTTATTATATTTTCGCATCGCATAGCCTGGTTAAAGTTGATGGTATTTATGGGCTTATCAGCATGTCTTCGCATTATTCTGATATGGTATGATTTATGAGCTTGTTAGTATTTCCACTTACTCTGATTACTCTGATATTGCATACTTGACACTTACCTTGTGCACACACTTTCACCACCCACTAAGCTTTCTATAAGCTTATGCACGATAGATGCGCGCAGGTGGCGTTAGGTCACAGCAGCGTTAAGCTTGGAGCGTGCAGCAGTCTTCTGGAGATTAATTTTTGATTTATGTATTTTCCTTTCTAGTATTGTACTCAAATGATTATATTAGTGGATATGTGATGATGATGTTGCCTTTGTGATTTGGGTAACTTATGGTTATACTTATTACGAGATAAATGTACGTTGGAAAATCCTCTTTATAGGATCTTAAGATCGGAATCTAGCGTATGTACACTGGGAGCTGAGAATGAGGTACTACGGAGGCTGTCAGCACCGGATTCGACGATCGAAAATTTTGTGAGCCTAGTTTCCGAGTTTGGGGAGTGACACCGTGAAGTAAGTGAACTTGACCGCAAAATGACTGAACTTGACCGTAAAGTGAATGAACTTGACCGCGAAGTGAATGAAATTCTCTACGAAGTAAATGAACTTCATAGCAAAGTGAATGAAATTCATCGCGAAGTCTGTGAACTTCACCGTGAAGTGCATGAAATTCACCGTGAAGTGAATAAAATTCATCGTGAAGTGAGTGAACTTGACCGTGAAGTGAATGAAATTCTTCGCGAACAGAGTTAAATTGACCGTGAAGTGAATAAAATTCTCCGCGAACAGAGTTAAATTGACCGAGAATTGAGTTAAATTGACCGATAACTGCTTGAAATTGACATCTTGACAAAGAACTGTGTGAAATTGACCGAGAACTAAGTCAAATTGATCGATAACTGCTTCAAATTGACATCGTGTTGACCGAGAACTTGCGAAAATTGGCCGACAACTTCATGAGTGAGTTCTCGATCAATTTTAGTCAATTTCACTTAGTTCGCAGTCAATTTAACTCAATTCGCGCTCAATTTCAGTAAGTCCTTAGTCAATTTCACCAACTTCAGTGAGTTCTCAGTCAACTTCACTCAGTAATCGGTCAGTTTTGTCACGCCCCAAACCTGGAGATCGGACTCACAGGAATCCCGATCGCCGAATCCTATGCCGACAGCCTCCGTAGTACCCCATTCTCGGCTCTCAGCATCTATACACCAGATTCCGATCATGGGATCCTATAAGGAGGATTTTCCAACGTATATTTTTCTCATAAGAAGCATAACCACAAGTTTACCCAAATCACAAAGGCAACGTCATCATCACATATCCACTAATATAATCATTTGAATACAATACTGAAAGGGAAATACATATATCGAAAATTAAAACTTCAGAGGTCCGCTGCATGCTCCAAGCTCAACGCTGCTACAGCCTAACGCCACTTGTACGCATCTATCATGCATAAGCTTATAGAAAGCTTAGTGGGTGGTGAAAGTGTGTGCACAAGGTAAGTGTTAAGTAAGCAATATCAGAGTAATTAGAGTAAGCGAAAATACTGACAAGTTTATAAACCATACAATATCAGAATAATGTGAAAACATGTTGATAAGCACATAAATACCATTAGCCTTATCCACGCTATGCGATACAAAATTATAATAAACCAATATCATATACTAAGGAAGCAATGTAGATCAGCTATGCAATGCGGAGATAGTAAGCCAAATACTATGTGTTGAGGATGCAATGCAATATACGATGCGAATGAAATGACCAAGATAGAGTGTGAAGTCGAGATGATAGTACGTAGTATCGCAGGCTACAGGGTCCACCACAAAAGACTTCTATCCAAACCAGTCCCATACCTAAATTTGGATAGTCAGACTCAACGTGGTAAACTCCTGATCTCAGGTTAGTCACGCGCCCCAACCGACATCCTAGCCATTGCGAAGGTACACGTAACAAATAGTTGTGCACCACCAGCCCGAGTGGATAGTGAATGAATGAATGAATAAGTATGCAGCTCCTACTCAATAAGTTCACATATCAGTATGGTTCCTTTATAGGATCATCACCGGAGTCTAGTACACTCTACATGCAAATCACCGCCCATGAATGATGTAATCTAGACAGTTGATACAATGAGCCTTGGCTTGATGGTCCATGGACCAAAACTCACCTTGAATGGAAGAATCTGGTTGTTTAATGTTTAGCCTTGTTTTTTATTGAATGTGAATTGTTGATGTATTTTCTTTCGGCAAGATAATCTTTATGCGACCATTTGGATGATCAGGACAAGACGATCACGTAGTAGTGCCCTCACATTGAGTCCCACGGAAGGTTTGGACCAATTTAATATTTGTTTTTTCCATTCATCTAGATCCACCTTATGGACAGGTTGGATGACAAATAAACATCATGGTGGGCCCTATTATGGTTCCAACTATATGAAACATTGAAAGTTCGATATTTGTTTTTTCTTGGCACCACGATCTCGTTTTCAGGACCCGGACCTTGAATCGATTAGTTATGTTGCCCGCTCGGTTTTTGGGCCTTGGTTTTGAGCCGGGTTCATATTGGTTTGGGTGTCATTAGATAGTGGGGCCCACCTGATGGATGGAATAAGTCACTTTGACGCATGCCTAGTATGTAAATGAGCTGTCTTACACGTGTATGGCTTTCAGAGATTCCATTGCTATAATAGTTAATATATTATCTTACTTTAACCGACTCCAAAATAGCCCACCCACTTTATTTTTAAATGGTGAACTGGCACCCAACCAGATTTGGAAACAGGTTAAAAAGTTAGACGGTCGGGTCCATAGGGTCCGGGTGTCCTTTGACGTACAACCATTTCTTTCCACCCAATGCATTATGTATGTATGAATCTAATCTACACCCATCCACAACATTCATAAGATTTTTTTATTTTTTTTCCATGGTTCGGATTTGATGTACCTGTGGCCAGTTCTGACCTACGGAAATTAGATTGGGTTCGTGTCATGTACAAGGTACCCTCTCTATTATTAGGGCCTGTTTGGATACCACCGGATAACTTACTTTTTAACTTACATTGAGTTATTATTATTATTATTATTTTAAACTTTAGTTAAATTGACAAGTATAATTGTAAATATTACTTATGTACTACAAGCTACTCATGATTATGTTTTTTTTTTTTTTTTTTAAATACTTATTTCTCTTAATGTCCATTTCAAAGGAGGCCTCTTTTGCCTTCCATTTCAAAGGAGGCCCTACACGTTGGACTGTCCACATCAAAGGAGGCTAACACAATGGACGGTCCATATCAAAGGTGGGCTCTACGTGATGGATAACCCCATATTAACGTGGACCCATATATAGTGGAGTCCACTATTTGGACGGTTTGGATTAGTTCATATTTATGATCATTTTTCTATTAATATCACTACGCCAAAACAGTAAAAAAAAAGACGGTCCAAAACCATCCCAAATGACCAAAAAGGACGGTCATGGACCGTCGCATGGGCCGTCAAATTTTGATGTGTCGTATTACTTAAAGGATGGTTGAAAACCGTCATTCTTATTGACGAAAAAAGGACGGTCATGGACCGTCCTTAAAAAGGACTGCTATAAACAGTCTCTTATGAGCCTTCAAAGGACGGTCATTGACCGTCCTTTAAAAGGACAGTCATGGACCGTCCTTAAAAAAGACTGCTATCAACCGTCTCTTATGAGCCTTCAAAGGACGGTCATGGACTATCCTTAAAAAGGACTGCTATCAACCGTCTCCTATGTCCCTTAAAAGGACATTTTCAAATTTGAGACGGTCAATATACACCTATTAAAATATATTTCATCGTATTCTTCCTGATATACACCTGTTATATAATATATTTCATCATATTCACATTCACATCCATCTAAACCCAAACTACGTAAATCCATCCAAACATAAACTACATTCATCCAAACACAAACAATCTTATCCACATTACATTCATCCAGGCATAAATATATACAAGTCATCATAAATAAATAAATAAATAAAGGAAAAAATGAGCAACAATTTTTCTTTTTACGTCTTTCATCTAATAAAAAAATATTCAACCAACAAAACATTATAATTCAGAATCATGAAGAATTGCAGAAACTTCTTCCAAAAAAGTGAACACTTTTTAAAAATAAAACTGATCATTAAAATAAAACTAATGCAAGCAAATAATGAGAAAATGTGTTTCAATTCAAGTTAATAGAAATAACAAAAAAAATTAAAGCTTTGTAAAAAAGGGCATGTGTTAAAAGGGATACATTCTTGTTTGTTGCCATGTGATTGGGCTACTTTATTACAGCAATCGGGTTCGGGTTCGGGATCGGGTTTAGGTTTGGGTTTTCAAGTTTGGGTTTAGGTTAGGGAGTTGAGATTATGATTAGGTATAGGTCTAGGTTTAGGGATTTGAGAATACATTTAGGTTTTATGTTTAGGTTTATGTTTTAGGTTAGGTAATAGGTTATAAGTTTATGTTATAGGTTATAGGTTAAGGTTTAGGTTATAGGTTTTGGTTAAGGTTTAGGTTAATGTTTAGGTTTAGGTTTAGGTTATAGGTTATAGTATATAGGTTATAGCTTTAGGGAATTGAGAATAAGTTAAGGTTAAGGTTTAGGTTTAGGTATATGTTTTGGGTTCGGGATCGGGTTTAGGTTTGGGTTTTCAAGTTTAGGTTTAAGTTTAGGTTAGGGAGGTGAGATTAGGATTAGGTGTAGGTTTATGTTTAAGGATTTGAGAATACATTTCGATTTTAGGTTTAGGTTTAGGTTTTAGGCTTAGGTTATAAGTGCGAGGTTATAGGTTTAGGTTTAGGTTAGGTTATAGGTTAAGGTTTAGGGGTGAGAATAGGTCAAGGTTTAGGTTTAGGAAATCGGGTTCGGATTCGAGATCGGGTTTAGGTTTGAGTTTTCAAGTTTAGGTTTAGGTTTGGGAGTTGAGATTAGGATTAGGTGTAGGTTTAAGTTTAGAGATCTGAGAATACATTTAGGTTTTAGGTTTAGGTTTAGGTTATAAGTTATAGGTTAAGGTTTAGGTTTTAGGTTTAGGTTAAGGTTATAGGTTAAGGTTTTTGGTCACGTTTAGGTTAAGGTTATAAGTTTACGTTTAGGTTTAGGTTATAAGCTATAGGTTTAGGGGGTGAGAATAGGTTAAGGTTTAGGTTTAGGAAATCGGGTTCGGGTTGGGATCGGGTTTAGGTTTGGGTTTTCAAGTTTAGGTTTAGGTTTAGGTTTATGTTTAGGTTAGGGAGTTGAGATTAGGATTAAGTGTAGGTTTAAGTTTAGGGATTTGAGAATACATTTAGGTTTTAAGTTATAGCTTAAGGTTTAGGTTTAGGTTATAGGCTATAGGTTTAGGGAATTGAGAATAGGTTAAGGTTTAGGTTTAGAAAATCGGGTTCGGGTTCGGGTTCGAGATTGGGTTTAGGTTTGGGTTTTTAAGTTTAGGTTTAGGTTTAGGTTTAGGTTAGGGAGTTAAGATTAGGATTAGGTGTAGGTTTAGGTTTAGGGATTTGAGAATACATTTAGGTTTTAGGTTATAGATTAAGGTTTAGGTTTAGGTTATAAGCTATAGGTTTAGGGAATTGAGATAGGTTAAGGTTTCGGTTTAGGAAATCGGGTTCGGGTTCAAGATCGGGTTTAGGTTTGGGTTTTCAAGTTTAGGTTTAGGTTTAGGTTAGGGAGTTGAAATTAGGATTAAGTGTAGATTTAGGTTTAGGGATTTGAGAATACGTTTAGGTTATAGGTTATAGGTTTAGGTTAAGGTTAAGGTTTTAGGTTATAGGTATAGGTTTAGGCTGTAAGCTATAGGTTTAAGGAATTGAGAATAGGTTAAGTCGTAGTCTTTTAGTCTCTGTAGTCGGCATTCCTACACGCACGCGCCCGCCAGAATGCCTCCGTCGGTTCGGGACGAAGCCAAGCCGATACATACGATAGGCGAAGGAAGCGCCCCCCCCCTTTCATAGCGCCTGGGGAACGCGACGTTTGATCGAGGAGTGGAGAGGAGAGGTGGAAGAAAAGGCTCGGGATGGATTTAGGAGTCTTTGTGCGAGCCGTATGCGGTGAGAGTCGCACGTAAGGTTTAGGTTTAGGAAATCGGGTTCGTGTTCGGGATCGGGTTTAGGTTTGGGTTTTCAAGTTTAGGTTTAGGTTTAGGTTAGGGAGTTGAAATTAGGATTAGGTGTAGGTTTAGGTTTAGGGATTTGAGAATACATTTAGGTTTTAGGTTTAGGTTTAGGTTATAGGTTTAGGTTTAGGTATAGGTTTAGGTTTAGATTATAAGCTATAGGTTTAGGGAATTGAGAATAGGTTAAGGTTTAGGTTTAGGAAATTGGGTTCGGGTTCGGAATCGGGTTTAGGTTTGGGTTTTCAAGTTTAGGTTAGGGAGTTGAGATTAGGATTAGGTGTAGGTTTAGGTTTAGGGATTTGAGAATACATTTAGGTTTTAGGTTTAGGTTTAGGTTATAGGTTAAGGTTTAGATTTTAGGTTTATGTTATAAGTTTAAGTTATAGGTTATAGGTTAAGGTTTTAGGTCATAGGTTTTGGTTTAGGTTAAGGTTATAGGTTTAGGTTTAGGTTATAAGCAATAGGTTTAGGGAATTGAGAATAGGTTAAGTTTTCAGTTTAGGAAATCGGGTTCGAGTTTAGGTTTGGGTTATCAAGTTTAGGTTTAGCTTTAGGTGAGGGAGTTGAGATTAGGATTAGGTGTAGGTTTTGGTTTAGGGATTTGAGAATACATTTAGGTTTTAGGTTTAGGTTTAGGTTATAAGTTAAGGTTTAGGTTTAGGTTTAGGTTATAAGCTATAGGTTTAGGGAATTGAGAATAGGTTAAGGTTTAGGTTTAGGAAATTGGGTTCGGGTTCGAGATCTGGTTTAGGTTTGGGTTTTCAAGTTTAGGTTTAGGTTTAGGTCGGGGAGTTGAGATTAGGATTAGGTTTAGGTTTAGGTTTAGGGATTTGAGAATACATTTAGGTTTTAGGTTTAGGTTTAGGTTTGGGTTTAGGTTTAGGTTATAAGCTATAGGTTTAGGGAATTGAGAATAGGTTAAGGTTTAGGTTTAAGTCTTCAGGTTCGGGTTCGAGATCGAGTTTAGGTTTGGGTTTTCAAGTTTAGGTTTAAGTTTAGGTTAGGGAGTTAAGATTAGGATTAGGTGTAGATTTAGGTTTAGGGATTTGAGAATACATTTAGGTTTTAGGTTTAGGTTTAGGTTATAGGTTATAGGTTAAGGTTTAGGTTTTAGGTTTAGGTTAAGGTTAGGTTATAAGTTTAGGTTATAGGTTATAGGTTAAGGTTTTAGATCATAGGTTTTGGTTTAGGTTAAGGTTATAGGTTTAGGTTTAGGTTTAGGTTAAGGTTTAGGTTTAGGTTATAAGCTGTAGGTTTAGGGAATTGAGAATAGGTTAAGGTTTCGGTTTAGAAAATCGTGTTTGGGTTTAGGTTTGGGTTTTCAAGTTTATGTTTAGGTTTAGGTTTAGGGATTTGAGAATACATTTAGGTTATAGGTTTAGGTTTAGGTTATAAGTTAAGGTTTAGGTTTAGGTTATAAGCTATAGGTTTAGGGAATTGAGAATAGGTTAAGGTTTAGGTTTAGGAAATCGGGTTCGGGTTCGAGATCGGGTTTAGGTTTGGGTTTTCAAGTTTATGTTTAAGTTTAGGTGAGGGAGTTGAGATTAGGATTAGGTGTAGGTTTAGGTTTAGGGATTTGAGAATACATTTACACTACAACAAAGAGGGTTTTTAGCGACAAAACTTTTAGCGACGAAACTTATTTTCGTCGCCAAAAGTCACTTTTAGCAACGAAATATATTTTTGTCGCTAAAAGTGTGCTTTTAGCGACGAAAATATTCATCGCTAATACTAGTGCACCATACTTTTAGCGACAAAAATTTTCGCCGTTAAATGCTTATCGATGCGGAATAAATTTCTTTACAGTAGGAGACTTTTCGCGACGAAAAATTCTTTTAGCGGTGAAAATTATCGCTGTTAAAACTCTTGTAGTGTATAATACAAGTAAACATCTTTTAGCGACGCAAATTATCGTCGCCAAAACTTTTCTTTTAAAAAAATTTATTCCCTTTCAAAATACATACAATATTCCGGATATACTCCTGTTAACAATATATTTCATCATATTCATCACATTCACATTCATATTAATTTAAATCCAAACAACATAAACTTTTAGCGGCGAAAATGTTCGTCACTGAAAAATACTATACAAGACTTTTAGCAGCGAAATATTTCGCTGCTAAAAATATTTTCCAAAAGATTTTAGCAGCGAAAATATTTGCGGCAAAATAAAATTTTCAAGACTATTAGCTGCGAAACTCTTCGCCGCTAAAAAATACTATACAAGACTTTTAGCAGCAAAATTTTTTGATGCTAAAACTATTTTCCAAAAGATTTTAGCAGCGAAAATATTTGCGGTAAAATAAAATTTTCAAGACTATTAGCAGCGAAACTCTTCGCCGCTAAAAAATACTATACAAGACTTTTAGCAGCGAAAATTTTCCTTGCTAAAACTATTTTTCAAAAGATTTTAGCAGCGAAAATATTTGCGGCAAAATAAATTTTCCAAGACTATTAGGCTACAATAGCGCTTACGCCTTAAAAATTTCAATGACTTTTCATGACATCTGGTTGTCATCTTTGAAAAAAACATTTCCAAGATTTTAGGTGAAAGTTATTATTCTTTGCCAAAAAATATCTAGGACTTTTAGCGTGAAAATATTCGGCCGCATGCAAAAAATTCAAAATGTTTTAGCGCGAAAATTTTATTGCTAAAAATCTAGATGTTTTTTTTTGGAATTTTGAATGTATATGAAAAAAAAAGACTTAAAAAAAAAATCCTAGATGTATATCGAGAATTTGGTCTTGAATTTTGATCTGTATATTTTTTTTAAAAAAGACTTTAGCTACTTGTGAAAATATTTAAACGTAAAAAAAATTCAAGATGTTTTATGAAAATTTTCACCGCTAAAAATTTTCCACTTTTAGCGACGAAAATTTTCGTTGCTAAAAGTCTTTTTTTTTTTTTTTAATATACAATTCAAATTTCCACACAAAATTCCTGATATACACCTGATATACACCTGTTAACAATATATTTTATAATATTCATCCTAATATACACCTGTTATATAATATATTTCATCATATTGACATTCACATCCAGCTAAACCCAAAACCAAACCCAAACATAAACTACATTCATCCAAACACAAACAATCTTATCTGCATCACATTCATTCACGCATAAATACATATAAATTTAACATTAACAAATAAACAAAAAATCACAAAGGTTAGGGAGTTTAGGTTTAGGTTTAGGTTATAGGTTATAAGTTTAGGTTATAGGTTTAGGTTATAGGTTATAAGTTTAGGTTTAGGTTAAGGTTATAGGTTTACGTTTGATTTAGGTCTAAGTTATGGGTTATAGCTTTGTGAATTGAGAATAGGTTAAGGTTTAGTTTTAGGAAACTGGGTTCGGGTTCAGGATCAGGTTTGGGTTTTCAAGTTTAGGTTTAGGTTTAGGTTTAGGTTAGGGAGTTGGGATTAGGTTTTGATGTAGGTTTAGGTTGAGGGATTTGAGAATACATTTAGGTTATAGGTTTAAGTTTAGGTTTTAGGTTATAGGTTTTGGTTTTGGTTTTGGTTTTAGGTTTGGGTTATAGGTTAAGGTTAGGTATAGGTTTAGGTTATAGGTTATAGCTTTGGGAATTGAGAATAGGTTATGGTTTAGGTTTAGAAAGCGGGTTCGGGTTTGGGATCGGGTTTAGGTTTGGGTTTTCAAGTTTAGGTTTAGGTTTAGGTTAGGGAGTTGAGATTAGGATTTGGTGTAGGTTTAGGTTTAAGGATTTGAAAATAGGTAAAGGTTTAAGTTTAGGAAATCGGGTTCGTGTTCTGGATCGGGCTTAGGCTTGGGTTTTCATGATTAAGTTTAGGTTTAGGTTAGGGAGTTGAGATTGGGATTTGGTGTAGGTTTAGGTTTAGGGATTTGAGAATAGGTTAAGGTTAAGGTTTAGCTTTAGGAAATCGGGTTCGGGTTCGGAATCGGGTTTAGGCTCGGGTTTTCAAGTTTAGGTTTAGGTTTAGGTTAGGGAGTTGAGATTGGGATTAGGTGTAGGTATAGGTTTAGGGATTTGAGAATAGGTTAAGGTTTAGGTATAGGTTAAGGTTTAGGTTTAGGTTTAGGTTTAGGTTTTAGCATATAGGTTTAGGTTTTGGTTTTAGGTTTAGGTTATAGGTTATAGGTTAAGGTTTATGTTATAGGTTTTGTTTAGGTTGAGGTTATAGGTTTTGGTTTAGGTTTAGGTTTTAGTTTATAGGTTTTTCTTTAAGTTGAGGTTATAGGTTATAGGTTTAGGTTTAGGTTTTAGTTTATAGGTTTAGGTTCTGGTTTTAGGTTTAGGTTAAGGTTTAGGTTCTGAGGTTTTGGTTTAAGTTAAGGTTATAGGCTTTGGTTTAGGTTAAGGTTTAGGTTTTGGGTTTAGGTTAAGGTTATAGGTTTAGGTTAGGTTTAGGTTTAGGTTATAGGTTATAGCTTTGGGAATTGAGAATAGGTTAAGGTTGAGGTTTAGGAACCGGGTTCGGGTTCGGGATCGGGTTTAGGTTTGGGTTTTCCATTAGGTTTAGGTTTAGGTTTAGGTTTAGGTTAGATAGTTGTGATTAGGATTTGGTGTAGGTTTAGGTTTAGGGATTTGAGAATACATTTAGGTTTTAGGTTTTAGGTTTAGGTTTTAGCTTATAGATTTAGATTATAGGTTTTGGTTTTGGTTTTAGGTTTAGGTTATAGGTTATAGCTTTGGGAATTGAGAATAGGTTAAGGTTTAGGTTTAGGAAGCGGGTTCGGGTTCGGGATCGGGTTTAGGTTTGGGTTTTCAGATTAGGTTTAAGTTTAGGTTTAGGTTAGAGAGTTGTGATTAGGATTTGGTGTAGGTTTAGGTTTAGGGATTTGAGAATACATTTAGGTTTTAGGTTTTAGGTTTAGGTTTTAGCTTATAGGTTTAGGTTAAGGTTTTGGTTTTGGTTTTAGGTTTAGGTTATAGGTTAAGGTTATAGGTTATAGCTTTGGGAATTGAGAATAGGTTAAGGTTTAGGTTTAGGAATTGGGTTCGGGTTCGGGATCGGGTTTAGGTTTAGAAAGCGGGTTCGGGTTCGAGATCGGGTTTAGGTTTAGGTTTTCAAGTTCGGGTTTAAGTTTAGGTTAGGGAGTTGAGATTAGGATTTGGTGTAAGTTTAGGTTGAGGATTTGAAAATAGGTAAAGGTTTAGGTTTAGGAAATCGGGTTCGGGTTTTGGATCGGGTTTAGGCTTGGGTTTTCATGTTTAGGTTTAGGTTTAGGTTAGGGAGTTGAGATTGGGATTTGGTGTAGGTTTAGGTTTAGGGATTTGAGAATAGGTTAAGGTTTAGGGAATTGAGAATTGGTTTGGGTTTAGGTTTAAGGAATCGGGTTCGGGTTCGGGATCGGGTTTAGGTTTGGGTTTTTAAGTTAAAGCTTAGGTTTAGGTTAGGGAGTTGAGATTAGGATTAGGTGTAGGTTTAGGTTTATGGATTTGAGAATACATTTAGGTTTTAGGTTTAAGTCTTAGGTTATAGGTTAAGGTTTAGGATTTAAGTTTAGGTGAATGGTAGGTAATAGGTTATAAGTTTAGGTTATAGGTAATAGGTTAAGGTTTTAGGTCATAGGTTTTGGTTTAGGTTAAGGTTAAGGTTTAGGTTTAGGTTTAGGTTATAAGGCATAGGTTTAGGGAATTGAGAATTGGTTTGGGTTTAGGTTTAGGGAATCGGTTTTGGGTTCGAGATCGGGTTTAGGTTTGGGTTTTCAAGGTTAAGCTTAGGTTTAGGTTAGGGAGTTGAGATTAGGATTAGGTATAGGTTTAGGTTTAGGGATTTGAGAATACATTTAGGTTTTAGGTTATAGGTTAAGGTTTAGGATTTAGGTTTATGTGAATGGTAGGTAATAGGTTATAAGTTTAGGTTACTGAGGTAAATAGGATGAGGTTTTAGGTTATAGGTTTTGGTTTAGGTTAAGGTTATAGGTTTAGGTTCGTTTAAGGTTCAGGTTTAGGTTTAAGTTATAAGGTATAGGTTTAGGTAATTGAGAATTGGTTTAGGTTTAGGTTTAGAGAATTGGGTTTAGTTTTAGGTTCAGAGTTTAGGTTTAGGTTATAAGGTCTAGGTTTAGGGAATTGAGAATTGGTTTAGGTTTAGGTTTAGGGAATCGGGTTCAGGTTCGGGATCGGGTTTAGGTTTAGGTTAGGGAGTTGAGATTGGGATTAGGTGTAGGTTTAGGTTTAGGGATTTGAGAATAGGTTAATGTTTAGGTATAGGTTTAGGTTTAGGTTATAGGTTTTGTTTAGGTTATAGGTTTAAGTTTAGGTTTTAGTTTATAGGTTTTTGTTTAGGTTGAGGTTATAGGTTTTGGTTTAGGTTTAGGTTTTAGTTTATAGGTTTAGGTTATAAGTTATGGGTTTAGGTTCTAGTTTTAGGTTTAAGTTAAGGTTCGAGTTACGGTTTTGGTTTAGGTTAAGATTATAGGCTTTGGTTTAGGTTAAGGTTTAGGTTTTGGGTTTAGGTTAAGGTATAGGTTTAGGTTTAGGTTATAGGTTATAGGTTATAGGTTTTGGTTTAGGTTATAGGTTTAGGATTAGGTTATAGTTTATAGGTTTAGGTTATAGGTTTAGGTTTTGGTTTTAGGTTTAGGTTAAGATTATAAGTTAAGGTTTTTGTTTAGGTTAAGGTTATAGGTTTTGGTTAAGGTTTAGTTTTTGGGTTTATGTTAAGGTTATAGGTTTAGGTTATAAGTTATAGGTTATAGGTTATAGGTTAAGGTTTAGGTATAGGTTTTAGGTTATAGGTTTAGGTTTTAGCTTATAGGTTTAGGTTTTGGTTTTAGGTTTAGCTTAAGGTTATAAGTTTAGGTGTCAGGTTATAGGTTTTTATTTAGGTTAAGGTTATAGCTTTTGGTTTAGGTTATAGGTTTAGGATTAGGTTTAGGTCTAAGGTTTAGTTTATAGGTTTAGGTTATAGGTTTAAGTTTTGGTTTTAGGTTTAGATTAAGGTTATAAGTTCGGAGTTTAGGTTTAGGTTACGAGGTTTTGGTTTAGGTTATAGGTTTTGGTTTAGGTTAAGGTTTAGGTTTTTGGTTTATGTTAAGGTTATAGGTTAAGGTTATAGGTTTAGGTTTAGGTTATAGGTTATAGTTCGGGGTGAGAACGAGTTAAGGTTTAGCTTTAGGAAATCGAGATCGAGTTCGGGTTCGGGATCGGGTTTAGGCTTGGGTTTTCAAGTTTAGGTTTAGGTTTAGGTTAGGGAGTTGAGATTGGGATTAGTGTAGGTTTAGGTTTAGGGATTTGAGAATACATTTAGGTTTTAGGTTTAGGTTTGTTATGGATTATAAGTTAAGTTTAAGTTAAGGTTTTAGGTTTAGGTTTAGGTTATAAGTGTTGGTTATAGGTTTAGGTTTAAGTTAGGTTATAGGTTATAGCTTTAGTGAATTGAGAATAGGTTAAGGTCTAGGTTTAGGAAATCGGGTTCGGGTTTCGGATCGGGTTTAGGTGTGGGTTTTCAAGTTTAGGATTAGGTTTAGGTTAGGGAGTTGAGATTAGGATTAGGTGTAGGTTTAGGTTTGGGGATTTGAGAATACATTTAGTTTTTAGGTTTAGGAAATCAGGTTCGGAATCAGGATCGGGTTTAGGCTTGGGTTTTCATGTTTAGGTTTAGGTTTAGGTTAGGGAGTTGAGATTGGGGTTTGGTGTAGGTTTAGGTTTAGGGATTTGAGAATACATTTAGGGCCCATTTGGACGGGTGATTGGAAGGATTGGATGGTATTGGAAGGGATTGGAAGTTAAATCCGGGATTGGCCGGGCGTGCCAAACATTTGCCAGGTGATCTTATCTCGGGATATAGTTATCTCATGGATCTTAAGACAATCCACTGACAACACCATCACTACCTTTAAATCCCATCCAGCTCCACCCTAATCTGTTCAAATTTGCCTGGGACATGTTTGGGTCGAGGGATTGGAAGGGATGGGAAAGTTTAATCCCGAGATTAGCTGGGCGTGCCAAACAGACTCCATATAGCAATCCTGGGATATAGCAATCCCATGGATCTTAAGACAATGCACTGACAACACCATCGTTGCCTTGAAATCCATGCCATCCACCTTAATACCATTCAATCCCTTCCAATCCACCCGTCCAAACAGGCCCTTAGGTTTTAGGTTTAGGTTATAGTTTATAAGTTTAGGTTATAGGTTTTGGTTTTGGTTTTGGTTTTAGGTTTAGGTTGAGGTTATAAGTTTAGGTTATAGGTTTAGGTTTGAATTAAAGTTATAGGTTTAGGTTTGAGTTAAAGTTTAGGGATTCGAGTTCGGGTTCGGGTTTGGGTTCGGGTTTAGGTTATAGGTTTTGGTTTTGGTTATGGTAATAAGTTTAGAATAACGTTTAGGTTTAGGTTATGAGTTTTGGGATTAGAGAATATGTTTTAGGTTATAAGTATAGGTTTAGGTTGGGTTATAGGTTAAGGTTTAGGTTTAGGTTATAAGTATAGGTTTTGGGATTTGAGAAAAGGTTTAGGTTATAAGTATAGGTTTAGGTTAAAGTTGTAAGTTTAGGTTTAGGATATAAGTATAGGTTATAGGTTAAGGTTTTTGTTTAAGTTTAGGTTATAAGTATAAGTTTAGGGATTTGAGAAGAGGTTTAGGTTAAGGTTATAACTTTGGGTTAAGGTTATAAGTATAGGTTTAGGTTATATGTATAGGTTTAGGTTTAGATTTATGTTTAGGTTAAGGTTTAGGTTAAGGTTTAGGTTAAAGGTTTTGGTTTAGGGTTAAGGGTGTGGTACCTGCAAATACAGACATAAACATGGCCTGTCCAAATGGCCAGGCCCTTCCAATACTGTCCATAGGAAATGGACAGCTTCATCATGGTCATAACAGCGATTCCCACCTTCCAAGGACCCCCGTTCATCCGGATAGCTCCAACGCACATCCAGGTCTGCTCCATTAATCTCGAGCAAATACATAAATACAGCCTGTCCAAATGGCCAGGCCCTTCCAATGCTGTCCATAGGAAATGGACAGCTTCATCATGGTCATAACAGCGGTTCCCACCTTCCAGGGACCCCCGCTCATCCGGATAGCTCCGTCGCACATCTAGGTCTGCTCCATTAATCTCGAGCAAATACAAACATAATCATGGCCTGTTCAAATGGCCAGGCCCTTCCAATGCTGTCCATAGGAAATGGACAGCTTCATCATGGTCATAACAGCGGTTCCCACCTTCCAGGGACCCCCGCTCATCCGGATAGCTCCAACGCACATCCAGGTCTGCTCCATTAATCTCGAGCAAATACATAAATACGGCCTGTCCAAATGGTCAGGCCCTTCCAATGCTATCCATAGGAAATGGACAGCTTCATCATGGTCATAACAGCGGTTCCCACCTTCCAGGGACCCCCGCTCATCCGGATAGCTCCGACGCACATCTAGGTCTGCTCCATTAATCTCGAGCAAATACAAACATAATCACGGCCTGTCCAAATGGCTAGGCCCTTCCAATATTGTCCATAGGAAATGGACAGCTTCATCATGGTCATAACAGCGGCTCCCACCTTCCAGGGACCCAGCTCAGGATAGCTCGACGCACATTTGTCAGGGTCGCTCCATCAATATCGAGCAAATACATTTAAAAACAAGGTAGGCATCTATTTTTTTTATGAATGAAAACCAATCTTAAAGACTATTCATCAGACAGTCCCTACAATGGATAGTAGTTAGACATTGAATAATTAAAAACATTAACCACTTCTATTGCATTTTTGCATATACACAAGATTCATAGGCTGAAAATTTGCCATTGAGATAGTGTTTTATGTTCGGTTGGTAGAGACGGACAAGCTCTTTATACCATATGACCTACAGCTAATGAAAATTTCAAGTAAATTGTACAAGGTTTATAGTAATCTTAGAAATTAGAAAATTTTCAATTATGTGCATTTCAGTCTGAGTTATTTCTCTAATCACGATAACCTTGGGAGGGTTAATACGAGGGATGAGTTGATTGCAAGAGGCCGATTAAAACTATAGTGGGTTATCTTGTCGGACATAATCATTTCAAGACCAGCAAGATAACCCAATATAGTTTTAATCGGCCTCTTGCAATCAACCTATCCCTCGTATCAACCCTCTCAAGACTATCGTCATTAGAGAAATAACTCAGACTGAAATGCACATACTTGGAAATTTTCTAATCTCCAAGATTACTGTAAACCTCATACAATTTACTTGAAATTTTTATAACGTGAAATAGTATATGAGTGAGAGAAGACAACGTAACCTTTTATATAGAAGCCAGGAATTGATAGGTTGGGATTGTCCTATCGAGGAGATTGTTGGGCGTAGTCCATCTACTTTTGGGACAAACATGCATGGGTTTGGATTATTGGACCATGGACCCCATCTGTCATTGAAAACCAAGGATTAAAATGGTGTGACAATCTATATGTAGTAAGATATATATATATATATATATATATATATATATATATATAAATCCCTTGTGTAGTATTTGTGGATTATGTATTTGTGGATAATGTGTAGTTGTGTACATATACTTCATGGAAATTCGGTTCCTTTTGTGTTTTGCCTGGTTGGGTAGTAAATCTTTTGATCCAATTGGGATGGTAGCTTAATGGCACTCTTTTCAGATTGCTCCTCAGTAATGGAATGAATTAAGTACCCATAACTTTTCTGGCAGCACATTACACAAATTGTGGTCATATGCACTATTAACTTGATATAGTTACCCTAATAGCAACAAAGAACTTTTCAGCTGAAACCTACTTACATTTCTAACTCCGAGTTTGTGTAAACTGACACACACACACTCACACACATTCGGTTTCTTGGTTTGGTTGCACTCATTAAGCTTCTAACCAGAACACTTCCTATATATCTATTTATTCCCTCTGCACATCTTTAACCAGGGCTAGACTCATATTTTAGTTTTGTTCCATTTGAAAATTGTTGGTGACCCATTCTCCTCACATGTGGCACTGTTGTTCAGCTATCCGGGCCTCCCAAATCATGGTTCCCAGTGTTCATGGTGCTCAACTCTTGAAATCATACTGGTAAAGCAATCCTAGCCATCCTATCAGTGGCTATCAAATGGATGGTTAAAAAGTAAAATAATGAGTGGGTCCAAATTTGAAGGGAAAAATCAGATGGTTACTATTTATCTTCCCAGTGTAGTTTTTATGGTGTGTGTATATGCTCCATCTCCATTTGGGTAAACAATTTGGATGATCTGGATTGCCTTGGAACTACACCATATGTGCGTTTGAAGAGAGTCGCCACCATTTTTTAAATTGTGCAAAACTAAATTAGGAGTGTAGCTCCTGTAATTCTTACTTGAACATCCGGCTTCAAAAAGAGTGCAGATTTTAGACTGTTACTTCCACTGTAAAAGGGACTTGAGAGAAGACTTCTTATTGAACTTCTTTTCCCTCAACCACAGTTGGTAATGGTTGGTATTCCATTAGGGGTATTAAAATTTCAACAGCACCAAATAATGGTAGGTTTTCGTAAAACCAATCTTCTAGGCATTCAAGGCTGGTTTTCTGTTTTCCTGCTTATCGACTCCAATTCTCAAGTGAAATAAGAATGCCCCCGCAACTAATTGTACAGTGTGCCTTCCATCAGCTTATATAATCAACCCACATTTTGTCATTTTATGCCTTCAGACTTGGGGGAAAATGCTTGTAAAAATGGGTTGCAAGTGAAGACAGCTGACAATCAGTTGTTTCCTTTTAATGTAATACACTTGGTAACAGATCCTTACTGTCCAATTCATGGACCACCTCTTGGATGAGCCATCCCCAAAAATGGTGCTGATCAGAAGTTAATTATCTGATCTGTGACCTGTTTTTGGATGGCCCAAGAAAAGTTTAGGACAGTAGTTCAAATGAAAATAAAATCTCCAGATGGAAGTTATAAAGAAGTAACGGATGCATTTTTTTACCATTAGGCCATCCATGAGGTGGTTGATTAGTTATTTGATTTTGATTAATCAATGTGTTAACCAAATTATTGATATACTCTCAATAAATTACCTGATATGTAGAGAAGATGTTCAACATTTGTAGGGAAAATGACTGAGAGCCACAACTCCCTCCATAACTTCTAATAATACCAAGATAGTCTTTATATAATTTCCTGTGGGGGCTGCAGTCGCTGCAAATTGGAGTGGGCCACCATGATCAGGCCTCAAGAGAATCAACCCACCTATACAATTAAGGGGGAAAAAAAAAACAGCATTAGTCTACATTCAATGAAAACTAAGCCAATAGTGAAGTCGTACCCATCAAACCCATGATCTACATCTCTAAACTATAGGTCACATATGTGTGAGATCGCAAAATCATACACTTGCCAAGGCAGGGGACCCTGTATATCTGCTTGTTGCCCACTCCTTAAGAGAGTAAGAAAGGGGCATGCACCATGTGATGACAAACATGTGAGTGTGCAAAAACTCACGTGCAACTCTCCACTGGTGAAGGTTTGTTTAAATGCCACTTAAAAATGAGTTCATCTCATTTTAATCAATCATAAAATGGAATATCCATCTAGTTCATTCACAAGCTTGTCACTTCTACCTTTTGTAAAGGGAATTTTCTTTTTTTAATGGAATGCAGCATCTGATTACTTTTCTTTAGGACCGTCGGATCAATTTGTGTTTTCAGTGGGTATGATTTTCATGTACGGGACCATACCTTTCAAACAAGTGTGTGGTGAAACGGAGAGGACGGTGAAAAAGAAGATGAAGAAAAATATTAGTGTCTCATTCCTCTAAAATAATCCTCAAATATTAAAAAAGCAAAATAAAAAACTAATATTATTAAATGAAATATTGTTTACAATGCACTTGTATAAAATTGAATGTGGAATAATAGATCATTTATGCATCAATTATGGAGATTATAAAATTAATTAATTAAATCTTAGATAGGTATTTAAATGGTGACGAATCTAAACAATTCAACTGAAGTACTGTAATATATAACACAATTGAAGCAGACTAATCTATTATGTATATAAATCAATCACAATAGACACACTGATCCATAGCTCAAGCGGTAGATTGAGTGAAGGATACCTCGTTTCAATACTGAGGTTTTGGTATTGATTTCCTTGTCAGGGTGGCTAACTGTGAAGTGTGAATTGAGAGTGGGTGTACTAACAAAGCTAATAAAAAATAATAATAATAAATAAAAAAAAAAAGATCACAATTGTAGAAGAGTCCACTGATATACTCAATCTAAATATCCAACGTTCAGGTCATCCAAACCATCGATCATGTGGAACCTACCTAATTAAAAGTCTAACAACATGATGTACATTTATAATCAAATGCACTAAACTCATAATTTAACTAAAGATAAAAACTTTCCTTAAATAATAAAAATTATTAGAAATGTTAGATTGCTTGAACTTGTAAAAACCACTTCTATTAACTTAAATAAAGACTATGACATAAGAGTGCATTCATAAAATTCAGTTAAAAGATAGCCAACTTATATTTTTACTAAAAAAATTAATAAATTGTGAAGTAAAACATATCTTTAACCTTGAAATCAGCCTTTCTATTTTTGACAATATTTTAAACATGAATTCTATAATTAGTCACAAAATTATGTCCATTCAAATTTAATGCAATTTAAGGTTTTCTTGACTTATATATATATAAAAAAAACCCCACACACACTCACACCATAGTGGGATTTCAACACATATGGGGCAATTGGCACAGAGTATTAGATGGGATTAGGTAGGATAGAATTGCATTTGGTCTCGTGCAATTCCATCCTCATTTGGAGAGGATGGGAAAAGTTGGAATTAGGTGGGATGGAATTGCATTTGGTCTCGTGTAGGATTTCAGTAAATTTTAAAATTCACTACACATCTGGGCACCACATTGATGCATGCGTTTATCCATGCCGCCCATCCATATACACCATTTACACGTGACATTCTAGTTCTATATGTGTACAAGTGAACTACATCCATTGTAAATTTGGTCCGTTGATTACAATTCCATGGTCCACCAAACATGATTTTGCTTAATCATGGGATTTGATGGCTACAAAACTATGGTATTTCCATACATGCAATTATTGTGTAATAATGATGTTAGTCCCATCTAATCGGCGGACTCAAAAGGGTAGAGGTGAGGCAATCACCTAAGGCCCTTAATTATGAAGGCCCTATATTATAGCAAAATTAAAATTATTTAATTATGAAGGTCTTATATTATAGCAAAATTAAAATTAAGAAGAAGAAAAAAAGCTTAAAATTTTTGAAATAAAATTTATTATCGAAAGGCCTACAAAATAGGAACATCTAAAAATTAGTTTACAAATTTGAAATTGAAAATAAAAAACAAATCCTACAAACTAGCACTATCAATAATAACCATATATATATATATATATATGTGTGTGTGTGTGATAAAATGCCAATAAAAAATTTTAAAAATTAAAATTTAAAAAAAAAAAAATTCTTCCAACGTCCTCTTTCACCATCCACTGAAATTCACTGATATCCTTCAGTTTTTTTAAAATTATCTTTACAAAGCCTTTTTTTCAAACAAAACAAAAAAAAAATAAAAAAATAAATAAATAAATAAATAAAACGAAGAACCCACTACAGAAGACAGCGATCCCACAGTATCCTATTTTCATTGTATTTCTCGCATTAACCAGTTGACCAGGGATGTAGCAGTTGCGCCTATTAGCAAATCGTTTGGAGGAGGAGAAGGAGAAGAAGAAGAAGAAGAAGATCCAAACGACGAAAAAGAAAGCCACAAAATTGCATGAATGAAGCGTCCTTAAATCTCCAAATCCCCAAATCCCTAAATCCCTAAAACCCCAAATCGTTTCAATCGATATTGAGATTGAGAGAGATTGAAAGAGAGAGAGATACCTATTTGAGTTGGAGGGTTGATCACGGTCAACTGAGCTTTAGAGGATGCGTGGAGAGAGGGCGGTGGAGAGACGGCGCGGTGGAGAGATGGAGAGCACCGAGAGAGACAGAGAGAGAGGGCGCGGTGGAGAGAGGGGCGGGGTGGAGAGAGGGCGCGGTGGAGAGAGGGGCGGGGTGGAGAGAGGACGAGAGAGAGAGAGAGAGAGAGAGAGAGAGAGAGAGAGAGAGAGAGGATAGAGCGAGAGTGAGAGAGGGTGCGAGAGTGAAAGAGGTCAGAGAGCGAGAGAGACCAAGTCTCTCTCACGAGCGGGACGTGGTCGTGCTCTGTGGGCCCCACCATGATGTATGTGTTTCATCCCTGCCGTCCATCTATTTTTCCCTTTCATTTTTTGGTATGAGATAAAAAAAATGAGGTATATCCCAATCTCAACTGGACCACATTATAGGAAACAATGTTGAATGAGCGTCGACCATTAAAAACCTTTTGGGGGTCATATAAAGTTTTGGAGCAATCTTATATGTTTTCTTCCCTTCATCTGGGCCTATATGACTTGATCAACAGATTGAATGTCAAATAGAAAGTACAATGGGCCTTGGGAGGGTTTTAATGGTGGATATCCAATCACTATGGTTTTCATGTGGTGTGGTCCAACTGAGATTTATATCCCTCTCATTTTTGGCATCAAGCCCTAATATGATTTGTAAAAATGGATGGACGACATGGATGAAATACATACATCATGGTGGGACCCATAGAGCACCGACCAACATCCACCAAGTTTTGTGGGCCCCACTATGATGTATTTGTTATATCCACACCGTCCATCCATTTTGAGATATCATTTTACGTCATGGGCCAAAGAATGAGGCAGATAAAATTTTGTAGTGGACCCCACAATAGAAATCTTAGGTGCAGCACACCACATGAAATTAATAGTAATTGGATACCAAGAAAAAGATATGAAATAAGGTAAAAAGCTATAAATAATTTTTATTTGAAATCCAACTGGTTCAAAAGCTATAAAAGATATGAAATAAGGTAAAACACGAATATTTTCCTTTGTCGCCCATCTCGTGGGATGCTTTGTAAGTGTATAAGTTGTGTTGGCTTCTTCCTTAAAAAAAAATCATTTCCTTTTAAAAAGAAAAAAGAAAAAATTATTTTCCTAAACTGATTAACTTGAAAAGTTCGAAACTTCAACTACTTGCTAACTAAGAGAATTAGCCCAACATAATAGACTTGAGGAACGACAAGCCACAGGTCAACCATATGTGTTCATGCAATCCACAAACCAATTGGCACATAAATTCTCTTTCTCCCCTTCTCTCTCTCTCTCTCACACACACACACGGCTACCTTCGGCTCTCTCCAGCCACAGCAATGCGATAACCCATCAGGTATCTTGATCTCTATTGTGTTCGAGAATTTTTTATTTTTTATTTTTGGTTATGGTGGGGATTTACTGGATTTAGAGCTAGGGTTTGGATTTCAGAAGATTGAAGTGAAAAGTGAGATGATACACTAAGCATAGTCTGTATTGGTTCAAATTATAGCGAGGCACTGTTTTTTAAGCACACCTAGATTGGCATTTGGTTGAGTATTTTAGTGTAGAAAATGAAACCCAAGTGGGCAGGTTAACAGTTTCCCTCTGCTGGTTTTGATTATTGATTCACAAAAATTGATTCTCCATCACCTAATGCTTGAGGTGCTTGACGGTGATACGTTCAAAAGCATTCAAAAGATTGCTAGGTTAAAAATTGGTATGCATTGTCCAATTTTTGGTATTGTGTAATAAAAGTAATTATTAAAATGTACGGACGACATTGACAAACCAAATACATCATGGTGGCCCCACGATTTTTTTTTTCAAAACCGGCAATTTGGCGTAAGAACTTCTAGATGAACGACCTGGATCATCACATAGTGATGCAGTGAGAGAAACATATTCTGCGAGTCTATATCCACTATCAAGCCGTCAGACCCTCCTCTACACGCACAGATGATGAGTGTCGAGATCTATAACAGAGAGATCTGTAACCAACATCTTCTCTTTCGGCAAGAGAACGGGAAGAGATTTTACCAGATATGACGGAAATCCCTGATTGTATCCATTCATCACGACAGATACGTGACAGACGGGAAAGGCTATGGTCCAACAAGAAAGAAAAACGACTGGATCGAGTCAAATAACAAGACTCGGGCGAGTCAGATCGTTACATGACTCGCCAAAAATAAATAAATAAATGAAATAAAGTAAAAGGCCTATTGTTTAATGTTTTTGAACCGGTGTGTAATGTTGCTTTCTTTGTTTTTCAGCTGTTGCCAAAAATAATAATAATATTGTTTAGAATCTAAAGACACGGAGAGATCCTTGGATGTCCACAAAGACGAAAGCCACGAGTAAAAGCAACCATTTGATATTTTTCTTTACAACCATTGATTGATGGTACGTCCACCAATTCTCAATTTAGATGAATAAATTAGTATTAGTTTCAGTTCTTACTCTATTAAAGTCTTATCTCAAGATTTTGAATGGATTTTATTTTAGTTACTTTCTTTTTTCCTTTTTAAAACACACCCACAACATATGAGCTTTTTCTCTTCTGATAGCAACATAGACATCTATGGTAGTTCACCACATTTTAGTCATTGCATCTCTCTAAAATCACATTGATCTAGCAGTCTAACCATCCAATTTTTGTCGATCAAATGGATGGTTGGAAGATAAATGGTGATGGGTTCATAGTCCAACGACAAAATAAGATGGTCATAATGAATGGATGGCCATGATTATACGTGATGTAGGAGAGTAGTAAAATGTGAAATGAAGGGAAGGAATCATTGAAGCTTTTATCCACATTATTCTAAGGTGTGTGTTGGTGCATGGCCCACAGACATGGGACCAACTATCCATGTAATGTCTATGCATGCTTTAAGGGAATGGTCTTAAAGAGAGGGCTGAAAAGTAAAGGGAAGATGTGCTTAGATCTCCCACTTCAAAAAATCCATCTCTCCTCCTTCCCCCCCTCTTCACATGGAAAAGAGTGCTTTTGTATCACTTGAATGGGCCACACATGTCTTTCCAAGGTAGCCCTTTATTTAATAGGTGTAGGGGTTAAGGCTTAGGGTTTAGGCTTCCACCCTAGCTCAAGTTAGGGGTGATGACTCATCCAGTCACTCGCCCGACTCGGATTGGAGTCTAATCCACTTTGACACAATGAATGAGTAGTCTTCGCAAATCATGGTTTTAAAACTCACTAACTAGAATATGATTTTAAGGAAACTCGCTCAAATCAATTCAACTCACTATTGAGATTTTAAGCCAAGTAATTAAAAACTCAATTTTTCAAGTTTCGTACTTTTACTTGGGTCGACTCGTTGAGTTGACTCACTAACTTGGTTAACATAATGACTTGTGCTGAGTCACTCACCTCGAGTCGAACCGATGACCCTGTGAGGATTGCTAACACCCTCCACCAACAAGCTATGGCACATATAGATACCTGTTTTTTAATTTTATAATGCCTATAAAAAAATAACTATTTTAAATATTCTTTTCCTATCTTTGGATGTTTTAATTTATAGTTATTAACCATAAGTGGTGTCACGAGCGACTCAAACGAACATTAAATAGAAAAGTGATTACTGTAATATTATATGTTTTAGGAATGATTACGGTCCAATTACAAATCTTTGAAAACAATTACAATCTTATGTAAATGATATAGTTTGATTAAGATTTTCAGTGTGATCACAGTCCAGTTACAGGTCTCGAGAACCATTATTACTTTTGTATTTCTAAACTGCTATAGTACCAATAAACTTGAACTGACAGTGAAGTGTGAACTAACATGCTACATGGAGCCAGAAGGACCCTGACATGGTAGATCCTTCTCTCTGCATTAGGTGTAAAAGGGTCATCCATCAATCTGAATCGTCCAACTGATGGCCTTTATTATGGATGGTCATCCATCAATTTGTTGGGCCCACCGTGAATGTATCTGGTCTATCCATGCCGTCCATCCATTAATTTTTCCATCATATTTTACAGGCTGAGACAAAAAATTAAGCATGCCCAAAAATCAAGTGGACCATACAACAGAAACAGTTGGAATAATTATTTCCACCGTTGAAACCTTTATAGGGTCCACAGTGATGTATATTTCTCATCCAACCTGTTCATAAGATCACAAATCCATGGATGAAGGCAAATCACAAAAACAAGCTTGATCCAAAACTTCCGTGGCCCCCAAGAAATTTTCAATGGTCGATGTTCAATTCACACTGTTTCCGGTGGTGTGGTCCAATTGAGGTTTGTATATACTTCATTTGTTGGGTCAATCACTAAAATTATCAGGTAAAATGGATGGACGGAGTGGATAAAATACATAAATCAAGGTGGACCCCACAGAGTTTACCTAGCACACTACCCCTCCCAAAACCCCCAAATCCCGCGCCCGCCCCTCCCAAAACCCAAATCCCTCCAAAAATTCCTCGCCCGCCCCTCCTAAACCCTCTCTCTCTCTCTCTCTCTCTCTCTCTCTCTCTCTCTCTCTCTCGGCCCTCTTTCCCAACACCTCTCTCTCTCTCTCTCTCTCTCTCTCTCTCTCTCTCGCCCGGCCCTCTTTCCCAACACCTCTCTCTCTCTCTCGCTAGGGTTTCGAAATCCCCCATTCGCCGCAAACCCACCTTAGATCTGTGAGAGTGACTTGGAGAGCACTCGAAAAAAGAAGAAGAAGAAGAAGAAGAAGAAGAAGAAGAAGGGGAGGAAATCCAGACATCTCAGACATCTATCCTGCGATCTACGACCTCTAGCTCCTCAAAACCTAGGTTACTCTCTCTCTCTCTCAATGCCGATTTATGAATTCGGGATTTAGTAATTTATGGATTTTTGATTTGAGGCTGATTGTTGGATGAGGCTGATTTTTGTTTCATCTCTTTATCCTCGTGAATTACACTTGGTTTACGGGTGTGATGATTTACGGGTGTGAAAGATAGACACCCGTGGTTCTCTCACACAGAATCCGCATCTGATCCCCAATGTTTCATCCGGTGTGGCCCATCCAAGTTTGTTGATTATAGCAGAGATTTTATCTTACGGAATAAGATCAAAGAAGGAACTTGATAAGAGGAGTGGATTTTATATATACAACATGGCGGTTCCCACGGATTTGGGTGTTCTACGGACTGCTTAGAACACGTGTAGTAGAGGATTCGAGTCCCATGTACAGTGATGTTGTTTCAAGGGACCAGAACCGTCAACAACTCCAGTTTTCCTCATGGCATAAAACACCCAAGCTGTGTGGTGTGAGCCATATGTTGTACGTGTGAAATCCACACCGTCCATCAGGCGATAACCATTATCTAGGCGGTACATCCATAAGATAATCTCGATTAGAAACTGATAAGGACCACATCAATGGGAACGATGTAAAATTGCTACAAATGCCGCTAAGGTTACACGGTGTGGCCTGCCTGAGTTTTGTATCAGGATTATTTATGCATATTCTCTGTATGTTGGTCACTTACACTTGATTAAATGGTTTGATGAAAGATATACACTGCAACGGCCCACATACAAACTTATGGTTATCATCCCATCCTCATTGTTCCATGTTAGCGTCACGATCTGAGCAGTGGATCTAAGCTGATTTTTTAACTTCAGGCCTTGTTAGGATATAACCTGTTAGACAGTGTATTTTACATATGAAACAGGGTGGGTCACACATGCTTGATTTTTTAATGTATAGATGTCCCACACATGTATTAGGTTGACACATGACCATGTATAGATGTGCATGTGAGCTTAGTAAACCACTCAAAGGCAAAGGGCAGACATACATTCTCCCCTATGATCCTTAACAGCAAAAGCCTCTGTCTTAGCCTCACGAACACGAACCCCATCACAGTAACCATCGACGATTTTCACACCAAGTCTAAATTTCCTGCTACGAATCCAACTAGAGTTGTCTATGAAGGTGAGCTCTCCCAGTGCCGAGTCCATCCTTAAGTTGCATCAGATAAATCTTGTTTAACTGCATTGTATTCAGCCCCATCATTACTTTCTCAATGGGAAATTTTGTTTGATGCATTGTATTTGGGTCACATCGTTACTTCCATGTGTATAATGCCACAGTAATATGTGACAATGTGACTCAATCATAATCTAGACAAATAAAATTTATCTATTTGTCATAAAAAGAAGATTCAACGCATTTTCTCATCTTATATATAAAAAGGAGCTTGACAAACTTGTGTAATAGGCAACTTTTTTGAGTGTTCAAATAGTCTTTTGTTATCAATAGTTCCATGTCTTGGCATAGTTTGCATTAATGTGTATTGCATATACTATTTATAAGAGTATGCTTATCAAGCCTCATGATTTGCACATAAAACTCCGAATGCATTAGGAGTTGTATAAACTTTCCATTTCAACCAACCTTGTTCTACAAGGTTTATTGTTGGCAACTATTATTTGGATAATGACACTTGTTTTAATAAAACCTATGATAAGCTTACTCAAAAAATTAGCTATTAATGTCGATTGGACAACAAAGCGTGAAGTTTAGTTAGCTCATTTTTTTATTATAAAACACATAGTATAAATGTATAATTACCTCATGTGCACATAAATGACATATGTGTCACACTAATCATAAGTATAAATGTGTCACATATGAAACTACTCATTTATAAATTAAAACCACCCACACATGCTACATTCAATATTTAAGCATTGCACATGTGTCATAATATTCATACTGATCATGAATACATATGGCACACTTGCTATATTCAGTTTTCAAGTGACGTAAATGTGCTATCATACATCTTCAAGTGAATCAGCCTATCACATCTTCAAGTGATTCTTCACGCCTTTAGACATTAAAAAGGGAAGAATAACAAAACAAGTTAGCGGATTGACAAACGAATTGCTAGAAAGCAGTTCTTGGAATGATGAGAAATATTTCTTAATATCTAGAATTAGAAAAAAAAAACTCTTTCAGTTCATAGACTAAATTTCAAATCAGCTCCAAAATTTGATGTAGGCTAAATCGGGCCCAAGATCCATGGGCCACGCCCAAACCCATTACGCCTAGGCCCAAGGCCACATTTGGCCCATCAATAAAGAGGCCCAAGCCTCCTAATTAGGCAACTAACTATGCAAAATCAATCTGCCAACCATGTAATAAAATTTCATTAAATATCTCTTATCTGATGCAAGACATGAAATCAGTCCACTTAGACATGTGTTTACAATGCTTATAGTACTTAAATCAGTCCACTTGGACATGTGTTTACAATGCTTGAATCAGTCCACTTGGACATGCGTTTACGATGATTAAATCACTCCACTGGAACATGTGTTTATGATGCTTAAATCAATCAACTTGGATGTGTAGTAATGATGCCAAGATATTTGGCAACAACATGTGTTTATGATGCTTAACTGGATCGACCTGGATGTGTGGTAATGATGCTAAGATCAGCCCCTTAGAACATTTGCTTATAATGCTTAAATCAATTCACTTGAACATGTATGAATGATGCTTTACTTAGTTCACTTGAACATGTGTGAATGATGCTCAACTTGGTTGTGTATAAAAATGTGCGAATGATGCTTAACTTGGTTCACTTGAACATGTGTGAATAATGCTTGACTTGGTACACTTGAGCATGGGTGAATGGTGCGTCGGATGTAATTATAAGATTTGTAAGTTAGATAATTAGTTACTCGTTTGAGGATTTCTATGGGGCCATACATAGATATGGTGTGTTTTTGGTGGCATAGAAATCACTCAAATTGTCCCTTTTTGGATAGTTCAAGGTTAGATGGAAAGTATGCTTTCATACACTCTATTTATATGTTCATGCTTGATCCACGGTCCATCTCTTCGTTTCTCTCTGGATATGTTTCTTTCGTTCCGTATCCAATGTCAAATATCTTTACATTGATTTCGATATTTGGCATCGGAAAGTAACGTAAGATTAACTTATCTGGAGAGGCATGGGGAGATGCTGCTGGATTTTCGGCGTGGACGTTTAAATGAGAATATGTAAGTATTACAATCTATCCAACCTTAGATGAGTAACTAATTTAGGATTTAATTATATTACCTTAGAATTAATGGAGCAGACCCGGATGTGCGTCGGAGCTATCCGGATGAGCGGGGGTCCCTGGAAGGTGGGACCGCTGTTATGATCATGATGAAGCTGTCTATTTCCTATGGACAACATTGGAAGGGCCTGGCCATTTGGATAGGCCGTGATTATGTCTGTATTTGCTCGAGATTAATGGAGCAGACCTGGATGTGCGTCGGAGCTATCCGGATGAGCGGGGGTCCCTAGAAGGTGGGAACCGCTGTTATGACCATGATAAAGCTGTCCATTTCCTATGGACAGTATTGGAAGGACCTGGCCATTTGGACAGGCCATGATTATGTTTGTATTTGCTCGAGATTAATGGAGCAGACCTGGATGTGCGTCGGAGCTATCCGGATGAGCGGGGGTCCCTGGAAGGTGGGAACCGCTGTTATGACCATGATGAAGCTGTCCATTTCCTATGGACAGCATTGAAAGGGCCTGGCCATTTGGACAAGCCGTATTTATGTATTTGCTCGAGATTAATGGAGCAAACCCGGATGTGCGTCGGAGCTATCCGGATGAGTGTGGGTCCCTGGAAGGTGGGAACCGCTGTTATGACCATGATGAAGCTGTCCATTTCCTATGGACAGCATTGGAAGGGCCTGACTATTTGGACAGGCCATGTTTATGTCTGTATTTGCAGGTACCACACCCTTAACCTAAACCTATAATCCAACCTAAACCTAACTTATAATTTAAATCATATTCTCAAATCCCTCAACCTAACCTACACTTTAAACCTAAACCTACACCTAAACCTAAACCTATTCTCAACTCCTTACCCTAAACCTAAGCCTAAACATGAAAACCCAAGCCTAAACCCGATCCCGAACCCTAATGCCTAAACCTTAACCTATTCTCAATTCCCAAAGCTATAACCTATAACCTTATCCTAAACCTAACCTAAACCTATAACCTAAACCTATAACCTTAACCTATAACCTTAACCTTATCCTGAAACCAAAACCTACACCTATTACTTAAACCTTAACCTATTCTCAAATCCCTAAACCTAAACCTACACCTAATCCCAATCTCAACTCCCTACCCTAAACCAAAGCCTAAACATGAAAATCCAAGCTTAAACCCGATCCCAGAATCCCAACCCGATTTCCAATGCCTAAACCTTAACCTATTCTCATTCCCAAAGCTATAACCTATAACCTTATCCTAAACCTAACCTAAACCTATAACCTTAACCTATAACCTAAACTTATAACCTTAACCTTTTCCTAAAACCGAAACCTACACCTATTACCTAAACCTTAACCTATTCTCAAATCCCTAAACCTAAACCTACACCTAATCCCAATCTCAACTCCCTACCCTAAACCAAAGCCTAATCATGAAAACCCAAGCCTAAACCCGATCCGAACCCCAACCCGATCTCCAATGCCTAAACCATAACCTATTCTCAATTCCCAAAGCTATAACTCATAATCGTATCCTAAACCTAACCTAAACCTATAACCTTAACCTATAACCTAAACTTATAACCTTAACCTTATCCTAAAACCAAAACCAACACCTATTACCTAAACCTTAACCTATTCTCAAATCCCTAAACCTAAACCTACACCTAATCCCAATCTCAACTCCCTACCCTAAACTAAAGCCTAAACATGAAAACCCAAGCCTAAACCCGATCCTGAACCCCAACCCGATCTCCAATGCCTAAACCTTAACCTATTCTCAATTCCCAAAGCTATAACCTATAAGCTTATCCTAAACCTAAACTAAACCTATAACCTTAACCTATAACCTAAACTTATAACCTTAACCTTATCCTAAAACCGAAACCTACACCTATTACCTAAACCTTAACCTATTCTCAAATCCCTAAACCTAAACCTACACCTAATCCCAATCTCATCTCCTTACCCTAAGCCTAAGCCTAAGCATGAAAAACCCAAGCCTAAACCCGATCCCAAACCCCAACCCGATTTCCAATGCCTAAATCATAACCTATTCTCAATTCCCAAAGCTATAACCTATGACCTTATACTAAACCTAACCTAAACCTATAACCTAAACCAATTACCTTAACCTATAACCTAAACTTATAACCTTAACCTTATCCTAAAACTAAAACCTACACCTATTACCTAAACCTTAACCTATTCTCAAATCCCTAAACCTAAACCTACACCTAATCCCAATCTCAACTCCCTACCCTAAACCAAAGCCTAAACATGAAAACCTAAGCCTAAACCCGATCCCGAACCCCAACCCGATCTCCAATGCCTAAACCTTAACCTATTCTCAATTCCCAAAGCTATAACCTAGAACCTTATCCTAAACTTAAACTAAACCTATAACCTTAACTTATAACCTAAACTTATAACCTTAACCTTATCCTAAAACCGAAACCTACACCTATTACCTAAACCTTAACCTATTCTCAAATCCCTAAACCTAAACCTACACCTAATCCCAATCTCATCTCCTTACCCTAAGCCTAAGCCTAAACATGAAAACCCAAGCCTAAACCCGATCCCAAACCTCAACCCGATTTCCAATGCCTAAACCATAACCTATTCTCAATTCCCAAAGCTATAACCTATGACCTTATCCTAAACCTAACCTAAACCAATTACCTTAACCTATAACCTAAACTTATAACCTTAACCTTATCCTAAAACCAAAACCTACACCTATTACCTAAACCTTAACCTATTCTCAAATCCCTAAACCTAAACCTACACCTAATCCCAATCTCAACTCCCTACCCTAAACCAAAGCCTAAACATGAAAACCCAAGCCTAAACCCGATCTCGAACCCCAACCCGATCTCCAATGCCTAAACCTTAACCTATTCTCAATTCCCAAAGCTATAACCTATAACCTTATCCTAAACCTAACCTAAACCTATAACCTTAACCTATAACCTAAACTTATAACCTTAACCTTATCCTAAAACCAAAACCTACACCTATTACCTAAACCTTAACCTATTCTCAAATCCCTAAACCTAAACATACACCTAATCCCAATATCATCTCCTTACCCTAAGCCTAAGCCTAAACATGAAAACCCAAGCCTAAACACGATCCCAAACCCCAACCCGATTTTCAATGCCTAAACCATAACCTATTCTCAATTCCCAGAGCTATAACCTATAACCTTATCCTAAACCTAACCTAAACCTATAACCTTAAACTATAACCTAAACTTATAACCTTAACCTTATCCTAAAACCAAAACCTACACCTATTACCTAAACCTTAACCTATTCTCAAATCCCTAAACCTAATCCTACACCTAATCCCAATCTCATCTCCTTACCCTAAGCCTAAGCCTAAACATGAAAACCCAAGCCTAAACCTGATCCCAAACCCGAACCCGATTTCCAATGCCTAAACCATAACCTATTCTCAATTCCTAAAGCTATAACCTATAACCTTATCCTAAACCTAACCTAAACCTATAACCTTAACCGATAACCTAAACTTATAACCTTAACCTTATCCTAAAACCAAAACCTATACCTATTACCTAAACCTTAACCTATTCTCAAATCCCTAAACCTAAACCTACACCTAATACCAATCTCATCTCCTTACCCTAAGCCTAAGCCTAAACATGAAAACCAAAGCCTAAACCCGATCCCAAACCCCAACCCGATTTCCAATGCCTAAACCATAACCTATTCTCAATTCCCAAAGCTATAACCTATAACCTTATCCTAAACCTATAACCTAAACCTATAACCTTAACCTATAACCTAAACTTATAACCTTAACCTTATCCTAAAACCAAAACCTACACCTATTACCTAAACCTTAACCTATTCTCAAATCCCTAAACCTAAACCTACACCTAATCCCAATCTCAACTCCCTACCCTAAACCAAAGCCTAAACATGAAAACCCAAGCCTAAACCCGATCCCGAACCCAACCCGATCTCCAATGCCTAAACCTTAACCTATTCTCAATTCCCAAAGCTATAACTTATAACCTTATCCTAAACCTAACCTAAACCTATAACCTTAACCTATAACCTTAACCTTATCTTGAAACCAAAACCTGCACCTATTACTTAAACCTTAACCTATTCTCAAATCCCTAAACCTAAATCTACACCTAATCCCAATCTCAACTCCCTACCCTAAACTTAATTCTCTAAAACTAAACCTATAACCTAAAGTTATAACCTAAACTATACCTATTATCATATCCTAAACATATAATATAACCTAAACCTATAACTTAGCATAATCTTAAAGCTATTTCCATAAACTGACTGTAGTCTTTTCATTGTAGACATGGATAAGAGTTGGATGCGAGCTAAGAACAGGTTTGGCCCAGAGTATAAACAAGGGGTTGAAGAGTTCATGGAATTTGCGCGAAATCGGGCAGATTCAAGGAATAGGATTAGGTGTCCATGTTGAAAATGCAAGAACATAATATTTAAGACTTTAGACAAAGTAGAGGACGATTTGTTCATAGTTGGGATTGACCAGGGTTACACTTGGTGGATCTATCATGGTAAAGATATGACCCATAGAGTTGAGCCCACTGAAGTCATTGCTGATCCAATTGTGCCGGATGATGAGGATGAAGACGTTGACGAAATGCAAGATATCATAGGGGATGTGTTTAGGGGAACATCTGCGAATACTGATTTTGCAGCGACAAGCAGTAGCCAAGATATTCCTCCAATGGGTGATGTCGAATCAGAAAAGTTTAGTAAATTGTTGAGGGATACGCAACGTCCACTTTATCCGGGGTGTAAGAACTTCTCCAAGTTGAATTTTCTTACAAAGTTACTTTATTTGAAGACAATAAATCGTTGGAGTAACAAATCGTTCAACATGTTGCTAGAGTTGTTGAAAGAAGCATTGCCGGACGGTGAGACATTGCCTAAGTCCCATTACGAGGCAAATTCTTTGATGCGAGACTTGGGCCTTGGATATGAACTCATACATACATGTATAAATGATTGTTTATTATATCTGAAAGAGCATAAGGATGCTGAAGAGTGTCAAGAATGTGGAGAGTCTAGGTGGAAGTATGGCAAATCCAAGGATAAGAACATCCCGCAAAAGGTGTTAAGGTACTTCCCATTAAAACCAAGATTGCAAAGATTGTTTATGTCTCGTAAGACTACCAAGATATGAGGTGGCATAAGGAGAAACGCGTTCATGATGATAGTACACTGAGGCACCCTGCGGACTCTGAAGCCTGGCAAAATTTTGACAAGCAACATGACTGGTTTGCAGAGGATTCTCGCAATGTTCGACTAGGTCTTGCAAGTAATGGTTTTAATCTATTTGGTAATATGAGTAGCTCGTACAGTATGTGGACAGTGGTACTTATGCCCTACAATTTACCTCCTTGGTTGTGTATGGAGTCATTTTTCATGATGTCATTGCTTATTCCTGGACCCAGGTCACCTGGGAATGACATTGATGTGTACTTGCGACCGTTAGTAGATGAGTTAAACCAGTTGTGGAGTCAAGGTGTACACACGTATGATTCATTTGCAGGATAGACATTTCGATTGCATGCAGCGATCTTGTGGATAATAAATGACTTTTCCGCATATGAAAATTTATCTGGGTGGAGAACGAAGGGCAAGTTGGCTTGTCCTACATGTGGTATTGAGACTTGTTCATTGTCATTGAAGCATGGTAGAAAAACGTGTTATATGGGCCATCGTCGCTTCCTTCCGAGCGATCATAGTTGGCGTAGGAAGACGATGATCTTTGATGGCAAACAAGATCATAGGCCACCCCCGAAAGAGCTATCTAGAGAAGATGTGATGCAACAACTGAGTAACATTGGAGAAGTTAGATTTGGTAAGGCATCGCACTTGAAGAAGAGGAAACGTACAATATTGGACTATAACTGGAGGAAGAAGAGCATCTTTTTTGAGTTGCCTTATTGGAGTGATCTGAAATTGCGACACAACTTGGATGTCATGCATATTGAGAAAAATATATGTGACAATGTCTTTGAACAGTGATGAACATAGAGAAGAAAACAAAAAGACAGTTTCAAGGCTCGATTGGATCTACAAGAAATGGGTTTAAGGAAAGAGTTACACTTGCAACCACATGGAAATTGTGATATACTATACCAATGCCTGCTACACGTTGACCAAACTAGAGAGAAAGCGTTTATGTGAATGGTTGAGATCGGTGAAGTTTTTCGATGGGTATGCGTCAAACATATCTCGGCGCGTAAACGTTACGGATTGTAAGGTAACAGGAATGAAAAGTCATGATTGTCACGTCCTTCTGCAACGCCTACTGCCGGTTGCGATTCGTGGATTCCTGAGTAAGGATATCAGTGCGACGCTGATTGAGCTGGGGATATTCTTTAAGGATTTGTGTTCAAAATCGTTGAATGTGGATGTTATTAAAAGACTGGAGAGGGACATTGCCATAATCCTTTGCAAACTTGAAAGAATATTTTCACCTGCATTTTTCGATGTCATGGTACACCTAGCGATTCATTTACCGCACGAGGCGAAGCTTGCAGGCCCAGTACAATATCGTTGGATGTATCCGATCGAAAGGTGGTAGAACCTGTTGAATTTTTTTTTCATTCCATAAACTGCATATATTCATGTTTTCATACGTATAACACAGTGGTTTTGTGTACAGATACCTTCACACACTCAAACAATTTATGAGGAATAAGGCACGACCGGAGGGGTCGATAGCTGAAGCGTACATTGACAATGAGTGCCTTACATTTTGCTCCATGTATCTTCGTGGCATAGGGACTGGATTCAACCGAGAAGATCGGAATGCTGATGAAGGGCAGGAGGATGAACAAGGACTCATATCTATATTTGCACAAAACGTTCGTCCTTTAAGATCCCCGACGTTTCAGGATATGGACCTTGGGGATCTAGTAAAGGCGCGATGGTATGTGTTGCACAATTGTGAAGAAATAGAGTCATACTTGGAGTAAGTCTTCTCTCGATTATTGTAATTCCTATATGCGATGATCTTAATGTTTCTTGCTGACGACGTGCCATTTATGTGTAGTGAACATATAGACGAGATGAAGTCCAAATTCCCCACAAATTATGATCGGATGCATCAGGATCAGTTTCTAGAATGGTTCGCCGAACGTGTAAGATTTCACATTGTATCTCACCACACTTAGAATTTCCGTTGTATTGCACATTATTTCAACCTAAGAAAATCACTAAACAATTATATTTTGTACATGATAATAGATAAAGACGTTGCGCACAAGCAACTCTGCAAATGTGTCTAATGCACTATACTCACTGGCGTGTGGCCCTGATAAACGTGTATCTAGATATACAGGTTGTATTATAAATAGGATTCGGTCCCACACTGAAGAACGTGAGAAGTACAAGACCACGCAAAATAGTGGGGTAGTTGTAAAAGGAACAAATGAGGGGGATGAAATTGACTTTTATGGCATTTTGACTGATATTATTGAGCTGAGTTATTGTACGAGAAAGTGGGTGTACTTATTTAGATGTGATTGGTGGGACATTGGAAATAAGAAGTTGGAAATACAGACTGACAACTACTTTACGAGCGTAAATTTATCTCGAAAGTGGTTTAAGGATGACCCATTTGTCCTCGCCAGTCAGGCTGAACAAGTATTTTACCTCGCTGACACTAAGTTAGGCGGCTCTTGGCACGTGGTGCAGAAAATAAAGCCCAGGAACGTATTTGACGTTCCCGTACCAGAAGTTGAAGATAGCGAGGACGGGGGAAATAACACGTCTAGGGTTGAACAAGCATATCAAGAAGACATGCCATCTAGAGATACAGGGACTGATTCAAGTATTGATATTGATGTGGTGCAATTAGACAAAGATGATATGCCACCTGATCATGTTGATGCCTCATTAATACAAGACATTGTTAGAGATGATACAGGTTTCATTGATGACAACGTTGGAGACTATGAGGAGGAAATACTAATCAGCGATAGTGATGGTGAAGAAGAAATAGCCCTAAGCGATAGTGATATAGACGACGATTATTAAATGTACACATGATTTACATGTCATTTTTCAATTCAAATAATTTATGTATTTCATGTATACGTGAAAATTACAAGTCATGATTAATTCCTTTTATTGACTTGTTTATAATTCACATTTACAGTTGAGACAATTTCTGATCATGTCATTCTCAAACCGGAGCATAGCAGAAGCACGCAACGTACTTCATCACCAAGGTATTGCGAGATGGACGTTTCGGTCCTGTCTTCTTCTGGTAGGGCCATAGAGATACCCGGTCTGGTCGATGAGTGTAGAGTGGAATATATCGACGACGACTCAGACGAAAAATTATACAATCTCAGAAAAATTCTAGAGCTGATGGAAATATATAACCGTGGGAAACGAGATATGGAAGATGCGACTCTCTCACTTGCACATCTGAATGAAGTCCCGATGGATCAGATTTCTCCTATTGTGACTGTCATGTTGGCTATAAAAATGTTCAATGCTTCACACAGGATGACATACACTTCTGAAGCATACGATGACTTACGTAGGGAGTACTTCGGATAGTTTACCTCATAGTTGTTTCGTATTACAACAAATATGTGTATTTAATATACAATGACAATGTGTAATTGAATTTCCAATGGTTATAGATTAAAGTTTACAGTTTTATTATATTATGCTTGCATTATAGTGTAATGGTCTAATCATATTTTATTCATCTCTCTGAGCATAAGCACAAATGCATTATACCATTAACACTACTTGTATAATGTTTTAGTATATTCCACTTGTATTGACATTATTTAAATTTCGTAGTTCGCACATATTCAGTGATGGCACCAGGTGGGAGAGTACGTCGTTCGCGCACTGGATCTACCCCTTCTACCCGTGATGCGACGGAGCCACCATCGCTATCGCATATTGTATCGCAGGCGTCTGATTCCTCAGTTGTGCATACACCAGGCACTGCATGTAAGTTTAGACATATTTCTTTTAATGATTTCTGTTTATGTTTAGACTTACATACTTCTGTTGCAACAGCGTCATCGACCAGCCGGCGAGGACGTGGACCCACGCGTGGGTTACTTTTAGAGCGACTTATGCGTGAGGGTAGGGTGACAGTAGAGTTCCCACAGGACTGCATTAGACCTGTTGGGAACAATGTCATGTTGTTTACGTCAGAGGTTGGTGTCTTATGCCGAACTCTGATTCCCCCCACCACCCCCCGTTGGAGAGACGTGACAGATGATGTTCGGCAGCTCATCCGTCAGCGCCTTCAGGTAAATTTTAGTCAAATAAAATTTATTTTATAAATGTTCATTTACGGTTAAGTTATTTTCTTAATAAAATTATTGTCTTAATCTATTATTTACAAACCGCAGGATAAATTTGACTTTGATTTGAGTGTTCAAGACATCTCCCATGCCGTCGACGACATGATGAAGGAGCGGTTCAAGGATTACCGCACTAGGTTACACCGGCAAGACAAGCGGTGCGTGAGCCACGAGGAGGCAAGATGGGCCCGCATCGCCGCACGTGACCGATGGGGACTGGCGGATACTGTGATAGGTTTTGTCTCGATTCTTTTCATGTAATATTTACATATTTACGATATCTTAGCGTAATAATTAATTTCGTAATTAATAACAATGTATTATGAATAATGTGTTCAGAAAAAGAGCAAAATAAATTCTGACAACAGAGGAAAGTTAGAAGTGAACCATGTAGCTGGTTTAAAGTCATTCGTACGACTTCGTCACGACATGGTAAGAAAGTACTGGTAATTATTACGTTTATATATTCTTTCCATGCATTTATATTAACTTTATCGTCCTTTCGATTGTGTAGCGAGATTCACATCGGCGAGAGCCCGGACCAGTAGACTTCTACAAAGGGACTCACTGTCGGCAGACGACGGGATCTTAGGTACATCCCAGAGCCAGCGAGATTTGGATAAAAATTCTTACATTATATAATTTAATTGTATTAAATTATAATCATGTCATTTATTATGAAAATTCATATATTTTTATTACAGGAGGAGATGAACACCTTACGCAGTCAGCCCACTCCCGATGGTACTCAGCGGAGTGAGCCAGAGATCCTAAGTCAGGTGCTTGGCACCCGTTCTGGATATGTGCGTGGGTTTGGCCATGGTAACAAGCTCATGGCACCCGCTAGAGCTACCTCCAGTCGATCCATCGTCGTTGGCGAGAGCGCCGTACGCCGAGCTGATACCGCAGAGAGAGAGGTTCAGCAGCTACGGGTCGTCGTCAATGACATCAAAGATCAGCTGGACAGGCAGAGGGAGGAGCAGGAGAGGAAGATGATGGAGGAGCTGGCGAGGTAGAGGGAGGAGCAGGAGAGGAAGATGATGGAGGAGCTGGCGAGGCAGAGGGAGGAGCAAGAGAGGAGGATAGAGGAGATGCGTGTGGACCATGAGCGACGGATGATGCAAATGTTAGAGGCTTTCACTGCACGCTTACCCACTGATGCTCCACCACCTCTGCCTTTATCTTTGTGATTTTTTTTTTATATTTGTTTATTATGTTAAGTTTATATGTATTAATGCGTGAATGAACGTGTTTGAATGAATGCAGTTTATGTTTAGGTTTGGGTTTAGCTAGATGTGAATGTGAATATGATGAAAATATATTATATAACATGTGTATATTATGATGAATATGATGATATATTGGTAACAGGTGTCTATCAGGAATTTTGTGAAATTGGTACATAGACAAAAAAAAAGACTTTTCGCAACGAAAATTTTCGTCGCTAAAAGTGGAAGGATTTTTTTAAATAAACTTTTCTAAAAATTCTTGGAAATTTTTTTTGCGGCGAAAACTTTCGCTGCTAAAACTCTTAGAGCTTTTGGGCAGCGAACGTCTTCGTACTTGGATTTTTTTTGCGGCGAAAATTTTCACTGGTAAAAGTCTTCGAAATTTGATCATGGAAAATTTTCTTAAAAAATTTTGAATTTTTTATGGCGTAAAATTTTACGCAAAAATTTTGGAATTTTTTTACATGAAGTTTTCACAAAAAATAAATTTTATTGAAAATAGTTTTTGCATCGAAACTTTTCGTTGCTAAAAGTCTTCTAAAAAGTCCTAGATATTTTTTGGCGGCGAAATTTTTCGCTGCTAAAGGTGTTGGCTGTTTTTTGGCGGCGAATATTTTCGCTGCTAAAAGTCATGGAAAATTGTTTTGCGGCGAAATGTTTCGCTGCTAAAGGTCTTGGCTGTTTTCTGGGCGGCGAAACTTTTCGCTGCTAAAAGTCGTGGAAATTTGTTTTGCGGCGAAATCTTTCACTGCTAAAAGTCGTGGAAATTTTTTTCATAATGAAAGGTTTATTCTTAAAAAGTCTTAGCATTTTTTTCATACAAACTTTTCATTGCTAAAAGTCGTGGAAATTTTTTTTGGCGAAAGTTTTTTGCTAAAAGTGTTAGCGATTTTTACGTAATAAAATTTTCGATGCTAAAAGTTCTGGATATTTTTACGGCGGCAAAAATTTTCATTGCTAAAAGTATTAGCGATTTTTAGCTAAATGTTTATTGCTAAAAGTCTTGAAGTTTTTTGGCGTGATAATTAACGCCACGAAGGTCTATGAGATTTTTTTTAGCGACGAAAATATTAGTCGCTAAAAATCTTTTATTTAGTGTTAATTTGAATGATAAAAGCCTTGTCTTTTAGCGACGAATTTAGCAACGAAAAATTTCGTCGCTAAATATTTTTAGCTACGAAATATTAACTTTTAGCGACGAATATTGTCGTCGCTAAAAGTGGTATTTCTTGTAGTGTTAGATTTTAGGTTTAGGTTTAGGTTATAGGTTAAAGTTTAGGTTTAGGTTTAGGTTTATATTATAAGCTATAGGTTTAGGGAATTGAGAATAGGTTAAGGTTTAGGTTTAGGAAATCGGGCCTGGTTCGAGATTGAGTTTAGGTTTGGGTTTTCAAGTTCAGGTTTAGGTTTAGGTTAGGGAGTTGAGATTAGGATTAGGTGTAGGTTTAGGTTTAGGGATTTGAGAATACATTTAGGTTTTAAGTTTAGGTTTAGGCTATAGGTTAAGGTTTAGGTTTGGGTTTAGGTTTAGGTTATAAGCTATAGATTTAGGGAATTGAGAATAGGTTAAGGTTTAGGTTTAAGTTTTCGGGTTCGGGTTCGGGATCGAGTTTAGGTTTGGGTTTTCAAGTTTAGGTTTAGGTTTAGGTTAGGGAGTTAAGGTTAGGATTAGGTATAGGTTTAGGTTTAGGATTTGAGAATACATTTAGGTTTTAGGTTTAGGTTTAGGTTTAGGTTATAGGTTAAGGTTTAGGTTTTAGGTTTACGTTAAGGTTAGGTTATAAGTTTAGGTTATAGGTTATAGGTTAAGGTTTTAGGTCATAGGTTTTAGTTTAGGTTAAGGTTATAGGTTTAGGTTTAGGTTAAGGTTTAGGTTTAGGTTATAAGCTATAGGTTTAGGGAATTGAGAATAGGTTAAGGTTTCGGTTTAGAAAATCGAGTTTGGGTTTAGGTTTGGGTTTTCAAGTTTAGGTTTAGGTTTAGGTTTAGGGATTTAAGAATACATTTAGGTTTTTGGTTTAGGTTTAGGTTATAGGTTAAGGTTTAGGTTTAGGTTTAAGTTATAAGATATAGGTTTAGGGAATTGAGAATAGGTTAAGGTTTAGGTTTAGGAAATCGGGTTTGGGTTCGAGATCGGGTTTAGGTTTGGGTTTTAAAGTTTTGGTTTAGGTTTCGGTGAGGGAGTTGAGATTAGGATTAGGTGTAGGTTTAGGTTTAAGGATTTGAGAATACATTTAGGTTTTAGGTTTATGTTTAGGTTATAGGTTAAGGTTTAGGTTTAGGTTTAGGTTATAAGCTATAGGTTTAGGGAATTGACAATAGGTTAAGGTTCAGGTTTAGGAAATCGGGTTCGGGTTCGAGATCGGGTTTAGGTTTGGGTTTTCAAGTTTAGGTTAGTGAGTTGCGATTAGGATTAGGCGTAGGTTTAGGTTTAGGAATTTGAGAATATATTTAGGCTTTAGGTTTAGGTTTAGGTTATAGGTTAAGGTTTAGGTTTGGGTTTAGGTTTAGGTTATAAGCTATTGGTTTAGGGAATTGAGAATAGGTTAAGGTTTAGGTTTAAGTCTTCGGGTTCGGGTTCGGGATTGGGTTTAGGTTTGGGTTTTCAAGTTTAAGTTTAGGTTTATGTTAGGGAGTTGAGATTAAGATTAGGTGTAGGTTTAGGTTTAGGGATTTGAGAATACATTTAGGTTTTAGGTTTAGGTTTAGGTTATAAGTTATAGGTTAAGGTTTAGGTTTTAGGTTTAGGTTAAGGTTAGGTTATAAGTTTAGGTTATAGGTTATAGGTTAAGGTTTTAGGTCATAGGTTTTGGTTTAGGTTAAGGTTATAGGTTTAGGTTTAGGTTTAGGTTAAGGTTTAGGTTTAGGTTATAAGCTATAGGTTTAGGGAATTGAGAATAGGTTAAGGTTTCGGTTTAGAAAATCGGAGTTTGGGTTTAGGTTTGGGTTTTCAAGTTTAGGTTTAGGTTTAGGTTTAGGGATTTGAGAATACATTTAGGTTATAGGTTTAGGTTTAGGTTATAGGTTAAGGTTTAGGTTTAGGTTATAAGCTATAGGTTTAGAGAATTGAGAATAGGTTAAGGTTTAGATTTAGGAAATCGGGTTCGGGTTCAAGATCGGGTTTAGGTTTGGGTTTTCAAGTTTAGGTTTAGGTTTCGGTGAGGAGTTGAGATTAGGATTAGGTGTAGGTTTAGGTTTAGGGATTTGAGAATACATTTAGGTTTTAGGTTTAGGTTTAGGTTATAGGTTAAGGTTTAGGTTTAGGTTTAGGTTATAAGCTATAGGTTTAGCGAATTGAGAATACGTTAAGGTTTTGGTTTAGGAAATTGGGTTCGGGTTCGAGATCGGGTTTAGGTTTGGGTTTTCAAGTTTAGGTTTAGGTTTAGGTTAGGGAGTTGAGATTAGGATTAGGTGTAGGTTTAGGTTTAGGGATTTAAGAATACATTTAGGTTTTAGGTTTAGGTTTAGGTTATAGGTTAAGGTTTAGGTTTGGGTTTAGGTTTAGGTTATAAGCTATAGGTTTAGGGAATTGAGAATAGGTTAAGGTTTGGGGTTAAGTCTCGTGTTTGGGTTCTGGATCGGGTTTAGGTTTTGGTTTTCAAGTTTAGGTTTAGGTTTAGGTTAGTAGTTGAGATTAGGATTAGGTGTAGGTTTAGGTTTAGGGATTTGAGAATACATTTAGGTTTTAGGTTTAGGTTTAGGTTTAGGTTATAGGTTATAGGTTTAGGTTTAGGTTATAAGCTATAGGTTTAGGGAATTGAGAATAGGTTAAAGTTTAGGGTATAAGCTATATGTTTAGGGAATTGAGAATAGGTTAAGGTTTAGGTTTAGGGAATCGGGTTCGGGATCTGGTTTAGTTTTGGGTTTTCAAGTTTAGGTTTAAGTTTAGGTTAGGGAGTTAAGATTAGGATTAAGTGTAGGTTTAGGTTTTGGGATTTGAGAATACATTTAGGTTTTAGGTTTAGGTTAAGGTTAGGTTATAGGTTATAAGTTTAGGTTATAGGTTATAGGTTTTGGTTTAGGTTAAGGTTATAGCTTTAGGTTTAGGTTAAGGTTTAGGTTTAGGTTATAAGCTATAGGTTTAGGGAATTGAGAATAGGCTAAGGTTTAGGTTTAGAAAATCGGATTCGGGTTCGAGGATCTGGATCGTGTTTAGGTTTGGGTTTTCAAGTTTAGGTTTAGGTTTGGGTTCTGGATCGGGTTATAGGTTTAGGTTATAGGTTATAGGTTATAGGTTGTAGGTTAAGGTTTAGGGAATTGAGTTTAGGTTATAGGTTGTAGGTTATAGGTTAGGTTATAGGTTAAGTTTAGGTTTAGGTTATAGGTTTTGGGATTTGAGAACAGGTTTAGGTTAAGGTTAGAAGTTTAGGTTAAGGTTATAAGTATAGGTTTAGGTTATAGTTTAAGGTTTAAGTTTAGGTTATAAGTATAGGTTTTGGGATTTGAGAATAGTTTTAGGTTAAGGTTATAAGTTTAGGTTTAGGTTATAAGTATAGGTTAAGGTTATAGGTTAAGGTTTTGGTTTAGGTTATAAGCATAGGTTTTGGGATTTGAGAATTGGTTTAGGTTAAGGTTATAAGTTTAGGTTAAGGTTATAAGTTTAGATTATAGGTTAAGGTTTAGGTTTAGGTTCAGAGGTTTACGTTTAGGTTATAGGTTATAGGTTAAGGTTTAGGTTAGGTTTTAAGTTTAGGTTAAGGTTATAGGTTTAGGTTTAGGTTAGGTTATAAGTTAATGTTTAGGGAATTGAGAATAGGTGTAGGTTTAGATTTAGGAAATCACGTTCTGTGTTCGGGTTTAGTTTGGGTTATAAGAATGGGTTTGGGTTATAGGTTAAGGTTCTGTGTTTAGGTTATAAGTATAGGTTTTAGGATTTAAGAATAGGTTTAGGTTAAGGTTATAAGTGTAGGTTATAAGTTTAGGTTTTAGGTTTAGGTTATAGGTTTGGGTTTGGGTTTAGGTTATAAGTTTAGGTTTAGGTTTAGGTTTTGAGTTTAGGTTAGAGGTTTAGGTCATAGGTTTAGGTTAAGGTTATAGGTTTAGGTCTAAGTTTAGGGAATCAGGTTCAGTTTCGGGTTTGGATCGGGTTTAGGTATTCTCTAGTATTATCTACTATTGAACCTAGTATTATCTACTACATACTAGTAACATACAACCAATATTGGGGCACCATACCATAAGCTACAAGAATTTCATGTCCCCCTAAACAAGGTATCCTCCATTGATAACATATATATATATATATATATATATATATATATATATTATAAGTTCTTTATTTTCATTTACATTCGCAAATACATTCATCATCCATCCAAGAAAATTGAAACAAGTATTGTCACTCTATGACTAACAGTTGAAAAGAAAAATCATGCATCTTATCTTACCCCGTAATTGACGGCACGTCGGACTGGCCTGGGGAACCATGTGATACATCCATCCCTAGGATGATTGTGGGAACTTCAGAAATCAAGGGAATGGAAAGTGAATGTTCAACTGCAAGTAAGGAATTCATTCCACCAAGCTGTTGAAAAGAATGTAAAGGAGGTTGTCAGCTAGACAGAAATGTAGAACAAAAATAATAGTATTCATTACATCTACTCCACTCTAACAAAAAGTGATGCTTACCTTTTTGTGCCAACTGATTAATATAAAGTAGCATGCCATAAATGATTCATGTCAAACAACGAAAGTTGTCAACATGTCAATAATTCAAAAGCTGAAAGTTATAGAAAAAATCTTCAGCTGTCTGGTTTTCAAGTCCTATGAATGAATTGAACAACTTTAGCTCTTAGTTAAAGTGGAGCTTGAGCTTGGTCAAATGTTGTTTGGCTAATACTGTTATCCATAATGAATATAACAAGATCTGGTTTCTACAACATCAAGGAACTTAAATTAGATATAGACAGCATGTTGACAACCAACATAAATGAATAAGAGTGATAGACCTTTAGGATAAGAAAATGAATACTCGTTGTTTCCGGACACTTGGCGATTTCTTCAAACAGAGCCGCTTCTGTTTGTGGCGTCCACTTGTGTCTACAATTATCGATCACAATTTTCCTTCTCAAACGTTCTACACCTTCTCACGCAATTTTACAGTGGTCGACTCCATGTAGTGTGGATACAAAGACAGATGATTTTTTATGTGAAAATGTTGGGGAAAGCAAGAATGTAACAAGCAAGGTGTTATGTAGACATAAACATATTTTATCCGACCAAAAGACAAGCAAAGACTGACAAAGATTAACAAATTTGGAACTAATGTACACATTTCTAGATTATTTTTTTTCTTTTTTTTGGATTTTTTTCCCTGAGACACTGTACTACATACATTACAATCACTGAATGTCCATTCATGATTAGGTTTCTAAATGATTAGAGTCAACATTTTTTTTTCCTTTTTTTGATGGATGATTAGAGTCAACAATATTATATTGGTATTTAATTGACCATACGTGTGCCACATGTAGGGCCATCTAACACATTCAAATCATGGGCCCCATTCTTGATGGAGCACCATCTAAACTCTACACTGATTGAACGATCTTAACCATCTGATTTCACTCGTTGAACATATCATTATTTAAATATGTGACAACAATCAATAGGATGGATGGAATTATCTGATCAATGCAATTTTCCAGCTATGCTCCATCTACAATGGGTCCAATGATGTTCATGGCCAAATTGATCTCTGAAAAATGTATTCTTTTTCTGGTTTTGAACATGTATTTGATGGTGTAATGGGCTATTCTTTGGAAACAATGCCGTCTCAAGCTGCCTTATATTACTAACTTGAAATCGACTCTAAAACAGCAAAACTTTAATATTTAGGCTTCTAAATATCTAATATCAAAATGCAATAACGAATATAAGTCTACACATGAGTAATGATGAATTAGTGACACAATTATAGGTCTGTTATGTAAGCACTATTTAAGCACCAAAAGTCAAGCATGATTTGGTGGATTAGGGCCTATGATATATAAGTACAACAACACAAAGATGGAAAAAAAAAAGTGAATAGTATATCCCTTTCGATATGTCTCAATATGGTCCACTTCACATCAACTCATTGAATCCCACTTTATTTTGTGTTTTGATCCTCAAAATAAGCCTACATCTAGTTTAAACTTAGCTTATAAACTTCCTTCGTGCTTAACATGAATAAAGAGGCGGAAAAAGAGAAAAAATGAAATAAAATAATAGTAATAATAAATCAAATGGACCCTTTATGGAAAAATAATTTCAAGATGGCATATAATGGCATATTGGCCCCACAACGGTGCCAATATGCACAAACAATTTCAAGATGACAAATAAGCAAGTTCCTCAAGATTTTAGTCTTAAAATCCAAAATAATTTGTGGGTTTTCCTTAAAAATCCATACTTTTGGTGAAATTGAGGAATGGGAATGATAAAAGATTTAGTTTGTACGGTGAGAGCTGAATAAAGCATACAAATCAAAACAAGCCAATTGACTGGTTCCAAATGCAAGCTCTAAAGTATAAGGTATTTGCATCATGGAATCTCATATCCCAAAAGGTTTCTGAGTGTTCTTAAAAATCCAAACTTACAATGAAAGCGTTAAAAAACTCTTTTTAAAAAAATCCATCTCTTTTAAACACTGAAACTCTTTCAAGTGCTGATTCTAGACCAGTTGAATCTCAAATCTCATAAGATTTGGGCTTCCTTGAAATGCCAAACATGCACATGGAAGTAATTTTAAAATGAAAGCTATATCAACTTAACAGATGATTTCAGTAATTTAAAAATGAAAGCTATACCAACCCAACTACTTAACTATTGGGGATTACCGACGGCACTCTTGAAAGCAAGTAACGCTTCGGCTATACAAAGAAATACAGCAAAAATTAGATCTATATTCATAGATCATAAATGTTTGGTTTTTGTATATGTTTATGCATTGAACAATTAAAATACTAACTTCAAGAAGGAGGTTTAGGCATCCGGACTTTTGCTGACACCACCCAGGCGTTCAGAATGAAGATGGGATGGATTCTTCTTCAGGGTAAATCATTATGGGCCAATTTCTTTTCAGCTAAATATCTAAAGAAGTTGATTGTAGCCCAAGGAGTTAATGGATCTACCAGCTCAGCCCCCTGGAAAGAAATCTTCAGTTCTCTGCAATTCGTCATTCTCCATTCACGCTGGTTGATTGGGGAAGGGAAGATAAATCTTTGGGATCAGAATTGGACGTGCAAAGGCTTTCTTGCTGGTGCCACAGTCAGGACCATCCCCACCCATCTCAGGGAAGCATCGGTCAAAGAATTTTTTGCTCATCCACCCTCTCAAAACCTGACAGAAATCCTGTCATTAATCTCCCTTGCTGCGATGCAGACAATCTCTACTCTCCCAGTCATCATAACAGAGAGACCGGATCGGTTCATCTGGGATCTATCTCCTGCAGGCAAGTTCACTATCAAATCGGCTTGGAATGGCATCAGACATCATCTGCCTTCTCTCCAGTGGACCAAATGGGCGTGGAACAAGACCACGCCCCCCAAAATTGAGTATTTTCGCCTGGAAGGTCTTTCATGGTGCATGTTGTCCCTGTGGATTAGGCTGTGCAGAACCGTGGTGTGGCACTGGCTTCTCGCTACGAATACTGTATTCAAGATCCAACTATCATCCACTCCCTGCCATCTACGTTATCCCAGCCCAATAGCGCCAACAACCAGTTTCCTTCTATCCAGCAGAGTGTCCATCAACCCACGCATCGGCCCGAGGAAAGGAACCACTCCAATGGTCAGCAGTAGGGTAGCCTTAGCCCGACTGATCGCGTCCACTTGCAAACCACGAGACAGTGCAATCCTCAAATGCAGTCTGTTTCTAATCTTCATGCGCATAACAGGGGACAGCAAGAATTTCTTATTTTTGGAACAGCCAAAGTTGAGACTTTAGACCACCTATTCAGCAAGAGTACAATTGCAACGCATATTTGGAGCCATGTCAGCTGTCTTCTCGATGTTGTAATCATCCTGAATCAGTCAATACGTCAGCGAATACAGTTTTAGATGGCCAGAGCAAGTAAGAAATTCAGAATCTCTTATCTCATTGGCATCGCTCCTAGTATCATCATTTGGGAGATTTGGTTAAGCAGGAACCAGGCGCGATTTGAGGGGCATCCTATGTCGGCGGAAAATATCATCTTCAAGGTAACCTGGTGGTTGCATGAGCTGGGTTCATGCATCCAAGCCCCGGACAGGAACTCCATGCTTGACTCCATCTCTCTTCACTCCCTTAAGATCAATACAGTCCCCTCTCCCCCAGAAAGGAAATGCATTAGGGTAGTTTGGTCTAGGTCCCCTCTGGGCTGGATGAAGATGAACATTGATGGATCATCTAGGGGCAACCCGGGTCCGAGTGGGGGAGGAGGAATTTGCCGGGACCACCTTGGCAACCTTATTTTCGCATTCCACAGATATTACAGTCATGCTTCAAACACCATCGCTGAGGCCCAAGCCATGGTAGATGGCATCATGATTTGCTCTCAAATGGGCCTTTCAAACATAATGGTGGAATTTGACTCGATGACCATTATTAAAGCGGTACAAAATCCTTCCTGCCACAGATTTTGGAACATCTGGTACATGCTGGGGAAAATTCAGCACCTTCGGCGGTCTCTTGATCTTCAATTCAGCCACACGTACCGGGAAGGGAATTCTGTTGTTGATGCGCTGGCCAGAATGGCCAGCGAAGGATGCCCAAACACTCTGTATGACTCGAGCGTGGCCCTCCCGAGACTGGTGCTTGGATCCTTTCTCTTGGATAAAGATGGATTGGGAAATATTAGGTTTGTGTGGCGGGGTTCCACCCGGGTAGCTGGGCTCTCTCTGGTTTCTTCGTCATTTTTGGCAATTCTTTCCTTTTCGGGGAATCCTTTCCTTCTCGGGAATTCTTATGTGCAGATAGTGGTATATGATAAGAGGGGTCCTCTCCTTTTTGTAAGGACCCTCCTGAATGGCTGTATATTTTCCCTTGGTAAATTAAAAAGATAGAATTTCATGAAAAAAAAATTTAAAATACTAACTTTCCTATGATGGTCCCACCAATAGAGGATTTCATGATACCAATTGGAGTTTGGTTTACTATTAGGACTCTTTTCCCAGGAAAGTTGAAGCAATCAACCTGATCCATGGTTCTGTAACTATTGTGTTACAGGGCTATGTTGATGGATTTCCCTACTTGGTTATATTTTGCAACCATGTTACTGTTCTCAGGGAAACAATGCCGAGACATATTCCCATCTACATTAACACCAACGGAGGTTGAATACATTTCATCCATTTCTCTAATTTGTATCCATGTCATTCGTCCATTTCTCTGATCTACATCCCTCTAATTTTTGGGTTAAAGCCCTAAAATGATCTGTAAAAATGGATGGCATGGATAAAATATATACATCATGGTGGGGCCATAGATCATACAAGGCCATAGATCATGGTGGTGCTGCAGAGGAAATTGGATTGCATACTGAGTTACTCAGTACGCTCTTATTGTACTGAGTAAACTCAGTAGGGCCCACCTTCATCCCTAAGGGCCTGTTTGGCCGGGCAGATTGGATGGGATTGGAAGGGATTGGAAGATAGATCCCGGGATTGGCCAGGCGTGTCAAACAGACACGGGATCCTAATCCCAGGATATACCAATCCCATGGATCTTAAGACAATCCGTTGACATCACCATCATTACCTTTAAATCCCATCCAATCCACCCTAATCCCTTCAAAATTGCCTGGGACGTGTTTGGTTTGAGGGATTGAAAGGGATTGGAAGGTTTAATCCCGGGATTGGCCGGGCATGCCAAACAAACCAAATATTGCAATCCCATAGATCTTGTACCAATCCACTGACGCGGCTATCATTACCTTGAAATCCGTACAATCCACTCTAATACCATCCAATCTGCCCAGCCAAACAAGCCCTAAATCCCCAAATCCCTAAATCCCCAAATCGTTTCAATCGGTATTGAGATTGAGAGAGATTGAGAGAGAGAGAGAGAGAGCGAGAGAGAGAGAGAGAGATACCTCATGTGGATGCGCGAGAGAGAGAGAACCGAGAGAGAGAAATAGAGAGAGGGCGCGATGGAGAGAGAACCGAGAGAGAGAGAGAGAGAGAGAGAGAGAGAGAGAGAGGATGCGTGAGAGTGAGAGAGGGCGACGAGGGAGGACAAGGGTGAGAGAGAGAGAGAGAGAGAGAGAGAGAGAGGAGGGAGGGTGCCGAGTGAGAGATTGGGTGTGCGCGGCTCAATTTTGAGCACGCGCCCAATTTTGGGCTGGCTGGTGGTCGGTGCTCTGTGGGCCCTACCATGATGTATGTGTTTCATCCATTCCGTTCATCCATTTTTAAAGATCATTTTAGAGCTTTATGCCAAAAATTAGAGGAATATAAATCTCAGGTGGTCCACACCACATGAGAACAATAGTGATTAGATATCCACCATCAAAATCCTCCTAAGGCCCACTGTACTATTTATTTGACATCTAATCTGTTGATTTGGTCATACGGGACCAGATGAAGGGAAAAAACAAAAATCAGCTTGATCCAAAACTTGTATGGCTACCAAAATGTTTTTAATGGTCGACGCTCATTCAACACTATTTCCTATAATGTGGTCCACTTGAGATTTGGATATATCTCATTTTTGGTCTCATATTATAAAATTATCTGTAAAAATATATGGATGGCATGGATGAAACACATACATCATGGTGGGGGCCACAGAGCATCGACCACTAGCCATTGGCTGGTGTCAGGGGGAGTAGCCAATCTATTCCCAAGCATGCTAAGTAAATCCTTTGGGGCCCACCATGATTTTTTCATTTTATCCACTCCATCCATCCATTTTAACATATAATTTTATTACATAAGCTCAAAAATGAAGCCTATAAAAATTTGAAGTGGACCACATCATAGGAAATAATATAAACCGAACGTTTACCATTGAAAAATTTTGGGAGGCCACTGAAGTTTTGGATCAAGTTGATATTTTAGTTTTCCCTTCATCCATGTATTTGTAAAAATACATCATGGTTGGGCCCACACAACACCAACCACAAGCCATTGGATGGTGTAGGTGAGGAGCCAATTGGTTCCCTTTATTTGTGTTGTGGTCTATTTAATCTTTGGATATGATTCATTTTTTGGATAATTCTATAAAATGATCTTGAAAAATGGATGAACCGTATGGGTTGATCCCAAATTTTTGGTAAATCCATAACTCAAGTGGACCATGCCACACAAAATAGTGTGGAATAATGATTTCCACCGTTGATACCTTCCTTGGGCCCACAGTAATGTTTATTTATCATCCAACATGTTCATAATATCAAAAAAATATGAATGAAGGGAAAACACAAACATCAGCCTAAATGTGGGCCACACTACATAATATAATGGAGGGGTTTCCTTAGAACATTCATAATCATATATTGGGCCTTCCTAAATGTGATTCACATATCCAACCCACTCATTATGTGTGTCCCACTTGGATGAGAGGTCAGACCAATTTTCAACTGCATCCATGTCTGTATTAATTAACTTATAAACAGGTTGGATCTCAAATAAACATCGCGGCGGTCGGGCCCTAAGAAGGTTTCAATAGTGGGTGTCACTATCCCACTCTTTTCTATGGAGGGTCCACTTGAACTTTGGATCTACCCCGTCAGTCAGATGCACCATTCCATGGTGGGCCACGAGCTTAAAAATAAAGTCAATCCATGACTTGGGTAGGCCACACCACATACTATAGTTGAGAGGGTTACCCTCCCATTAAAACATTCATAATCATTTATAAAAATCTATGATGTATTTGTTATATCCACACCATCCATCCATTTTGAGATATTATTTTAAGTCACGAGCAAATGAATGAGACAGATAAAAATCTGTAGTGGACCCCACCACAGAAAACAACGGGAGGGTGATTCCCACCGTTGAAACTATCCTAAGACCCATCGTAATGTTTATTTGAAATCCAACTGGTTCAAAAGTAAATATAAAAAAAAAATGGTTTGTGGGGCCATACATCATGGTGGGGCCCACACAGCACCAACCACCGGCCATTGGATGGTCTAGGGGGAGTAGTCAATCTGTTCCCCTTATTTGTGGTGTAGTCCATTTAATCTTTGGATATGATTCATTTTTTAGATAATTCTATAAAATGATCTCGAAAAATGGATGAACGGTGTGTGTTGATCCCAAATTTTCGGTTAATCCAAAACTCAAGTGGACCATGCCACACAAAACAATGTGGAATAATGATTTCCACCGTTGATACCTTCCTTAGGTCCACAATAATGTTTATTTGCCATCCAACATGTTCATAATATCAAAAAGATATTAATGAAGGGAAAACACAAACATCAGCTTGATCCAAAACTTCTATCAAATCCACAGTGATGTTGTCCGACACATCATGATGGGGCCCACAAAACTTACTAACATCAATTCTTAGGTTCTCACGAGGTCAATAAGTTGGGTCACAATTTTGACCAGAATATTTGACCCATTTTACATGTCTGGTCCATTCAATCTATTTTACTAATCATTACCCTCAAATTGACTAGTTACTCGCCCCAATCATGCTACATATGAGAGAGATATTGGGCAAACAATATTGATCAACAATTTGAGTGAATTTTAATTTAAACATCTGAAGTTATTTTCTTTTCAATCTAGACTGATCGGATTGTCCAAAAATGGTTAAAGGTTGTTCATAATATCAAAAATATATGAATGAATAGAAAACACAAACATTAGCTTGATCCAAAACTTCTATGGCCTCCAAGAAATTTTAAATGGTAGAGGTTCAATCACACTATTTATCGTGGTGTGGTCCACATGAGCTTTGGATATGCTTCCTTTTTGTTCTTTAGACCTCAAATTATCTATTAACATGGATGAATGGAGTGGATAAAATAAATAAATAACAGTGGACCCCATAGAGTTTACTCTGGTAAAAGTAACGAGTAACTCACCTAAATGTAATAGAGAAGGGTTTCCTTAAAACATTCATAATCATATATTGGGCCTGCTTGAATGTGATTTACATATCCAACCCACTCATTATGTGTGTCCCACTTGGATGAGGGATATCAGACCAAGTTTCAACCGCATCCATGTCTGTATTAACTTACAAACAGATTGGATCTCAAATAAACATCGCGGCGGGCCCTAAGAAGGTTTCAATAGTGGGTGTCACTATCCCACTCTTTTCTATGGTGGTCCACTTGAACTTTGGATCTACCCCGTCAATCAGATGCACCATTCCATGGTGAGCCACGAGCTTAAAAATAAAGTCAATCCATGACTTGGGTGGGCCACACCACATACTATAGTTGAGAGGATTAATTGCCATCCCATTAAAACATTCATAATCACTTATTGGGCCCACCTAGATGTGGTTCATAGATCCAACCCATTCATTATGTGTGTCCCACTTGGATGAGGACTCTGACCAAGTTTCATACACATCCAAAACTCATGTGGGCCCCACCAAATGCTTTTATATGTTTTAGGGATGTCTTCACATAGTTTTAGATGTTATGGCCCACCTGAGTTTCGTATATGACTGATTTTTGGACTTAAAGGGGACACATCAAATGCATGGTGTTGATGTTCTACACACATCATGGTGGGGCGCACACAGATTAACCTCATGGGAAGTTCCCATGAGGTGACTTTATAGTACCATTTCACTATTTTAGGTAACTCCTTCATGGGTGTTACTCTAACCGTGTAGGGCCTACCTTGATATATTTTATGTATATCGACACCGTCCATATATTTTTCCATCATATTTTAGGATGTGATTTCAAATCATAAGAACTAAATCATATCTTAGGTGGACCATACCAATCAAAACAATATAATGAATAACCATTAAAAACCTTTTGAAGGCCACAAAAGTTTTGGATCAATTTGATCTTTGTAGTTTACCTTCATCTAGATCTTCTTTACATTATCAACAAGTTGGATTGCAAATAAACGTTACTAAAACTTACGATGGGCTCTTTATAATTTTTAATGGCGAGGTACTATATTATCATTCTTTCCAGTGGTGTGGTCCACTTAAGATTTAAATCTACACAATTTTTTATACCCGGCCCAAAAATGGGTTGGAGAAACATATGGGTGGCAAAGATATACAACACATCATCAAAATCTCACTTTTGTTATCTAAGTCTAACTTTTCAATTTTTCTTATCAAAATGCAAAATCTAGTTTTCTTTTTTTTAAAATATATTTTTTTACAATTTGTCAATTTTTTTCACAATTTTGTTTATTTTTTAAATTTTCTTTTCAAAATATCATTTTTTAATCGAAATCTCACTTTTGTTATCTAACTTTTCAATTTTTCTTGTCGAAATACAAAATCTAGTTTTCTTTTTTTTTTTTTTACAATTTGTCAATTTTTTCAAAATTTTGTTTAATTTTTAAAATTTTCTTTTTCAAAATATCATTTTTTTAATCTCACTTTTGTTATATAACTTTTCAATTTTTCTTGTCAAAATACAAAATCTAGTTTTCTTTTTTAAAATATATATTTTTTTACAATTTGTCAATTTTTTTCACAAATTTGTTTAATTTTTTAAATTTTCTTTTTCAAAATATCATTTTTTAAATCTCACTTTTGTTATTTAACTGTTCAATTTTTCTTGTCAAAATACAAAATTTAGTTTTCTTTTTTAAAAAATATATTTTTTTTACAATTTGTCAATTTTTTCATAATTTTGTTTAATTTTTTAAATTTTCTTTTTCAAAATACCATTTTTTTATCGAATTTTTTTTTTCAAAATTATCAACATTATTCAAAGTTCTTAATTATTTTCTTTTTCAAAATCTAGATTTTTATAAAATTACAATTTTTTTCCAAAATTTAAATTTTTCTTTAACATTGTTAATTATTTTTCTAAGCTTCTCAACTAATTTTTTTTTCGAAATTCATAAATTTTTTGTTCTTAATTTTTTACCTGAGCATTAGAGACGGATTAGGACCGTCTCTATTAGAGATGGTCTTTGACAGTCTCTAATAGAGATGGTCTTTGACGCTCTCTAAAAGAGAATGTCTTTGTCAGGGCTATAAGACGGTTTAGGACCGTCTCTAATAAAGACAGTCCTTGACCGTCTCTAATAGAGACTGTTCGTCAGACCGTCTCTAATAAAGATAGTCCTTGACCATCTCTAATAGAGACGGTCTTTGACAGTCTCTAATAGAGACAGTCTTTGCCAGGGCTATAAGACGACTAAGAACCTAGAGACGGTCTTTGACGGTCTCAGATTATAAGTAAAAGATGGCCAATGATCGTCTCTAATGCAGACGGCCAATGACCGTCTCAGATGACCGCATATAAGATGGTCAAGGACCGTCTCTAATGCGGACGACCAATGACCGTCTCAGATGACAGCATATAAGACGGTCAACGACCATCTTAAATGATTTGTGGACGTTCAAATTTTTAAGATAATATTAAGGATGGTCAGGGGCCGTCTAAAATTTTAGAGACGGTTTACGGCCGTCTTTAAAGCGTCTTTAAACCAAGCAATTTTAGAGATGGTCCAGAACCGTCTCTAAATCCGTCCTTTTTTCCATTTTTCACGTAGTGTATAGTAGGTAATCTAACTCTTATTTACGACTTTTTTTCATCCTAAACACCTGTTACCAGAAGGGCATGCAACATTTTTCTATTAATATAGTAGGTAATCTGACTCTTCTTTAGGAATTCTATAAACTTTCGCAATGAATTTCACTCACTTCGCGATCAATTTCATTTACTTCATTCACTTTGCGGTGAATTTTATTTACTTCGCGGTCAATTTCATTTACTTCGCAGTCATTTTAATCACTTCGCGGTCAATTTCATTCACTTCGCGACCAATTTCAATCAGTTCGCGATCAATTTCATTCACTTTGCGATGAATTTCACTCACTTGGCAGTCAATTTCATTAACTTCATTCACTTCACAATGAATTTCACTCACTTCGCGGTGACAAGGGAAGCAATGAGGGAATAATGGAAGGCCATTAGGTGAATCAACCTAGCCGCTAGTAAGCTTCTTAAGGAAGCGAGTAAGTGTGTGAACATTGGCAAGCCAATCTTCGAAAGCGTGCCCGGGTCGAAATTGGCGATGAGTTCCACTACAGGGTGGTGCAGATACTCATTGATGGGCATGAACATCATCATCCACGTGGATACTCATTTCGGTTTTCGATGGTCTAATAAACGCGAAGTGAGTGAAATTCACTGCGAAGTGATTGAAATTCACCGCGAAGTAGGTGAACTTGATCGTGAAGTAAATGAAATTCATTGTGAAGTGACTGAAATTTACTGTGAAGTGAATGAAATTCACTACGAAGTGAGTGAACTTGACCGCGAATTGAATGAACTTGATCACATAGTGAATGAACTTCACAGTGAAGTGAATGAACTTCACTGCGAAGTGAATGAAATTCACCACAAAGTTTGTGAACTTCACCGTGAAGTGAATGAAATTCACCGTAAAGTGAATAAAATTCACTGCGAAGTGAGTGAACTTGACCGCGAGGTGAGTGAAATTCACCGATAACTGCTTGAAATTGACATATTGACAGAGAACTGTGTGAAATTGACCGTACCTGCTTCAAATTGACATCATGTTGACCAAGAACTTGCGAAAAATTGGCCAACGACTTCATGAGCGAGTCTCGATCAATTTCAATCCATTTCACTTAGTTCACGGTCAATTTCAGTCAGTCCTTGGTCAATATCACCAACTTTAGCGAGTTCTCGATCAACTTCACTCAGTTATCGGTCAGTTTCACGATGTTTGCCGTCAATTTTTCTAAGTTCACGGTCAATTTCACAATGTTCGCGGTCAATTTAGCTCAGTTTATTGTCAATTTAACTCAGTTTGTGATCAATTTAACTTAGTTGAAGATGTCAATTCCAAGTAGTTATTAGTCAATTTCACTTTGTCGTAGGTCAATTTCATGATATTTGCGGTTAATTTTAGTCACTTCGCAGTCAATTTTAATCACTTTGTGGTGAATTTCAATCACTTCGCGGTGAATTTCATTCACTTCGCTTTGAATTTAAATCACTTCACGGTGAATTTCATTCACTTCGCAGTTAATTTCAAGCACTTCGCGGTGAATTTCATTCACTTCGTGGTGAACTTCACTTTTTTCACAGTGAATTTCATTTACTTCGTGGTCAATTTCATTCACTTCGCGGTCAATTTCAATCAACTAGTGGTAAACTTCATTCACTTCACGGTGAATTTCATTCACTTTGCGGTGAATTCCACTCACTTCACGGTGAATTTCATTCACTTCGCGGTCAATTTAAATAAGTTCATGGTAAACTTCATTCACTTCACGGTGAATTTCATTCACTTCGCGGTGAATTCCACTCACTTCGTAGTGAACTTCATTTACTTCCTGGTAAATTCCACTCACTTCGTAGTCAATTTCATTCACTTCGCGGTGAACTTCATTCACTTCACGGTGAATTTCACTCACATCGCGGTGATTTTCATTCACTTCGCGGTGAATTTCACTCACTTATGACGGTCCGGATCATCTCTGCTTCCTATCGCGCCTTTTTCTGGTCCACCTCGACCATGGAACGAACCATATGTGAGTCTTATTTGGAAAGAGTGGGAAGAATGGCGTAGAATAAAATTAACTTCAACACAATCTAGCCATTCGATGCCCAAAATAGGCCACCGCCATCTCCGATCGGTTACTCCTTAGCTCATTTGAGGTTTAAGTAGACTTTAGATGAGACTCACCCAACAATTTGAGTGCAAAAGGCTAGTGTGGGGGCGACCCACCCAACATAGCCCTACATTTGGCAATAGGTGGAACCCACACGCGTTTAGAGCTCACCTTACTTTTCGTACTTTTCAATGGCTATAGTTATAATCCGTAATCATAGGCAACAACAACTTTCAATACTTACATTTATGGTAAAGTAAGGGCATTTTGGTTTGGTAAAAGTGTGCCCGTACAGCAGGGGCTTAGTTTGGTATAGTAAACTTGGAGGAAACCACAAATGTAGGTGCCTTAAAAGTGAGGCGTACAATAGGAAAAACTCCTTTAGAACATGACATCCACTTGCTTCTATCATAATCTAAAGTATACATGGTCATCCATACATAAAGCAGTAGTACGAATCTAAAGCCACATGGACAGTAGGTCACATGGAATTATTAAATCTGGATCGCTCATATGATCTAGCAATCTTAACAGCTAAATCCTTTGACCATCATTATTGGATCCATGCCATCCATCGAGACAACCAACATTGTAAGATGTGGGTTGTCCATCTAGACGCCATAACCATGAGACGAAACAGATGATTTAGACTCTGCAATTGCCACCGCCACTAAGGATATTTCAGCATGCCAATATAATCCATTTACTTAGATGATGTAAGCACTAGATCGCGTCCAAACTGAATAACATTATTTGGGATGGTTGTTCAATTATTTTAAAGAGATAAAACCTTAGTAGAAGGTTAGATTGGATAAATGCATACACTATTGGGAGTTGCCTCTAGATCATGAAAAGTGACTACATGATCGGCTCTTAACCCCACCTTCCCCTCTACTGATTCTTCAACTCGTTACTTTATCCATCAAAAAAAAAAAGAAAAGAGAAAAGTCGATCAATAGCATGGAAAGTAATACAAAAAGCAATTCATCCCTCATCTCATTAACCCTACCATCTTGCCCTACATTAATGTAAGCATAGATGATGGAAAGGTAGCTGGTATTCATTACTCACTTCATGGGCTCTACCTTTTTCTTTTTCTTTTTTTTAAAAATTGATTCTTCAAGTTGGCAAGTTGCTACTTTAGCATCTTTTAATGAAAAAGTTTGTCATAGTATAATAGAAAGTTATTAAGATAGTGATCCATCCACCACCACATAAACCCCACTATCTTCCCCTCCACTATTGAGTCCTTAAGTCACTTCTTTGATTCCTCCACTATAAGTATTCAAATCTCTACTTTAAATTGACCATAGTAGTGTGAATGCTATTTAGGTAGGGACTATTGTTAAGGTACATGACATCCGTGTAACATGCGGGGGGGCCTTCTAAAGTATGGTAGTGTGGAAGGATTGTCTCCACTTTAGACTAATTTGATGAATGGATTGGATAGAATATACACACCATTTAGGCCACACACAACTTATGGTTGGCGTCCCCTCTTGCATTATTTCTTGTGTTTAGGGATGGAGATGAATTTTGGTCTCATGCCCTAAAATTTCAACAATACCTAATTTAGGGACTGGATGTCAGGCACACAAAATAGTGGGCTTAGAGCTCAATTGTTGTTCAATCTGTTCTGTAAGCCCACCTCAAAGGCATGCATGAAAATCATGCATATTCATTCATCAGGTTGGCAACACTAAATAAAACTATATATTATATATAAAAAATTACTCAATAATGCAAGTGTGGCCCACCTGATGATATTTAGGTTGCGACCTACCTTTCTAGGGATGGGTTTGTCACTTTAACTATGTAAATTCTTAAATGTAAGGGAACAACCTACTATTGGTGTGAAATTCAGAGCTCCAAACTATGAGAAAGGCAGAAATGCCTTTTATTTTCGCACGTTCCCTTTGAAAAGTGCCCATGATTTGCAAATGGTCTCATTTGCTAAGCCCCCGTATATGTGCAATAAGCTCACCTATGGCAACACATGTTGCAATATGGGATATAGGTGTGAGATCCAATCCATTCATTAGGTTGGTCTGACCTTTTATATGTTTTCCTAAAATAAATCTGGTCCACTAAGCATGTGGCCTCTTAAAAGTAAATCAATCTTGAGCTAGGGAATGAATATGGTGATGCCTTTCTGATGGATGGATTGGATTTTAGCTTCACTACAAGGAAACGGGGCATTGCCGACATTTGGAGGATCCTTTGCCGGCCCTAACTAAAACCTGGCGCTGGCAAAGGGTCCCGTAAGTTTAAAAAAAAAAGACTAATCTCTGTATCAATCTTTTTTATACTCTCTCTCTCGGCCCCCTCCACCCTCGATTCCCTTCCCTTTCTCTCTCTCTTAGCACCGGCCCGAATCCCTTCCCATCCTTCTCTCACTCTCTCCTGGCCCCCTCCGCCTCGATTCCCCTTCTCTCTCTCTCTCTCTCTCTCTCTCTCTCTCTCTCTCTCTCTCTTTATATCCCATTCCTCCCATGAATATTCCAAAACCCTAGTCATTTTAGTCGATTTTCTCGTACAACCCTCTCCAAATTGCTACGGAGTTTTGCATGAGGACAAGAGAAGGTACCAAGTTTCACGAATTGCTCTGCCCCTTGGTTATTTATCTATTATTCTAAAAAAATCACCAACTGAGCCTCGGTTCTAGTTGTGCTGAGTTGTGTTATAGGAATTTTATTTTTTTTAAATGACTATGGGAAGAATGTTAATGTTACAAGCCACTTGTTTCTTACACAAAGTATGCTTGTTTAGAATCTAAGCTGCTTATCAGGTGGGTCGCACAATGTACTGATCCAAATGTGTTTGATGAAATTCCAGTGAGCAACAAGCATGTTACGTGTTTGATGAAATTCCTGAAACAAATGTGTGTAATTTTATTATCTAGTGAGCAACAAGCATGTCATGTGTTTGATGAAATTCCTGAAACAAATGTGTGAAATTTCAGAATCAGGGGGTTTAAGATTAGGGAACTAATTTTTTATTTGAAAATTAGTAATCAATAATCCAAAATAATAATTTGTAATGTGATTGTCATTTAGGTTGTTACATGAACATGCATTTGAAGATGCTGAAGCTATTGATGTTAGGTAGAAATCCAGTGACTTTTGATCACCTAAGTGTGTGGGGTAACAACATCTGATACTCATCCTTCTCAAAGGGGATACATACATATATCCAAGAAAATAAGACTCAAAAGTCGTCAACTCTGGTTATGACCTCTTTACAGGTAATCGTGTATGTGAACTTTCGCCATGAAAATATGTTAATGCATTTGTGGAGCAGGCATGCCTGGCTAATAAGACGTGGATGACATGTGTTGGGTAATCTATACAAGGGTGTAAAGGGTTTGTTAAATCCAACTACATTGAATTCTTGTACAAGTGGTCTCTCCATGCATGGATATGACTCTGACGAGGATTTTCAATCATTTATGTGTCAAATGTTTGTGCTTATGGGAAGGTTTTAAAAATTGTTCCATACAACACAACTTGGTTTGGTCCGAGTCATATCAGTTTTGGCTCCCAATGAAATTAGTCATCAGACTGAACCGTATAAAGTCAGGGCGAGTCATCTGGTTTTGGTCCTCAGGCGAGTCGAACTCCAAAATAGCTATTTAAGTCAATGCTTATGTGATATGCCTCTCAACTTGCTATGTAATAGCTCTATAATATGCATACTTCTTGATTGCAGAATACAAACGGAGGTCTTTCAAGTGAAAAGAAAGTCACTATTGTTTTTGTCTTTGGTGAGCACTCAATGTTTTCATATTTTGCAGATGTGGTTTATTCCTCAAATAATTATATGTGGTTTAGCGTTTGCCTTTACAAGTTCCAATCTTAGGTTTTCTCCCAAAACTATATTTCGAACATTACTTCGTCTATTTCTGACAGGGCTTTTTTTTACAGGCTTTAATGATTGTTATGGAAGTAGATATTTAACTGAAATCCTCCCATACCTATTTTCTTATTGCACTCACAACAATGTTTTAAACCTCCCTAGTTGTCTCAGCTCAAAGTAACCAACATAGTCCCAATGTATTGGTATGGTACTATGGTATCGTTCACCACCAATATGGCCCTGTATTGTCTGTTTTGTGTTGAGACAGCCAAATTGTCCATGGGCAATACCGATATGTATTCGGCAATATGTGCCAGTTTCAGATGATACTTTAAACCTTGACTCACATGGCTTAGTGGTAGGCAGGGTGCGTTTCAACACTCTGGTCATGGGTTCGACTGCCCATATGGTGTGTGTGTGTGTGTGTGTGTGTGTGTGTGTGTGTGTGTTAAGAAAAAAAGATATGCTGGTGTAAATGCTGGTTGTTCATGTTCTTTTCTGCTTTGATTCATTTTTTTAAAATGTTTTCTGAATTTTTCTTGAGATAGTAGATCTAGGGCTTTGTTGATTTTCTTTGTATTTTTCTAATTTTTGGAAAGATCCTGTTCTTACTTGAAATTTGAAAGTAATCTTTGCTATGGATTCGTTTTGTGTGTGTGTACGGCTGTGTCATTTCACTACAAGAAAATATGGCATTGTTGGCGCATTTTTTCGAGCTGCCAACACTTAGCTCTGACGTATATATATAAGAATCTCTGGTGCTTTGTATGATCGAAATAAACGAGCAACCCCATAGAGCTTTCTGTCGTTTTGGAGAAGCCTTTGTCGGCGCTAACTAATGTGGTTTTTTTTTTTTTTTTCCAAAAAAACGAAGATTTCATTTCTCGAGAAAAATACAAACATTCAGGAGGGTCCATACAAAAAAAGGCGCGGACCCCTCCTATCATATAAGCCTAACTGCAAATCTAAGAAAGCCTAATGTTCCCTATACCGACTTTATCTAAGGCAAGGGACCCACGAACAAGCCTCGGAAGGGCAGTCCGAGAGTTATATAATCTATTTGAGCATCCCTCACTGGCCATTCTGGCCAAGGCATCCGCAACCGAATTCCCTTCGCGAAAAATGTGTCTGAAATAAAGGTTAAGGGGTCTCCGAAAGTGCTGAATTTTACCCAGCTTGTACCAAATGTTCCATGAGGTGGGGTGTGAAGGATCTTCAACCGAACTTGCAATGACCCTCGAATCCGTTTCCACAATTATATTGGATAGGCCCAGCTTGGCGCATATCGTGATGCTATCAAGCATGGCTTGGGCCTCAGCGATTGTGTTAGTAGTATGGCCATAGTTCCTGTGAAAAGCAAAAAGGATGTTGCCCAGGTGATCCCGGCAAACTCCTCCCCCACCGCTCGGACCTGGATTACCCCAGGAGGAGCCATCGACGTTCAACTTCAACCAGCCCCGAGGGGGCCTATACCAAACGACTTTGATGAATTTTGTAGCGGGATGAAGGCGGGCTGAATCAATCTTGAGGGCCTGAAGAGTGATGGTTTCCGTCATGGAGTTCCTATCTGGAATTAGAATGTTTGATCCGATTTCATTCAACCATCGATGTACCTTAAACTGAATCTGACTAACCGACATCGTATTGCCTTTAAATCGAGCTTGATTTCTGCTCAGCCAAATCTCCCAGATGATGATGCTAGGGACATGCCCCGTGAGATACATGATTCTGGATTTCTTGCTTGCTTTGGCAATCCAGATTCGAATTCGCTGAGTAATTGACTGACCTGAGGAGTTGTCGACATCAAAAAGCTGACTGAAGTGGCTCCAAATACGGGTTGCAATCTGACTCTGACTAAAGAGATGATCATGAGTTTCCACCCCACCATCCTCAGGAACAGATGGGTGTTGCCGTCCCCTGTTCAGCCTTCTCTGAAGAGGGGCTGGCGGCAGGAGAAGGAATTGCGTGCTTCTGTTGGGCACGTGGTGGTGATTGATTGGTCTGAATCGATCTTGTTGGTGGCCACTGGACTGCATCCCCATCTCTGATAGGTCGTCGTTCTGTTGGGATTGTTGCCGGTTGGAAGAAGGAAGAGAGAGCTCGTTCAGTGACTGAGTCAGCACAAGTGGCCTGTTCAACCTGCAACACTCACAGCGAGAGGCTAGAGCAATGCCACGGTTCTGCACTGCCTGGTCCATTGGGATTGCTTCATGCATGATTTTCCAAGTGAGAATGCTCATTTTTTGGGGGGTGTATTTGTTCTAGATCCATTTGGTCCAATGGAGGGTAGGCTAACTAATGTGGTTGTTTATGAAAATAAAATAATAATAAAAAAATTCTGTTAATTTCTGTTAAATTGTGTTTCTGAGTTTCCAAGCTGAGTTGATCAAGTCTCGAGCGAGTCATGCTTCACAGTGAGTTTCAAATAAAATTGTCACAGGATCAAACCTAGCCAAGTTGGCCGAATTTCAAGTCAAGCCACCTGTTTTTTGGAATTATGCATGGATAAAGCATTTGCCCTTTTATTTGAAGAAGGAATTGCTAAAGGCATCTGTAGAATAATGGTTGCTACAACCAAATGCACTTTTAAGGCGTTGAAAACAGTCTGGTCTCTTGAGTGGGAAATAAATGGTGCATACAATGCAGAAGGAAGATTGCCAGCCTAGGTACCTGCCAACTATTTCTTCTATGATCCTGAAAAAAGATAAAAAAAAAAAAATCTAGGAAATCATTCCCATCACTAGAAGACTCATCGTTGCCTCACTACTTTGATTCTACTAGGATACATACAGTTTATATGATGTATTGAGTTGAAATTGGTATTTTTCAACTTATAGGTAACTTTCTTACAGGCAACGACTACGTTTTCTTACTTCAGAAAGATCTAGCAAAGTGTACTCACTTCTCACTTGCCATTTTCATCACACTACATCAAAATGGCAAGTGGATTGCGGGCTGCCGGCACCTTTATCTTTATTGTATGCATCTGTTCAAGCTAACCTATGTACTTTTTGAATGTTATCATTCTAATGAAATCTTATAATTTAATATTTCCCCCATATTGATGGACAGTTCTTTAGGCTGGCTCCAACGAAACTTCTTTCGGATCTGTCCACTCAGGATGATGCATTCACTTTTCTTTAATGCTTATTGGTTTATCATGGTTGCGAGTTGAAAATGGTTATTTGTGGATCTGAATTTTCACTTACATTTCTCCAAAACTGTCCTTGCCACAACTGACATGTTTGTTTGTTTTTTGGTCATTGTGGATTCTTTTCAAGTATCCTCCTAGGAAGAGCTTGTTCATTCAGATGAAGGATTTAACTGCATTCCGTTTCCCAGGAGGATTAAGGTCCGGTCTAACTAATTTGTAGCTACATCTTTCAAGCTATGTTGTCAGAAGGGACTGAAGTAGTGCCTTAAACAAGTAATGTGAATGTCTTGATGGCGCTCCCTTAATTGTAACAAACTCACCATTTACATTGTTTTGTGGAGACTTATGCGATAGCCTTTTTGAATCTCTTCAATTATAAGATGGGATGTACCAGTTCAAGTTGCTATGAATATAATTGCTATATTACTTTGAACGTGGATTCTTTTAGTGGAATCATAGGTATGAAGAAATGGCCACAAAATGCAATGTGGAGTACATTGCAAGAGGTAAAACAGATTATATTGATCGCAGGGTTCTATGAAGTCATTACCTTTCTTTATATATATATATATATATATATATATATATATATATATATATATATATATATATATATAGACTAACATTTCAGTTTTATCCTATTTTGATATATCCAGGAGCTGCTCATAATTCAATCAAGGTTGCCCAGGTATGTATTTACTGATTTATTTTTATTTTTTTTTATTTTTTGCTGCTTATTATTATGGGTAATTCATTATTCAAATAGGTTGTGTTTTTAATGTGTTCAACAGCGGATGCTACAAATTCCTGGTGTGACTAGACATATGGGTTGCATTGGGAAGGACAAGTTCGAGGAGGAAATGAAGAAAAAGTCAAAACTTGCAGGTGTTAATGTAAGTTCATTTCTTCTTCTTCTTCTTCTTCTTCTTCTTCTTCTTCTTTTTTTTTTTTTTTTTTTGCTCCCATCACTTTCTTCCCTAACCTTTTGGTGGTCAAGTACATCTATTTTTTTTTTGTATGAAAGTTCATTACTATGAGGACCAATCTGATAAGACGAAGGTTCATTACTTCACCTTACCATTTTCATATTCATTTTAGTTCTGATATGGCATCATTTCAGTTATTTATATGACAATATGCCTTTGCCTTACTATGCTCTTATTCATTACATATTCGAACATTAGAATGTTAAGGTGTAACGCCCGGTACTTTTAGTACTCGGGTGTTAGGATGTAAACCTAATTTAAAATAAATACCAATCAAGCCGTCCGTTCCTAAAATAAATTATCAAGTCATCAGAGAATCTTAATTTATGATTTTAATAATAAAGATGGTAACAATAATAATAAATAAATATATAGATGAAAGGGACAAATAAATAACAATACATAGGTAATTATAATAATAATTAAACATTTAATAACATAGAGTCATGAGATGGAAAACCCTAACCTATAGAGTGGGACCCATGTCATGAATTAAAATTTCATGCATGTGTGAAAGAGAAAATACTGATAGTAATAAATAATATTATTAAAAATATTATAACATGATATTTAAAAACATAATAGATCACATATCCATGATCTAGCTTTTGATTTGTAGCTTAAATGACACCTTAGGCCCTTTTAACCGTTCATGTTCAATTTCGGAATGATCCGACCAGTGGATTGATGAAAATCCACCATTAGGACTAGAAACTATTTCGTATGGCCTGCCTAAGCTTTAGATCAGCCTGGTCTTTGGTCAAAGACATTCATTTGAGCCTCCCAGGCAAATGGGTAGAGTGGATTTCCTTGATCATCACTATAGACCCCACATTTTCGCCATGAGTGTAGCATAGTGGATGTGTACCTGCAATGCACCATGCCGGTCAAACGGCGTTTGAACCGCTGTCCCGAAGAGGAAAACTTCCTCTTTCCTTTCTCTTCACGTGCCTCCTGCCCGCGGCTGTTTAAAACAGATTGCTTGCGTTTGAGCAATCAGTGGCCCACCTCCATCAGCCAGCCACGTGATCTGAACCATCCATCGCGTCCACAGCGCGAGGTTGACCAAAATCCCACCTTTCCCGTACGTGGAAACTCACATCCGTGCTCACAAGGGCGGGTGAAAGTGGGAAAGTGTACAAGCCTATTTGTGCTTTCAGCCCACCCCAAAATCATTCCGTTTTGATCAAGGTGGGTCACCTATGACCAATCCAAACCGTTCACCTTGTAGAGCCCTCCACTGAGACAAAAACCATGTTACTCATGCGAGTTCAAGCACACGTGCATGCGCACAGCGAGAGCCCAAACAGAGTTGGCTGTGGTGCGTTTTCGAAAATGGAAACTAATTTCTGCTTGCCACGATGGCAATCCGCGTGAACGTAGCTCCTTCAATCTCGTCCGTTCATACGAGAGAGATCCTAAACGTCCGTTCCAGACCGCCCTAGGGTTTTCTACCCATAGCAAAAAGAAACAGCTTCCGGTTTTTCATTGCCAGTGGTATTTGGACTGTTGCAAGGTAAACTGAATCGTGGCCGTCCATTGCCCATCTAACAACGCTGGGGAATTCGGCTTTAGTATAAAGGAAGGAAGCAACCACACAGCTATGTCTTCTTTCCTTCTTCTTGCACCGACACAGAAAGAACGGCCGTTTCGCCCAACGTTCGAACCCACCCATTAACACTCTCTCAAGCTTCGAAAAATCTTGTCTAGGAACTCCCTACAGCCCATACGAAGCGTTTGGAAGAAAGAAAATGAGGGAAGAGGCACTGATGGAGGAAACGCCATTAATGGTTGTCATCTTCTTCGACGTCCTACCGCACCAGGTCGACGTGGTTCGACCCTGGTTACGACCGGTCCCACTCCTGGACGTCTCTGAAGAAGGAAGGAGGAAGCAGGGGGAGTGCATTGCCAATCCCTGAGCCAGGTGGCCATCTTCTTGCGGTTTCTGTTTGTGCTAAATCAGCACCTGAGTGGGCCTAAACTCAGCCAAGCAATGGCTGCATTTCGCAAGCTGAAAACAGGCCAATCAATGGTTGTGCTTCAGGTTGGAAATGGGCCAAACTATGGCCGAGATAGGAGCCTGTTACGGACCGAAATCAAGCTAGGAAATGCCTGTGCTTCAGGCCGGAATCGTGGCAGAAAGAGAGCATCTGTCTAGGCTCTGTGGATAGATGGAAATCGTGCTGAGGTCGGCCTTGATTTGGACTGAGTGCAGGCCTCAGGCAGGCCTTGGTTCGGTTCGGAATGACGGCCTTACATGGGCAGGAAAGAGGACCAGTGAAGCACCTCCATACGGGCCTTGAACCAGCCCCACTGGCAGGACGTAAATGGGCTGCAACCGGCCCCTGTTTGGGGAGTGTAACCTGGGCTGAAAGAAAACCAGTGCTCGGCATTGTTTGTTGGGCCAGAAATATGGCTGAAGTCGGACCACATAGAGCTAGAAATCAGGCCAAAACCGGTCCAATAACAGTAGGTGGGTGGGCCTCACATGATTTACAGTGGGCTGCACTAGGGACTAGATCTCAGTGGGCCGCACCTTGTGTAAACAGGTGGGCCTCACTTTGAATCACCTTGGAGCTCACCTTGATCTCTGTGGTTGAACCGGGCCCAAATCTGGACCATTTGTTGGGATGAAACCAAGTGGGCCTAGTCGTTCTAACACGGGCCCAGTTGACCTCATCCGTGGGACCCTTCAAACCCACACTAGACTCATTTTAGTGTTGCCATTGTTATCATTATTGGGATTACTAATATTAGATATGGATGACCTTTAGTAAATTATCTACACTGATATTAGATATTGCATATAGATATTATTATTATTAAATATTAGCATTTTATTTTACTATTATTAAAGATCATCATCTATAGTGGGGCATTCTATTTGTTTCTATTACAATGATTATTGGTGTCACATTAACTAATATTAATTATATCATTACTGTAATATTTTTAGTATTATTAGTTTGGTATCCATCACTTGAAAATACTATCTTTAATAATAGATTATATTATTTTATTACGATTATAATACTAATTATTACCATAGTCGCAAATGTTAGTTATATCTTTAACAATAAATTATAAGTAACCTTGTTAATATTATATTACATTTAGGCTATATATACATTATGGTTTCACTCCCAAGACCTAACCCTAGGATGAAAACCTTAAGTCCTACATCAAAACCCTAGAAACCTAAGTAATCCAAACACTAGGTTAAGACCCTAACCCTAATGGTGAGTAAGATTGGATCTAATTGTACAACCTTACGTCTATTGTAGGAATTGATTCCAAGGGAACACGCATTTTGTAGCAATAGTGTAGGCGATTCAAACATGAAGTGATGATTCTTCCCCTTGAGTTTTCCATCTTCTCATTAGCTTAAGTTATAGTTTTTATTTAAATTCATAACTGATATCTCCCTTTATAATCACATGTGTTAGCTGGTGGAAATTGAATTGTTGTCTCACATGCTTTATGATTATCCTGTATAATTGTTCATGCTTGTGGATTATTTGTGGATTGCTTACAGAACTTAAACTGGTACATTAGTGGGAAATTCTCACATATGAATGTACACCCATCCTTGGGATGTAATTTGACTCGTTGTGATCGTAATGGACCTTCGACTCGGTGGTTATTGAGTGGTGGTCCAGATGGATCATTAATGTGGACCTACCATCCAGGGTTGTTGTGCCCAAAGGTTTTTAAGAATGATCTTTATCGTATGGCTTTGATATTCGCCTTATATGGCATATTTTGATACTCGCCCTACGTGGTTTTATTTGATATTTTCCCTACATGGGTTCGATGTTTTATACTGTGCAACCATGTGATAGTAAGCCCCACATACTGTAATATGATTGGCCACTAGTCGATGGGTTTCCATTAAATATCCTAAGGTGGTAGCCTCATGGGTCGGGGATGGTAGTCATGGGATACTATGCCCGAGCCGTCGACCTACGCTGGGTCATGTGCTCCCCGTAATGACCCTTGAGCTTATTTAAAATGGCTGGTTGTAATTGGATTAATAACAGATTGTCTAATCATGCATACATAGCACAGACCAACATCTATTGCTATCGTACGTGGGGTACGTATTGTTTCCGACTGGATGATATTTCCTAAGTTCGATGATTGCATGGGTGGCAGCCCACTTTCCGCACGGATGAGCATCCCCGGGACGTGAACACATTCCATACATCCATGCACATAATAAGATCTGCATCATGTATTATTTTGTATGCTTTATTTTATAACTATGCTTACCTAATGCGGCGGTGTGTAATCTCGAGGGGAGTTCACACTGAGTTGGCCACTCATCCATCAAATATATAATCGTACAGGTAGCACAGGTGGCTTAAGTGATTTTCATGTTTGGGCTGATAAGGAGTCGGGTTCAGATGCCCGAGGTTGCATGACTGTATCTACTTTGAGGAGCTGAGGGGTCTTAAGGCTCAATTCTACTTGCCTTCTATTATTTCTCATGTATTTAGATCATGTAATTCTTGTATTTATTATTTTCAGAGACATTGGTTTGGTTAAGTCATTATGGGCAGCTTCTTGTATATTTTAATGAAATTTTCTTTAATGTCGATTTGTCCACACTACGCTCATTTGCTTACTCTGATAAAAGAAAAATATTATATCTGACCATCCTTTAGGGTTAACACTCAAGTTTTTGGGACACGGGTCATATACTCGGGTCCTGAAGATTCGGGGCGTTACAGTTGGTATCAGAGCATAGTTCGGACAAACTTGGCCTTGGGAAATGATCTTATACAAACTTTAAATGTCACAAGTTAGGATGCTTGAAATTAGAAATTTGAACTTAAGTGAATTTCCCTTAGATTAAGAGAAATGGTTGAGAACGTAGACAACAAAACTTAGGTTCCCTTAGAAGTGACTTGGATGACAATCCAAACTTATATGAAATTCCATCTGAGCAAAGGACACTTTGAGAATGTAGAGACATGAACCTAGGATCCCTCAGAAATTGTTAGGAAGGTTATTTAAATTAAGGTGGAATTCCCTTATGAATATAGAAATTCAAAGGTTAGGCTCCCTAAAAGATTGTTTGGACAACTACTGAACTTAGAAATGATCCTAGTTTTCCTTGAAGATTTCAGTTTTAGTCATTTGAACCTAGAACTAAAACTTCGTTCCTTTGTGAACTACCAAGATTGTTGTTTGGACTTAGAAACTAAATACGTGTACCAAGTACTCATTATGATGTACACGAGGCTACATGAGGACATTCTTATACTTGACTTCCAAATGAAATTTTCTAGAAACTTAGGATATGAACTTCCTAAATTTTTCTTAGGAATAAAAATTCCCACGAGTTTCTGTACATGAAATTAATTAGAGGTGGAGTTACGAAACTTTGGGTAGAATTTTAAAACCCTAAACTGCACATATTATGATTCGCTTTGAAATCCTAGATAAATTTAGTAAAATTCCAAACTTCAAGGTCGAACTCCATATAGAAACCCTAGCCCTGGAATTTTTACATAATGCTCAGATGATCAGAGTGCGCGCTGGAAGCGTGATGGTCATTTGCGTCTATTTCACGTAAACTTTCATGCGCTCTTATTTAAAAGATTTCATGATATTTCCCATGAGTCTAGAATAGTCAGGATCACGGATTGATGAAATCATGATTGCGCGATGTGTACGCGGTTTAGCTCAAGTTCTAAGTCCTAGCAAATCTTAATGATCTCAATGCCCTGATCAGGTAGAAGATCGAGATTTAACAGGATGATGAATTAATACCAAAATCCTCTGCTCTGCAGGCAAATGATCAATGTATCGGGCTCAAACCCACTGCAACCATCTATCTGTGACAACTCGAACACTGAAAACCAGAAAATTGTATTGTACTTTAGACGTTGGGGAATTATCATTAAAAGTAAAAGAAAAAAAAAAGAGAGAGAAGGGTAAAACATTATCATTAGTGGTCGCCTGACTCTTAGTGGATACGATATGCATTTGATGTAAGTAAACCTTTAAATAAATCCTTAGTATCGGTTAATGATAGAACAGTTCCAAATGTTTAGTACTAATTGATATGTTAGACTATATGCTTAGGGATGTGGTACATTTAAATATGGCTTGTTAACGATGCGGGACATAACTACTTAGGTGAGAAATAAAATGCACTACTAAAAGGAAATTATTGCTTGTAATGTTAACACTTAGGGATACACATAACAAATCTCGGGACAAGATTTCTATTAAGGGGGGTAGATTGTAACGCCCGGTACTTTTAGTACTCGGGTGTTAGGATGTAAACCTAATTTAATAAAAACACCAATCAAGCCGTCCGTTCTTAAAATAGATTATCAAGTCATCAAAGAATCTTAATTTATGATTTTAATAATAAAGATGGTAACAATAATAATAAATAAATATATAGATAAAAGGGACAAATAAATAACAATACATAGGTAATTATAATAATAATTAAACATTTAATAACATAGACTCATAAGATGGAAAACCCTAACCATGTTATGAATTAAAATTTCATGCATGTGTGAAAGAGAAAATAATGATAGTAATAAATAATATTATTAAAAATATTATAACATGATATTTAAAAACATAATAGATCACATATCCATGATCTAGCCTTTGATTTGTAGCTTAAATGACACCTTAGGCCCTTTTAACCGTTCGTGTTCAATTTCGGAATGATCCGACCAATGGATTGACGAAAATCCACCATTAGGACTAGAAACTATTTCGTACGGCCCGCCTAAGCTTTAGATCAGCCTGGTCTTTGGTCAAAGACATTCATTTGAGCCTCCCAGGCAAATGGACGGAGTGGATTTCCTTGATCATCACTATAGACCTCACATTTTCGCCATGAGTGTAGCACAATGGATGTGCACCTGCAATGCACCATGCCGGTCAAATGGGGTTTGAATCGCTGTCCCAAAGAGGAAAAGTTCCTCTTTCCTTTCTCTTCACGTGCCTCTTGCCCGCAGCTATTTAAAACGGACTGCTTGCGTTTCAGCAATCAGTAGCCCACCCCCATCATCCAGACACGTGATCTGAACCATCCATCGCGTCCATAGCGCGAGGTTGACCAAAATCCCACCTTGCCCGTACGTGGAAACTCACATACGTGCTCACAAGGGCGGGTGCAAGTGGGAAAGTGTACAAGCCTATTTGTGCTTTCAGCCCTCCCTAAAATCATTCCATTGTGATCAAGGTGGGTCACCTATGACCAGTGTTCGAGTTGTCGGTATCGCTACAAGTTTCGCTGGCTGGAGATAACGATATAATATCGTTATCGCCGATAATATCGCCGATAACCGGAAATGCAGGGAAAAAGGGGGAAATATGAGAAAAATTATGGAATTTTTCAGTGAAACTTCAGGACATGCCTAAATACACATATTTACATATTCAGGAATGAAAATCTTGCAAAAAGAATGCTTTAAATTAGAAGTTTCCATTTAATGGGGGCCAAAAAAGTATGCGTTGTCGTAAGAAATCACTCAAATATAACTAAAATTAATTTATATAATACAAATGCAAGCTTACAACAATTAAGATATGCAAAAGTAAATGAATTGAAAAAAAATACACATTTCTGCCCATGTTTCATCCCCACATAGAGTGACGAGGTAGCTCGTAATCATTGTCCGGATCCCGTGGCAGTTGAGAGTAGTACTGCTGCTCAACATATTGGCAGTACTGTTCCCAGGTCATCCTCTGCTCGTACCAATTGAGGAACTCTCTTATGTACCTCTGATAGTCATCCTCCCCAAACTGTACGAGTACGCCCAGACGTGGGAATTGCGTGACATACATCGACAACATTTCCGAGTAGGGCGAGGAACAGATCAAGTCCAACCCGACTCCTTGATAGTATTGCCCGCTACCATACGGTACCCCGAATATCCTCCTGTCAAAGGGTCATGACTCGAAGAACTATCTTTCGGCTGCCTGTACCCATGGGTAGAAGAGCGTGACTGAATGTCAGAGCTGTCATGGCCATACCCGTGATATCTCCCATGAGCATAAGGTGGGACCAGTGTTCGAGTTGTCAGTATCGCTACAAGTTTCGCTGGCTGGAGATAACGATATAATATTGTTATCGCCGATAATATCGCCGATAACCGGAAATGCAGGGAAAAAGGGGGAAATATGGGAAAAATGGTGGATTTTTTCAGTGAAACTCCAGGACATGCCTAAATACACATATTTACATATTCATGAATGAAAATTTTGCAAAAAGAATGCTTTAAATTAGAAGTTTCCATTTAATGGGGGTAAAAAAAGTATGCGTTGTTGTAAGAAATTACTCAAATAATAACCAAAATTAGTTTATATAATACAAATGTAAGCTTACAACAATTAACATATGCAAAAGTAAATGAATTGAAAAAAATATACATTTCTGCCCATGTTTCATCCCCACATAGAGTGACGAGGTGGCTCGTAATCATTGTCCGGATCCCATGGCAGTTGAGAGTAGTACTGCTACTCAACATATTGATAGTACTATTCCCAGGTCATTCTCTGCTCGTACCAATTGAGGAACTCTCTTATGTACCTCTGATAGTCATCATCCCCAAACTGTACGAGTACGCCCAGACGTGGGAATTGCATGACATACATCGAGGGCATTTCCTGAGTAGAGTACTAAGGGAACAGATCAAGTCCAACGCCGACTCTTTAATAGTATTGCTGCCAGTCATACGGGTACCTCGAATATCCTCCTGTCAAAGGGTCATGACTCGAAGAACTATCTTCCAGCTACCTGTACCCATGGGTAGAAGAGCGTGACTGAATGTCAGAGCTATCATGGCCATACCCGTGATATCCCCTATGAGCATAAGGTGGGACCAGTGTTCGAGTTGTCGGTATCACTACAAGTTTCGCCGGCTGGAGATAACAATATAATATCATTATCGCCGATAACCAGAAATGCAGGGAAAATGGGGGAAATATGGGAAAAATGGTGGAATTTTTCAGTGAAACTTCAGGACATGCCTAAATATACATATTTACATATTCATGAATGAAAATTTTGTAAAAAGAATTCTTTAAATTAAAAGTTTTCATTTAATGGGGGCCAAAAAAGTATGCGCTGTCGTAAGAAATCACTCAAATAGTAACCAAAATTAGTTTATATAATATAAATGCAAGCTTACAACAATTAAGACATGCAAAAGTACATGAATTGAAAAAAAAAAATACACATTTCTGCCCGTGTTTCATCCCCACATAGAGTGACAAGGTGGCTCGTAATCATTGTCTGGATCTCGTGGCAGTTGAGAGTAGTACTACTACTCAACATATTGGCAATACTGTTCTCAGGTCATCCTCTGCTCGTACCAATTGAGGAACTCTCTTATATACCTCTGATAGTCATCCTCCCCAAACGGTACGAGTATGCCCAGACGTGGGAATTGCGTGACATACATCGACGGCATTTCCTGAGTAGGGTACTGAGGGAACATATCAAGTCCAACCCCGACTCCTTGATAGTATTGCTGTCAGTCATTCGGGTACCCCGAATATCCTCCTGTCAAAGGGTCATGACTCGAAGAACTATCTTCCGGCTGCCTGTACCCATGGGTAGAAGAGCGTGACTGAATGTCAGAGCTGTCATGGCCACACCCGTGATATCCCCCATGAGCATAAGGTGGGACAGAGGTGGAGCTCCCCAGATTTGAACTTATGTCCATAAATGACAAGCTGCGTGTGAGAGCATCAGCCACGGCGCGTCCGGCTTTCTTCTTCGAACGACGCTCGAACATATATCTGGGTTCTGATGCTCTCGCCCTGGATGGTGGACGAGATCCATGATCCTCGTCCTGAGTGGCATGGTCAAAGCTCTGCTCCTCAGTGAACTGGCCAACGGATCGTTGGCTCTAAGCCGTCCTGTACCCCCCACCACTTCCATCCCCACCCCCACTAGTACCACCTATACTAGTGTCAGTGCCTCCGTCCTCCCTCATCACCGTCGTCATCATCGTCGTCGTCGTCGTCGTCATCCCCAGGAGCAGTGTCAAGTGAGGGTTGAGTCTTATCATCATCATCATTCACTATGACTTAATGATGAGGAGGGGGCCGTGAAGATGCTTCTTCACCCTCATTGGAACGTGCTGAACGCCTCACCAAAGGATCAAAGGAGTCCAGATGTCCGCCTTCTGTTCCTCTACTACCTGATCGACATCGATACCCAGAGCCGCTGCTCCCTCGGCTACCTGTGGAGCAGGGCCTCCCTCCACATCATCTAAATCAGCTGATTTAACCCACTTCTAAAGTGGGTCCTCATCATCATCACCTATCTGTGCCATGTTACCTATAGACAACAAGTCTAACGGGTCTTGATTTTCCTCCATGTCTCAGTTTACCCACAACTGCCTCTCTCTTAACTTCATATTGTAATGGCAGTAAACGAGCTTTTGCAGCTTCTCATATGCTAGTCTGCTCCTCTTGCTGGTGTGTATGAGTGACCATGTGCCCCAATTCCTCTCACACGGTGAGGAGGATACAGTCTGTGCGAGAACAGAGACTGCCAATAACTGCAATGCGGGCGTGTCGACTCCATACATCGCTCACCACTCACCTATATATCCATGACGAGCTTGTTTTAGTTTGAAGTTTAAATGAAAAATGCTATTACTTAATTATGTTAACATACTCACACGGCATCATCATTTCAGTCGATGCTTTTGCCAGTGCGGATGAGAACGTACCCCTCGCATCCCTAAACCGCAACAACTGTAAACACGGATTCACAAGTCATTATTTTTAATCACCCATATTTCTAGAGGCTATAAGGAAGAAATTTTATTGCATTACCTGGTTACCGAAATCTGCTTGCGCTGTTGATTTTGGGAACAATCGTTCGAACGCCTCGTGGACAGCCATCGTCAAATCTTGATTCTCATTGTTCACTCCCCAAGTATAGGGTTGTGATGTAGTAATAAACTCGATAAGACCGAGGTCGAATCCCAAGGGACTGGAACTTGTACGTTATCTGAAACTAAGTAGAAATAGAACTAGAATGAGATGAAATCTAAATCGATTGTAACTTGAAGAATAATGATGAAATATTAATCTAAAACTTAGGAAAATCAGAGAAGGAAAACTAGGAATTCAGAGGATCCATTTGTAGAGATCATGGAGATCTTATGCCTATATTATAAATTAGGAAAATTAATTGAACTGGCATTGATATATGTTTCAAGAGATGAAAAGTGTATGAATTAGAATGGATTCCATCACCAAACCATGCCCAGGAGACAAAGCAAACAACAGAATTAAACTAATTACCAACCAATCAATGTATGAAGGTTAGGAAGGGTACCGACATCCAACCATGCCCAGGAGACGATGGTGAACAACAGGGCTTCCTGACTTCATAAAACATAAAAGGAGGAAGAAATACTCAAAGCCATCGTAGACCCATTGTAATTTCAGTCACAACAGACCATTAAAGACTAAAAACATTCCCTTAATTAAACCCAAATTAACATCAGTTCACTCTAGACAAGGTCACAAGCAAAGAGGCATCCCATCACGCTACAAGCTTCACCTCTTAGCCCTAGCTAAGAGGTTTTAGCCTGACATGGATGGATTAATCTCCATATGATCCATCAGGAGAAAAAAAAAAACTCAAAAATAAAAAGAAAGAAGAGAAATAAAGAAATCCAGAGAAATCCTTTCCTCTCTCCCTGTTCATGTGCCAGCCTCCAGTCCACCCAAGCTCTCCGCCGTCCAAGCTCTTTTTTTTCCTCCTTTCTCTCTTCTGACTTTTATAGACAATTCAGAGTCGGCTGGGATAGAGAGACCGGCTGCAAGCTTCATTAGGAAGTTTTTTTTACGCACCCAGACTCGGAATTCTCGTTCGCAGGGACTGTTTACGCACCCACAAAACAGTGCCCACAACTCTTGCTTCCCTTGCTTGCTATCTAAAGGATAACGTCCCTTGGGACGTTTTTGGGTAATGTATAAGCTGGACGGATCGGATCATTAATCCGACAGTGATCACGAATGCAATGGGACCCACAACGGCCGGATTTCGTAGATATGCGAAAACAGAGACCTGCGTATTCGTCCGCTGTTCAGATGGCGGGGCCCACTATCAACGCTGGTTGCAAGATCCAGACCATCCAGCTTATTTTTCATGAAAAACCGGTGAGTCTTGATCGATTTTGGGTCGATTTTGTGGTGAATCATGGAGGTTTGCTTGGCGCCATCCAGCCTCCGTCGAAGCCTTCATATACATGTAGCATCCCAGAAAATCAGTAACCCGGCCATAGTACGGTCGGTTTGACCTACTGAACTTGATGAACGATGCGGATTGATGGCTTGATCGAAGGTGGTGGCCCACAGAGCATCAAAGTGGATGCCTTGTTGCGAACAGCATCTTCGCTGTCAAGCGCTGTGATGGTCGGTGGACCTCACAGAGTCATTGTTGATGGAATCCACTCCGTCCGTTGGTCTCAGGACGAAAAACCGTACAGAAAAGAGTATTTTTGGAGTTACTTAGGTGTGGTCCACTGATCTTTTCTCACTGCCGTCCATCTTCCGTTTGTACAGTTGGATTGCAATCCTCACTCTCTTCTGAGTTTCTGACACCTAGGCGAGGGTAATTACCCCCCTTTTATCACCTTGGACGGTCCAGATTTTCAGAATGTATGATGGATGGGTCCCACAGTAAAAAAAATGGAGTCGGCCGTGTAAACGCTGTTGCATTTTTGAAGAGGACGCGGGTCAGCGGTGGCTCGACCCTTTGTAGGAATCCGGTGCACCGCAGGAGTGCACCGTCTATGCACTCGCATGCTCCTTGTGGGGTCCACCATGATATATATATGAAATCTGCTCCGTCCATCCATTCTGTCACATCATTTAGACCGTGGAGACCGGAGATGAAGCATATCCAAACAGCAGGTGGGCCAGAATCATGATTCCGAGGATGATCTATCCATTAGGCCACTTCCACTAGGGATACAACGGCCGAAATTCTACATGTACGGTTAATTTAGGGCGTTCAGGCCACATATGAAGTCTCATGTCAATCGGATGGCGGGAACCCTATGATCTTGCATTCGGACGTCCTTAGGCCACTTGAGCTTCAGTTCAGCTCGATTTTCTTGGATCTCGGGCGTTGATCTTGGTTCACTGGGGTCTGTCCCTTGCTCTGGTGACTTTGGAGTGCCAAATCCATGCTTTTACTATCAGTTTTCAGTCAACGCTCCTGATTGAATCCTGCAACAAAACACAATTAAAACCGGGCGTTAAACAGTATTATGTTCGTAAATCCAAGCAGTAACTAGGGTCTGATATGCAATATTTGACCCTCAACACTCATTAAGCCAATGTTTATAATGAAATTTAGGATTCAAGTAGTATGCTGAAACCCAAATATTAGTTACTCAGTTGTATTAACATGTAAACAGAAGTGTGCTTAAAGTACTCAGTTATCTGAACAAACTTACCAACTTGGTGGAGTGGATGCTCGAGAGTCTCAGTCCATCGACGATCGATGATATTGATCACCTACTGATACGAAGTGGGGATTGCAGTCATTATCCCCTGTCTCATAATTCTCATAAGCTCATACATTGACCCCATCGAAGGCCACATCTCATTATCTACGGCTCGTAGGACCTTGTACATCGAATACAGGAAGGAAACGACGTTGTAAACTTTATCCTAGAAGGCATCGGAAAGCACTATATTTGAACATGTCTTTGCACCCTCAGTCTTCTTCTGATTCCACTCCATGTATCTCTTGGATCTGAACAAATTTCTGAGACTCACGCGGTGCCTGTATAAGCTGTCAAGTGCAATGAAGTTCGTGGCGAATCGTGTCGTGCCTGGTCTAACGATATCCCCTCCACAACACTCACGCATTGCAGCCAACAACCATGAGTGATTGTATATAAAGTTTGTCACTTTCCTCGCATCCTGGATGGTTTTCCTGACAGAATCCCTCTGGCCAATCTCCTCGAGCATTAAATCAATGCAATGTGCCGCACATGGGGTCCAATAGAGATTGAACTTCCGCATCAATTTCTTCCCCGCCTTAACGAACGCGCTGTCATTGTCCGCCACAACTTAGACAACATTTTGGGACCCAACATTTCTAATCACTCCTTTCAGGAGAACATATATGTATTCGTAATCTTTTATTCTGGTTGATGCATCAATGGATTTGAGGAAAACTGGTTGCCCTCTACAGTACACCATGAAATTGATAATGGACAATTTCGTGGGTCCTGTCCACCCATCACATATGATTGTTACCCCATACTGCTTCTAGTTCAGCTTGAGTCCACTTACCCAAGCCTGCATCTCCTCGTGCTCTCGATCAAGGTAGACGCCAAGAATCTCCTATGGCGTGGGAGGCTTCACGCCGGGCCCAGCATGCTGCACCTCCTCAATCATATTTTTGAAGTGAGGATTGGCTGCTGCATTTGTTGGTACATGGCTCAAGATGAACCACCTAAATATAGCGCCACCCACTTTCTCCCTGAGCCCTTACTCCACATATTTTTTAATTTTTTTTATTAATGCCTGCGATGGGTGCATCTGGGACACGAGCGCTTTACGTGCGATGTAGGCCATGCCCACTGCCTCCCTCAAATCGTCTGTTGCTCCCACCCGCCTCATGTTGGGACATCCCAAACGACGGCCTACTCTCATCAATCCGTCTTCTTTGCTTCCCCTTTCACTCTGAAGCCTGAGACTCACGAATCACTTGTCTAAAATCACTCCTTTCTCGAGCCGTAACACAGTCATCGAGGTACACGATCCCCTCATCGTCGTCATCATCGTGCTCATCGATAGCACCTAGGCCCCGTCCAGTGTCTCGTAGCTCCTCCCTCATATCCCTCTCCAAATCCTTTTGCTGCAACTTGTGTGACTTCGGTTCAGTCAACACTCTTCTCATCTCCTCTCTCACTGGCCTTGTTACACTTGGACAGTCTTTCACATTCTTGTATCCCCCCGTCAAATGTTCCTTTAGCCTAGACACTCCCCCACTCCGTATCACTTGGCCACAATAGTTGCAAATGGCCCCATATTTATTCCCCTCCACTGGACGTCTATGTTTCCAACCAATGTCCCTTGCTCCTCCTTTTCCAGATCCAGACGACATTGTGCTTCCTAGTAGTATACAAATTTATGTGGCCTATTGTGATTTATACATACAACATGATAAGTACTGGGAAAAAAATGAAACAGATATAGTCTCGGGTGGACAATGCAAAAGGAAACTGTTATGATTGTACGGTCCACCATTAAACACTTATTAGGACCCACCATAATGTGTCCACAATGTTTATTTTCCATCCAACCCGTTGAAAAGGTTACATAAATCTAGATGAAGTAAAAAAACAAATATCAGCTTTATACAAAACTTTTATGGCCCATAATAAAGTTCAAGTGGACCCCACCATAGAAGATAGGGACCGTGATTGGATATCCACCATTAAGATCCTCCTAAGGATGGTTGTACTATTTACTTGACATCCAATCTGATGATTAAGTCATACAGATCCAGATGAAGGGAAAAAACAAAGATAAGCTTGATCCAAAACTTTTATGGCCCTCAAAAAGTTTTTAATGGTTGAAGTTTATTCAACGCTATTTCCAATAATGTGGTCCACTTGAGACTGTTATATACCTAAATTTTGGTCTCATTTTATCAAATGATGTAGGAAAATAGTTGGGCGGCATAGATGAAACACATTCATCATGGTGGGGCTGGTGGTAGAGGGCGTAGCCAATCTGTTTTGGCTACAGTTTTTGGCTACAGCTTTTATCTGTAGCCAATGCACCTGAAATCGGATTGCTTACTGAGTAAGCTCTTATTGTACTGAGTAAACTCAGTTGGGCCCACTGTGAATTTATGTGGTTTATCCACACCTTTCATACATTTTCCCATCTCATTTTAGGCGTTGAGCCCAAAATTGAAGCTTATATAAATCTCAAGTGGACCATACCACAGGAAACAGTAGAAATAATGATTTCCACCGTTGAAACCTTTCTAGGCCCCCACAGAGATGTTTATTTTTCATCCAAACTGTTCATAAGATTAAACGAACATGGATGAAAGGAAAAAACAAATATAATCTTGTTCCAAAACTTCTGTGGCCCCTAAGAATTTTTCAATGGTATAACTTCAATTCACACTGTTTCCTATGATGTGGTCCATTTTAGCTTTGTATATCCTTCTGTTTTGATATAAGGCCCTAAAATTACCTTGTAAAATGGATGGACAGACTGGATAAAATACATAAACATGGTGGACCCCACAGAGTTTACTCAGCTTAACGTGCCATCCACGCCCCATTCAACGGAATCGGATTGCGTACTGAGTAACTCAGTACGCTCTTATGGTACTGAGTAAACTCAGTTGGGCCCACCGTGAAAATAAGTGGTTTATCCACACCGTCCATGCGTTTTTTCAGCTCATTTAAGGGGTTGAGCCCAAAGTTGAAGCATATCCAACTCTCAAGTGGATCATACCACAGAAAATAGTGGGAATAATGATTTCCACCGTTGAAACCTTCCTAGGCCCTACAGTGATGTCTATTTGTCATCCAAACTGTTAATAATATCACAAAGACATGGATGAAGGGAAAAAAACAAATATCACGACTAAATAGTATCACCAGGAGAAAAAAAAAAAAAAAAAAAAAAAAAAAAAAAGAGAGAGAGAGAGAGAGAGAGAGAGAGAGAGAGAGAGAGAGAGAGAAGAAGAAGAAGAAGAAGGAGAAAAATTCAGTGGAGACATTGTACACATTAACAAACTTCTTTACATCGGGATAAGGAATTCCAGAGAACTTCCCAAGGATCTTTTGAGAATAAATGCCGCTATGAAACTAATAGCCTCAACAAGGAATTATTATTTCTACTTGTTAGTAAACCATAAAAGGGAATTTCGTTCGTTCTTAGAAGTCGGTATATATCCTCAATCATATAGCTACTGGAGAAATGATTCATAATGTGGTCCACCAATCATAAGACATTCTCAAGATTCTCACATATTACCTTAATCAAGATTATGTCCTATATCATTAGTGCAGTTCTACTGAGCCTGCCAATACAAACATTTTCGCCGCTAAAAGTCTTATACAGTATTTTTTAGCGACGAACATTTTCGCCGCTAAAAGTTTATGTAGTTTGGGTTTAGATGGATGTGAATGTGAATATGATGAAATGTGTATATCAGGATGAATATGATGGAATATATTGTTAACAGGTGTTTATCAGAAATTTTGTACAGATTTTGAGCTGGAATATTTTTTTTTTTAAAAGAAACTTTCGGCGACGAAAACTTTCATCGTTAAAAGATATGTTAGTTTAGTTTTAGCAACGAAAATCTTTGCTGCTAAAAACAAAAGGATTTTTATTGGAAATGGTATAAAATATGTTTGGAGCATTTAGCAACGAAACTTTTCGTCGCTAAAAGACTTATAGGGTTTTTATTTAGCGACGAAAATTTTCGTCGCTAAAAATCTAATCCACGATTTTTAGCAGCGAAAATTTTTATCGTTAAAAGTTTCGTCGCTAAAAACCCTCTTTCTTGTAGTGTGCTGTTTGTAAAGCACCTTGAATTGCTAGGCAATGCTACTTGGATTAGTTATTTTATTTGCTGTTTGTAAAGCACCTTCAAATACAAGGGATTTGCACATTGACACAGCTGGCACATGTAATCGAGATTGATGCTGACACACATGCGTGTAATTGATATTGATGCCTGTACAGAGCATTTTATTCAAGTGCACTGAACTCGGGATGAGCTTGCACGTGTTTATTCCCCCTCTACACAAGAATCTATCCTTACTCTTTTTCTTTTTCTTTTTCTTTTTGGTACAAATCTATCCTGGCTATATTCCACCTTCCAAGGGCATGATGTCCTTATTATTATCATTATTGTTTTATATATTCTTATGCATAAATAGGTTTTAAACCATAGAGAAGATGTATGGTCCGGACTACGCATGCTGGGCACAACTTTGCTTGCTTCCATACCAGCCCTAAGAGTTCTAAGTGGTCCCATGGGGACGGGGATTTCCTGCGAAAACCTTTTGCAGGAAGTTCCTGTGCTGGGAACCCATGTGGGGCCCACTGTCTCAGTTTTGAGAAATCCTCTCTGTCCATCCGTTTCTTGAGTTTATTTTAGGATATGAGGCCAAAAATGAACCGTATCCAATGCTCAAGTGGGCTGAAAAAGTGATAATTGAACGTCTACAGTTGAAATATTCGTGGGGCCAAAAAAGTTTTAAATCATGGTATTATTTGTGTTTCCAGTTCATCCCAGTACAAATGACGTTATTAACGGTATGGATGGCATTTAAATGTCACTGTCGAACCTAGAGAGGTTTCAACGGTAAAAATTTCCCTATATACCTTTTCCTTTTGTACGGCCAACTTGGGTCTTTTATCCCGCTCAATTTTGGTTTCATCTCCTAAAATGAGCTCACAAAACGGATGAACGGAGTAGATTTTTGTGGGCCCCACCTAAGCTTAAAGCGCAGAAACTCCTCTGAGACTAAATAAGGTTTCATCCAGTATCTAATTACATACTTTCTACGCGTACAATTTTTTAAAAAAACTTCCAATCTACATTTACAATTCTCATCTGATACATTCAACAATCACAATTTTCAATCAAAGACAAGTTTTCTATTCTCATCAATGACTCCTCGTAGTAGGACACTTGCACGGTCCAGTCGATTGGACAAGATGTTTACTAGTTCTAGCAAACATTTCATGGGCTACAATATGAAAATCACATCAGTTGTACGATCTAATCCATCCATATGTGGGACTTCTTTTTATATTTATTTATTGCCAAACCATGGATGGGATGGTTAACATTTTTCGATAAAATTGATTCTTTAGAACTGTAAGCAATAGATGATGGGCTTAACAGATGGATGGATGACTGCTGAATAGGCGTACTTTCCCATAAATTATGTTGACTGTCCACTAAATAGTTATTGTTCAGATGGTATGAATCATCTTATTGATGAGAATTTTACATGATGGCCTAAGAAATATGTCCTGGACGTCATGCACAGCCCATATTGCTTGGTTAGACTAGCCAAGTGTCCCCTTGCAAGTAGAAAACTGCATGTCATGGTGCCTTGAGAGCAGATGATGATTTCCACACTTCTTTTTGGCATCACAAAAGTCCAACTCGAAAATCACCACATAGTAACAAGTGTAATCTCTTACACCCTATGTACATGAATGTGGGAAGTTGAAAGAACTCTATGCGTGATGATCGAAAAATACAAAATATAAAATAAACATAAAACACCACTCTTCTTCGTCTAAATGTTTGCTCAGCCCACATTTGTACTATTCTTCATCTGAATGTTAATTTGTTTAGCCCACATTTGTCTAGACCATTGGGGAAAAAAAAAATGACCACAGGCTAGGTAGGATACATTAGTTAGATCATCCAGGTCATAGAATAAGTTTTGTTGCTGAGGTGGGCCAAAATTTGAAAACAAAGAGATAGCTTAGACATATTTTTTTATTATTTTTATTTGTTTGCAGAAAGGTGGGAGCACACCACCTATAATTTTATTGATTTGAAAATGATTGTGTACAACCATTCAAGTAGGTGCAAATACAAGAAACAACTGCCACACATAGCATATAGACCAAGCAAAATACACAAAATTACAAAAAGGAGAAAACAACTAAAGCTTCCTTTTTTTTTCTTTTTTTTTTAGACACAAACTATACAAACATATTTTCCCTAGCTCCAATCATCTCACCGTCATTGCTATTTAGGAAACACCATGGAAGGAAAATTCAAAGAAAGCATTCTATCAATAAATATATAGAATTCTCTCCTTCCCTTCCTCCAAAGTGCTAGGGTCCAGAAAAGCATCCCTACACCTACTCCGTGTCCAACTCCAAATCCTATCCACATTAATTCCCAATCATATTTCCTTTCAGATTGCAATGTTGACAGAGCGGATGGTGGTGCACTCTCTGCATCTTCACATTTCTTTGATAGTGGAGGTCCACACAATCCAAAGTTCTCTTTGAATGATTCGTTGTTAAATGTAAGAAATTGCCGGCTTTGTGGTATTTTTCCCACGAGAAAATTTTGTGAGAGATTCAACACTGAAAGGAAAGTTAGCTCTGTTAGCTGCCAAGGGATCTCTCCAGATAATTTATTATGTGAGAGATCTAATGACTCTAGATCCCTTAGATTCTGAAGTGATGATGGAATTCCACCGGTTAAACCATTGTTGGACATATTGAGCACAAGGAGTGACTTTAGATTCCCAATTGATTCTGGAATATCCCCATAAAATTTGTTCTCGGAGAGATCCACTACAGTGAAGGCAGTAAGGATCTTTACCACTTCCATCATTAGCCCTTTGTTGACTACAGACACTTTGTTTTGATAGTATATGGAACTTCTGTTTATCATTTTGCCAAGGACCAAAGATTGGGATTTGTCATCTTCCATCATTGCCTTCCAGCTCTTGAACATATTTGATGGCAAATTACCCTCAAAGCTATTGCAAGAGAGGTCGAAAATTTGTAACAGTGGGAAATGGTGATTTGTTAGAGGATGCCCAATGGTGCCATGAAATTGATTGGATCTCAAGATGAGAACACGCAACTGGGACAAAGCTTCCAACCAAAAAGGGAAGGTGTCATGTATTTGATTGTTTGCAAGGTTTAATACCTCCAACATTTTGCAATTAGCCAAAGACCTTGGCACTCGGCCCTGTAATTGATTCCCACTGAGATCAAGCGTTTGTATGTTGCATCCCTCTTTAAATGTCTGAAGTAAGGTGCCATTGAAAGCATTTCCTTGAAGATTCAACACAGACAGGGCATCACCAATCTCACCCAAACATGGTGGAATCTGACCAATGAAGTGATTGTGAGATAAATCAAGGACTGTTAGGTATGTTGCATTGCAAAATGATCGAGGGATTTCACCACCAAGGCTATTTTTTGAAACTGAAAAGAAAAGGATGAAGGGTGGTGGGATAGGAAGTGAGCCTTCTAGCTTGTTGGAGCTAAGGTCAAGGAATTGCAAGGCACTCAACAAAAGATGGGAAGATGGTTCTATTCTCTGCAGAAAATTGTGAGAAAGATTTAAAGAGTATAAAGACCCATTGCCAACCTCCCATATCCATTTGGGCATTTCACCACTAATTTTATTGTAGGAAAGGTCCAGTTGCCTCAACTGCACTTGATTTCTCAAGAAATTTGGAAATGTGCTGATGTTGCAAGAACGTAGCGACAAAGTTTGAAACTGGGGGATCGAAACAAATGTGGAATTACCATTGCCATATTGGACTGACAAGTTGTTATCTGAAAGATCCAGAAAGTAAAGGTCTTTGAGATTTTGAAATAAGCCTAGCTCCACAACACCACTGAAATTATTGGAAGAAAGGAAAAGTAGTTGAAGCTTGGTAAGTTGAAAGATAAATCTGGGTATCATCCCCTGCAATTTATTGCTATCCAAATAGAGGATCTGCAGCTGTGAAGAAGAGGCATTGTGGAACTCGCCAAGTTGACCACTTAGTTGGTTACCTGTGAGGTCCAGTGTATGTAATGATGGGAGTGAAAACAATGATGATGGAATGGTCCCATTAAGCGAATTATTCCATAAGTTTATCGCTTTGAGATTCTGAAGCTCATTTCCATAGGAAGAAGGAATTGGACCACTCAATTTATTGTGTGAAAGATACAGATATTGCAGTTTGGTAAGATTCAAAGGTGAGGATGGTAATGATCCTGACAAGTTGCAATTTCTGAGGTCTAATTCAGTCAAGAATTTGAGATTACTGAGAGAATCTATTGTAGAGGAGAGATCGTTAGAGCTGAGGTCAAGTTCAGATAAGAAATGGAGCCGTGAAAGGGAAGAATAGACGGAGCCTGAAAGACCACATTCTCGTCAGCTCAACTTTCGAAGACTACCTGGGAAGCTGGGCACTGCAGAGGAGAGATTGTTTTGACTGAGATCGAGTTCAGATAAGAAATGGAGCTGTGAAAGGGAAGAATAGATGGAGCCTGAAAGACCACATTCTTGTAAGATCAACTTGCAGAGACTCCCTGGGAAGCTGGGCACTGCAGAGGAGAGATTGTTATAGCTGAGGTCGAGTTCAGATAAGAAATGGAGCTGTGAAAGGGAAGAATAGATGGAGCTTGAAAGACCACATTCTTGTAAGATCAACTTGCGGAGACTCCCTGGGAAGCTGGGCACTGCAGAGGAGAGATTGTTTCCACTGAGGTCAAGTTCAGATAAGAAATGGAGTTGTGAAAGGGAAGAATAGATGGAACCTGAAGGAAGACAATATCCTAAGCTCAACTTGCGGAGAGTAGGGAGTGGCAAATATAAGGTCTGGCCCTGCAGTAAGATGTCTACCCAGTCCAGATAGAGTTCACTCAGATTGGACAGGTTTTGGACGAGTGATCCAATGCTCGGGTTTTCGAGTTTCAGGAATTGATATCCAGAACCATTGTAATAATAATTGTAAGAAAGATCGAGAGAAACCAAAGAGGTCAAGCGGGAGATTTCCAGTGGGATTTGGCCATAAAAGGATAACAGAGAGAGGTTGAGATGGGTCAAACCGGTGAGTTGGTCAAAGCCAGTTGGGATTGGAGAAGGATCGAATTTATTGGAAGCAAGGTTGAGCTTCTGCAGGCTTCGAAGACGAAATAGGCTTTCAAAATCAATCCGACCCGAGATATGGAGCTCACTGAGGTCGAGGCTAATCACGTGACCAGTGGGTCCATCGCACGTGATGCCTTCCCAAGAGCAGCAATCGGTATTGTTTGAATTCCAAGAGGGGAGAGGAGGGAAGTCAAAGCCATTCTTTAAGTCGAGCAAAGCAGAGAAGTGGTGATGGTTGCATTGTTGGGTAGAGAGAAAGAGAAGAGATGATAAAAAGAAGAGAATGAGAAATGATGGGTTGTTTTTAGAAGAAAAGAGGAGAGCCATTAGTTAACAATGGATGTGTGTTGGGAGTTTGGGATGTGTAAGAATAGGAAGCGTCAGCTTTATTTATAGACAAAAAGTGAAGAGGTTACTACTGTTAAGACTCATACGTGTGAAATACGAGAGCCGCTCGTGGTGCCCGTTTGATTTTCCAAATTCCCTGTAAATGGGTTATATATGTGGGGCCCACCATGAAGTATGTGGCTTATCCACACCGTCTATTCATTATGTGAGCTGAATTTAGTTCATTAAAAAACAATTGAGGAAGATCCAAATCTCAAGTGGACCACACCACATGGAAAAGGAAATTTAACACTTACCGTTAAAAACTTGATGGGGCCGCTATTTCCTTTGGTGTGGGCCACTTGAGATTTGGATATGAATTAGTTTTGGACTCAGTCGCTAAAGTGATCTCGTCAAATAGATGAACGGTGTGGATATAATAAATACAACATTTTGATGCCCATGCAACTTTGATCTCATTTGACGAGCTCGGCGAGCGTCAGTGGTACGGGGATTTCCAGCCAAAGCCTTTCCGAGGAAGTTCCAGCGTTGTGATGCTAAGTGGGGCCCACCGTGATGTCTATGAGAAATCCACACCGTGCATCCGTTTTGAGAGATTATTTTAGGACATAAGACCAAAAATGAGGTGGGTCCAAAAAGCAAGTGGGCCGCACGGGAGGAAACAGTAGGAATACAGTGACCACGGTTTGAAACATTAGTATGGCCAGAAAGTTTCATCTCAGGCAAACTTTTGGGTGTTTTCACTTCATCACAGTGGTAATGAGTCATGACCTTATAAACGGTTTGGATGGCATATAAACATCAAGATAGATTTGGATTGCATTGTTGGTACTGGTGATTGTGGAGCCCACGTTGTGGAGGGTGTGGTCCTGACTGTGGTGCCCACGTTGATGCATGTATTGTATATCCAAGCTGTCCATCCATATTTCTGCTCCTTTTGAGGGCATTAATTTCCTACGGCTCAATGTAATACCCACCGTGAGTTTATTTGCCATCAAACCTGTTGATAAGGACCCAATGACCTGGATGAAGGGAAAAACAAATATCAGGTTCATCAAAAACTTTTGTAGCCCACAAAAAACTTTTAGCAGTTGAGATTCAACAACCTGTTCCTCCATTATGGTTCACCAGAGATTTGGCTACTTCATTTTTTGGCTCATGCTCTAGAATGATATGAAAAAACTGATGAAAGATGTTGATATACAGTATATACATCATGGCAGGGCTCATACAATGCCACCTATATGTTACAACCAAGTGGCTACTGATTGCTGCTATATAGGGCCTATCATGGTGTACTTATTTAATCCACACTGTCCATCCATTTTACTAAGATAATTTTAGGGCATGAGCTCAGAAATGAAGGAGATTCATGTTGTATTTTAAATTATTTTAAAATAATTTAGTGTTTTAAAATATCCGTTGGGATGGACCATGGCTATTGCCATAGGTGCGCACGTGCCCTACGGATGTGTCTTTTCACTGAAAGGTTATATCCTTTCAATTTTTGTTTTGAAAAGTTGTGTCTTTTGAAGCCTAAGGGTCACACCACTTGGGTTTAAACTCAATACTCACAACCCTTTGTGAAATGATGTCTTCACAGAGTCTATAAATAGACTTTCTCTCATCTGTTTTAAAAAAGTAAGAAAAAGTTTGTTTTATATTAAAAGTATGGTTTAAGTGTTTTTTAGTTCGGGTTAAGACTACAAAGTGGTTCGAGCCCGTGTACAGTGAGTGCACCGTTGGGACCTGGTCATAGTCGTTGTATCCTGGAGGTCGATTTCTTTGAAAACCTATTGCACTTGGGACGCTGTCCAAGGGGAGCAAATTCGATTTCAAGTCGAGTGACTCATGTCACGCCTCGACTTCTATAAACCGATAAGTTTTCTCTTTTTTTTTTTCTCAATTTAAATTTATTTTATTTAAATAGTTTTTCAAACTCCATATCCCAACAATTCAATTCTCATGTGGACCATTTTAGAGGAAACAGTGGTGATTAAAGGGTCATCATTAAAAACTTCTTATGAGTTATAAAAGTTTTGGGTCAAGCTGGTTTCAATTTTTATCCTTCATCCAGGACTGTGTTCTTATCAACAGTGGATGACAAATGAACATCATGATGAGCATTATGGTGGGCATTCAATTAGCATCCTTTCTTATGGTATGGTCCACCTGAGATTTGGATCCTCTTAATTTTTGGGTGCATGACCTAGAAGAAGCTGGAAAATGGATGGATGGCCTGGATATACAATACATACATCAAGGTGGGCCCTCGGTCATGGCTATGCAATCCGCGTCTAAAGAAACTTGTTGTTCTTTCTTTTTCTTTTCTTTTTTTCTTTTTTGTTTTTCATTTTTTGTGATTTTTTATAATAATATTAATTACTAATTTTACTTTTAGATGCCTATTTAATTCTTTTTAAGCAACTTTATTAATTGGGGATATTTTAATTATTAAAAAAAAAAAATTATAAGGGAAGTGGGAGAAAACTAACAGAAGGTACCTCGACAATAACTTAGGGCTGTACATGAGCCAAGCTAGCTGGAAAAGCTCGCTCGGCTTGGCTTGACTCAACTCGAACGATAACTTGAGGTGAGCCAAGATTCATATGACCCAGCTCGTTTTAAAAATGAGCTGAGTTTGATCATAGTGGATCTTGACTCGACTCGACTCAACTCGAAGCTTGAGCTCGAGCTTGACTCGAATATATTTATATATATATATATATAATATTATATTTAAAAATATAAAAAAATTAAAACTTAAACCCTACTCTATTCGTCTGTCCCTTTCTTATCGTTTTCTCTTCCTTACCTAACTCGCGCGTGCCTGAACTCCGCTTTCTCTCTCTCTCGTGCACGAGCTCCACAGTCCCCCCATCTCTCTCTCTCTCTCTCTCTCTCTCTCCTCTCTCTCTCTCTCTTGTTGCGCAGCACGCCAACAACGCAGTGAGCTTAGATCCAATCTCAGGCCTCACCCACAAACGATAAACAGGAAGAAATATAAACTAGAAAGGAATAAAAGCATTCAAACCAACCACAAGACAAGATATACGTGGAAAAACCCCAAACTAGGGTAAAAAACCACGGATGCAAATTCCACTATGAAGAGAAACGAAGATTACAAGGCAATATACTAACCTCTCCCTTGGAAGTACAGAGAAAATCCCTTGCCCACACCTTAGAATAATTTCCTAATATTCACCTTTTAACACTAGAATAGCCCTAGGGACCCCAATTTATAGTTTTGGCAACTTCCCTTTCGCATCCCAGTTGCGAAAGCACTTGCAACACGAAATTCGTGAAACTCCTTTCGCATCCCAGTTGCGAAAGGACTTGCGACACGAAATCCGCGAAACTCCTTTCGCATCCCAATTGCGAAAGGACTTGCGACACGAAATCCCCGAAACTCCTTTCGCATTCCAGTTGCGAAAGGACTTGCGACACGAAATCCGTGCATGTGGCTCCACTTTTCAACAATCTCCATAAACCTTTGTCTTCTTCATTCGGAGTGCACCACCTCCCTATTTTCAAGCCTGAAGACCAATCAAAGCTGAACAGAGCTTCAGCTTCTCCCTTGTGACCGTCTTGGTCAGCATATCCGCAGGATTCTCACTTGTATGAATCTTCTCCAGAGCAATCAATCCATCTTCTAGTAACGAATGTATGAAGTGATATTTGATGGCAATATGCTTGGTCCTTGAATGAAAGGCTAAATTCTTAGATAAGTGTATTGCACTCTCGACATCCTTTGTCTGACTTGCAATGTCACGCCTTGCTTCTTACCCAACTCTTCCATAAAACCTTGCATCCACACCATCCTTGCATGCTTCGTAGCATGCATGACATATTACTTGCATCTTCTGTCGTACTGATAAATATTATCTTTTGTAACTGAGAGACCCAACTGACCGCAGCACTACCCAGAGTAAAAACATAATCTATAGTGCTTATTCTGCTGTCGATATCTCCTGCCAAATATGAATCCACGTAGCCTTGTAACTTGATTTCTGATCCACCATAACACAGCCCTACGTCCTTAGTACCTACCAAGTACCTAAGGATCTACTTCACAGCTTCCCAATGTTCCTTCCAAGGGTTGTTCATAAACCTGCTAACAACTCCCATTGCTTGAGCAATGTCTGGCCTCGTGCTCACCATAGCATACATGAGACTCCCAATAGCTGACGCGTATGGAACTTTAGCCATGTAGTCCTGTTCCTCCTGCGTCTTTACACCTTGCTCCTTAGATAGCTTGAAGTGGTTGGCTAATGGAGTGCTAACCGGCTTAGCACCTCCCATATTGAATCGATCAAGTACTTTGGCTATGTACTCTGCCTGTGACAAAACTAATTTCTTATTTTTCCTGTCACGCTTTATCCTCATGCCTAGGATTTGTTTTGCAGCTCCTAAATCCTTCATGGTAAATTCTCTAGACAATTGTATTTTGAGATCTGAGATGTCCTTTATGCTTGAACCGGCCACAAGCATATTATCAACGTACAGAAGAAGGATGATGTAAGACATATCAAACTTCTTCAAGTAATAACAATGGTCTGCATGACATTTCCTAAAACCGTTTTCTAACATGAAACTGTCGAACTTCTTGTACCATTGCCTCAGGGCCTACTTCAGGCCATATAGACTCTTCTTCAGTCTGCACACCTTGTTCTCATTACCTGGTGCCATGTATCCTGTCGGCTGATGCATATATATCTCTTCTTCAAGGTCCCCATGAAGAAAGGCTGTCTTAACATCTAGTTATTTTAGATGTAAGTCCTCTGAAGCCACTATACTCAAGACCATGCGAATCGTAGACATTTTCACTACCGGTGAAAATATTTCAATGAAATCGATACCTGCCTTTTGTTGAAACCCTTTCACAACCAGTCTGGCCTTGTACCGTTTCAAACCATCGTGCTCCTCCTTCAGTCTGTAAACCCACTTGTTATGAAGAGCTTTCTTACCATTGGGTAGAGTGACTAGCTCCCATGTACAATTAGACTCAAGAGAGTCCATCTCCTCATTCATGGCCTACTCCCACTTAACCTGTGTATCTGACTGTAATGCCTCTTCAAAACACTCTGGCTCACCATTTTCTGTCAGCAGTAGATAATATAAGGAGGGTGAATATCAGACCGTAGGTCTCCTCTCCCGAGTAGACCTCCTCATAACTGGTTTATGTGGTTCTGCCTCATAATGCTCCTGTGCATGATCATCTTGTGACGTTGTAACACCCGTGTCCGGTAACTCTTCCAACTCTACGAATTCTTTTTCTTCGGCCTTATTTTCCTGCATACTGTCCTTATGCATCACTTTTTCATTGAAGACTACGTCCTTGCTTCTGATGATTTTCTTGTTTTCTGCATCCCAAAACCTGTAGCCAAAATCATGCTGCCCGTAGCCTATAAACATGCACCTCCTGGACTTCGCATCCAGCTTGTTTCTGTGTTCTACATCAATGTGAACATATGAAGTGCAACCGAACACTCTGAGATGTGTAAGGTTCACTTCTTTCCTAGTCCACATTTCTTCTAGTAGCTCATCATCCAATGGTGCTGAGGGACTTCTATTGATGAGATATGCGACAGTATTCACAGCATCTGCCCAAAAGGTCTTGGGCAACCCTGCATGTAACCTCATGCTCCTGGCGCGCTCAAGGATGGTCCTATTAATGCGTTCAGCCATACCATTCTGCTGTGGTGTCCCTGGAATCGTTTTCTGATGTTTGATTCCATTTGCTGCACAATACTCCTCAAATATCTTATCACAATACTCTCCCCCATTGTCAGATCTGAGACACTTTACTGTTTTACATGTCTCATTTTCTACCATAACTTTTCACTTCTTAAATACCTCAAATAGATCAGATTTATGTTTTAAGAAGTAGACCCACAGTTTTCTACTAGCATTATCAATAAAGGTAACAAAATAATGTGAGCCACCAAGAGATAATACCTGTGCCGGTTCGCACACATCAGTGTGAACAAGCTCCAACAGATGTGTCTTTGGAGCGCGTCGCGTCTTCTTGAAGCTTACCCTCTTCTGCTTGCCATACACGCAGTCCTCGCAGAATTTCAAGTCAATAGACTTCAGCCCTGGTAGCTTCCCTTTTGACAATAGTACTTTCATCCCCTTCTCATTCATATGTCCTAGCCTTTGATGCCATAACTACCCATTTACTCCAGTTGATGTGGTTGCGAGTGAACTATACAATCCTGAAGTCACATACAAAGTACCTTCCTTTTTGCCTCGAGATATTACCAAGGCATCTTTTATGATCTTTCAGGAGTCACTGGTGAATGTCGTCACATAACCGGTATCGGCCAACTGTCCCACTAAGATCAGATTACGTTTCAAACTCGGTACATGTCTGACATCCTTCAATTTCAAGATCATTCCGTCTTTCTGATTTACATGAACATCCCCTTTTTCAACAATATTGCACGGCTCATCATCACCCAGGTAGACTCTCTCAAACTCACCTGACACATAATCACGCAGAACTTCCTTACACGAAGTGGCATGAAACGAAGCACTTGAGTCTTTAACCCAAGACTCATTCCCCGCATCAAGAGACAAGATCAATGCCTCTGTGTCACTCTCCTCAGACAGATTCACTGAATCCTTCCCACCTTGAGAGCTTCCTTCTTGTTTCTTGAGCGCCCTGCAATCACGTTTCATGTGCCCCTTCTTGCCGCAATGCCAACACCCGTTTTTGTCTTTCGGTCCCTTGGACTTCTTCCTCGACTTAGAACGCCCGTGTTTATTGCCTCATTTATTCAACGATCTTCCTCTTCCTTCAACGTGTAGAGCATTCCCTGAGTTCCCTGAAACTCCTGATGCCTTCCTTCTAGATTCTTCGCTGAGAATTAGACCGGTCACATCATCAAATTTCAACTTTGTCGACCTTGAAGAATTGCTCACAGCAATCACCAAACCATCCCAACTGTCTGACAAACTGGATAAGATCAATAATGCCCTGACCTCATCCTCAAAAGCAATGCCAACGGATTCCAACTGGCTCGTGACTGTATTGAACTCGTTTAGAGGTTCTGCCACGCTCCCACCATCTGACATCTTTATGTTGAATAACTATTTCATAAGATGAACCTTGTTGGATGCTGAGGGCTTTTCAAACATGGTAGTTAGGGCTTCCATTAATTCTTTTGACATTTTTACCTTGGATATATTGAAGGCGACGCTCTTAGACAAAGAGAGTCGGATTGTTCCTAAAGCCTTCCTATCCAGTAAAAACCATTCATCATCTGTCATCTTTTCTGGTCTCTTCTCTTTTCCTCCTAAAGGAATATAGAAGTCATTCTGATACAGATAATCCTCCATCTGCATCTTCTAGAAGGCAAAGTTTGAACCATCAAACTTCTCAATTCTAGTTTTTCTATCTTCCGCCATCGCTCCCAATAGAATTAAACCAATAGCTTTGATACCAGTTGTTGCTCAGCACACCAACAACGCAGTGAGCCTAGATCCAATCTCAAGCCTCACCCACAAACAATAAACAGGAAGAAATATAAACTAGAAATGAATAAAAGCATTCAAACCAACCACAAGACAAGATATACGTGGAAAAACCCCAAACTAGGGTAAAAAACCACGGATGCAAAATTCCACTATGAAGAAAAATGAAGATTACAAGGCAATATACTAACCTCTCCCTTGGAAGTACAGAGAAAATCCCTTGCCCACACCTTAGAATAATTTCCTAATATTCACCTTTTAACACTAGAATAGCCCTAGGGACCCCAATTTATAGTTTTGACAACTTCCCTTTCGCATCCCAGTTGCGAAAGGACTTGCAACACGAAATCTGCGAAACTCCTTTCGCATCCCAGTTGCGAAAGAACTTGCGACATGAAATCCGCAAAACTCCTTTCGCATCTCAGTTGCGAAAGGACTTGCGACACGAAATCCGCGCATGTGGCTCCACTTCTCAACATCTCTCTCTCTCTCTCTCTCTCTCTCTCTCTCTCTCTCTCTCTCTCTCTCTCTCTCTCTCTCTACTCCCCGAGCTCGTCTCAACCGTCCCCACTGCACTCGCTCGAGCTCTTTCTCTCTCAGCACCAACAATAAAGTACCTCTATAGCTTTATCGAATATTGTGTGTGTGTGTATTATTAATTGAATATTTGATTTAGGAGTTGGGTCGAGTGTGGGTTGAGTTAGTTAGGTCGGGTGGCTAGGTTGAGTCAGGTGTTGATTGGGTCGGGTTGAGTCGGGTGCTAGGTTGGGTCGGGTTGAGAGCAGGCTCGACTCGACTCGATGTAAGCTCACCTCGACTAAATCCACTAGATCACATCGAGCTCGACTCGAAAGGTTTAGCAAATAATCCAAGCTCCATTGGTAAGCTCAAGGCCGAGCTCGAGCTTGAGGAGAGCACGAAGTGTCAAGCCAAGCTTGGCCCACCTTGACTCGACTCGGCTCGATGTACAACCCTACAATAACTTCGATAAGGAAGTACCTTAACAAAAATTTAATTTATAAAGGTATCAGGATGTAAATGCCACCTTAATAAGGTACCATTTTGTAAAATTCCTTTGATAGAATTTAAATAAGATGCATGACAGAAACAGTGAGAAGTTTTAGATCAGGCCAATACTTTTGTATTTTCAGTTCCTCACAGTAAAAGTGACTTTATGAACAGTATAGATGATATATAAACATGATAGAACTAGGGAGGTTTCAAACGTAAGCATTTTCCTACCTATGGCCCACTTGAGTTTTGGATCTACTTCATATTTTGGTTAATGTCATAACAGTCTGAAAAAATGGATGGACAAGGCGGATTTCTCACAAACATCACAGCCGGCCCCACCTAGCTTCTTAGTAGGGAACTTTGGGCCGCTTTTTCCTATTGTGCTGCCACTTAAAGTTTTGGATCTGCCTCATTTTTGGGCTCATGCCCTAACAAAACCTGGAAAACTGGATGGACGGAGTGGATTTCTCACAAACATCACAGTTTGGCCCCACTTAACTTCTAAGTACAGGAATTTCCAGCCACAGTCTGTCCAAGCAATCCACGTACTGGATTTAGATATTCAGACGGTCCTGATCCTTTTAGGTAACATAGATGGATAAGGTGGATTTCTCACATATTTCACACTGGCCCCACTCAGCTTCTGAACATAAAAACTTCCAGACAGGTTGTCCTAGGTAATCTGCATCCCACATTTTGATATTTAGATGGACCAGATCCTTTTAGGCAAGGCATCTACACTATCATGATTGTATGTAACTGGCTTTGATCAGCCTAACAAAGATGACAGCCACTCATCAGGGGTGTTAACCACTTTATCTTTGCTCCAGTCTCACACATCAGGGCCAGACATGTATCAAGATGTGAACAACTGATAAAGTGAATTATAGTCACCACATTCTGTATACATGTGGGCCCGACTTTTTGAGTCAAGGCATCTTCACCATGAGGATTGCATAGTGAGTGGCTCGGATCTCACACGTGTAACTTTTTGTGTGCGTGTATTGAGTGCCGAGAGAAGGTGCGCTGAACAAATAAATGCACGCATGCAAGCACAAAGATGATCTATGTCATACATTTGGTTCATGCACTGTGTCCCACCTCATAAGTTGACTGTCCTGATCTTTTCTTTCTTTCTTTTTTTTTTTTATTCCAGCCAAAGCATCTATGCAGTTATGCACATCAATCTACAGTTGGTAAATTCCACATTTTAATCATGCATGTAGAGGCATGTACAGTGCACGACAGAGTGGGCCCACTTCACCTTGTAACCATGATGTAATGTGGAAGTTCGAGTTAGGCTTTTTAGATGGATGGGATGAACTTTGCTCTATTTCTAAACACTGATAATGAACTGACTACATGAACGCGTATCATTGGCCGTGATCACTCAAGGAAGGCCGCGTCAAGTGTCCCATGCATGTACCATCTCTATCTTATAAATGCCATCAGTCCATTTTTCTTCAAATGGAACACTTTCACATGCAACCCATTAGACGTGGGACCCAATGTGCTTTAATTTCCAAATGCTCTTGGAATTCCTAACCCAACAAGCTCACCAGGTCAAGCAAGCCACGACCGTAAGCAGGTCAAGCACGGACACCATTTATTCATGCATAAGTGTGCGTGCACTTTTTTTTTTTTCTTTCTTTTTTTAACTATTCATTGTCCTCATTTCTTCATTTCTTACTAAGTTCGTAAATTATAGTTAGCAAGCACACGCAACACATATACATTCAGAACTGTATGTACAAAACCGAATGGAAAACTCCCATAAGCCTCACCAATGTAAACAATGTAAAAATGCTAAGTTTAAGCCATATGTTGTGCTTGGGTTTTGGATTAGGTTGTTTCTGAACTCTGATTTTCACTGGCTCATTTTAGGGCATGATTTAGATAATAAGATAGATCCAAAGCTATAGTGGACCCACCAAAGAACTCTGGTTTTCACTGGCTTATTTAATGAGCAAAAGACTCTAATGAGGTAATTGATCCGGGTGATTTTACTATTGACTAACAGCTTTGATGAAAGATACACTTTGATGTATCCGCACACAAACCCATGGTTGGTATTCAATTCTCCTTATTTCCTGTGATGTGGTCCATTTGAGTTATAGATCGGGTTGATTTTTTCTCACGGGGACCCAAATCTAGCACATAACCTCTTGGACAGAGTGGATGTCACGTATATAACATTATAGCCCCACATAACTATAAGAGTCACACCTGTGAATTAAGACCTAAGGAGTCACTCATCACCATTTTTGTATATGCCTTGTATTACAAGTCAGGTAAACAGAATAGCCACCCTCTTGCGTGTGCCTTCTATTACAAGTCAGGTAAACAAAACAATCGACGTCTTGCAATGCCTTGCCTCACGGGCAACAAGTCCGGTCTAACTTGTTATTCACGTGAAAATGGATGCGGATTGGCCACTGACAGGTTGAGCTTCGTCTAACTTGTTATTCACGTGAAAATGGAAGCGGATTGGCCACTGACAGGTTGAGCAAACTCTCTAAGAATGTATGTGTTGTATCCACATCGTCTATCCATTTGGAGATATCATTTTAGGGCATGATCCAAAGAATGTGGCAGATCCAAAGCTATAGTGGACCCACCAAAGAAAATAGTGGAGAGAGTGACACCCACTGTTGAAACCTTCCTAAGGTCCACCGTGATGTTGATTTGAGATCCAACTTGTTCATACCTTAAAATAGACATTAAAGAAAGGAGAAAAACAAATATCAGCTTGATTAAAAACTTTTGTGGCCCTTAGAGGTTTTTTAATGGTGGGTGTCACTCTCCATTGTTTTCTTTGGTGGGGTCCACTCGAGCTTTGGATCTGACTCATTCTTTGGATTATATGCTAAAATGGTCTCTACAAATGGATTGACGGTGTGGATACAAAACATACATCATGGTGGGACCCATAGAACTTGGTAACGTCACTTTAGTAGCAAGTCTCGCTGCTCAACCAGTCGTAGCTAACCAGCGTCCCATGAAAATGAAAAAAAAATAAAAATAAAAAATCAGTCGTAGCTAACCAGCGTCAAATGAAAAAAAAAAATTAAAAAAAAATCAGTCGTAGCTAACCAGCGTCCCATGAGAATGAAAGAACGATAGAATTGAAAGCCGATCTCCATACTTCTAAGCAGGTGTGCACGGATTTCCTGGGAAAGCCTTTCCCAGAAAGTTCCCAACGATGCTGGGTGGGGCCCACAGAGATCTTTGTGAGAAATCCAACACGTTCATCCCTTTTGAGTGTTTATTTTAAGAAATTTGACAAAAAAGAGGAGGATCTAAAACTCAAGTGGGTCACACGAGAGGGGAAAATTGGAGGAAATTTTTCCTACCGTTGAAACTTTTCTGGGCTCCACCTTGATGTTTATATGCAATCCAAAACCGTTTATAAGGTAATTACCATTGGGATGAAGTGAAAATAGCAAAAACAATTTCCTTAAATAAAAAATTTATCGCCCCAAGAATGTTTCAACCGATTCACAATGAATTCCCACTGTTTCCTCTGGTGTAACCCGGATACACATCATTTTTTTTTAGCGTATCCTAAAATGTTCTCTCAAAGCGGATGAACGGGGTGGATTTCTCACAAACATCTCAGTGGGCTCCACCCAGCATCCTTGCGCAGGAACTTCCTACCTAAGGCTTTGGCAGGAAAACTTCCTACATAAAGCTTTGGCAGGAAATCCGTGTCCATTAGATGATGGCCCTGATTCTTTAAGGCAAGGCATCTACATGGTTAGGATTGCCTGATCATTGCTCAATCTCACGAGATTGCTAACATGCATGTTCCAAGTGGATGCTATCATAGTGGTGTCTCTATTCTACCATGACTAAAGACTTTAAACCATGATATATACTTAGATGGGGTACCTTGCAATCTCAGTTTTTTCTTTCTTCCTCGGCCATTTTTTGTGCAGTTAGGCTTATATGATAGGAGGGGTCCGCGCCTTTTTTTGTATGGACCCTCCTGAATGTCTGTATTTTTTTCTCTTGAGAAATGAAATCTTCGTCTTTGAAAAAAAAAAAAAAAAAACATGATATCTACTTGCTTCAAATACTAATCCTGCTGTAAAGAAGTTGTGGTACACATGGTTATGAATGGAAGCCTGGTTGAGGCAGATTCAAAGCTAAAGTGGACAATATTACAAAAAGAAAGCAATGGGGACAATGGGCCTACCATTGAAACCTTTGTACAGCCTACCATTATGTTTATTGGCAATCCAACCTGTTCATAAGGTCACACATGTGCAGACCTAGATGAAGGAAAACCCAAAAATCATCTTGATCCAAAACTGACATGGCCCCAAGAAGTTTTCAAGGGCGGGAGTTCAATCCTAACTGATTTTAGTGGTGTGGTCCACTGGAGCTCTGGATAGCCTCAGTTTTTTGCCCATACCCTAAAATGATCTAAAAAAATGTATAGCCAGTGTAGATATAACACAAATCATACTAGGACTCATAGAACATGGTGATGTAACACAACGTTGAGATTTGCGGTGCTTGGCACGCCCGTCAATCTGCTTTGTGAATGAATGTGGAAAGCAGTGGTGTGAATTAAAGCCACGTGGAATTATTGAATTTGGACCGCACATCTCACCTAGAAATCTTAACAACAAAATCCTTGTCTATCGTTATTGGATCCTAGCCATCCATTGAGACAACCAAAATGGTTAGATATAGGTTGTCCATCTAAGCACTATAACCATGGACCCAAGCAAATGATTTAGACTCCACACAACCAAAGGGATGTTTTTTTTTTTTTTTTTGGGGGGGGGGGGGGGGGGGGAGTAGCTTGTTACTACACATCCACTGTGAGTACACTCCACAAAGGATGTTTGAGCAACTGGATGTAATCCATCTACTTGGATGACATAAACACTAGATCTTGCCTTTGGGCAGTCGGATTAGATTAAGTCATTAGTCATAGTTGTCTAATCTGGACCCTTGGGACACCAATCCATTTACATGACTAAAAGGGCAATATTTGAAGTTATTCAAATATTTAAAGAGATAAGACCTCCATAGAAGATGATTGGGGATTGGATGAACTCAAACACTATTGGAAGTCGCCTGTTAATTCCATAGTATGGAAAATTATTCAGATGACGATACTTTCGTCATCTCATCCTTAATTATTAACTCTTAAAGTCACTAATTTATCCTCTTGTGAGGAAAAAGTTGATCATGATAGTATGAAAACTATCTAGGGAGGGACCATGGAAAGGTATGTAGCATTCATTACTCACTATAAGGGCCCCAAATTTCCATTGATACTTCAAATTGGACACGGATTGGGTACTACCTTCACCAGGACCTAGTTAGAGATAAGTGGCCTTCTGGGATTGGGTACTACCTTCACCAGGACCTAGTTAGAGATAAGTGGCCTTCTTAAGGGCTCTATGGGGCACACCGTGATGCGTATGTTTTATCCACGCCGTCCACCCGTTTTGACATATCATTTTAGGATATGAAACCCAAAAAGAGACAAATTGAAGGCTCAAGTGAACCACACCATAGGAAGCAGTGGGGATTAAAAGCCTATCATTGAAAATTCTTTGGGGCCATAAAAAGCTGGGATCAAGCTAATATTTATCTTTTCCTTCATTGACCTTATTAATAATTGGATAGCAAATAAACATCACCCTGAGTCCTAGGAAGTTTTCAGTGGTAAGAATTTAATCCCTACTCCATGTGTTGTGGCCCACTTGAACTTGGATATGCTTTCCTTTTAAGTTCATGCCCTAAAATGATCTATGAAAATAGATGGACGGCATAGATAAAACATATACATCACAATAGGCCCCACAAAGACCGTAATAGGATCGTCCATCTTTAACTAGGTTCTGGTAGGGATCGTACTTAATCCACATCCCTAACTAGATTCTAGTAGGGATCATACTTAATCCTCATCCCTTCAACTTGCTACTTTGCCCTCCTTTGAGGAAAAAGTGGGTCACGATAACATGGAATGATATTAAGGCGGTGATCCATCTACCACCTAATAAAACCCACTATATTCATCGCCACAATTAAGCTTCAAGTCATTATTATGTTCCCTACATTATTGGTCTTCAAGTCACTACTTCGTCCCTTTGGCGAAAAGTTGGCCATGTTAGTATAAAATATATTTAAGGACTATGGAAAGGTACTTACATTCATTTGCCACTTTATGAGTCCCACTTTTTTATTGACTTTTCAAGTCATTACTTTGGCCTTATAGTTATGGAAGAATGAAAACTTATTAACATACCGTTCCATCCACCACCTCATAAGCCCCATTATATTCCCCTCCACTATCGAGTCTTCAAGTTGCTAAGATGTCATTTTCACTATTGAGCCCAAGTCTACTTTAAGTCGGTCATGCTAGTGTGAATGCTTTTTAGGTAGGATATAGGAAAATATACTTGACATCCATCTATCACATTACGGGGCCTCACTTTTCTAATGACTAAAGTCACTATTTTATGCTCTTGTGAGGAAAAAATTGGTCATAATAGTGCCAAAGTTATTAAGGTAGGGACCATTAAAAGTTTTAATATCTAGCATCCATTTATCACGTTATGGGCTCCTCTTTTTTCCTCGTTGTACCATGTTGTATTCACATTACTATCGCTAGATAAGGAGGCTTGTGTCGAGTTGGCATCCAAATCACAACTTCTATCATAAATCCTTGAAATCTCATTGGCTCTTCAAATCATTACCTCCTTTTGGGGAGAAAAAGATTGCACCAAGCACAATCAGTGAAATGTATTAGGGCCACTACACAAAAAGACTACACAAAGCACAACAGGTGAAATATACCAAAAAGCAGGCCAGACGGTACTGTGGTGCATTTAGTTGAGCATGCATGTAAGAATGTAATGCATAGTTTAAATTGATCAATGATTCCATAGTCAACTTGTGTAATGATGAGAACATGGGTTAGAATTTTTAATCTTTGCCTAACCTCAGCTGCTGAGTGGAAGCTTAGCTCCCCATCAACAAAGAGGACTAGGCTTAAACTTATTATGTATTTGGGTTGTGCAGGCATGTTGATCACATATCAAGCTTGATTATTGTATATAGCATGTGTTTGTAACCATGCCTTGTGTAGCCATCCTAGATAGGTCATTGCTCAAATTAGACTCATCCAACAATCCTAACCATCTGATTTGTGCCTTCAAATGCACCATTGAAAGGAATCTTGTATGTGACTTCGAATTGTTCAATTGATATGCTAACCCCTTGGATGATGCTTCCGATTGGATTATTGACATTGTCCACAACAGGTCCATCAATCCAACTATTAACATTAGTTAATCAAATTGGGTTTTGGTTATGGTCCATACAACATGCGGCCAAGTAATTGGATGGTCCAGATCAAGTGCATCTCCTAGACTGTAGAAAGTATTGAATTTTCATGTGTGGTTCATACACTATCAATTGCATTCATTGAAAATATGCTTGCTATTTTGTTTTAATGCTGCCAGGAACACCTTTATTTGAGATGCCTGGTGTGAGAGGATCATCTCCACCTTTTTTAGTGTAACAGTACAACTTCGGCCTGAAATCTGTTGCAAGCTATCCCCACTACAAACGATGAATTATGTAGCGTTCCGATCAAAATGTAGACATTCCAATGTGGGCCCATAGTTTGGTGATCCCTATTCTTTGATATTAGCCTCTTATTATGCACCAGAAACCTCCTAGCTTCTGGTGGCAAGATGTATACATTCAACTTGGGAGGGTTCTGACAATGGCCCGTATGACTCATCTAGAATGTTTGTATAGATGGTTATGATCATCTTAACTTATATGTACCATGGAATGATGGTTAAATATCAAAACATCTTTTTTTGTCAGTTTACAGAATCAAATGCCGCTTTTGTAATGCGATTCTACATTCATGAAAGAAAGGTAACAATAATATAAATTATTAAAGGATCCTTGTATTTTTTTCTAGGATAATTTCTTGGAAGACAAAAATAAAAAGGAAAAATAAAAATCATCCAACTTTTTTAAGTATTACCACATCGTGATATTGTTAAAGTCTCTATTTTTTTTTTTTTCTGATTTAACAAAAAAAAAAAAAAAAAAAACTTGGAACCCGTATCACTTGTTCAGGAAATATCATCGCCCGGTAAAATAGGGGGTCCTCAACCCACAGTTTTTTCATGGGAGGCTATAATCTGCAATAACCATTGGCCATTTTTCCCTTTCATTTTAGTTCCCTTCCTGTTAGCATTAACTATATTTAAATGACAAATTGTTCTATAATTTTGATGCGGACACAAGCGCATTCAAGGTGTACCAACAAAGAAAGCGTCAACCACAAGTGCCGTCCTTGTGGATAGGCGACTATTGAGGAGCTGAAGACCTTTCACATGTGATTGGACATATAGAAGACCCCACTCAGGGAAGACACATGTGAAGGAAGATTGGAGAAAGAAGACCGAGCGCCCGAACTTTCCTGCACTTATGTTATTTGCGCGTTTTTGCTTAGTTAGGGGTCTTTTAGTAATTTTATGTCTTTATTAGGGGTCTTTTAGTAATGTTATGTCTTTACTTGCTTATTCTAGGGGTATTTTAGTACTTTCATGTCTTTATTTGCTTATTTAAGTGGGTTAAAGCCCTAGATACGAATTTCAACTATTGATGAATGAAAAGTAAACCCTTTGGTTGCCCTCTTCCTCTCTTCTCTCTAATGGTGCTTCTTCTCTTCCCTTGATTTTTCTCTTCTAATTTCTTCTTGTGCCCTTCCAACTTCTTCAAGGTAATTATTTCCTTCTTTCTCTTTTCTAGTTTTGGCTAATCCTTCTTCGATCAAAACTTTGAGAATCGATCTAAACCCTAAACCCTCAAATTCTCAAATCCCTAATCCGAGAAACTTCTTGGTTCTTCGGACTAGTGATCCTCATTGATCGATTGGGTGTGACCATGCAAGATCGGGAGGTCTCATCCCTCGCCGGATCCAACCTAAGTAATAATTGAATTCCATACTCCATGGTTGTGATGATGGCCCGCTCCATTGCATGTTTCCTTTATGATTTTCTCAATTACGATGATTACTACTAGAATTTTAGATCATTTATTCCTTTTATTTCCGCTGTTTAATTATCTTCATAAGCATGCATCATAATTAGGGCTGTCCTGCGTCAAATTTGGTATCAGAGCATAGGTTTGCATGGTTTTTGTCTAGATCGAGTTATCAAATTTACAGATTTCCATATTTGCAGATTTGCAGATTTGCAGATTTCCAACTTTCCAAATTTGAGATTTCCAGACTTGCAGATTTGCAGATTTCCAGATTTCCAGCTTTCCAGATTTGCAGATTTGCAGATTTGAGATTTGCAGATTTGCAGATTTCCAGCTTTGCAGATTTGCAGATTTCCAGATTTGCAGATTTCCAGATTTGCAGATTTCCAGATTTGAGATTTCCAGATTTCCAGATTTCCAGATTTAGAAAGTTCCAGATTTAGAAACTTTCCAATTTAGAAAATTTTCAGATTAGAAAATTTCTAGATTCAGAAAGTTCCAGATTTAGAAACTTTCTAATTTAGAAAATTTCCAGATTTAGAAAGTTCCAGATTTAGAAACTTTTCAATTTAGAAAATTTCCAAATTTGAGTTGTTTCCTGTGTCAACTTAATTGTGTCAGTTCATAGTAGTTTTGCATTCATCACATTCATCTTGAAAGTCATAACACCTAGTAGTCTAGTTGGGTAGAGTTTGGTTCAAGTCTTCATTGTATGCCCACGAGAAGAGGTAGAGGTTTCGGACTTCAACCTATTATGAATAACGAGCAGTTATCTGAGCAACTTACTCAATTGATACAAAAGATAACCGCCCTAGAAGCGGGTCAAAAGCGCGAGTTTGCCCGCCTTGAGAACTAAATTACCACTACCATGACTAAGGTCGAGCAACTAGAGGCGTCCCAAAAGAAAAATCCCGCTGTAGGGTATGATGAGTACTCCCAGTGGGAGGAATCATTGAAGAATGCGCTGCCACACGTGGTAGTAATGAAGATAGAGATCGTGGTAACGGTCGTGGTGTGGTGTAAGAGGCACGAGCCACATGTGATCATCAAGACCGTTATGATCCAGATGAGCGTGCGATGAAGAGTGTGAGAGTTGAGGCCTCGAGTTTTGATGGGCGCTTGGATTCCAAGGCATTCCTTGACTGGGTTGCTGACATGCACCACTACTTTGAGTGGTATGGCATGTCAGAAAACCGTCAAATGCGATTTGCTAAGATGAAACTTGTGGGTTAAGCCAAGCTCTTCTGGACCAACACCGAGCGTAGAATAGAGAGAGTTGGTAGAGCCCCTATCATGCATTGGTATGAGATGAAAGAGAAGTTGAAGGAGAAGTACCTTCCTCTCTCATACCGCCAGAAGCTCCTTGACCAATGGCAATCCTTACGTCAAGGGTCAATGTCTGCCGCTGACTACATCGCTAAATTTGAAGAATATGTGATGCGATGTGATATCCGAGAAGACCCTCTAGTAACGCTCTCGCGTTTTAAGACGGGCCTTCGTGCGGATCTTCAGCGCGAGCTTATGACTCGGCCCTTAACGGACTTGGATGAAGCATATCAAGTCGTGCAGGAGTTAGAGCAATATCTGAAGGCTCCTGTCGTTCTTCGTTTTGAGTCCCGAGACTCCAGTGCTAGATCTAGTTCCCAGGGAGCTAGACCTAATATTGGTAGTCAACCTAGGGCACAGGCGACCATTTCGCCTAGGCCTAGGGAGGACAAGGGTAAAGGGGTTCTTGGTGCCGATCCTAGTAACATGAACCAAGTGAGGTGCTATGAGTGTGGCAATCTTGGCCACATGTCTAATCAGTGTCCTACGAAGAGCCGTAGGAGAGCCTTAGTTATAGGCGAGTCCCACGAGGGTGGAGATGACCAGGGTGATTATGAAGTTGAAGAGTATCACCCTGAAGGAGGACTTACTGATGAAGAAGAAGTGGATGGAGAAGCAACGCTTGCAGTAGTCAGGCGTGTGCTAGCTCAGTCTAGAAGTAGTGCTGACTGGCGTCGAAGCACTATCTTCTATACTATTGCCAAGTGTAGTGAAAAGAATTGTAAGGTGATAGTGGACAGTGGAAGTTGTCAGAATGTGATTTCCACTAACACCTTAGATCGCTTAAAACTGAAATCCACACCTCATCCAAACCCGTACAAAGTTTCTTGGGTTGACAAGACATCCCTACTTGTCACCCAGCAATGTCTAGTCCCCATCGAGTTTGGGTCATACAAAGAGTCCCTGTGGTGTGATGTTTTACCTATGGATGTGGGACATGTTATCCTAGGTAGACCGTGGCTATTCGATAATGATGTCACGATCTTTGGCCGTTCGAATGTGTGTACTTTTATGTATAACGGTAAAAAGATCAAACTTAATCCCATGCCACCTGAGAATATACTAGGGAAGAAGAAGGATGAGAAGGCAAGTGAGCCTAGAGGAATGGGGAAATCCAAACCTAAGTCTCTACATATAATCAGCGCAAGAGAGTTTGAAAAAGAGGCTAAGGAGGATTCTATGGTGTATGCCCTTATGGCTAGAGAGATTACACCTAAGGTTCCATCAGAGTTGCCCCGTGAGGTGACCTCGGTCCTGAAGGAATAAAGTGATGTATTTCCTGAAGACTTACCGAATGAGTTGCCACCTATGAGGGACATACAGCATGCCATTGATCTTGTCCCAGGGTCTACTCTACCGAACCTTCCTCACTACAGGATGAACCCTGCAGAGCATGCAGAGTTGAAGAAGCAAGTTGATGAGCTTCTGCAAAAGGGTTTCATCCAAGAGAGTATGAGCCCGTGTGTCGTGCCTGCATTGTTGACGCCAAAGAAAGATGGCACGTGGCGCATGTGTGTGGACAGTCGTGCCATAAACAAAATTACTGTCAAGTATATGTTCCCTATACTTAGACTTGATGATATGCTTGACATGATGGCCAGGTCCACTATATTCTCTAAGATAAACCTCAAGAGTGGATATCACCAAATCCGTATACGCCCAGGAGATGAGTGGAAGACGGCGTTTAAGATGAAAGATGGGCTGTATGAGTGGTTGGTCATGCCCTTCGGCTTGACTAACGCACCTAGTACTTTCATGCGGGTGATGACACAAGCTTTGAGGCCGTTCATGGAAAAATTCCTAGTGGTGTACTTTGACGATATTCTTATTTATAGTACCACTAAGGAATCACACCTTGAACATTTAAAGAAGGTCTGTAGTGTCCTTAGGAAGGAAAAGTTGTACACTAATCTTAAGAAATGTGCATTCATGTCTAGTCAAGTTGTGTTCTTAGGATTTATAGTGTCATCTGAAGGGATGCGCGCAGACCCTGAAAAAGTCAGGGCCATAGTTGAGTGGCCAGAACCAAGGAACATTCATGAGGTGCGAAGCTTTCACGGCCTAGCAACTTTTTATCGTCGGTTCATTAGGGGTTTTAGCACGATCATGGCTCCCATTACCGAGTGCATGAAAAAGGGAGAGTTCGTGTGGTCTACAGCCGCAGTCAAGGCTTTTAAGGAAATTAAGGGCAAGATGGTAGAAGCTCCTGTCATGCGTCTACCTGACTTTTCTAAAGTCTTTGAAGTAGCGTGTGATGCGTCTGGTGTCGGTATAGGTGGAGTGTTGAGTCAAGAAGGACACCCAGTGGCCTATTTTAGTGAGAAACTGAATGAGGCAAAACAAAAATACTCCACTTACGACAAAGAATTTTATGCGGTAGTGCAATCCCTGAGACATTGGCGACACTATCTCCTACCGCAAGAATTCGTTTTATTTTCTGACCATGAGGCTTTGAGATATTTGCATTCTCAGAAGAAACTCAACCCAAGGCATGCCAAGTGGGTAGCGTTTCTTCAGGAATATTCGTTTGTTTTGAAACACAAGGCCGGGGTTGAAAACAAACCAGCGGATGCCCTTAGTAGGAGAGTGGCGTTGCTCAACTCTTTGAGTGTAGAGGTAGTCGGATTTGAGCAACTGAAAGATGAGTACCCCATATGTCCTGATTTTGGGAGTACTTACGCGTCGCTCTCTAGTGACCAGCATATTATGGGTGAATATGTTCTTAAAGATGGCTTTCTTTTCAAGGGAGACAGACTTTGTATTCCCCGTATGTCCCTTCGTGAATTCCTCATCTGGGAACTTCATTCAGGAGGGATAGCTGGCCATTTTGGTCGTGATAAGACCATTGCCCTCGTGGAAGATCGTTTCTATTGGCCAAGTCTCAAGCGAGACGTAGCCAAAGTTTTAGGGCAGTGTCGAACATGTCAGCTGGCAAAGCAAAGAAAGAAAAATACCGGGCTGTACACGACATTGCCAGTGCCACATGCTCTGTGGCAGGACATTAGTATGGACTTCGTGCTTGGGCTTCCCAAGACTATAAAAAAGCACGATTCCATTTGTGTCGTTGTGGATCGTTTTTCTAAAATGGCGCATTTTCTCCCATGTTCGAAGACGTCGGATGCGTCTCATATTGCTCGTCTCTTTTTTGATGGTGTGGTGCGTCTCCATGGGTTACCTAAAACCATAGTGTCTGATCGTGATGTTCGATTTACTAGCTATTTTTGGAAGACACTGTGGCACATTATGGGAACTCGTTTGCAATTTTCTACTGCTTACCACCCACAAACAGATGGTCAAACTGAAGTGGTAAACCGTAGCCTTGGAAATCTTCTACGTTGTCTAGTGGGTGAACATGTTAAGACTTGGGACCTAATTTTACCAACTGCTGAACTTGCTTATAATGGGTCAGTTAATAGATCTACAGGGTTGAGTCCTTTTGAAATTGTAAGTAGTTATAAACCTAGAATGCCCATAGATCTCTTACCCATGTCTGTTACCCAAAGGTCTTCTGAGTCAGCCGATGCATTTGCACGCCATATTCATGATTTGCATACACATATTAGACAGCGGTTAAATAAGAGCAATGATGATTATAAAATTTCAGCTGATTCTCATCGTAGAATGCAAGAATTTCAAGAAGGAGATTATGTAATGATGCGAATAAGGCCAGAGCGATTCCCTCAAGGATCTGCTAAAAAAATACAAGCGCGTAGTGCTGGACCATTCAAGATATTACAAAAGGTTGGGTCCAACGCGTATCGGATTGACCTTCCACCTGAAATGAGCATTAATCCAACTTTTAATGTGGAAGATCTAGTCCATACCCATACTCCCATTGTTGATACATCGTCCCTTTCATGGCCTTTTTCTGAGTTTGCTACTCAACCCCTTCCACCACTTCCTCCACCCATTACCCATAAAGAAGAAATTGAGAAAATCTTGGATGACGAGATAATATCCACGAGAGATGGAGGTTTCCAAAGGTATCTTGTCAAGTGGAAGAACAAACCATCGTCTGAATCTACGTGGCTGTTGGGCGACGTATTACAGGGTATTGATCCAGATCTGCTAGAGCGCTACAAAAGTGTCAACTCGTCGGAGTCGAGTTTTTCTCACCCGAGGGGAATTGATGCGGACACAAGCGCATTCAAGGTGTACCAACGAAGAAAGCGTCAACCACAAGTGCCGTCCTTGTGGATAGGCGACTATTGAGGAGCTGAAGACCTTTCACATGTGATTGGACATATAGAAGACCCCCACTCAGGGAAGACACATGTGAAGGAAGATTGGAGAAAGAAGACCGAGCGCCCGAACTTTCCTGCACTTATGTTATTTGCGTATTTTTGCTTAGTTAGGGGTTTTTTAGTAATTTTATGTCTTTATTAGGGGTCTTTTAGTAATGTTATGTCTTTACTTGCTTATTCTAGGGGTATTTTAGTACTTTCATGTCTTTATTTGCTTATTTAAGTGGGTTAAAGCCCTAGATACGAATTTTAACTATTGATTAATGAAAAGCAAACCCTTTGGTTGCCCTCTTCATCTCTTCTCTCTAATGGTGCTTCTTCTCTTCCCTTGATCTTCCTCTTCTAATTTCTTCTTGTGCCCTTCCAACTTCTTCAAGGTAATTATTTCCTTCTTTCTCTTTTCTAGTTTTGGCTAATCCTTCTTCGATCAAAACTTTGAGAATCGATCTAAACCCTAAACCCTCAAATTTTCAAATCCCTAATCTGAGAAACTTCTTGGTTCTTTGGACTAGTGATCTTCATTGATCGATTGGGTGTGACCATGCAAGATCGGGAGGTCTTATCCCTCGCCGAATCCAACCTAAGTAATAATTGAATTCCATACTCCATGGTTGTGATGATGGCCCACTCCATTGCATGTTTCCTTTATGATTTTCTCAATTACGATGATTACTACTAGAATTTTAGATTATTTATTCCTTTTATTTCCGCTGTTTAATTACCTTCATAAGCATGCATCATAATTAGGGTTGTCCTGCGTCAAATTTGTACTGGTATGAACTAATAGTATGTAATAGATTATCGTTGTCACCATCAACTTTTTCATAGCAAATTGGGGTTGTCTATTAATGGTAGAATAGCAAAAGGTTCAAGATCGGATGCCCACCTGACATCAACCTAACTCGTTGTCACCATCAACTTTTTCATAGCAAATTGGGGCTGTCTATTAATGGTAGAATAGCAAAAGGTTCAAGATCGGATGCCCACCAGACATCAACCTCTCTCTTTTACCCGGGCTCATGGAACCAGCCATAGCAAAGGCTCATGTTGCCACCATTCACATGCCAACATAATCCCTCTCAATATTGACTGCCAGCCTAACCATTAGAAACAAGCCCCAAAGGGAGAGCCAACAACGTTGGGTCGTTGCGAGGCAATTGCCAGGCAAACCACTAAGTCGGATGCACCCACACATATTAGTGGTCATCTCAAGTATTTGGTTGCACAAACAGCTTGGTAGTCACCAATACATGTACCAAATATCATTCGCATGCCAGCACAATCATGCCCATAACTGCAATTGAGCCTAACTAGTGTGCATTATCCAAAAAGGAAATTTTGAAAATACTTGAGGTTTATAGCATGCAATGCGAGACAGTCTCGATAAGCAAGACATGGGTCATACATTAAGGTATGTAATAATGCATCTTTCAACAATAGCCATGTGGGAGTCATGGTGTTGTCCCATGGAAAACTAATGTGAACCTTGTCCGCTGGTGAAGTGGATGAGACATCAATGATTTTGGCTATTGATCATGATGAGCATGGGTCCGAGTAGACATGTGATTATGCCATCATTAATATGCAGGAATATCATAAATGTACACGGACAGGGGTTAAAAGAAAGGGATTCCTCTTCTTGTCCTTTAGAACCTGAGACTGGACACAACAATCACCGACCAATGGAGAGTTGTGGTCCATGGATCTCAATAACTTGTTATTCCATGACCACCTAGCATTTTGTAAGACAAACTTATGGTTGTTGTCATCATTATGATGATGGATGAAGCCATCTTGTTTGAAGAGACTAATAATGAGTCAAGATGGAAGATCTCCACCATTGGGCGTAACGACAGGCCGGTCTGCCTTCGTCCTATCCCAATCAGAGTACTCACTTTACAAGGTCATCATGTGGCCAATAAAAGTGGGTGTAGTTGGGCATATCCATTTAGGTCCATTGAGACTGACATGGCTCAAGAAAGGATCCACTCATTTCCTAAGAATTTACTTATTGCTTGGATTTTGGAGATTAAGACATTCATCAAGTGATTTTTCTACTGGGCTAGCACTTCAAATTTTTGTTTTGACTATTAAAAATGTTTTGGTTGCACTTGATGATGATTTAATGGTTTAAATCTTAGGGTCCACCACTTGATCTGCTAGGTATTGGGTCTTTGGTGGTTGGCTATGACGGTCAAAAGGATTGGATCGATATAGGTGCATGGGATCAGATAAGAATACGAAATTATAATACAGTGTTGTATATGGAAGATTGTAGGGTAGTAGAATACATATCTGGTCTCCCTGAAAACCATAGCTTCCTCATTATAAATAAATCATATCCTAGAAGGAAAGAAACCCTAATAGAAGAGAGAGCCGATGATCAGAGTTAGCTGAAATTGTACCACACTGCCCCTAGTCCCATGCATTAACCATGTACTCCGTATTCTTAGTGATGAAGATTAATTTAGTTTGTATTGAATAATCATCCATACCTTTAAATGGATAAAATATCAAGTCCTATGGAAAGGAAATAGGCAATGGTAATACTCGTTTTGTTGTGTTATAGATTTTAGCACACACCTGCATGCTGGTTTTGATGCGGACAAAATCACCCATATGCAAGGATGGTTGATGAGGAACCTGAAGTTCAAGAAAAGCATTATTAATGATAAAACAAGGGAAAAACATCTAGTATAGTAAAACATTGTTGGGGCGAGGAAACGTGCTCTTTTATGATCATTTAGGAAAAGAATAACTGCATGTACACCAGCTGTAAACTTCATATTGAAATTTTGGGAATCAGATTGGAGTCCGAAATCTGTCATGTATCAAATCCGGGGGCTGATTAAGTTGGTAGGGTGTCATTTGACAAATTCGCTTTTAAGCGGTGTGTGAAGTGTATGTCCTACTCCTATATTCTCGGCACATCTGTCACATGTGGGGTAGAGTATACATGAATGTGTCCTTCTTCATGGTGTTCTATTGGCAAGCAGATTACTGTATCGTTTTATCAGAGATGTGTATAGATGTCGTTTAGTCATTAAAAATGAAATAGAGACAACCCAGACAACCAAAATGATGGCAGCCAAGTCCGCATTTTAGCTGTCATCTAGTGGTAAATCCCTCTTTTTTTGTGGTGGGAAAATAAAAATCATCATCATCATCTAAGCCTCGTCCCAACTAAATGGGGTCGGCCACATGAATCCTGTTCCACGATACCACTCTCTCAGGGACCATATTCTTAGTTAAACCATAGGTCATCAAGTCTTTTCCTACTACCTCCTCCCACATCCTTTAGAACCTTCCCTTGCTCTTTTAGAGCCTTCAACTTGATAGGGTTGGGCCTATCAGGACATGCTAGGCAATAATCCAGAGGGAAAAATAAAATATTCAACTTTTTGGTTATTTTTATTGGCATGATTGTCGGTGTTTCTTTTCACTATGGATGAAACATGGTAATGTGTCCTTATGGACTGGCATATGCCAGTCCATGAAACATAGTGATGTATATCTTCAAAGCACTAACCAAATAGGTCCAAAAAGAAAAAGAAAAAAAGACATTAACATGTTATTATTCTTTAGGTACAGTGGTATATTATGGGGATCTTATATAAGAGGAAAACCTCAGTATGCGAAATTCATTGATAAAAAAGGAAAATCATGTTTTCACATTGCTTTACAATAAAGAGCTGTACTTCAAGCATATAAGTTGAATTCTATAAACCCATTCCCGGATGAATTTAGGTTGATCTGATTTTATCTGATGCTGCTGAACTTCCTACAAAACTCCAACCTTTTTAAGCAAGAATTGTTCACTCACCCATCTTTCGTATCTGTCACATGGATGAAACAATGACTAAGCAAACATCCAACTTTAACAGGTAAATACAGACATACCAACACTTCACCTTACCATAAATGCACCTCCAAAATTCAAAGTTAATTCACAATGTCTTTATAATCATGTCTTTTCCATGATTCGAGCCCGTAGCTCAATGGTAGACAGTGCATTTCAACATTGAGGTCTCACATTCAATCCCAGCTTACCTATAAAAATGGGGGAAAAAATCTTTTCCATAAGAGAAAGGGGCACTTTTGTCTGTGATAGGATACAAGGCTATGATGATGATTGTCATTTGCATAAAAGTGAGGGGCACGTCAGTCGAAAGTTTATTTTTAAGGTTGTTAATGATAGCCTGTGTAAGAAAAACAAAATACTCAACAAGGTCAGCTCTTGTAAAACCTTTTGCACTGTTTGCCCTGTCATTTGAAGAGGTGGCTGCAAATCAGCCATGCATCAGCAGACATAAGATCATCGACTGAAGAAAATGAGATAAGAGAAGAACCTGAGGCTGAAAGCCTCGTGGCTTCCTCTAACCCAAGATATGTTATCCACCTTCTAACCATCCACCGGATAACAGAAAATTGACCATGAGCACCTCTATAATAATTAATTGACATGATGACTGATAACCAAAACAAGTTTCATGTGATCATAACATGGAAACTCGTTGAAATGCCATTGGAACGCACATGTAGGAATTAGGAAATCTGGGCCATGTTTAAGGTGGCATGACCATGATCACCCAGGACAATAATCAGGCCAATCCAGCCATCAGGTGGGACACAAGTACAAGTTGAATCAGAACATCATGTGTTGTATGACTTGTTTCCATATAAGGTGTTCGCCTGATGAGCAACAGACCAGATTTGTGTGACAGGTGATCTTCATGATGGAGCATACGTAACGGCTCGTATGTCCTACACACTACTAAATAAGCATTGGATGAGGTTGCAAGCAACATTTCAGTTGCAGATGATGAGTCCTCATCTAACATTATTCAGCCTTGTTATATGCACAACTATAGCAAAAAGTGAAAGTTCTTCAGTTTACACATAAAGAGATCAGGCTTTGATATTACGGATAGAATGCTATGTAGAGTCAAAGACACACTTGTGGTGAAGCATGATTCAGAGCGTTTTTTTTTTTTTTTTTTTTTTTTTTTTTTTTATGACATCAAGACAGCTTTACTTTAGAAACACATATTTGTGAAGTGTCCTTACACCATGGCAAACGTCTGTGCTGACCGGTACCATTGATCTCATGGGCCACAATATGGTTAGGCTATTGGCATAACCATTTTTCAACAATTTTGACCACCAAATTATTGCAAGTTTTTCCCACTGATGACTGAACATGTACAGTTGCTCTTTTTGGGTTAATTGTCCTCTTCAGGCCACTGAGCAGATGTCTAGCTAGAAGCCTACAACAGTCAGATACCATTGCTTTTTGGGTCCACAAAATCGATGGGCTGATCACCATGCACAGGCACCATACGGACATTGGACATATTCTGATGTACACTTCGCAGAACATCATGAAGCATGCGGCCATGGTAGAATTTCTCAATAATAAATATTAGTGAATGAAAATGTGAAAACCTTTCTTTCTGAAATAAAATTTCTTGAAAAAAGAATGGAAGGTGCAATGACAAACGTACCACCAGATGTGAATAAATAGTTGCCAGAGAGCGTGCTTTTGCACGTTCATCGCCTTCCAGTTTGGGTACTGGAAGTGAGTTTTTTTTTCCTGAATCGATAGATATGAAAGGGCTAAGGCGTTCAAATGAACTTGGTTTCTACTTACTAGTGACCCATTGATTTAAGTGTAGTAAATGTTACAAAAAATGATGAACCTTGAGTAAAAGTAGCTTCCATAGAATTCCGTTCAACATGTTACCCGTACCAGGCCTGAGTGCTACCTTTGCAAGCCTTACATTCTGGAGTTGAAGAGAAGGTACCATCAATTACATGGCCAACATCTTAGCTGGACTGAAAAAATCTCAATTGTGACTATGAAGGGGCACCTCAAGAAACCACTTTTGGGTTCACATATACCAAACACAGAAAACATGACATGAAAAACAGTTTGTAAGTCTAACCCACATGAGTAATGCCAGGCACTGAATAAACTTCAGGTTGTGAGGAGCACTTATTGGGCTACTGATACACACTTACATTGCCACATGCAAGTCATATGCATTGGATAGTATTGGTTCTAAATACATCAAAAAAAAAAAAAAAAAAAAAAAAAAAAAAAAAAAAAAAGTGGTGCATTCTTATGCTCTTCTGTCAGTCAATCTTCCTCAGTAGTATTCATCAAAGAGAATGTTCAACGGATGCTAGCGCCGTTACTTTCAAGTACCTACTTTATTTCTCATGTGCAAGGGACAGTTTCATGGCTGCATTTCCAACCAGCACAGGATAAAGCCTTTCAACAGAAGATGGAGATGCACATGCTAGCATATAGAGAACCGATGGAGCATATGTGTACAATTGGGATCAAGGTATTCAAAAACTGTTATGGAACGGTCATAAGGGCCACTATGTAACGGTAACAGTGGGAAGCATTACGCATTACAGGGCTTTAACGCACGTTCTGGGAAAAAAACGGCCTGTAACAGCCCATTACGGGGCTGATACAGTTTATGCTTTTAGGTAAAATAAAAAATAAACAAATGAATGTTACAAGTCCATAATGGCCGTTACAGCCTATATAATAACATTTACCGTAGTGGCTGTTACAGCCATCTTTACAATTATTGAATACCTTGATTTGGGACGCAATTTATGCAAGAATGTTGAAGGAAAACAATACAATGGACAGCATCACAGTTAACAAATTTTACAAGGTGAGATGCTTTCAAAAAGCAGACTTACCTCGCCTCATCCACAACAACATATGGTGCATGGCATATCCAGATTGAGAATTTCATAGAAACCAATTCAAAGGATCTAAAAGCAACGAAACATAAGTTGTACAAAATACATTGTAAAATACATAAGTACTGCCGCTGAAAATCATAATATTTTTTGTATAGTGAGTCTGTAACCAATACGAGTGAGTTAAACTGGTTAGTGTTATCAATTTTTTCCTCGGTTGTCGAGGTAAAGTTCCACATTCTATAGTCTATCCAAATTAGAATAAGAGCCCAAATATGTATACAAACAATATACCCGTAAGAGAAGTGGCTCCATCCCTCTAAACGTGTTCTCATCATTGCAAAGTGACAGTGTCGGATGATCCAGGTAACGCCTCCAACGAACAGCACCCAACAATGTCAGTCACCTACAGTAGAGAATTCAAATCCTCGTTCGCTTAATGACTTGAAATCACATGACATGGTAACTTTTTAACGTTATCTAAAGCAATAAGGGAATCAACAGATGAACCTTGAATGGAAAGATATCATGTGGCATTCACTTAAAGCCTAAAACAGCATTTGTCTATGTTGAGAAGTGGAGCCACATGTGCGGATTTCGTGTTGCAAGTCCTTTCGCAACTAAGGTGCAAAAAGAGTTTCGCGGATTTCGTGTCGCAAGTCCTTTCGCAACTGGGATGCGAAAGGGAAGTTGTCAAAACTATAAATTGGGGTCCCTAGGGCTATTCTAGGGTTAAGGTGAATATTGGGGAGCTATTCTAAGGTGTGGGAAAAGGGTTTTCTCTATATCTCTAATGGAAAGGTTAGTATATTGCCTTGTAATCTTCGTTCTTCATAGTGGAAGTTTGCATCCGTGGTTTTTTACCCTAGTTTGGAGTTTTTCCACGTATATCTTGTCTTGTGGTTTGTTTTGGATTGCTTTTATTCCTTTCTAGTTTATTTTTCTTCCTGTTTATCGTTTGTGGGTGAGGCCTGAGATTGGATCTAGGCTCACTGCGCTGTTGGCGTGCTGCGCAACAACTGTATCAGAGCTATTGGTTTAGTTCTATTGGGAGCGATGGCAGAAGATGGAAAAACTAGAATTGAGAAGTTTGATGGTTCAAACTTTGCCTTCTGGAAGATGTAGATGGAAGATTATCTGTATCAGAAGGACCTCTATATTCCTCTAGGAGGAAAAGAGAAGAAACCAGAAAAGATGACAGATGATGAGTGGTTTTTACTGGATAGGAAGGCTTTAGGAACGATCCGACTCTCTTTGTCTAAGAGTGTCGCCTTCAATATATCCAAGGTGAAAACTACAAAAAAATTAATGAAAGCTCTAGCCACCATGTACGAAAAGCCCTCAGCATCCAACAAGGTTCATCTTATGAAACAACTATTCAACATGAAGATGTTAGATAGTGGGAGCGTGGCTGAACATCTAAACGAGTTCAATACAGTCACGAGCCAGTTGAAATCCGTTGGCATTGATTTTGAGGATGAGGTCAGAGCATTATTGATCTTATCCAGTTTACCAGACAGTTGGGATGGTTTGGTGATTGCTGTGAACAATTCTTCAAGGTCGACAAAGCTGAAATTTGATGATGTGGCTGGTCTAATTCTGAGCGAAGAATCTAGAAGGAAGGCATCAGGAGTTTCAGGGGATTCAGGGAATGCTCTAAATGTTGAAGGAAGAGGAAGATCGCTGAACAAAGTAGGCAATAAACACGGGCGTTCTAAGTCGAGGAAGAAGTCCAAAGGACTGAAAGACAAAGACGGGTGTTGGCATTGTGGCAAGAAGGGGCACATGAAACGTGATTGCAGGGCGCTTAAGAAACAAGAAGGAAACTCTCAAGGTGGGAAGGATTCAGTGAATCTATCTGAGGAGAGTGACATAGAGGCGTTGATCTTGTCTCTTGATGCGAGGAATGAGTCTTAGGTTATAAACTCAGGTGCTTCGTTTCATACGACTTCGTGTAAGGAAGTTCTGTGTGATTATGTGTCAGGTGACTTTGGAAGAGTCTACCTGGGTGATGATGAGTCGTGCAGTATTTTTGAAAAGGGAGACGTTCATGTCAATCAGAAAAACGGAACAATTTTGAAATTGAAGGATGTCAGACATGTACCGAGTTTGAGAAGGAATCTGATCTCAGTGGGGCAGTTGGCCGATACCGGTTATGTGATGACATTCACTAGTGACTCCTGGAAGATCACAAAAGGTGCCTTGGTAATATCTCGAGGGAAAAAGGAAGGTACTTTGTACGTGACTTCAGAATCGTATAGTTCACTCGCAGTCGCATCAACTGGAGTGAATGGGCAGTTATGGCATCAGATGCTGGGACATATGAGTGAGAAAGGAATGAAAGTGCTATTGTCAAAAGGGAAGCTACTAGGACTGAAGTCTATTGACTTGAAATTCTGCGAGGACTGCGTGTATGGCAAGCAGAAGAGGGTAAGCTTTAAGAAGACGGGACACGCTCCAAAGACACATCTGTTGGAGCTTGTACACACTGATGTGTGGGGACCGGCTCAGGTATTATCTCTTGGTGGCTCACATTATTTTGTTACCTTTATTAATGCTGCTAATAGAAAACTGTGGGTCTACTTCTTAAAACATAAATCTGATGTATTTAATGTATTTAAGAAGTGGAAAGTTATGGTAGAAAATGAGACAGGAAAAACAGTAAAGTGTCTCAGATCTGACAATGGGGGAGAGTATTGTGATAAGAGGTTTGAGGAGTATTGTGCAGCAAATGGAATCAAACATTAGAAAATGATTCCAGGAACACCACAGCAAAATGGTGTGGCTGAGCGCATTAACAAGACCATCCTTGAGCGCGCCAGGAGCATGAGGTTACATGCAGGGTTGCCCAAGACCTTTGGGCGGCATGTGAATCGCCGCATATCTCATCAATAGAAGTCCCTCAACACCATTGGATGGTGGGCTACCAGAAGAAGCGTGGACTGGGAAGGAAGTGAACCTTGCATATCTCAGAGTGTTTGGTTACACTTCATATGTTCATGTTCACTCCCCAAGCGCAGGGTTATGATGTAGTTTTAAACTCAGTAAGACCGAGGTCGAATCCACAGGGACTGAAACCTGTACGTTATCTGAAATTTACCAGAACTAGAACTAGACTAAGATGAATTCTAAATCAGATGAATTTTGAGGAATAATAGTGAAATAGTAATGTAAAACTTAAGAAAATTCAGAGAAGGGAAACTAGGGATTCAGAGGATCCACTTGCAGAGATCAGGGAGAATTATACTTGATTCATGAAAATCAACTGAACTTCCTTTGATGTAGTTTTCAAGAGATGAAAGGTATATGAATTAGAATGGATTCCATCACCAAACCATGCCCAGGAGACAAAGCAAACAACAGAATTAAACTAATTACCAACCAATCAATAGTGTATGAAGGCTAGGAAGGGTACCGACATCCAACCATGCCCAGGAGACGATGGTGAACAACAGGGCTTCCTGACGTCATAAACATAAAAGGGAGAAGAACATGCTCAAAGCCATTGCAGACCCATTGTAATTTCAGTCACAACAGACCATTAAAGACTAAAAACATTCCCAGAATAAAATTAAATCAAAATCAAATTCAGTCTAAACAGAAGGCACAAGCATAGACTCATCCCATCACGCTACAAGCTTCACCTCTTAGCCCTAGCTAAGAGGTTTAGCCACACATGAGTGGACTAGATCTCTCAAAATAAAATAAATAAATAAAACAGCTAAAAAAATAAAATAAAAAAAATAAACTCTTTTTTTCTCTCTTCACGTCTCCACGTCTCCAAGCTTCCAAGCTTCCAGCCGTGAGTTTTTTTCCTTTTTTTCTTTTTCTGCTCTCTCTTTTATAGCAACAGGAGGTCGGCGCTTCAGCAGAGTCATTGGAAAACTCTATTTCCGCCATTCAGTTCGCAGCGAAACCGGACGTTTCACGGCTGCAGCGAAAGCTTTTTCGCAGTCGGAAAACAGCAACGAAAACTCCCATCTTCCTTTGCTTTCTTTTCAAAGAAACAACGTCCCTTGGGGAATTTGTGGATGAGCTACACGATGGACGGTTCAGATCAACCGTCCGATCACCGGTGATGCGCCACAACTGCCCGAAAAATCCGGACTTTCTGGACGCTGTAACAGAGATCGCGGATCTCTTCCGCTGTGAAGTCGGTGGGTCCCATTCATCGTGCTATTGGAAAATCTAGTCCGTTCAATGGATTACCCTCGAAAAACCGGTTGGACCTGCGTAATTTTGAGACAGTTTTGGTGTGGCCCATTGAGTTTTCATTCAGCCGTCCGTTTCACGTTTGAACGGTAGGAAACCGATCTCCAGTATCTTCTTCAATTCCGTCGCCTAGGTCTTGATCAGTCGGACCTTTAGAGTCTACTGAACGGTCCAGATCTGATTGATGAACCAAGATGGTGGCCCACAGAGATCGACCGCAGCTTTGCTGCGGAACAGAGCTTCCGTGATTGCACTGTGAATGTCGGTGAGTCCCACTTTGATGTTTATGGAGAAATCCATTCCGTCCACTGGACTTTACTCCAAAAACCATTCGGGAATAGTGTTTTCCGGGTGAAATCAGTGTGGTCCACTTGATCTTTTCGTTCTGCCGTCTATCCTGCTTTCAACGGACAGGATCTTCCAATATCTCACATGGTGGAAAGACAACACCTAGGTGAGGTTAATACCCCCCTTTTCACACAATGGACGGTTCAGATTGAGGATGTGGATGAGGAGTGGGCCGCACTGATAGGAACCGGCGTCGTCCGCATAAACGCTGTTGCGTTTTCGAAAATGACGCGGGTCGGCGGTCTGGTTGACCGAATTCGGGTCCGATGCGGCTCGGGAGTGCACCGCATGTGCACTCGTGCGCCCCCATGTGGGGTCCACTGTAATGTTTATGAGAAATCCGCTCCGTCCATCCACTTTATAATATCATTTTAGGCGTTAGGACCAGAAGTGAGGCATATCCAGGTGGCAGGTGGGCCCCACTTAATGAATTAAGCAGCTAATCTGTCCACTGGCCCATTTCTCGAGATCTCCAATAGCTGAAATTTAACGTGTATGGTTCATTTATGGTCCGCAAGCCGTGTATGAAGTTTTCGAGCCGATCAGATAGTGGGAACCCTGTGATCTTGCATTCTGCACTAGTTTCGGGCCTCTTTAATGTGAACGGCTTGATTTCCTTGGATCTCTGGCATGTAAATCCATCAATTTTTGTCCTCTGGAGTCCGTCCCTTGTCTTGGTGATGTTGGAACGCTAAATCTCAGCTTTAAACACTCATTTTCAGTCTCAGCTCGTCATCACATCCTGCATTACAAACACGATTAAATCGGACCATTAAATAATATTATGTTCGTAAATCCAAGCAGTAACTAGGGTCTGATATGCAATATTTGACCCTCAACACAACTCCTCAACCAACATTTTGCTAGTCAGAGCAAAATATGCGAAAAAATAAGTTGAGAATTACAGGAGAATTTCTATGAACTCGAGTGATTTTAGAAAACAATCCAGATACTTAGAATTCAACAATTCATGAATGTTGGGCCTTACTCTCTCCTAGACTCAGGCACACAGTAAACTTCATAACCAAGTTCAAAGTATTAGTCCCTTAATTAGAATAATCCTAAACATTGAGTTCCACAGGTGTAAAGTGTAATTCCAACTTTCAACATTAATATTCAATTCTATATTTCAGGATATCGTTGGTAACCAACAAGAGAATTCATGATAACCAAAGCCTAAACTAAAATGTGCCTCATGAATCATTCTTTTTTTTTTTTTTTTTTTTTCTTTCAGCCTTTGATAATTAAATCAAGAGGGGAATCCAGTCCTTACCTATAGGGAGCAAACCTATGGTGAAGACCGTACACCTAAATCTTCTTCACATATTATCCATGGGGAATGAAATCTACACCTATAGGGAGCAAACCTATGGTGTAGATTCTTCGCCTAACTTTTTTCAGTGGTATCTTTTCCTTTCAATTGATCACGACGGGCAATTGTTCAAGTTGGTTCCTTCTATGCTTACTGATCACCAAATTAACCCTTCAGTTTCAAACTGAAACTTAATGTGTAAGCAAGATGTGACATGTGAAATTATGACTCAATCAATGTTTAAAACCTCTAACCATGGACTAACAATTTAAATTTAACTATGAAATCTAACCGATGACTGAATCCAAGAGTCATAAATCACCAACATGGCTGTCAAAAATCACTTCAAATTCACAAGAAACTCCAGAAAAATTAAAAATTTTTACAATTTTTGCTCAAGACTAAGAAAAACACTGATTAGGTTACCTAATCTCCCACCCCCAACCTAAAATCTCCCTCAATGTAAAAGATATAAGCATGTCATGCACATGGGACAACGAAAGTAAAAGAGAAGTGATGGGAAGATAGTACCTGGATGACGAATCGAGAGACTTTTCCAAAAATATCAGCAAGAGAGTAAGTTAGCACAAAGAGAAATCAACACAAATAAAACACAAAATAAAAAATAAACTCCTACCTATACCACTTTCGCATGTGCTCTCGATTGCATTTAGTGTATGCAATAAGCCTTTAAACCCCTAGGTTGCCCCTAGTGGACGAGTTGTAGTCTCGTGAGGGTTTGCAGCAATGTTACCCACAAACATTGAACTACTAAATAGAAAAATGAAATGAGTTGAAAAGCTGGGTTGCCTCCCAGGAGCGCTAAGTTTAACGTCTTCAGCCAGACCAAAGCAACTACCCTAGTTCTATGCAAACAGGAAATCTACCTATACCTCCATTTGACTAGGAGATCAGTCCTAGTAAACAGGATCATTCAGAGGTGTGGACATGTCCTTTGAATCAAATTTCTCGACAAATGGCTTTAAGCAATGTCCATTTACTTTAAACTCCTTGCCATTGTCGGGGTCTCTTATCTCAACGGCCTCATGAGGATATGTAGTAACAACAATATAAGGGCCGGTCCAACGAGATCGAAGCTTACCCGGAAAGAGATGTAATCGAGAATTATACAAAAGGACTTTCTGGCCTGGCGTGAATGATTTTCGTAGAATATGTTGGTCATGAAACGCCTTCATCCTGTCCTTGTAAATTCTCGAGTTCTCGTACGCGTCATTCCGGATTTCTTCAAGTTCATTCAACTAAAGTTTGCGTAACGAGCCAGCGTTGTTCAGATTGAAATTCAGATTTTTGATCGCCCAGTAGGCTCTATGTTCTAACTCCACAGGCAAGTGGCAAGCCTTCCCATAGACGAGTCTAAAGGGAGACATTCCAATAGGGGTTTTAAAAGCAAGATGCAGACGCCCATAAGGCATCGGTCAATCGAATTGACCAATCCTTACGGTCAGGGTTAACCATTTTCTCCAAAATGTGTTTAATCTCCCTATTAGAAATCTCAGCTTGCCCACTTGTCTGTGGGTGGTATGGGGTGCTCACCTTATGAGAGATACCGTATTTCTTCATTAAAATCTCGAATGGCCTATTACAAAAATGTGAGCCCCCATTACTAATAATAGCTCGAGGCGTTCCAAATCGGGAAAGGATGTTCTCTTTTAGGAATTTAATGACCGTGCGATGGTCATTATTCTGACACGGAATCGCTTCGACCCATTTAGTGACATAGTCTACGGCAAGCAAAATATATAAATTCCCAAAAGATTGGAGAAATGGTCCCATGAAATCGATGCCCCAGCAATCAAATGCCTCTATGATAAGAATGGGATTCAAGGGCATCATATTGCGACGGGATAATGCTCCCAATTTTTGACAACGCTCACAAGCTTTGCAAAACTCATGAGTATCCCTGAACATAGTGGGCCCATAGAAGCTACACTGTAGAATCTTGGCCGTGGGTTTTTTTTCAGAAAAGTGACCACCACAGGCCTGTGAGTGACAAAAGGAGATGACACTCTGATCCTCATCGTCTGGCACACATCTCCTCAAGATTTGGTCTGTGCAATATTTAAACAAGTATGGATCATCCCAAAAGAAGTTGCGCACCTCAGTGAAAAATTTCTTCTTATCTTGCGCAATCCAATGTGTCGGTATGGAACCTGTAGCAAGATAATTAGCAATATCAACAAACCAAGGTGAATGGGAGACTCTGAACAGTTGTTCATTAGGGAACATGTCATTGATATGGGTTGCCTCAAGGGAATCAGAGGTATTAAGGCGAGAAAGGTGATCGGCCACTACGTTCTCTACTCCCTTTTTATCTTTAATTTTCAAATCAAATTCTTGGAGTAGAAGGATCCATCGTATCAAGCGGGGCTTAGAATCATTCTTAGAAGGAAGATACTTCAGTGCCGTATGATCTGTATAGATAATGATCTTGGATCTGATCAAGTAGGACCTAAATTTGTCCAAGGCGAACACCACAGCTAAGAGTTCCTTTTCTGTAGTCGAGTAGTTCACTTGGGCAGGATTTAAAGTCCTACTCGCATAATGGATGACGTAGGGACTCTTATCTTTTCTCTGGCCTAGAACCGCTCCAAGATCATAATCAGAAGTGTCGCACATAAGCTCAAAAGGAAGGCTCCAGTCGGGTGGCTGCATGATGGGTGCAGTGGTTAACATGCCTTTAAGCTTGGTGAAAGCTTCCTGGCATTGCTCAGTCCACTCGTATGGAACATCCTTTTGAAGAAGATTACATAAAGGACGAGAGAGGAGACTAAAGTCTTTTATAAATCGCCTGTAAAATCCTGCGTGTCCTAAGAAGGATCGCACGTCCCTGATGTTCTTGGGTGGAGGCAGGTTAGAGATAAGATCGATTTTTGCCTTACCTACCTCAATTCCCTTGGACGAGATGATATGTCCAAGGACAATCCCCTTATGAACCATGAAATGACACTTCTCCCAATTAAGTACCAAGTTCTTTTCTTCACATCTTTTCAGCACACATTTAAGACTTTCCAAGCACTTGCTGAAAGATGACCCATAGACAGAGAAATCGTCCATGAAGACCTCTAGATATTGCCCTACCATATCAGAAAAGATACTCAGCATACATCGCTGAAAGGTGGCAGGGGCATTACATAGTCTAAATGGCATCCTTCGGTAAGCAAAGGTGCCGTAGGGACATGTGAATGTGGTCTTTTCCTGGTCCTCAGGGGCGATTTCAATCTGATTGTAGCCCGAATACCCATCAAGAAAACAGTAATAGGAATGACCAGCTAGCCTTTCCAAGATTTGATCGATGAAGGGCAAAGGAAAGTGATCCTTCCTTGTGACGGTATTCAACTTTCTGTAGTCAATTCACATTCTCCAACCAGTAATGACTCTAGTTGGCATGAGTTCATTATTAGCATTGGCTACGATGGTGATTCCGGACTTCTTAGGAACCACCTGAGTTGGACTCACCCATTGACTATCAGATATAGGGTATATGATACCCACATCCAATAGTTTAAGAACCTCGGCCTTAACTACTTCCTTCATGTTTGGATTTAGTCTACGTTGTGGTTGCCGAGCAGTCTTTACATTATCCTCAAGATATATGTGGTAAGTACAAATCGAGGGGTCGATTCCCTTGAGGTCCGCGATCGTCCAACCTAGGGCTCCTTTATGCTCAATGAGAGTAGATATGAGCATACTCTCCTGTTCTTTCTCCAGGTGGGCAGAGATCACCACCGGGTATGTCTCATCTTCACCTAAATAGGCATATTTCAAATAAGAGGGCAAAGGTTTTAAGTCAAGCTTCGGTGCCTTGAGGTTAGACGGTAGAGACACTACATCAGTGTGTGGCAATTCTTCAAATTGTGGCCTCCACCGGTTAACTTCAAGTACCGGTGCAGTATCAAGCAAGGCACACGTCTCCTTAATCATATCATCATCAAACTCATGGGAGTGGGCCAAGCACGTCTCTAGAGGATCAGCGGATAAGGTAAGGGGTGTCCTATCTTTCACGAAAGTATCGATCATGTTAATGTCGTGGACATTGTCATCATCCTCTGAGTTGCTGCCGTTATTGAAAAAGATGTTTGACTCCAATGTCAAATTTCCAAAAGACATAGTCATGACACCATTCCTGCAATTGATAATTGCATTTGACGTGGCAAGGAATGGGCGACCAAGAATGACGGGAATCTGAGTGCTCATGTTATTGATGGGTTCGGTGTCCAGGATGACAAAATCTACAGGGTAGTAAAATCTATCGACTTGGACTAACACATCCTCAATAATCCCTCTTGGTACACGAACAGTTCGATCAATAAGTTGTAGTGTGGTTAGGGTGGGTTTTAACTCACCCAACCCTAACTGTTTGTATACCGAGTAGGGAATCAGATTGACACTCGCTCCTAAGTCAAGAAGTGCATAATCAATTCGATGGTTTTCGATTACACATGATATGGTTGGGCTACCGGGATCCTTGAATTTCTGCGGCACGTCTTGCTTCAGGATGGCACTCACTTTCTCAGTTAAGAAAATCTTCTTTTGAATACTCTGCCGTCTTTTGGTCGTGCATAGGTCTTTCAGAAATTTTGCATATGAAGGAACCTGTTTTACGACATCAAGTAGAGGAATGTTGACTTTCACTTATTTCAACACCTCCAGAATATCCTGAGAGTTAGAAAGACGTTTTGGTGCAACCAACCGTTGGGGGAACGGAGCAACTGGCTTCTCTAGAAGTTCCGGTTCTAATTTTTGTGGGACATCACTAGATCCATCATTATTGTCCTCTTCTGGTTCTTGAGGCTTTTCGGGCCTAACCAGAAGGGTTTTATCAATGATCTTCCCACTCCTAAGAGTGGTGATGGATTTACCGTGCCCCATTTGATTTGAAGAGCTGGGATCATTTATCTCGTATTGCGGTTTAGGATTGGGGAATGGTTGTGCAGGGAGCATCCCCTTTTTCATAACCGTCATACGAGAATCTATCTTTTGCATAAAGTCTCGCATTGTCTGGGCTAGCTCTTGTATGGAATTTTGAACCGGTTCTTTTTGAGGTTTCCCCTGATTTGGATTTTGATTAAAAAAACTTTGAGGGGTAGCAGTTTGTCCATTCCTCAAACTAAAATTTGGATGATTTCTCTAACCAGGATTATATGTGTTAGAGGTAGATCCATTGAAAGGTCTTTGATAGTTATTTACGGCATTAGCTTGCTCATTCAACACTCCTCGAAAGGCAGATATTGTAGGACAATTTTCAGTTGTGTGAATGTTGCAATTACAGATGCCGCAAACAATTTCATTAACCTTATCCTTCTTTCCTTCCATGGCCTCGACTCTTCGCATGAGATTAGTCACTTTAAAATTTACATCATCCTCTTCTTTCAGGAGATACACTCCACCTTTCTCCTTAGATTGAGTTGGCCTAGATGTGGTGTTTGATTTTGGGTAATGGTCCCAAGATTGTGCATTTTCGGCAAGTCTATCGAGATAAACTCATACCTCATCGACCTCTTTATTCATAAATTCTCCATTACACATTGTCTTGACCAGTTGGCGCATGGAAGATGTCAGTCCATCATAGAAAAAATTTGTAATGCGCCACATTTCAAAACCGTGTTGTGGGCATGAACTGACAAGATCCTTGAACCTTTCCCAACATTGGTAGAATGTTTCATCTTCCTTTTGGGCGAAGTTCATGATTGCTTTTCTGAGGGTAATCGTTTTATGGTGTGGGAAATTTTTTTTTATGAATTCCCTCTGCATATCATTCCATGTGCCAATGGATCTAGGACGCAGTGAATGTAACCACGTCTTAGCCTTCTCTTTCAAGGAAAAAGGAAAGAGTTTCAGCCTGATTGTATCCTCGGATACATTGGGAAAGTATAAGGTGGCTATAATCTCATCGAACTCTTTCAAATGTAAGTATGGACTTTCTGATTCAAGCCCATGGAATTTAGGAAGGAGTTGGATAACTCCTGGCTTGATGTCCATCTGTCCTGTGTTTTCAGGAAAAATCATACATGAGGACGTGCTCACTCCCGCCGGTTGTAAATAATCCCGTAAAGTACGAGGCGGGGGTGCTTGAAGCACCTCATTCTCATCATGTACTTCCTCATCCATATGTTGAGGTAGTGCTTGAGGTTGATTTGCAGCCATAACCTCAATTAACTCAGGGGAATTCGAGCGGTGTCTAATCCTGCGATGGACAGTCAACCCCTCAACTAATCCTCCTTCAGTCAAGAGACGTCGAGTGTCGTCACGGGCCCACTTGGGCATGAAACACTCGCAGCCCTCAGTCAAATCCTAAACCTAATCCTAAGAAAGAAAATGAAAATCTAGAAAGAAAGAGAGGGTTGGAAGGAAGTTACCAAATTGGAGTCCCTAAGCTAAAGACCTGCAAAACAAAACAAAATAAGTTAGTTTCTAACTAGAAGAAGTTTCTAAAGCAAACTAAATCTAATGAGTTAGAAAATCTAAAAAATCAGAAAGAGTTTACCAAATTAGAAGTTCTATCCTAACAACCTACAGAATAGGAAATAGGTTAGTTCTATGAATCAAATAGAAAATAAAATTAAAATGAGTAAAATCCTAATCTTAAACTAACTCTAAATCCAATTAATTTCAGAAAATCGTAGCCGTTAGTCCCCGGCAACTGCGCCAAAAACTTGTTCACTCCCCAAGTGCAGGGTTGTGATGTAGTTTTAAACTCGGTAAGACCGAGGTCGAATCCACAGGGACCGAAACCTGTACATTATCTGAAATTTACCAGAACTAGAACTAGACTAAGATGAATTCTAAATCAGATGAATTTTGAGGAATAATAGTGAAATAGTAATGTAAAACTTAAGAAAATTCAGAGAAGGGAAACTAGGGATTCAGAGGATCCACTTGTAGAGATCAGGGAGAATTATACTTGATTCATGAAAATCAACTGAACTTCCTTTGATGTAGTTTTCAAGAGATGAAAGGTATATGAATTAGAATGGATTCCATCACCAAACCATGCCCAGGTGACAAAGCAAACAACAGAATTAAACTAATTACCAACCAATCAACAGTGTATGAAGGCTAGGAAGGGTACCGACATCCAACCATGCCCAAGAGACGATGGTGAACAACAGGGCTTCCTGACGTCATAAACATAAAAGGGAGAAGAACATGCTTAAAGCCATTGCAGACCCATTGTAATTTCAGTCACAACATACCATTAAAGACTAAAAACATTCCCAGAATAAAATTAAATCAAAATCAAATTCAGTCTAAACAGAAGGCACAAGCATAGACTCATCCCATCACGCTACAAGCTTCACCTCTTAGCCCTAGCTAAGAGGTTTAGCCACACATAAGTGGACTAGATCTCTCAAAATAAAATAAATAAATAAAACAGCTAAAAAAATAAAATAAAAAAAACAAACTCTTTTTTTCTCTCTTCACATCTCCACATCTCCAAGCTTCCAAGCTTCCAGCCGTGAGTTTTTTTTTCTTTTTCTGCTCTCTCTCTTTTATAGCAACAGGAGGTCGGTGCTTCAGCAGAGTCATTGGAAAACTCTATTTCCGCCATTCGGATTCATAAGAATAAACCGGATGTTTCACGGGCTGCAATAAAGCTTTTTTTCACAATGAACAAAGAACGAAAACTCCCATCTTCCTTTGCTTTATTTTCAAAGAAACAACGTCCCTTGGGGAGTTTGTGGATGAGCTACACGATGGACGGTTCAGATCAACCGTCCGATCACCGGTGATGCGCCACAACCGCCCGGAAAATTCGAACTTTCCGGACGCTGTAACAGAGATCGCGGATCTCTTCCGCTGTGAAGTCGGTGGGTCCCATTCATCATGCTATTGGAAAATCTAGTCCGTTCAATGGATTACCCTCGAAAAATCGGTTGGACCTGCGTAATTTTGAGTCAGTTTTGGTGCGGCCCATTGAGTTTTCAACGGTAGGAAACTGATCTCCAGTATCTTCTTCAATTCCGTCGCCTAGGTCTTGATTAGTCGGACCTTTAGAGTCTACTGAACGGTCCAAATCTGATTGATGAACCAAGATGGTGGCCCACAGAGATCGACCGCAGCTCTGCTGCGGAACAGAGCTTCCGTGATTGCACTATGAAAGTCGGTGAGTCCCACTTTGATGTTTATGGAGAAATCCATTCCGTCCACTGGACTTTACTCGAAAAACCATTCGGGAATAGTGTTTTTCAGGTGAAATCAGTGCGGCCCACTTGATCTTTTCGTTCTGCCGTCTATCCTGCTTTCAACGGACAAGATCTTCCAATATCTCACATGGTGGAAAGAGAACACCTAGGTGAGGTTAATACCCCCCCTTTTCACACAATGGACGGTTCAGATTGAGGATGTGGATGAGGAGTGGGCCGCACTGATAGGAATCGGCGTCGTCCGCATAAACGCTGTTGCGTTTTCGAAGATGACGCGGGTCAGCGGTCTGATTGACTGAATTCGGGTCCGGTGCGGCTCGGGAGTGCACCGCATGTGCAATCGTGCGCCCCCATGTGGGTCCACTGTAATGTTTATGAGAAATCCGCTCCGTCCATCCACTTTATAATATCATTTTAGGCGTTAGGACCAGAAGTGAGGCATATCCAGGTGGCAGGTGGGCCCCACTTAATGAATTAAGCAGCTGATCTATCCACTGGCCCATTTCTCGAGATCTCCAATAGCTGAAATTTAACGTGTATGGTTCATTTATGGTCCTCAAGCCGTGTATGAAGTTTTCGAGCCGATCAGATAGTGGGAACCCTGTGATCTTGCATTCTGCACTAGTTTCGGGCCTCTTTAATGTGAACGGCTTGATTTCCTCGGATCTCTGGCATGTAAATCCATCAATTTTTGTCCTCTGGAGTCCGTCCCTTGTCTTGGTGATGTCGGAACGCTAAATCTCAGCTTTAAACACTCATTTTCAGTCTCAGCTCGTCATCACATCCTGCATTACAAACACGATTAAATCGGACCATTAAATAATATTATGTTCGTAAATCCAAGCAGTAACTAGGGTCTGATATGCAATATTTGACCCTCAACAGTTCACATTGATGGAGAGCACAGAAACAAGCTGGATGCGAAGTCCAAGAGGTGCACGTTTATAGGCTACGGGCAGCATGATTTTGGCTATAGGTTCTGGGATACAGAAAACAGGAAAATCATCAGAAGCAAGGACATAGTCTTCAATGAAAAAGTGATGCATAAGGACAGTGTGAAGGAAAATAAGGCTGAAAAAAAAGAATTCGTAGAGTTGGAAGAGTTACCGGACATGGGTGTTACAGTGCCACAGGATGAGGCAGAGCTGCATACACCGGTTGTGAGGAGGTCTACTCGGGAGAGGAGACCCACGGTCCGATACTCACCCTCCTTACATTATCTACTACTGACAGATAATGGTGAGCCAGAGTGTTTTGAAGAGGCATTACAGTCAGATATACGGGTTAAGTGGGAGCAGGCCATGGATGATGAGATGGACTCTCTTGAGTCTAATCGTACATGGGAGCTAGTCACTCTACCCAAGGGTAAGAAAGCTCTTCATAACAAGTGGGTTTACAGACTGAAGGAGGAGCACGATGGTTCGAAACGGTACAAGGCCAGATTGGTTGTGAAAGGGTTTCAACAAAAGGCAGGTATCGATTTCACTGAAATATTTTCACCGGTAGTGAAAATGTCTATGATTCGCATGGTCTTGAGTATAGTGGCTTCAGAGGACTTACATCTAGAACAGCTAGATGTTAAGACAACCTTTCTTCATGGGGACCTTGAAGAAGAGATATATATACATCAGCTGACAGGATACGTGGCACCAGGTAATGAGAACAAGGTGTGCAGACTAAAGAAGAGTCTATATGGCCTGAAGCAGGCCCCGAGGCAGTGGTACAAGAAGTTCGACAGTTTCATGTCGGGAAACGGTTTTAGGAGATGTCATGCAGACCACTGTTGTTACTTGAAGAAGTTTGATACGTCTTACATCATCCTTCTTCTATACGTTGATGATATGCTTGTGGCCGGTTCAAGTATGAAGGACATCTCAGATCTCAAAAGACAATTGTCTAGAGAATTTGCCATGAAGGATTTATGAGCTGCAAAACAAATCCTAGGCATGAGGATAAAGCGTGACAGGGAAAACAAGAAATTATTTTTATCACAGGCAGAGTACATAGTTAAGGTACTTGATCGATTCAATATGGGAGGTGCTAAGCCGATTAATACTCCATTAGCCAACCACATCAAGCTATCTAAGGAGCAAGGTGCAAAGACGCGGGAGGAACAGGACTACATGGCTAAAGTTCCATACGCATCAGCTATTTGAAGTCTCATGTATGCTATGGTGAGCATGAGGCCAGACATTGCTCAAGCAGTGGGAGTTGTTAGCAGGTTCATGAACAACCCCGGAAAGGAACATTGGAAAGCTGTGAAGTGGATCCTTAGGTACTTGGTAGGTACTAAGGACATAGGGCTGTGTTATGGTGGATCAAAAATCAAGTTACAAGGCTAAATGGATTCAGATTTGGCAGGAGATATCGACAGCAGAAGAAGCACCACAGGTTATGTTTTTACTCGGTAGTGTCAGTGCTGCAGATCACTGAGTCTCTCAGTTACAAAAGATAGTATCTATCAGTACGACAGAAGCAGAATATGTTGCGGCTACAGAAGCATGCAAGGAGATGGTGTGGATGCAAGGTTAAGAGTTGGGTAAAAAGCAAGCAGATTGTAAGCCGTACAGTGACAGTCAGAGTATAATACACTTGGCTAAGAATTCAACCTTTCATTCAAGGACCAAGCATATTGCCATCAGATATCACTTCATACGTTCGTTATTGGAAGATGGATCGATTGCTCTAGAGAAGATTCAAACAAGTGAGAATCCTGCGGATATGCTGACCAAGGCGGTCACAAGAGAGAAGCTGAAGCTCTGTTACGCTTTAATTTGTCTTCAGGTTTAAAGACGGGGAAGTGGTGCACTCCGGATGAAGAAGACAAAGGTTTATAGCGATGTGTCTCCAAGTGGGAGATTGTTGAGAAGTGGAGCCACATGCACGGATTTCGTGTCGTAAGTCCTTTCGCAACTGGGGTGCAAAAGGAGTTTCGCAAATTTCGTGTCGCAAGTCCTTTCGCAACTGGGATGCGAAAGGGAAGTTGTCAAAACTATAAATTGGGGTCCTTAGGGCTATTTTAGGGTTAAGGTGAATATTGGGGAGCTATTCTAAGGTGTGGGAAAAGGGTTTTCTCTGTATCTCTAAGGGAGAGGTTAGTATATTGCCTTGTAATCTTCGTTCTTCATAGTGGAAGTTTGCATCCATAATTTTTTACCCTAGTTTGGGGATTTTCCACGTATATCTTGTCTTGTGGTTTGTTTTGAATTACTTTTATTCCTTTGTAGTTTATATTTCTTCCTGTTTATCGTTTGTGGGTGAGGCCTGAGATTGGATCTAGGCTCACTGCGTTGTTGGTGTGCTGTGCAACAGTCTACTAATAATTTCACACTCAATTTTAATTTTGGTGGGTAAACCATATTTCTAGTAAGCCTTGTTGAACAGCCTTTTGAAGTATCAACAATGCAATTTTTATACATGTTCAAAAGATTTTTTCTGCCTATCATATTAGACCCTCAGGCAATACGAAACATTCAATGCTTTGCTTGACATGTTCATCATGGTTTTTCTCTTTTTAGATATAAAGAAGTACATAATTAACAAAAAGAGTTCTCATCAGAAAAGAGTCTACAACCAATTGCCTACCTAACATCAACCCTCCTCCTTCACCCCAATCCTGGGGTGGAGTTGGGCAATTAGGACGCAATATTAGCAGAGAATGAGCATTGCAGAACTAAGATGATAAGATGGGCATGCAGAAAGACTATGAAGAATAGCATCAAGAATGAGGACACCAGAAGCAGACTAAGAGTGGCCACAATGAGAGATAGAATGAAACAGCTAATTAAGATGGTCCACCCAAAAAAAAAAAAAAAAAAAAAAAAAAAAAAAAAACTGGAGATAGACCCAATAAAGTGGAACCTTTGGCTAGGATTGAAGGGTGGGAAAGGAGGGGAAGGCCTAAAGGATGATATTCACACGAGCAAGATTAAGAATCGATATGAAGGCTTGTAAACTTACTGATGATAGTGCCTTAGAATCACATAGAAATGATTAGCGAAACATGACTCATAAAGCTAACCCCAACTCAGGCAGGGCTATGATGATGATGATGATGACGATGATGATGAGAGAGAGAGAGAGAGTTAATTAAAACTTATTTTGATGCATATATTGAAATCTCTTTTCCCCAACAAAACATAGAATCTGTTTTTTCTCGAAGGGCACGTGCCATTTCATCTCCAAGCATCATGGTAAGCAGACTCAATCTTGGGCCATGCATTGGAAGAGTAGGTACATTGCCAACTCAACTTCCAAGCTTGGTATCAAAACATAGTGTCTAATGCATGATATGATTTTATATATTACAAATGTATCAACAATACAAATCATTACATTTCAACTTTCTAAAATCTCATTTGGATGCCTTCCTTGGCAGCTGAAGTCAATCTAGTTACACTTACATCCTACCATCGACAATATAATTTCTTATATGATGAACAACACAAAATGATGGATTTGTAGTGCTTGCAGAGATATGAAGGCATGTAACACATGTATATGTGCACGAACATGTGGTCATAGCACATTGATGGAAGAGAAGAACAAGATGATAAAACAGAGGAACCAAGATGAAAGAAGGAATAAGTAAGCGTCCATTTTGAAGATAAACACCAAAAGGAGGGTTGTTATATAGGATCGCAACAACTCTCAACTACAAAAGACAATCTTTTCTAAACAAAATTAATATTGAATTCCCCTAAATTCATCCTCTCCATGGGTCTTATATAGACATCCCCACAAAACAACATTTACACCATATTACTTGCCAAGAATGCATGACCTTCGGAACCACATCCAATCACATCAAAATCACACAAAATAGCAGATGAATGACCTTAGAAACCTACAAAATGAACAACTAACAACTTTGACAAGCAAACACCACTAGAGTTATTAAATAGTCACCCTTACCAATGATACTTGCTATGAGTGTAATATTTCCATTCTTAGAGAAGAGAACCACTCTCTTTCTAATTATTTTAATTAATTTACTTTCCTTGTATACTAGTTGATTTTATTTCCATGTAGAACATTGTATTCTTCTATTTAAACCTTATTTAGGGTAAAGAAATATATAGAAAACAATTGAAGAATTCTTCAAATCCCCTCGTGTTTACTCTATTATCATGGTATTAGAGCGGTTCATCCTCGCTCTTAATCATTCAATCCATTTCCTTGAGCGGTCTCTGAGTCTCTACATTTCACCACCATCCTCATCACCGCAATCACTGCAGTCCCATCACAACAATCAACCATTGTCATAAACACCCATTCCAGTCCCCATTCCCCAACCAGAACCCATCTTCCCTTTGCAAAACCCATATTCATCGGCTTTACCGATTTGCAACAAACCTATGTGGTGCACAAATCTACAAATCAAATCGGCACTATCATCCCAGCACCTTGTCATCCCGGCACCACCACCATCGTCATTCACCATAGCGTCTCCAAATCCAACAACCCAATCATGTTCTGTCACTACCCAAACCCATCACTACCTTGACACGGTGTCCTCCACGAACCCTACTAGCACACACACACATGATTGTGGCACCCTCTCCAATCACCCCAAACCCCATCCGTCCCTACCACTCCATCAAGTCATGCTGAAAATTGCAAACCCATAATCATCGTTGCTGTTGTGATGCCAATGCAACCCAAACCCATTGTCGGCATCTCCGTCGCTGAGGTATTTTTGTAAGTAAATAAAAATATACCCAGGACCTCATCAAACTAACACAACTTTCTAATCACTGAAATATCGAGGCACCGATGGGATAAATGTTCGATATGGTAAACAAAATGGGGATCTATTGGAGCAGCCTACTCTATTCCATTGCCTTGTTGGCAGTCTTGTTTATTTAACGATGACGAGACTTGATATTGCTTACGTTATTCAAGTGGTTAGTTAGTTTGTTGTAGCGCCCCATACCCTACATATGACTATTGTCTTACGCATTATCAGATATTTGAAAGGTACCATTGATTGGTCATTATTCTTTTCCTCGATATCTCCTATTGAGCTTGTTACCTATGCCGATATTGATTAGGTTGATTGTGTTCTCATCCAAAGATCTACTACAAGAAATTATTGTTTCTTAGCACTTTACTTACATCTTGGAAATGCAAGAAACAAACAGCAGTGATGCAGGACAATTTACCACTTGCTCTAAAAGCTAGAATTGATAGAGCATGGCAAATTAATACCTTTATCTCATAGCCCAGGCCCCACATCCCATGGGTTAGACCTCAGCCAAACACCCCTCGTGGGCCCAACTTCACATGGATTCTGCTTCACACGAGCCACCCACCTCACATGGGTGGGCCCGCCTCACACGGCCCGCCCACCCTAAGTGTGCCCCTACATCTCAAAAGCCACCCCACTCGAGCCCAGTGTGAAAATGCCCCTGCATTAATCACTCGGCCCGAACACGAGACCTCCCGCTCTGATACTACTTCGATGCAGGACAATTGACTATTTATTCTAAAAGCTCGAACTGATAGATCATAGCGAATTATTCCCTTTATCTCATAGCCCAAGCCCAACATCCCATGGGTTAGGACCTCGGCCGAACCTCCCTCGTGGGCCCCACATCACATGGGTTCCACTTCACATGAGCCACCCATCTCACACGGGCTGCTTACCCCAAGCGTGCCCATGCATCTCACAAGCCACCCCACTCAAGCCCGGTGTGAAAATACCCCAGCATTAAACAGTCTCTCAATCCAGCACGGAGGCTGGGTACAAAGCTATGTCTTCCGCCTACAGTGAGATTGTGTGGATACGAGGATTACTTTCCATTTTGGGAATTCATCTTACTACCACAATAAAGCCAATGCTATCCAGATTGCCTCTAATCCTGTCTTTTATGAGAGGACCAGTGTTTTAAATAGCGGTAGCGTGATGCATAGTGCTCAGCCCTCTATAGCATGAAGCATAAATATGTAGCGTGTAGCATAAGCTACACGATACTTCTATTTTTTAATTTAAAAATATGACAAATATAATAAATAGTGAAAAAATATATAAAAATGCCTAAAAGATGATTCATTTTATCAATTATAAGCATGTTCAAAAAAGTTATTAGTTATCATTTATCGAAAGTCAATCCACATATGTAAGCCAAATCAAATAATTATCACATCAACAACTTTCTAAGCAAACCACTTTAATTAATAATGTCTAATTAAAACCACAAGTCACAATTATGAAAAGAAATAAAAATCTCATCTGTTAAAAGTATCAAGTACAATACAAGTGTCACATTCCTCACAAAGAAAACGTGAAAAAAAAAAGAGTAAAAAAATACATCGTAGTTGTAGCGTACGCTACGACCCTTGTAGCGTACGCTATTTGGGACACTACGTAGCGCTACGGCTACGCTACGGGCGCTATGTGAAACACTGGAGAGGATAAAGCATATTGAGGTAGATTGTCACTTCATCTGAGAGAAGTTCCATTCTAAGATTACTTATCTTCCACATGTGGCATCTCAAGATCAAATTGTGGATGTTCTCATGAAGACTATGACAATCGCTAGACATTCTTTCTTAGTTCGCAAGTTATTGTTAGTCGATCACCCGCATTAATTTAAGAGGGGGTGATAGTTGTGATTGGTGCAATCTTTCCATTCTTAGAAAGAAGAATCAATCTCTCCCTCTAATTATTCTGATTGATTAACTTTCTTTGTATACCAGTTAATTTTATTTCCATATATAGCATTGTATTCTTCTATTTAAACCTTGTTTAGGGTAAAGCAATATATAGAAATTTATTGGATAATTCTCCAAATCCCCATATGTTTACTCTATTATCAACCAAAGCATCCCTTGCCCATGCACCCCACCCCCCTCTCAAAGCCCACTAAACCTCGTACGCATCCCACTTCATATATCTCGCTAGTGAGTTCTACACTAGACATGCACTCTTTGCATAAATGCCATAACTTTTGTACTCTTACACATGAATATGAATGTGTTTATTTCCAGATATACAGACATTAGATGCATTTACGCATACATGCAAAAATGAACACATAATTGTGAACAGTTTCCTGCATTTGAAAAACTGCTAACCCAGTCAAACAATACACGTGCAAAGATACTCTTAATAAAAAAAATTTGGTCAATGATATCAAAGAATACCTTATAAATAGATCAAAGCAAAAGGTGAAAAATATAAGAAATGATATGATGCAGGACAATTAACCACTTGCTCTAAAAGCTCAAACTGATGCCCCCGCATTAATTACCCACAGTGAGGAGTATCGAATACAAGAACCCCTGCTCTGATACCAATTTGATGCAGGACAATTAACCACTTGCTCTAAAAGCTCGAACTGATACAACATAGCGAATTAATCCATTTATCTCATAGCCCAGGACCCACATCCATGGGTTAGGTCCTCAGATGAACCACCCTCATGGGTTCTGCCCTCTCGTGGGCCCTAAATCGCATGGGTTCTGCCTCACGTGAGCCACCCGCCTCACACAGGCCCCAAATCACATGAGTTCTATGGGCGGCCCACCCTGAGTGTGCCCCTGCATCAAACAAGCCACCCCACTAAAGCCCAGTTTGAAAATGCCCCCGCATTATGATACCAGTTTGATATCTCTATCATCCAAAGCAAAGGTGCAAAACCCAAACGTTCTTTTCACATAACACATCTCGTTGTCACTTGAATTTTTTCCTTTGTCATTCAAAAGGTCAGCGAATGCACCACCTTGATCTATCCACAACAATCTCACTGCAGAAACTATACCCAAAAAAAAAAAAAAAAAAAACATTTTGAAAAAAAAATGAAAATGAAAATCCAAATAACACTATGAAGAAATTTTCTATCATATAACAGTTAGCTTCTAGCACCGAATGAACAAATCTGCTGGACCAATTCTGCCCACATTTTCCAGAACAAATAGTTTTCTGGTTGTGAACCATTCAGTGTTCATTGCCACTCACCACCATATGTGCTGCTGAGCAGAAACATCCGTCCGGTTGGCCCTACTTCAGATGGTCCACTCCATGAAAACCACAACAATTGGACAATTCTAGCCAAGGTATTCAATAACGGCAACGGTGACCAGAATGCCCACCATTATTGCCATTATGATACAGACCATCATGGCCCTGTAACACCTAACAGTCCCCATCATTACCATTATGTAATAGCCACAACGGCTATCACGCAACTGTTTTTTACACCTTGATTCTAGCCTCCTGATTCATGGATGTTTCCCACTTGAATGTAAACCACTGACCATTTTCTTTTATTTTCCCTCTCCATTTGATAGGCAAAGATGAAACACCTAGGGATTGGGGGCACTGCATTTATTTACCCTGGACAATACACCATAAGGCCCACTTGATAGAAAGCTGGGATTGACCTGACAAACTACCACCTGTATAGAGTGGCAATGCAATAAGACTGGTTCACCACACGATGAACTGGAATTAACCTCTCTCACAGAGTTCTACCTGCTATATCTAGGGGCGCACATTAGCAAAATCACATCATGGGACACTAAAATGTGCTGGTGGGACAAAATTACAGAAAACAACACCAACTGACAACTGAACTAAGAAGAAAAGGATTGCATTTACCAGCTCTGTGAGGAGAAACCTCCGAGTTCAGATTCTGCATCTTCTTCGCAGGATCGAAATGCCCTAAAAATGTAGAACTTCTCAGTTGAATCCATCACTGCCAATACAGGCAGCATGCCCCCAGCCCATGTCAGCAAGACCCTGGGCGCGATGCTAACCTGAGCGGCGGTGCAACGAAAAAGAAGCAACCATATTCTTACCTACTCTACGAGGCGGAAACTTCGAACGTAGCTTCTGTGTTTTCCTCGGGGGATTTGACAGCCCTGTAATTCCAAAACTTCTCTGTTAGAAATCCACACAAGGTAGCATGTCAGGAAAGAAAGGCTGCTAACCTGCACCAGGGCGACATCACACCACCGGTAAAAGATAGGACAACACAAAGTGGTATCCGAGTACGCCTACCTGCTGTTAGCTCCCTACGGCCCTGGCGCACGTTAGCAAGCCAGAGGTGGATAAGGCTAACATGAGCCGGTGGCTAAGAAGGACAAGGCAAGAGAGGAGGTGAGTGCGGTTACCTAGTCAGAAATCCTCGAACCTGCATTTCTGTCTGCTGAATCGATGACACTGATTGGAGAAGTAGAGTCGTCGGATTTCAATTGGATTTTGGGGAGATGAGATTTCTCGCGGAGAGAAATTTGAGTGAGGAGAAACTGAGAAGAGAGGAAAAACGCGAGAGATAGCTCGCTCGCTCCATTTTTCTCATAGAGAAAAGCGGACGATTTTGAGAGGAAAAACGCACTAGGAGGGTTTGCTAGGAAGCGGATTGGCTGGTATACCACACACCAGCGATACGGCTATTGTGGTTGTCGTGGGTACGTGTCGTGCGAAGACGAGCGTTGCAGCTCCTCGAGCTCCAAGTTGTACGACCGGTTCAAAGGAGATCAAAGTTACATGACCCCCAAAATTATGTATTTATTATATCCACACCGTTCATCCAGTTTTTGAGATCATTTTAGAGCATGATACCAAAAATAAATTATATCCAAAGCTTAAGTAGACCACAGCAGAAATGACAGTGGGATTGCCGTTAAAAACATTTGTAGGGCCACCACAGCGTTTATTTTCAATCCAATCTGTTTATAAGGTCACACAGACCGGGACGAAGAAATGATATAAATATCATATTGATCTAAAAATTGACCCCAAAAAAGGTTTTAATGGCAGACGTTCAATCCCCCACAGTTTTTGCAGTGGAGTCCACTTGATCTTTCCATCTGTCTTAATTTTTAGTTCAAGTCTTACGAGGAGCTCGCTAAATGAAAGGACGGTTGGGATATAACATATACTTCATGATGGGACCCACATAACTTACTGACATCAAACACATCAAACAGATCCGTGGTGTGTGCTATACAGCCAATCCGCTTTCGAAGCGGACAGTGCGTTGTGACGCACACAACCGACCTTGGTGGTGTGTCAACGTCACCTAGTTATGTGGGCCCACCATGAGGTATGCGTTGTGTCCGTACCATCCATCCATTTTTCAAATCATTGGATAAAGGAAGAAAAAGGAAGAAGATCCAAAGCTCAAGTAGACCATACCATAAAAACCATTGGGGAAAGTGGCACCCTCTGATGAAACCTTCCTAGGGCCCACTATGATTTTTATTTGTCATTATTAACCTGTTTAAGTTTAAGTTTGATCTAAAATGTTTAAGTTAAAACTTTCATGGTTATTAAAAACTATCAATGGTAATAGTTCAATCCACATTTATAATTTGGAATAGCATCACATGACGATTAAGGGCATTAATAGGTTTGTTCTCGACTTCGGCATTATGTTTAAGAACGAAAGAATATTTCTAAAGAAATTGAACATATTTAGCATGCTTAGGGTTTAGTTTCTTATAGGAATTGAGGTAACGTAAGGCATCGTGGTCAGAAAATAAAACAAATTCTTATGGTAATAAATAATGATGTCAATGATATAAGGATTAGATGACCGCATATAAATCTTTGTCATAGGTAGAATACCATTGCTTTGACTCATTCAACTTCTCACTAAAATAAGCAACGATGTGCTCTTCTCCACTTAACGCAACTTAAAAAATTTAGAAAAGTCTGAAAGGCATATAACGAGATATTCATTCATCTTACCTTTAATCTCCTTAACGCTCAAAAGGTAATTTTAGTCCATACAAACTCCAATTTCTTTTATAGAATCAGTGATGAGAGCCATGATGGAACAAAACTCTCTAACGAACTGCTTATAAAAAGTTGTTGAGTCATGAAAGCTTCGCAGCTCATGAATATTATACAGTTCAAGCCACTCAACTATGGCCTTGAACTTCTCGGGATCCACTCTCATGCCCTTAGATGATACTATGAACCCCAAGAAGATAATTCTCTTTGACATGAATGTGGCACTTCTTAAGGTTAGCATAAACCTTTTCAATTATAAGGACCCCACAAACTTGCATTAGACGGTGGAGATGTTGTTCTTTTGATGTGTTATAGATAAGAATGTCATCAAAATACACCACAAGAAACTTACCCATCAAGGGTCACCTGGGTCATTGCTCTCATAAATGTGTTTAGGGCATTAATCAAGGCAAAGAACATGATCCTTCGTCTTGAAGGTTGTTTTTCATTAATCTTTTGGGCGTATACGTATTTGGTGATACCCGCTCTTGAGGCCAATATTTGAAAAGATGGTGGCACCCACCATCATTAATTTCTAACATATCATCAAGACACAATATGAGAAAACTGATACCCGTATTTTATTGATGGTTCTACTGTCCACACACATGTACCACATGCCGTCTTTCTTGGGCGTGAGAAGCGTTGGCACGACACACGAACTCAAATTCTCATGAATGAAACCTTTCATAAGGAGCTCGTCTACCTACTTCAAATCTATATGTTCCATAGGGTTTATTCAATAATGAAGGTGGTTTGGTAGAGTCGCCACAGGGATAAGATCAATGGCAAGCTAGATGTCCCTCATGGGTGGAAGCTCATCTGATAAGTTCTCTGGGAATACATCGTGAAACTCATTCAGAATCGGAATCACCTCAGGGGGTCCCTCTGCACTAACCTCGGGTGTAACTTCTCTAGCCACCAAGGCGTACACTATCGAATCCACCTTAGCCTCTCTCTCGAACTCTTTGGCATTGATAACATGGAGAAACTTAGACTGGGATCTCCTTATGTCCCTTGGGTTACTTGACTTCCCCTCAGCTTTCTTCTCCGCATTGTTTTTTTGGTGGGAAAGGAACTAGAGTGATTTTCTTACCCTGATGCATGAATGAACACACATTTAAGCGGCCATATATCACCACATCTCGGTCAAATAACAAAGACCACCCAAAAAGATGTGTCAACATCCATGGGAAAAACATTACACTATAGCGAATCTGAATAGAATCCAAAATAAACAGGCACAAGACATTGCTAGGTAATAGGCATGAAAGATGCATCAAACCATGAAACTCTAAAGGCATGAGAGTGCAGTTCGAGTTTTAAACCCAAGTGGGATAAAGTGTTAGTGGAGATCACATTTGTACAAACTACCACTATCGACGATCACCTTACAATTCTTCTCCCAACATTTTGCATACGTGTAAAAAATCGTATTCTGACGCCAGTCACCGGTCTCCAATTAGCATTGGTCAAGGCACACATGACTACAGCAAGTGGTGTGGTCTTTTCTTCCTCTACTTCCTCATCATAGCACCAGTGATATTAGGCTAATGGACTTCTTTTTCAAAATCACCATGTTCATCTTCATCTTCCTTACCTTCGCCAATCACCAGCGCCGTGTTCTTCTCTTTCGAGGGACACTGATGCGCAAACTGACCAAATCAATGGTAATTGAAGCATCAGGTTTGCTCACCTCCCTTAGAGTTAGCACTTGATATTCCTTTTCCTTTAACATCCTTAGGGTTGGACTAGGAACCAACTTGGGGCCGAGATTGACTTCCCACATTAGATTTAGTCCCTTGAGGATAAGTATTAACATTTGAATCCCGAGAGTTGAAATGCCACCTAACTGGTGCTTTGAGATAATACTTGATTTCTTACACCACCTGGTACATGTGCTCCAAGGTGCCAACGTCATGAGAATAAGGTTCTCGTTGGATCTCGAATCAGAGGCCTATCCTGAATCTGTACAATGTATTCATCGGGTCCTCCCCAACGTCACATTGCATCATGTATTCCTCGAATTTTGCGGTGTAGTCTGACTAGTCATGTATCCTTGATGCAAGGCCTGCCACTGGTCTAGGAGCCTCTGACGATAAGAGATAGGGATATACTTTTCTTTAAGGACCTCTTTTATCTCAGCCTATTGCACAACTGAGGGTCTTCCACTCCTCTCAATTTTATGCTCTATGTTGGTCCAAAAAGTTTGGCTTGGCCCACTAACTTCATCTTGACAAATCTTACTCGACAAGCATCAAACTATCATACCACTCAAAATAATAGTTCGTGTCTGCTACCTAATCAAGAAATTCTTTAGGGTCCAAGCGACCATCAAAACTAGGAGCCTCAACTTTTACACCTTTCATAACTTGTACGTTTGGATCATGATGGTCATGATGTTTCTCACGTTGGGGGTGCACGTGTGCTTGACAAACGACCAATGCCCTGGCCACAACTACGCCCTCTCCTCTCAAGTTGATCTCCAGCTTGAGATTGAACATCTTCCCCAGTGTCAGAGTTTGGGTAGAGGGAGGCCTCAAGTTGATTGACGCGTGCATTGGTCACAATCAATTGAGTAGCAATCGTTCTATTGTGCACTTCAATGGCCGTTAGACGGTGGTTGATAGCATTAAGGGTCTTGGCAATCTGCTTTAGATTCATAGTAGAATGTAAACCAAAGCCACGTCCCGAACGAGTGGGCATACAAAAGGAAACTCCAAAAGGGAAACCTAAATCTTAAGATAATGTTAGGACAAAGATAAAATCAACCTAGATATCAAACTGGACACATTAAAAACACTAATATGAATTTCAGCAAGCCATCACCCTTAAATATTATATTGAAAATTCAGCAGGACGATAATATGAGAGTATTAAACTGAAAATTCAGTAAGAGGGTAATCTGAAAATTGCAAACTGAAAATTCAGCAAGGCAACAACCTGAGTTTACTACGTTGAAAATTTAACAATGGTATAAGTGTAAAGTGCTACCTAAAAATTCAGCAATAGGATTCTCCAAATTAGGAACAAACATTAATAATATGATCCTATATCGTATATGCAATGCATGATTTACTAACCATACATGTGACTCTAACCTGAGTGCAACACAAAAATCCTATGCTAAACCTATGGTCTCTGATACCAATTTTGATGTATGACCAATGCATGAACTCAAATAATGTGAGAGATCAATTTAAATTAATTAATGAAAACTACAGATCTTGCTACCATCATCACAAATTTCAAGATTCTAAGAGGAAAACATGAATAGTTTAAGCCTAAGTTGCATTATCCCACAAGACCATTAAACATGAGAGATTAGGGTGTAGAAACATCCAAATAACATAAAGTTAGGCCTCTTGTAAATGAGAATGTCTAATACTACTTAGGGTTTACTAGATTTGGATGTGGGTAAAGCTAATGTTAGGAAAGTTTGGGTAAAATAATGAAACTAAGGTTAAAGTGGGGAATTGAATAAAGGGATTAAAGGATTTAAATATTAGGATGTGGGAATTAGGGTTTTGAATGTAGGAAAATTAGAAATTTTAGGTAAATTGAAGGATTTGAAGATCTAGGGTTTTGAAAAGTGAAAAAATTGGGAGATTTGGGATTTTAGAGTTAGGGCTAGGGTTTTGGAAGGAAGGTTCAAAGATGTAAGGGGGAATAGAAATGTAGCCATATGGACCAGCTCGTGGGCTTGCACGTGTGGTCGTACGGTTACACGTGTGGGGTCTGGTCGGCTGGGGTTTGGTCCATAACCTTGAGTTTTTTACGGAAAATGATAAGGAAGAAGAAAGGAAAGTGTTGAGATAGGTTTTGGATGATTCGCAATGAAGAGCTAAACAGATTTCAACAAAAGACCTCGTGCCCTCATTGAAGAAAGATAAGCCCTGCCCCAATCTCTCTTCCAAAGCAAATGAAAGAATTCTTCACATGTCATGAAGAATGGAAAAGAAAGATGATTTTCTTCTTCTTTTTTTATGATCAAAACACTATTGAGGTGCTTCACACGCCCACTATATAGTTTCAAGATAAATAGACAATGTTTTATGACTTTTAACCAAAATAACCCTAGTCTAATGAAAAATATATATAAAACCACTCATAAAGTGTCCAAAGCATAAATCCAAAACAAATTAGATCCTAAAACATATATATGTCTTATGATGAAAAGAACGGTCCATGATTAATAGCCCGATCATGTAAAGTATGCAACCCAACAACCAGATCGTCATGTCCCTCAAATCCAACAGTCCAAATCACTCCCTAAAGCAAAGCATGTGGGTCTTCCTAGTATGGGGTCTTTCAGATGCTTGCATATGCACCATGAGGTCTTCAACATGGAGACTTGCCTAGCCACAGAGAAACTGGGGCCCACCGCTTCATATAATACGTACACCTTGCGTACATGATGTGATGTCATCATCAAAAGGCTTTAGAATGCAAAGAATGCTTGTGGATTCTTATTCAATATAATTGGATCCCATCTTCTTTAGTTTAAAGGGGTAAGTATTTGTTGTAATTTATTCCATAGACCAATTACTTTGTGAAGTTTCTCTATGCTGCATTTCACTAAATGTTGTGCCTTTTCTGGCCTGTATGGATGGTGATGAAGTTTCTTATACTGGCTAACGTCTTTTGTATCTTTATCATATTGATTCCCATAGGACAAACATAACTTAATAGAAGTTGTTCAAATGTGTCACCAACTGAACGCACGCCAACTTTCTATGCAACATGTGAACTCATCCTCCATTTATCAAGAAAACATTCTCACATATGTGGTTTATGCAATTGCACATCATCCTTCATATCCTAATGTTGATCAACGTGTTAGAAAGTTAAGTGTATCTTATACACAACGGAGAATAGTCGAAAACGATAACGAAATGATCAGATCTATCAGGTTCAAGGCTTGACTTGAATAGTCAATTTCTCAAGACAGATTTGCTACCATTTTTCTGGAATTTCCAGCAAGTGCAAACGAAGGAAATCTGTAAATTGTCTTCAGGATACAATGAACTCTCAATCCGATTTTCAACACGAAAATTTGCACATTTAAGTGTTGAACAGATCTTTAGTTTTGACACCGATATGCCTTAAGACGTTCAGAAAAAACTCAGCAAGAGATCAGATCAAGAGTTATTGCACAGAAGAGTATTAAGAATCTTATATTCTGGATTATAGTATCCGGGAATTATATCAATTGAAAGGTTATGGATTTCTTCCTAAAGAGGTGCTAAAGAGCCTCTTCAAGAAATTCATATCCATTCATAGCAAATAATTGCCTTTCCATGAAAGGACATGACTCTTTATCCTATGGCAGTTATTTCTGTACCCATTCAGACAGTAGCAGTTATCCAACAAGAAAAATTGTATCCACATAAGCGACACATGGTATAGGTGCCACATGTACAATCATGGCACAATTACTCTTAATCATAAAAGAGGTACTAAAACATCAGGGTTGACCCCGGTTCAATACCAGTTGAACCATGGCCCAAAAAGTTTGAACCGTGTGCCAAAAAGACTAAGGCTCTTTTTGCTCCTTGCGACGATGCGAAGTGCTAAGTGTGCCTAATAAAGCGCTAAAAAGTGCCCAAGCAGCCCTACAGCCCACGCCACGCGCGTGCCCTCAAGGAGATTTGAACCTTGGTTGCATATGCAAAAACTTCTCTTACCGACTGGCTATACACACTATTTATGGAAAGTTTAAATAATTAATATATTTATTTACTTTATAAAAATAACTTTTATTTTTATTCTAAAAAACACAACACAACGGAGGTACAAGCATTTGAATTGAATCAATTTACCATTATCCCTTGCTCTTCTCTGTTGCATTTGTTGCTCTGTACAATTTACTTGCCTTTTAATTGCTCTAAATGAGGATTCTGTTGGGGATTTGTACTGAGGAATCACACAGATCTAGATCTAGGATAGCAATTCAATAGTAACAAGCAATCACAGAAGAATGCAGAGATTTAACGTGGAAAACCCATGCGGGAAAAAACCACGGCACAAAGCGACAGAAATCCACTATGAAAAGAAAATTACAAGAGAGAGGACTTACCTGATTCGATAAACCTCGAATCTCACTCTTGTTACACCCTTTGATAACCTTAGAACCCCTTTAGAAAGCTTTAGAATTATTTTCCATACCTTAGAAAAGCCCTAGGGACACCTACTTATAGTTTAGGCAACTTCCCTTTCGCACCCTTGCGAAAGGCGACTCAAATTTCCGCAGTCCGCATTGGATTCAGAAACGAATCTGTGAAACTATGACTGGTCAAGCCGAGGCTTCGACTGGTCGTCGGTGTTTAGTACGTGAGTGATAAACAAAATTTTTAGCCAAATTGATAGCGCTCTCGCTATCACAGTTAACCGGCACAGCCTCCTGCTGAAGACCCAACTGATTTATCATCCCCCTGAGCCAAACACCTTCTTTAAATGCTTCCGTCACTACCATATATTCTACTTCGGTCGTGGAAAGAGCCACCACTGACTGAAGCTTCGACATCCAACTAATTGTTCCACCCGCTAGTATAAACGAGTATCCTGCAGTAGACTTCTTAGAATCTATACTGTCCGCGTAGTCAGAATCCACATACCCTACTAACTTTGTCCCTGTTTTCTCAAAAGTTAAGACGTAGTCTTTCGTACCTCGAATGTATCGAAGTAGTCATTTCACTGCTTCCCAATGTTGCTTACCGGGGTTTGACATATATCTTCTCACAACACCGACTGCCTGTGAAATATCTGGTCTTGTACAGACTATGTCATATATTAAACTGCCAACTGCATTTGAATAAGACACATGAGACATAACCTGCTTTTCCTCGTTGGAATTAGGACATTGTTCTGAGGAAAGCTTGAAGTGAGCTGCGTGGGGAACGCTCACCGGCTTTGCCTGATCCATCCCATATTTGATCAATACATTTTCAAGGTATTCTTCCTGTGATAACCAAAGCCTGCTCCTCTTCCTATCTCTATGAATATCTATACCGAGAACCCTCTTTGCAGCTCACAGATCTTTCATCTCGAGATATGTTGATTTCAGACATATCATGATAGGCGATCAACATATCATCAACATACAGTACTAGGATGATGAATTTTCCATCACTCAGTGTCTTGTAATAAACACAGTGATCGTATTCACTCTGAGTAAATTTCTAACTCATTATAAAAGAATCAAATTTTTTATACCACTGCCTAGGCGACTGTTTCAGGCCGTACAACGACCTCAATAACCTGCAAACCTTTTTTTCTGCCCCTTTAATTTTGTAGCCCTCTGGTTGCTTCATGTATATCTGCTCTTCCAATTCCCCGTGTAGGAATGCAGTCTTCACATCCATCTGTTCCAGCTCGAGATCGTATTGGGCAACCAGCGCCAACACGAATCTGATAGATACCTGCTTTACCACCAGCATGAATATCTTTGTGAAGTAGATCCCTTCTCTCTGAGTATAACCCTTCGCTACCAACCTTGCTTTGTATCTATCCTGTTTTCTTTTAAATAACCACTTTCATCCGATCGTTTTTTGGCCCACAGGAAGCTCCACAAGCTCCCATGTATAATTTTTGTGCAACGAGTCCATCACATCGTCCATAGCCGCCTTCCACTTTTCTGCATCAGGTTCATCAAGAGCCTCCCGAATAGTAGACGAGTCTCCCTCATCTGTAATGAGGGCATATGCAATATTAGAGTCGTCCCATTATCTTGACGGTAACCTGCGATCACGCAGTGGGTTCCTTCTCACAAGTGGCTGCTCCACCTGATCCTATACCTGTCTTCGCATCTGTCTCTGCCTGAGTATCATCTGTGTCAATCTGGACATCTACAATCACCCTTTTTGGTTCCTCTTGTTCCTTTTGATCATTCTTGCGAAATAGGGAGCTTTTATCTAATCTGACGTCGCGGCTAGTGATGAACTTGTGTGTGACCTTGTTGAATAACCTGTAGCATTTCACACCAATGCCATAGCCAACAAAGATATACTTTTTAGCTCTATAGTCTAGCTTATCTCTCTTAACTGACGGTACATGAGAGTAAGCCTCACAACCAAATATGCGTAGACCTGAATAGTCGATTTTTTGACCACTCCATACTTCCTTTGAAATTTTACATTCAATTACCGTTAAAGGTGATCGGTTTACCAAATAACAAGCCGTGTTAACGGCCTTAGTCAATAGGTCCTTGCCCAACGCAGCATTACTTAACATGCATCTGGCCCTCTCCAGGAGAGTCCGATTCATTCGCTCAGCCACACTTTTTTTGCTCGGGCGTGTGGCTCACTGTATTGTGCCTGATGATCCCTTCATCTTTGCAATAATCATTAAACTTAGTGGAAGTAAATTCTCCACCTTTATCAGTCCTTAAAACCTTTATTTTCTGTCCTAACTGTTTTTCCACCATTGTCTTCCATTGCTTGAATATGGTGAAAACTTCGGATTTACGTTTCATGAAGTAAACCCAAACTTTTCTGGAGTAGTCGTCAATGAATGAAACAAACTATGATTGCATGTATCTAATGGAAACTTCTGGCGATGGCCCCCATACGTCAGAGTGCACATAATCAAGCACTCTCTTACAAACATGTTTTTTAGATTTAAAAGATAGTTTAAATTGTTTACCATATATACAAAGCTCGCATATATCTAAATCAGAACTTTTAAAAATTAGAATCAAACATCGATCAGAAAGTACCTTCATGCCTCGCTCGCTCATGTGGCCCAGACGAGCATGCCACATACGTAGAGACGTGGAGTCTACAATAGCTGCTGCCGTTCCACCTGCAGAAGTACTCTCAATCAACCTGTAAAAGTTTTCATGCCTCTGCGCTCTCATAACCAGGAGTACCCCTTTTGAAACTTTAAGGACACCATCAATACCGGTGAACTTGCACCCTATAGTTTCGAGTGCACCGAGAGAAATCAGACTTTTCTTCATATCAGGGACGTGCCTGATGTCAATCAAGGTACGCTCCATCCCATCAAACATCTTGATGCTAACCGTGACAATAGTCACAATATTACAGACATTGTCATTGCACATAAAAACCTGTCCACCATCGCATTCCTTGTAACTGGTAAACCAACTCCGATGAGGAGTTATGTGATAAGACGCTCCTGTGTTAAGTATCAACTCATCTTTATGATTGTCGTGTAAGTGACCAATCATGGAAACAGACAGAACATCACCACCACTTGATTCTTCATCAGATATGACCACATTTGCCTCCTTCAAAGAAGCCGCTGAAATTTTTTTCTTCGTTTTAGGATTTTTACATTCCTTCTTTATGTGTCTAAACAACTCACAATTCCAACACTTTAATTTTCCTTTGCCCTTGCCCTTGGATTTGGATCTAGGCCTTGAGGATCCCGTACCTCGCCAATCTCTCGCCCTCGTAATCTGCATCTAAGATGCCCCATATCGCCGTTTAACTTTCTCATAGCCTTCCCTTGAAGGGCTGAGATAACAGTGTCAACACTTAGGGTTTTATTTACGGTGCACATCGTATCCCTGAACGACTCATATGATGCAGGAAGAGAATTCGACAATATACATGTTTGTTCCTCATCTTTGATCACTTTTTCCATATCCACAATTTGTACATCAATTTATTAAAGTTGTTAATATGGGCTTCTAGATCTCCACCCTCTACCATCTTGAAGGTATAACACTGTAGTTTCAAGTGCAGGCGATTTTCAGAGGACTTCTTTGCATAGATGCTCTCTAACTTCGCCCACAAACCAGCCGCAGTTTTCTCCCTCAACATTATAGAGAACCTCATCCGTGAGACATAAACGGATAGAGGCTAAAGCATTACTATCAAGGTTTTCTCATTCATCATCTTTCATGGTAGATTTCCACTCCTCAAGAGCCTTAATCTCGCCTTGCTTGGTTAACAGGCTAATCATCTTAACCTTCCAAAACTCAAAATTATTTTTGTCTGAGTACTTCTCAATATCAAACTTGCCGTTTCCCATTATTACTAATCCTGCAGATTCAAATCTATGCCCCAACAATTGCTCTGATACCACTTGTTGTGGATTTGTGTTGCGGAATCACACAGATCTAGATCTAGGATAGCAATTCAATACTAACAAGCAATCACAGAAGAACACAGAGATTTAACATGGAAAACCCTTACGGGAAAAAACCACGGCGCAAAGCGATAGAAATCCACTATGAAAAGAAAATTACAAGAGAGAGGACTTACCCGATTTGATAAACCTCGAATCTCACCATTGCTACACCCTTTGATAACCCTAGAACCCCTTTAGAAAGCTTTAAAATTATTTTTCATCCCTTAGAAAAGCCCTAGGGACACCTACTTATAGTTTAGGCAACTTCCCTTTCGCACCCTTGCGAAAGGCGACTCAAATTTCCGCAGTCGTTTCGGTCCTCGTCGTCTCTCTCATTTGGATCGTATCAGGTTCATTTCTCCTTCTCCTTCTCTTCCTCCCCTTTTTTGGTTCCGGTTTTACCCCTTTCTTTTCTTTTTATTACATTCCTATACAGTTTCTTGTATCAATTAGGGCCCACGGGATTATTTGGGAATCGATATTTACTTCCAATTATATGATCCGAATGGTCCATATATATATAGGCATGCTCACCTACGCACCTACGCACGTGCGCACCTTTGCACACGTGTCACGGGTGTCAAATCCGAACGGTCCATAAGATGCGGAATCCCATGAAATGTCAGGGGGTGAATTTTCACCTTGATCTAAGATTCTGGTGGGTCATAGCAAAGAGAAATTCAAATCAAGGGAATAAACTATTTGCATTTTTTATGGCCCACCCAAGTTTTGGTTCATAGTAAAAATTGGTACCAGGGGGTTTCATGAGATTCTGCTTCATGTGGACCGTTCAGATTTTCGAGACTCATCAGATATGATGAGTTCTCAAAAAAAGTTCGTATGTAGTCCGAACGAACCTGGTTTTGGTGTGAGCGTTTGATATATATATATATATATATATATATATATATATATATATATATATATATATATATATATATATATATATAAGAGTGTTACTGAACTAGAAGTATTTGGTTGTCTTATAACCATATACTCAACTAACGTTGGGGTGACAAGTCATCACTGCTAACCGGAATGTCTACCAGAGTTTGCTCATGCATTTGTTCCTCATGCTGTGAAGGCCACAATCAAAGATGTCTCATAAACACGTTATTTTGGATGAATGCCATCCATCATTCTATTGCAATCTGTTGAGGGAACCCTTGGACATATCAAGGCAACCCTGTCTCATAAAAATTTACTTGTTGTCGTACTTATTCTCTTAGACACATAGAATCTAGATGGAACTAGAGTCCATGTCATTGATCTTTCTTGTAATCAGTGATTTAAATATCGGTATTGAATCTATTGATGCATGTATCACACCCTTGGGATATGGAAACATGTCATTATAGCATGAGCAATATTGCATGTATTGGGGAATGTCTTGCTGTTTGAGAGAAACATTGGGAAATGATGGATTTGTTCAATAAACCATAAGGATATGTTGAAATAGGAAAGAGACGTGCTTGCATACTAAGAACTCAAAATATCATTAAAAAACAAGCATGCACAACAAGTTTCCTTTGCATAGGGTCTTAAATTGGACCCTGTCTGACAAAAATGATGCAATCATATAAAAATGAGTTCATATAATTCACAATCATACAATACAAGTATGAAAATAAATTCCAAAAAGAAAAAAAGAAAGTAAAAAGGATTTTTCGAGGTTATTTGTGATTTTTTTCCTTCAAATTTCCAGTGGAGGAATGTATCGCAACATATCACCGATACATATTGCAATGTATCGCACGTATCAACAATATGGGAGAATTTCATGAGTTTTTTTTTTTTGGAAAAATATCGCAGTGTATTGATATAATTGCAATATATCAGCAATATGTTGGGGGCCTTGCACAAAACCTTAGGATCTAGCCCTCCAGAACAAACCAGAATTATGGATAAAGCAATGAAATAAATCAAAGCATCAATCACACACCACACAAGAGATTTTTACGTGGAAAACCCTCAAAGAGGTAAAACCACGGGACCTCGTCCAGATCAACAATCCACTATGAAGCGTAACGTTATAATCTTCTTCACTCACGCAGAGTGGATAAACAATAAGAGAAATAGAGAAAACGGAGAGATCTAACCGATTACGAGGACATAGAAGCGCCGAGATGTAGATTGCAAAGTAGAGAACCTCCACGAGCGTAACCTCCTTCTATAAGCTCTCTCTCTTTCTCCCTCTCTCTCACCTTTCGATAGCCCTAAACCCTTTAGCAAATCCTGCAAAGCTTTAGAAAACCTCTTGCTATTTTGTGATGATACCTAAAAACCCTAGGCAACCCCTTTTATAGTTTTGGGAAACTCCTTCCGCATCCCGATGCTATGAAAGGACTCAATCGCAGCGACAGTTTGCTGCAAAATCGCGTGAACAATCAGCAGTAACCTACGACTAGTCCTCGGCTCTCCTACGACCGGTCGTAGATCACCTACGACCGGGTCGTAGCTCTCCTACGACCAATCCCAGCTACGTTAAAAACAAGACGAACTCGCTGGACTTTGAGTCGTGCTGTGGCTCGAACCTCCCACGACCGGTCGAGCACCTCCCACGACCGGCCGTCGTAATCCCTCGACCGGCCGAGCACGGGGCAAAAAAAACCCCATCAAATCTCCCCTTTTTGACCCGGGAGGGATCCACCTTCTTCAAGCCACCAGTGTTTCTACAAACCTCAAACTTGCCCTTGAGCAAAGCCTTGGTCATCATGTCCGACCCATTATCGTCCGTGTAGACCTTCTCAAGCCGTAACACCTTTGTTCCAAAGTATCCCCGATCCAAGGATACCGAATCTCATGTGCTTCGACTTGGAATGCCGACTTGGATTCTTGCTCAAGTGTATAGCACTCGACTATCGCAATAGACCACGTGCTCCTCCCGGCTTTAGGCTAAGTTCCTCAGAGTAGGAACCTTTTCATCCAAAGCATCTCTTTACATGCTTCGTGATCGCAATGTATTCGGCCTCTGCCGTCGACAATGCTACGACCTTCGTAGCTTGCTCGCCAAGAAACCGCTCCCCCGCAAACGTGAACATGAACCCGATGTAGACTTCGGAATCTATGTCACATGCCATATCTGCATCCGTGTAGCCCTCTAACACAGGTTTACCGTCACCATAGCATAGGCTCAACCTGGATGAGCCTCTTAGATACCGTAGTATCCATTTCACCGCTGCCCAATGTTCTTTGCCAGGATTGGCAAGGTACCGGCTGACAACACTAACCGCATATGCTATGTCTGGGCGTGTACACACCATAGCATACATCAAACTTCCTATAGCTGACGCGTAGGGTATCTTCTGCATCTCTTCCACCTCTGCCTTCGTCTTGGGACACTGTCTGTCGCTCAATCTGAAGTGACCATCTAGTGGAGTACTGATCGGCTTCGCTGCATTCATATTGAACCGCTCTAGGACTTTCTCAATATACCGCTCTTGTGACAGCCAAAGTTTCCTGCTGCTTCTGTCACGGGTTATCTCCATTCCTAGGATCTGTCTAGCCGGGCCCAAGTCTTTCATCGCAAAAGACTTGCCCAACTCCTGTTTCACCACAATCTTCTTGATATCTTTTCCCATGATGAGCATGTCATCAACGTATAACAGCGTAATCCAAGAAATCACCATCCGAGAACTTACGCGTGAACACACAAGTGGTCCGACTGTTCGTCATACCCATGTCGTAGCATGAACGAATCGAACTTCTTGTACCATTGCCGTGGAGCTTGTTTCAGCCCATACAAGCTCTTCCTCACTTACACACCATATGCTCCTCGCTCTTGACTTGAACCCTCTCGGTTGGTGCATGTAGATCTCTTCTTCCAGTCACTATGGAGAAAGGCGGGTTTAACATCTAACCGCTCTATCTCCAGATCCATGCTAGCCGCCAACCCAAGCAACACCCGTATGGATGTCATCTTCACCACCGGTGAGAATATCTCTCAAAGTCTATACCTTTCTCCGACTCAAACCCTTTAACCACAAGTCCGGCCTTGAACCTCATCTCGTGAATTCTTTCGCTTCAATCTTCTTTCTGAACACCCACTTGTTGCTCGAGCTTTCTTGCCCTTGTGCGTTTCACCATATCATAGGTATGGTTCTTATGCAAGGATTCCATCTCCTCTTGCATAGCTTTTCAACCACTTCTCCTTATGCTCGTCGGCCTAGGGCCTCGAATAATCTTCCGGCTCTCCCCCATCGGTTAGCATAATGTACTGCGTGCGGTGAGTACCTCTTGACGGGCCGGCCCCGTCCCAGATGACCTCCTCACCGTGGCTCAACAGTGGATCAAGTGGGGCCGCCTCCCCCCTGGTCCATCTTCGAAGGAACTCCCTGCCCTTCGCACCTTGGCTGTACTCCCCCGTCATCGCACCACGGAGGAGTAATCGGATCCATGTCCTCTAGCTCACCCGAACTAGGCCGGGTTCTTCTCTCGCTTACCAATGTCTTCGATACACCGATCTTCAAAGAAAACCACATCTCTCGCTCCCGACGAGCTTCTTTCGGTCGGATCCCATAACTCGTAACCGAATTTTTCATCACCGTACCCTAAGAACACACACGCTCGATCTTCATATCGAGCTTGGACCTCTCGTCCTGGTACGTGAACGGATGTCCCGCATCCAAACACCCCGAGATGACTGCACGATGGATCCCGTCCAGCCCACACCTTCTTCAGTACTTCTCCATTCAACGGGGCCGATGGAGACCCGTTTATCAAATACACCGTGCGCATTGCTTCTCCCCGTAACGTCTTGGTCAACTTTGCATGGGATAACATGCATCCGATTCTCTCAACAATGGTGCGATTCATTCGCTCGCCTACACCATTATGCCGGGGTCTTGGGAACCGTCTCGTTCATGCCGTATACCCTGGGACTTGCAAGCACTCATGAAAGTCGCCAATGTATTCACCACCATTGTCAGTGCGGATGCACTTCAATGATCTACCTGTCTCTCTCTCGACCATAGCATGAAACAATTTAAACACATCAAAGACCTCGTCCTTGGATTTCAAAGCATAAACCCAAACCCTCCTAGATGCATCATCTATAAAAGTAACAAAATACAATGCCCCACCCAAGGTTTTTGTCCTCATAGGACCACAAACATCAGAATAAACCAAATCTAATGCATGCACTTTATTAACATGAGAAGCAGTTTTAATAAATGAAACTCTATGCTGTTTCCCTGATAAACAATCAAGACAGGTTTTGAGAGGCATACCGTCACGTCTGGAAGGAGTCGCTTCTTGCAAGTAGTCAAGCACTTTTTCACTCATGTGGCCTAGACGCCCGTGCCACATGTCAATAGCCGAATCTTCCGTCGTTGCTTCAACCCACCCTTGCACATACCGACACTTGCCTTGTACAAGGTGCAACACTTCTTTCCTCTAGCCACGATCAATAAACCCTCGATGAGCTTCCATCGCCCACCAAAGAACCGGCTTTCATAGCCATCATCATCCAAACCTTCCCGTCGACATCAAGTTGAGGCGAAGGTCTCGGGATATGCCTCACATTCCCGAGAACCAATGTGCACCCACATCGGTCTTCACACAAATATCACCGACTCCCCACGATCTTTGATACGTCGAATTTCCCATCTTCACACCCCATAGTCACCCGACTTGTAGCTTGTGAAGGAGTCCTGTGTGGAGTCGCATGAAAAGAAGCTCCCGAGTCTATCACCCAGTCGGTGCCCTGACTCGTAGCCGTGAGACATACATCGTGATCTGTAGAAAGAATAACTACCATGTCGCCATCTGAAGCGACCGCAATGGAATCAGATTCTTCTTCCTTCCCTTTTCCTTTCTTGTCGTTTTTCTTACCACGACATTCATGCTTGTAGTGGCCCTTCTTGCTACAATTCCAGCATTCAACCTCTTTTCTGTTACTCGACTTGCCTCTTGATTTATCTCGGGCCTTTCCGCCCTTCCTGTTCTTTCCTCTCTCCCGTTCATGCGTCACAAGCGCCTCTTGTTGAGTAGACCCCTGAGACTTTCTCCTTGTCTCTTCATTAAAGAGACAGCTAGTTACCTGTTCCATGGATATCTTTCCATCTGGCGCGGAGTTACTTAGAGACACCACCAATGTCTCCCAACTGTCAGGTAATGAACTAAGCAATAGTAAAGCCTGCAATTCATCATCCAGGACCATCTTCATAGAGGTGAGTTGGTTCACTATATTGTCGACCTCATTCATATGCTCTACCACATAACCACCATCCTTGAACTTGAGATTCACAAGTCGCCTTATCAGAAATATCTTATTACCGGTTGTCTTCCTCTCATACAGCCCTTGTAATTTTAGCCATAGGCTTGCGGCTGAGGTTTCTGTAGACACATGGTGAAACACGGAATCATCCAACCATTGTCTGATAAACCCCACCGCCTTTCGGTCCATCTTCTTCCAATCATCATCGGGTCATATCCTTGGATTTTGCTGATATGCCTGAGATTGGAGAATATAGGTCCTGCAATAAAGCAAGTCCTCCATCTTAGCCTTCCATATGGTCCAGTTAGAACCATTGAAGCTGATCATCCTTGAGCCACCTTCCATAACTCAAACCGATCCTACCCGTTCAATGAACTTAGCTCTGATACCACTTTGTTGGGGGCCTTGCACAAAACCTTAGGATCTAGCCCTCCGAACAAACCAGACTATGGATAAAGCAATGAAATAAATCAAAGCATCAATCACACACCACACAAGAGATTTTTACGTGGAAAACCCTCAAAGAGGTAAAAACCACGGGACCTCGTCCAGATCAACAATCCACTATGAAGCGTAACGTTACAATCTTCTTCACTCACGCAGAGTGGATAAACAATAAGAGAAATAGAGAAAACGGAGAGATCTAACCGATTACGAGGACATAGAAGCGGCCGAGATGTAGATTGCAAAGTAGAGAACCTCCACGAGCAGTAACCTCCCTTCTATAAGCTTTCCTCTCTCTCTTTCTCCCTCTCTCACCTTTGATAGCCCTAAACCCTTTAGCAAATCCCTTGCAAAGCTTTAGGAAACCCTCTTACTATTTTGTGATGATACCTAGAAAAACCCTAGGCAACCCCTTTTATAGTTTTGGGAAACTCCTTTCCACATCCCGGGCATGAAAAGGACTCAAATCCGCAGATTTCGCGCAAAATCGCGGAACAATGCGTAACCTACGACTAGTCCGGCTCTCCTACGACCGGTCGTAGACCACCTACGACTGGTCGTAGCTCTCCTACGACCAGTCCTAGCTACAGTAAAAAACAGCACGAACTCGCTGGACTTTGAGTCGTGCTAGGGCTCGAACCTACGACCGGTCGAGCACCTCCCACGACCGGTCGTACCAGCCCTCGACCGGTCGAGCACGGGGCAAAAAAAACCCCCATCACAATACACTGTGATAGTTGTGAGATACAGGAGAATTTAATAATTCCTCATGTATATCACATCGGACACATGCGATATGAATGGTATCGCCTGATAGTATGGATATTTAAATCACTGCTTTCAATAAAGATGGATTTGAACCTTTTAAGAACTGATGGATTTGGGAGTTTTAATTGCACCCCTATCAGTGAAAATGTTGTTTAATTGGGAACTAGACCCATTTCTCAAGGTTGCTCTTCTCAACTCGAAGGGAAGTGGTGGTAGAAGAACCAAAATGGAATAAGAATATCCTTCCCCAAAGGTGTATTTTATGAATACAAGTAAGGAAAAGAGAGAATACTCTGTGATAGGGTCTCTAAACCATGTCACCTGTTTATTTAGAGCCTACTGGAATGAAATCCTTTAACACAAAAGACATCCTTCATATCATTGATTGGTGTTGAACCAAAGATGGAATTGAGAGTTTGAATTGCATACCCTGTTAGTTGAATGTTGTTCTATCAGGAACTAGACCGCAATCCCAAGGACACCTTTTAGAACTCAGTGGGTCGAAGTGAAAGACGAACCAAACTACGAGAATAATATTTTTCCCAAGCGTATCTTATATACCTATGAGTTGTAAGAAAGAGATAGAATACTCTGTGTAATAGAGACTCTAAACCATCCAACAAGTGTATTTATAACAAAGAGGGAAACAACCTTTGATGTAGGGACCGCACACCTGCTTTTCTCTCTTAATTGGTTTATGCCACCGAATGCCTATCTCACCTCAATTATAAACCTGTGCTACACATATAGTTCTCAATCAAGGGTATCTTGTGGGGAACCCATGTCCACTTGGCTTGTAAACTTTAATATCTTCAGCTCGTCATAGAGAATCTATGGTTAAACAACATGTATGGATGTCCCTGTTTGGATGCTTAACCTACTGACATCAATTTCTTGTTACCCGCCGGTTAAGATTGTATGATATCTCTCTTTGTGGTGCCAGACTCCTTGATCTTGATGGACACGGCACAAAATCCATTGATCTGATGGCCATGGGACTACCATGTCCTAGAGTTCACAGCTAGACTCCAGCAAGGCTCTTACATCGCACTTGTAACAGGGAAGATATCTTTCGGTTGAGGGCATGGAATTTATAGTGATCATTTCATTGCTGATATTAATGGTTTAGTGTTAGGGGGAAGTGGCTTTCAAGCAATGTAGTTTTAACTGGTGGTTGCCATCAGTAATGGTTCTAAGTCTTCAAGGTATGACTTCCACATGCCCCATGATTATTCTTATGTTTCTACTGGTTCTTGTATATCCACCATGACAATTATGGGAATTTGCCCTCTCAAATGTTTATACATGACCTACAGGTGTGTGATATTTCCTAGTAGCTTACTTTATCACTATTTGGATATGTAAATTAACTTATGAGTAGAATGTTTTGCTCACATATAGTTTGCTATTTGGATCCTATGATCTAATTGAAATCTCATGGAATATGATACAAGAGTCAGTTTAGAAAGCTTGAAATGGCATATTCTTTCATTATCATTAATGTTTTTAAAGTTTGTTTTATCTTATCGATGTACTGAAGCATGTTGAAATGTAATTGCGGTTAAAATTCATTTGGATGCCTGTAGGGTAAATTACCAGACAGTATGCCGTAGTCATCTATATTAACTAAACTTTTCAGTACAACATTATAATTTGGTTATTTTGTCCCTATTTTATTTTTCCCACTCCTTCCTTTCAGGCCAGTGAAGAGATGTCATGGTTGGCTGATGACAAACTCTTGACCCATTTTGAATCACTCAAACTTGAAAACATGGAAACAGTAAGTGTTTTGTTTGACATTATGGTTTTGCAGAACTTACAACATATAAGCAATGTATAGTTCTTGAAAAAGAAAAAACCACATGTAGTGTGCATTGGTTGATACATACAATAGTTATTAGGATTGGATCTGGCCGATACATAACAATTTGAACCTTGGCTAACAACGTTTAATAATCACATCTATATGTGTGGGTTGGAGGTGTCTTTCTTTTGCACCTTTTATTCTCAGACAAAATTCTGTTACTAGTTAAATTGTATTGCTGCCAATTCCCAAGACAGACAAAATGCGCTACTGCCAAATCGTGGTTGAAATAATAATAGGACCTTGTTACCACCTCAAACATGTTGGGCCAGAAAAGGCTGGAAAGCAGAAGAACGCTTAGTATGAGGCCCTGTCTTCCTCATTGCCCAAACCAAGGGAGTTTTTTTTTTTTTTTTTTTTCTTTTTTTTTTTCTGAAATCCATTTTTTCCATTAATAACCAGTAAGATTTATAGTATATTCGGGAGGGCCCGCCCAAAAAGACAACACAAGGCCTCTCCCATCATGTACAACCTCCAAAAAACCAGGGGAGAGACGCCCCTTGAAGCTGGCAGAACAATAGAATGGAAAATAAAACAGAAAAATATAGCTGCGACGGCCCTCAAACCACTGGCAGAAGGTACTTAGCCTGATCTGATGCTACCCAAACCAATTTTTTCGAGGAAGATCCTTCCTCTTACCTCCAACGGCAACTGTTGCATCTGTCAGCAGAGGACAAAGGACTGATCCAAACTACCTTGGCGAGCCATGCCATCGGCTGGACCGTTAAATATGACTGGGAAGCCTTGTCTAGGACAACTTGGGGGCACACTCAAACATACCCTGAATCATTATATTCATTGAACTCCTGGTTCTTTTAGTTAGGATGGCTCAAAATTTTCAATTTTTATTTTTATTTTTATTTTGTGTAGGGATAGCTTGACTTCATGGCTTCTTAGCATGGAAGTTAAATTTTTTGAGATAATAGGAAGCTGAGTTGTTAGGATGGACTTGTTTGATGTTGTATGCATTGTAAACTCTACCATTCTTACCCGCAGGTTTTATGTAGGCGTGGTGCAATTTTATGACCCAGGAAAGAAGAAACAAGTGGTAAACTACGAGACTTGCATACTTATCTTAATTACCCATGTCCAAACTGTCCCCTTTCCTGAAGACTTATTTGATGAATGATATTGCATCAAAGATACTATCTGACAATGGCAATATGGAAGTTCTCCAGTTAAGATAAGGAGCAGTGGGAGGTTATTAGTGAAGGTTCCTAGCCTAGAAAGGTATTGATCTGTCTATTATACAGCAATCTTTTCTTCTTTGGCTAAATTGCAAGTTTTTAAGACGGAATATAATGTTTTCAACCTTTTTCCAGTTAATTAAATCATTGAATGTTTCCCATCCAAAGGAATCTAAGTATCACTGTCAAAAGCTTTTCTTTCCATGATTCATTTTTGTGTCATTTTAGTTAATAGAAACACAGTAGTATATGGTTGATATGATGCATAGATTAGCAGTTTTGAAACACAATGTTATAGAAACTGATATGAGATCCTGAATGGATCTGCTGTGTAGGATGCTTTGCGAATTTTAAACTTGTCCAGAGAGCTTCCACCTTTCTTCTGGTTTAAACTTAGTGTTCCTACTCTCACTTCCTAGGAGTTCATACTTGCAACATTTTGGAACTGCTGCTACCCTACTCCTGCACCGAAGTCCACTTCTGCTTTCCTTTCCATTTTATGCAACTAATTGGTGCCAAGCCCATTATCATTGCAGTGGACAGAATGATGTGATGTCATACCCAAACTTACCTATGTGAATATTTTGGTTTTCGAGCAATAAGATGACTACTAGTGATTGTGGGATTATGAATCTTAATCTCCTCGCACATGGCAATTGATTGGCGTATGCTTGATCTGGGTCGTTCATCTGCTGAGACTCATGGTCACCATGTATGTGTCAAGGCCCAATGACAGGGTGCTCATTTGCGGTATGCCAATGAATTAAACAATTGGCACTTAAGGTCACTATCCACCATATGTGCGGCACACCTAATGGCCAGGTGAGCCATTTTATCTGTTCACACCAAGTAAAAGGTAAGGCTCACTTGATGAACGGCCTGGATCTTGTACAGGTGGCAAATTGGCATGTGTTGGGGATTAGGAATAAAAAATCCAATCTCACAAGTAGCCGCACCAAGTAGGGTACTTGGTTTCGAGAATGCAATTTCCATTACACATCTTGTACAGTACTGTTGTTGCTACAGGTCATCCAAGGAGGAAAAAAGTAGTACAACTGGTGCCTCGATATGAAGTAAGAATCCTTCTAAGAAGTACAGAAATCGTATGTTGTATGTTTTTGACCATTTTTTAAAGATCAAGTATCTTTCTTGCTTAGTGAATTCTGAATTTTGAATCATGCTTTTACCGTCTAGATTCAGGAGAAAAATTACTACAAAGAAAAAATGTAAAGACTAGTCACAATGGGATATCAGATAGTAACATTGGTGCTATGCTAGCGATGATACCAAGAAGAACTACCCCTGAGTTATCAGATTCTCACCCCGGCACTGGTCCCGAAGTCAACACAATTAATTCAGGTAAAGCTATTGCCACTTTCAAAATGAAATGTCCGTCTCTAGTTCACCTATTGAAATGCAAAATGTCCACAAGATATGACAATTTCATCTATCGGCTTACTGTTATCCGTAGTTGGAGCCGATTTCAATACATGCACTGCTGTACCCTTGCAACCTCACTAAGCGCTATTTGCTCTGTCCCTCATAGAGAAATGAGCATAGCACTCTCCTCTGTCATCAGAGTGTAGTGGATTAATTTTCTTAGAACATTAATTTACTGCCACTTAAGAAATTTCTAGGTGACACTTAATACATCATTTTGTGGAATGATTGAATGATTGAGGTTATGGTCTTAAAATTCATACTAGGGGTCATGGGTGCAACTCGAATGATTCAACTCGAACTTGGTGTGACTACTAAGTATTGAATTTGCATGCATAGTTAGTTCATTATCACTTGCATTTTGCTTATGCTTGGGAGGATTGGTTGGAAATAATCTCAATTTTGTTTTAATTTTTTCTTGGACCCCTTTATTCGAGATGCCTGGCAATTGGAGCTTTCAGAAGTGATTTTGGTATGAATGGATTGTTTCCACCTTTGAGTGTCATAGTAGGACTTCGGCCTAAAAATTTGTTGTGACCTGTCCTCGGTACAAACAATGAATTACGTAGCATGTTGAGCATTAAAAAAAAAAATGTATAAGTTCCCATGTGGGTCCATTATTTGGTGATTCCTAGCCTTTAATGATAACCTCCCACTTTAAATGGTGATGCACCAGAAACCTCTCAATTTTGGATGGTCCAAACCCTATAGTTGATGACGTGGTATATATGTTCGAAGGCTTAACATCTTTGAACATGGGAGGCTTTTGGGCGATGGTGCATCCATTATGGGTCCCACTTAGGACTACGTCTTAACATTTGAAAAATTATGGTACAAATTAGTAAGCTATGTGGACTTAAATTATTCGGGTAATGTGCATAACAAAAGATTGACTTTTGTTTACTCGTTTGTACTAACGGGTGGAGCGACCATTTGGATGTCGAAGCTTCAATCTGTGGTAGCTCTTTTCACAACCGAAGCTAAGTATATGGTAGTGACAGAAGCGTTTAAAGAATGTGTTTAGTTGAGAGGAATGATAAATCATTTGGGGCTTCAGCAGGAAGTCGTGCCAGTCAACTATGATAGCGAAAGCTTGATCAATCTGACTAAGAATTTTGTTTATCACTCATATACTAAATATATTGATATGCGTCATTATTTTATTTTACAGGTGCTTGAGGAATGGGGCGTGATTCTAGAAAAGATCCACACAAGCGTAAATCCAGTTGACATGTTTACTAAGATGGTTCCCATAGAGAAGTTTAAGTTTTGTGCTACTTCTTTGGGCTTGGTGAATGTTTAATGAAGGACGGAGTGTGCATGAGAAGCGACAATAAAGCTATGATGGGAGGCAAATTAGAGATGATAAAGACTAATGAAGATTGAAGACATGATGGAGATTGTTGTTAACGTCTTCAACCTGTCAGTAACAGGGTTTGTCGATGCCATCGACAGACCACTCGATTCCATCGAGTAGATGAGGATGATGTCGATGCGATTGATAATCCACTCAATCCTACCAAGAAAATTTTAAAAAAAAAATCATATTTGCTTGCTGGATAGTTTTGAAAGTTGCTACTTGATGGCAACGAAGGATCTTCGATGTCATCGACGGGGCTTCGATATCTGTTGATGCCATCGAAAGTCCCATCGAATGTGCGCGTGATTTGTTTCTATTTTCCTCAACAACAAATTGTCAATGAGGTGGGCTCATCTAGAAGAACCAGTTTAAAAAATAAATAAATAAATAAATAAAATAAAATAAAATAAAATTTAACTCAAATTCAGTAGGGACCCCTTTATTACCCAAGATAGTCTTGGTCGGTGTTGGAAATGCTTTGTTGGCACCACCATAATGCATGTATTTTATCCCCGCCATCCTCCATTTTTCTAGCTGATTATAGGCTATAAAGTAGCATCAAGTGGCCCACTTCCCATTTATATCTTACAATTACAAACATTGTTTATCCGATTTTCTTAAAGAGTATCACTTAAAGTCAAACACGTCTCACACCATATATGCATGGCTTTGACAATGGCCATTAGATGTGGGCTCGATATGCATTAATTTCCAAATGCTCTCTGAATTAAATATTCATACCTTTCAGGATTAGAACCTCTCATCTCAGCAACTCAAGCACACGATGGTGATTGTGCCCGGAACCTTTTTTCTTTCTCACTTAGTTTCATTTTTTTTTTTTTTTTTCCAGCAAAGAGTTGTCAGTCAGGTGAGCCCATCGTCTATAGGAACTGGCCTGACTAAGCCCATCGGCAACAAACTTGGACTCAGATTCGATAGTGACCCCTTTAGTACCTAAGATAGTCCTGGTTGGTGTTGAAAATGCTTCGTGAGCTCCAACATGATGTATATGTTTTATCCATGCTGTCCATCTATTTTTCCAGCTCAGTCCCAGGCATGAGCCAAAATTCAGGAAGAATCAAATCTCAAGTAGACTACACCATAGGAAACCGTGGTGATTGAAGGCTCGCCATTAAGTACTTCCTAGGGTTCACTGCAACATTTATTTGCCATCCAACATGTTGATTAGTTTAGACAGATCTTGGATGAAGTGAAAACATAAATATCATCTTAATCCAAAACTTTATTGCCCCAGGAAGTTTTTAATGGTGGGTGTTCAATCACCATCTTTCCTTTTGGTGTGGTTCACCTTAGATTTGAATCTACCTCATTTTTCGATGGTGTGAATAAAACACATACATTGTGGTGGGGCCCATAGAGCACCGACCAATATCCATAATGGTAGGGTCACTACTGAATGGTTCCAAAAAAATTGAGACTTCAACATTTTTTCTCATTTTTCGTCCACAATGAGCATTAAAAAGAAAATGAATGGTTTGGAAAAGTAGCTAGCCAATTCAATATACTGAATATCTGACGATGAGAGGTTTTATTATTGTTGTTGTTATTATTATTATTAGTAGTAGGAGTAGCAGTTGAAAGAGCTTGATTAAACCTAGATGGTTTACATAACGAGGGTAATGTGGACTACACACGCATTGAGTCAGGATTGCATGACTTTATGTCCGTGCTATGGTAAATGTATCCTACACACGTACCAGGATAAAAATGTATCAGATATTAGATACAACTGAAAAACTACACGTGTATATTAATAGCCATGAATACTAGTTCAAAAACTCAAAAAACACGTACAATGTCCAGTCAGGTTGTTTCATTGCATAAAGGATGTGTGGTGGAAAGGGGAGGAATAAAACATCGTTTTCCTCTTGTGTAAAAAAAAAAAAAAAAAAAAAAAAAAAAACCTTAAATTCATAAAGTAAAAAAATAAAAATAAAATAATAATAATAATAATAATAGTCCATGCACTTGGTTTATCAGCGGAGTTATAATCTAGTGAGTTGAGTGCAAGGTGAGTTTTTAACGCACAGATGCATTTGGGCTCATTGAAAACCACATCAAATATCTCGACTGTACTCTATTCCTGCTACCATGCCTTGAAAATTTTATACTAGCCAGATCATCCAAACAAACTATTACTCGTAGAGGTATCAGCAGCCAGGTCCATTATTTTTACCTGTCTATGTCCAATTTCCCTCCTGTTATCAGAGGCCTGATTTTCCTGGATCGCGTGGAATTAGGTTACTTGAGAGAATCCTAGCGGCACTCAAACTTCTTTCCTTTTTTGTTGTTTTGTTTTCGGCGGGCCTGTTTGCCCTTTTTGCTAACAGGCCTTCCCGGCTCTTGTACAGTCCCTTCTTCATGAATAGTACTTTTTTAAAAAAAAAAAAAAAAAGAAAAAAGAAAAAAAAGAGAGTTTTAAAACTCAGAAACCAAGGAATCATTCATTGCACTGGAGTTGAGTATAAGGCACTAGTAAAAAAGAAGAAGTGATTTTAGGAAGGATTTCTCGGTTGGAAGTGGAAAGTGACTTGCTAGCGGTGGTGGTTTTGTTCTCGAAAGATGAGCAAGTCCAATGGAATTTTTTCTGCTGGAAAAGGCATTTTGACTCCATTAGGGGCACTGCCAATGTCTCAATCGCCCACATTCCGAGAGAGTGTAATTGCGTGGCTAATGGCCTGGCTCAAATGGATAGCGCCAATCAACTAGATAGGGTATTCACAGATTCTTCCGATCTTCCATTCCTTTCCAGAGGGGACCTAGTAGTGCTTACAGGTCAGCAAACCAGATCCTGCTAGGCATAGAATTTGGGGGGACGATATATAGGCTAGCTTTTTTCCCCCTTTTTGTAGCGAAAGGGCAGCCTGAAATGTAATTTCTTCTATATGGTTCCCTCAAGCCTATTCAATAAAGAAATCCTTTAAAACTTAAAAAAGATACCAGACCCTTGGTGGACAATATCAGGTGTCAAAATAAATGATATAAGAATTGGGCTCATGTTCTTTCCTCTCCTTAAGAGCCATATAGGGAATTATCTTAGAGGTTGACATGCATAGGCTAGTAGATAAAAGTCTAGCCCTTTTTGTTGGCATCTTCAAATTAAATATTATCTATATTTTAATGCTCTGATTGATGTTGATAATAAGGTGTGAGATTTCCAAAATAAAAATAAAATTCTCAACCATACTTAGTTTATTCTCCATATTGGTTGACTGCCATTGCTATTTACCTGAAAATGCAACTGCTCTGATTGGTGGAGATGGCACTGAGTTAGTTAACCATGCATCCCTTGAAAATGAAGTTCTATCATTCTCCATACTAACTATCATGGCCATTAAGTTGAAATTACAACTGCTCTGTGCTACTTAGATAATTTGTTTGCTAATTTCTTGCAATGATCCCATGTGTTATGCATGTGTTCTGTTTGCTTTTTCTTGTTTCATGATTCTGTAGCTTCCAATGTGATTAGTCTATGCCTTTCCTTTCTGTTCCTGCATCAGTCTTGAAGTGTTGCTTGTTCCTGACATGCTTATTAAAAGCCTTGCTTGAGATTCGCACTCTTAGCTTGAAAATTTCCTGGTTTCTTTAAAAAAGCTCCAAGTTTACTAAATCATTCTAGTCTAAATAGTATAGCCCATAACCAAGAATTCCCTAAAAATTCACCACCATAAGCTCAACTTGATCGGTGTCATTTTAGACATATTCTCCAACCACAAATGAGGACCACAATCAGGATGGTCCACGTTGAGAACGTCAAATCTGAGAGTTTTTTTTTTTTTTTTTAATACAAGAATATATATAAAAAGAATTCAATTGTACAACATAGATCTCAGCCCTTTCCAAAGCCGTGACAAACCAAAACGGTTTAACCAGAGCCCGGGCCCGAGCCCGAGCTCGGCTAAGATGTTTTAAGTGTTTCTTAGATGGATCGAGGGCTACAAAACAAGTATAAGAATGCAACAGAATAAATGAGAACTTTTACATATTGTATATATTATAAAATTATTGCCCTTTCAAACCTTAATGGGCTTGTCTCAGAGGGGCCTATACATGGAATGTTGTACAAGGTCCAAACCCAACATTTTTGCGAGATGGGTTTAAATTTATGCTCAGCTTAAAAGCCCAGCCTATTGACAGCGCTATCTAGGAACCACGTTGGCAGGATCTGTAACGTGGTAGACAAGACCTAATGGGATGTCTCCAAAAGCTCTGAGTGATGAGCCAGTGCACATGATCTGGACCATTTGTTTGGTGGGTCCTACCATGGATTGGCAAAATCATGAATTTCTCACCCATCTGACACCGAATAAAAGTTTGGAAAAGAATATTGGCGGTGGTCAGATCAATTGGAAAAGGTCCACCACTAGGACGGTTACGATTGTTTGATGGATGCCTTTTGAGAAAATGGACAGCAGCAAATTAGAAATTTAGAAGAGATATGATCAATGGTCTATATCATGGACTACTTTCCTTCGTTTCCTTTTTTGTGTGGGATGGACCTGATGATTAAAGTCCTCAGGTTTTATTTTTAAAGGGGTGTTTGTTTTTCATTTACCCCGTGTAAATTCCTGCAAATGGATAAAGATTAATTACAATGTAATTTGTTAACATTGTTCTTAGGCTGACAATAACTGCTTGCTTTTCGTATATTAAAATTGAAGAGGGTTTAAATTTTATATGAGTCCCACTGTAATACGTACCCATGGCTTATCCACATCTTCTACTCATTTTGCGAGGTGATATTAGGGCATAGACCGAAATTGAGGCAAATCCAAAGCTCAAGTAGACGACACCACAATAACACTTACTGAGTTGAATGCCCACCATTGAAAATATTTTATGATCATGATTTCCTATGGTGTGGGCCATGCCAGCTTGAAATTGTCTCATTCTTGGGCTCATGCCCTAAAATATTAAGGTAAAATGGATGGAGGACGTAGATATGTCACAGAGGCAACGATGGACCCCATGGATTTAAATTAGTCCTTTTTGGACTAAGTTTTAAGGTGAAATTATTATTGTTTATCAATCCGACGTAAATAATAATAACAATAAGCTATTTACAATTATTTATTAGTACTTACCTCTATCTATAGAGGAACAAACGGCCCCTTGGGGTAGCGTTGGAATACCGCCAATGTCACATTCGTGTGTAACCTAATCCAAACCTAATACCTGCGTTCCAAATATGTAGATGTGACATATGTGTGGAACATCTGAGACGTTCATCAGTTAGGACCTGCCTTGCGGATGACTGCCGGTCCACTTCTTGATTAGTACATACTGTACCAAACAAAAGGACAGCTCCCAAAACAAGGGTAAATCCGTCAGCGCAAAAAGGTTTTTTCAGAATGAGGTCGCATCTGTGCGATGGTTATTAGCATGCGTTTAAATAACCGACTCACGTGAGTGTTAATATCATGGCAAGTGTAAGTTTGGGGTCCATAGCATTGTTTGTATTCCATCTAATCCACACATCAGATGAGTCCCACAATAAGGATGAAATGTTCCAAAAATAAAGTTTATGCGTATCATTAAGTGGCCACACCATAGAAATTAATGAAAATCTATCCAAAATTTTCTAATTCTAGACGTAATGATTGGATCGGCATTGCTTCCCAACTTCTTAGTGGGGCTACCGTTTTGAACGGGTTGGAATCGATCTGCATTATTCCACAAATAGAATGGTAGGAATTTTTTATTTTATTTTTTTGTTCAACGTTGCTGAGGATCAGCCCCTCCGCCCCTTCCTCACCCGAAGTTGCTGTGTTGGGAAGCTAGTGGAGCCCACCGAGATATTAGTGAGAAATCCACCTGTCGATCAGTTTCTCGAGCTCACATTGGATACAAACAAAAGAATGAGACAGATCCAAAACTCAAATGAACCTCGCTGTAGAAAAAAGTGGGGATGGAATGCCTACCATCGAAACTTTTATGGGGTACACAAATTTCAGATCAGGCTAATATTTGTGTTTTTATTTCATCTCAGTTAGAATGACCTGTGAACGGTTTGGATGGCATATAAACATTATGGTGGCCCAGAACGGTCTCAGCGGTAGGCATTTTCATCCCTACTGTTTCCTGTTGTAGTGTGGCCCACTGGACTTTTGAATCTGTGTTACGTTTTTGAATTGTGTCCTGTCATGAGCTGGAAAAACTGATGGACAGAGTGGATTTCTCAATGACATCATGGTAGGCCATATGTAGCTTCCGACCCACCGGAACTTCATGTGGCATGGGACAGAAGCAAGTAGCAATCCTAAGAAACATCTCAAATCGCTGCCTAAAGCGTCAAATAAGCAAGGATTTTGATAGAGGAAGCTGATTGCATCCTGCCCCGGCCTGGACATAGTAGGTCCGGACAGAAGATTTGTGGCCCGCCGTGATATCCATTAATTTGCTACGTCATTTAAGGATATAACCCCAAAACTGAGGCAGATTTAAGGTTTAGTAGGCTTGAATGGACAAGACTGCATAGCATCCATCATAGGTCCGCTTGAATGAAGTATAACTTGAAAAATTATACATTAATCATAAGATCTTAAAATGGACCGCCCTAAGTGAATTAAGTAAGAGCTCCAATTGGGTGAGTGCGATTTTTTCCTTTCACAAGAGGGACACATTTATCGTGAATAAGCCACCACTACCACAGAAAATGCATGGTACGTCTAGTTTGAACCAAGAGAAGATGAACATGAAATTGGCCATGACTATTATTATGGAACACATAACCTATTAATCTTTAGTGTAGTGGACCATCTAAGGCCAACCTACGTAGTTAGTGAGTCGTGTCAATCCGTTTTACAAGATAAAATGTGCAATTTTAGATCGAAAATGAGATTTTAGAAAAAAAAAAATATTATTTTTAATAATTCTACTTTTTATGATATTTTTTATTTTTAGAGTTTTAGATTTCAATTTCTAATTATTATTATTATTATTTTTTATGGACATGTTTTATAATCATGCTTAGAACACTTGTAACAAAAGTTTATCTAGAATTTTTATTTTTAGAAATTAGGCTTTAGATGAGGTTTGTTAGGATTAGGATTTTTATTAATGTTAGAATTTTGTTATTTTTGATAATTACGAATTTTGGTTTATTTTTTTTATTAATAATGAATTGAGAAAATAAAATAATTAGACAATGGACATTATTTAATAAAATATTTGAGTTTTATCTTCTTCTTTTTTTCTTTCTTTCTTTCTTTCTTTCTCTGTTTTGTTTTGTTTTGTTTTTTTTCTTTTTCTTTTTCTTTTTTTTGGACTGAAAAAATTATCTTATGGATTCAAGGCTCATATCATGTACAGGAGACAGTGTTCTTCCTCTCCACTTTCCCACGTTGATTCTTGCTTTGGTTAGTATCATGGTGAGGTTTTTCCCTTTTTTTTTTTAAAATAAAAATAAAAATAAAAATAAAAATAAAAACACGCACACACACACCCCACACTCTCGCGCTAGTGGAATTTCACCACCTATGGATACTCGAACCCTTGACCGGGTGTTGAAACTCCTGAGAGTCTATCACTTGAGCAAGAGTGAAGTTTTTCCTTGTTTCGATAGATAATATTGTCATTTGAAGCTTTCCAGTGGAAGAATTGACGAACCATTCAAGGATTGCAAGAGCGTCAATTGACCGTTTGACGAGATCTTTAAGATAGACCCATGTTCATAAGGATAAACAACATAATATTAATAATGAAGCTTTCTATCATCATGTTCATGGAGTGACACCAGTAGTAAATCACAAGCCACCATGCAATAGTGGTGAATCACAGTCCACCACTTTGATATGGAGAAAATTGTACATGTCAAAGGACAAAATATATCTATAGTAGCACGACATCTTTCAAATGAGGTACATCGTGAAGCAAAGGGTTTGTGATATGCTTATAGATGCCAGAAACAATGAAGATTTTGTCTTCAATAGTACGGTGGAAAAGCTACAATTGAAGACCAAAAAAAAAAAAAAAACCCCCCTCTAAGTATATGATTGGATGGAACAAGGAGATAAGCAAAACAAAAATAATTAAACAATGTCATATTCTTTTCTCCATTGTTAAATATTACAAAGATGAAGTAATATGTGATGTAGTCGATCTGGACGTTACTTGGTCAACCATAACAGTACTATATTAATGCTACGCATAAAGGCCAAGATAATATATTTATTTTTGTTGAAGATGGTAAAAATAGATTATCCTCACTCTTATAGTAATGGTGAACAAACCCAAGACTTCTAAAGTGGAGAGGTGGTCTCTTGTAACAGAACAAGATTTTGTTAAACAATATGAAGGAACGGCATATATAAATGCAATAGTTGAAAATGAAAAGTACGTAGAGCTCATGAATATCCTAGAGGATTTGAAACTAATGTTGCATGAGTTCAAGGCAATTATGCTAGATGAACTTATTAAGAAGTTACCTCCCATGCGTGATATGCAAAATTACATTGTTTTTGTCCCAAGGACAAGTATGCGTAACTGCCCACATTATCAAAAAGAATGAAAGAACTTATGAGCACAAGCAGAGGAACTGATCCATAATGGTCAAGTCAATGAGAGCATAGGTAGATATGCTGTGTCAACTCAAAAGCCTAATGCAAAGTACAAATAAAGGCCTAATAAGCATTGGCACTAAAAGTTGTCTGAGTATCATGACCCAAGTCTCTTGAGTAACTCAATAACGAATTTTTTCCAAGTGAATGGAGTCTAATGTAGGACATGGGACAGATATATTCTTAGCATGGTTGAACCAAAAGAATATGAACCATAAATTGACCATAACTTTTGATCCAAATATCATTACAGAACGCACAACCTATCAATCTTTACCATAATGGTCTATCCAAGGTCAATTGATCTACTATGTAGGTCATATCAATCCGTCTGTCATGAAAATATGTTGTTCCAATTATTATTTTTTAAAAAAGAGATTTTAGGAAAATTTTGCTATTTTTAGCCATTTAGATTACTATAGATTACTATAGTAACGCGAGTTGCCGCCGCCCCTCGCCCACCCGAAGTTGCCGTGGTCGGAAGCTAGTGGAGCCCACGGAGATATTAGTGAGAAATCCACCCCGTCCATCAGTTTCTCGAGCTCACATTGGGATACGAATCAAAGAATTAATGAAACAAATCCAAAACTCAAATGAACCTCACTGTAGAAAAAAGTGGGGATGGAATGCCTACAATCGAAACCTTTATGGGGTACACAAATTTCGGATCAGGCTAATATTTTTGTTTTTATTTCATCTCAGTTAGAATAACCTTATGAACGGTTTGGATGGCATATAAACATCATGGTGGCCCAGAACAGTCTCAGCGGTAGGCATTCTCATCCCTACTGTTTCCTGTAGTGTGGCCCATTTGACTTTTGAATCTGTGCTATTTCTTGAATTGTGTCCTGTCCTGAGTTGGAAAAACTGATGGACAGGGTAGATTTCTCAATAACATCATGGTAGGCCATATGTAGCTTCCGACCACCGGAACTTCATGTGGCGTGGGACAGAGGCAAGTAGCAATCCCAAGAAACATCTCAAATCGCTACATAAAGCGTCAAATAAGCGAGGGTTTTGATAGAGGAAGCTGACGGCATCCTGCCCCGGCCTGGACGGACTAGGTCCAGACAGGAGATTTGTGGGGCCTGCCATGATATATGGATCTTATCCACGTTGTCGATATCCATTTATTTTGCTACGTCATTTTAGGATATAACCTCAGAAGTCAGAACTGAGGGAGATTCAAGGTAAGTAGGCTTGAATGGACAAGACTGCATAGCATCCATCACAGGTCCGCTTGAACGAAGTATATCTTGAAAAATTATACATAATCATAAGATCTTAAAATGGACGGCCTAAGTTATTTAAGTTAGAGCTCCAATTGGGTGAGTGCCAGTTTTGACCTATGCTCCTTTCACAAGAGGTACACTTGTATAGTGAATACGCCACCACAAGAGGTACATGTGTAGGGTGTGTGTGCGTGTGGCGTGAGTGTGTGGGGGTGTGTGTGCGCGTGTAAAGAAAAGACAAAAAAACCACCACTACCGCAGAAAATGGTACGGTCTAGTTTGAACCAAAAGAAGATGAACATTAAATTGGCCATGACTTTTGATTCATGTATTATTATGGAACACATAACCTATTAATCTTTAGTGTAATGGACCATGTGAGGTCAATCGACCCACTTAGTGAGTCGTGTCAATCCATTTTACAAGATAAAATGTGTAATTTTAGATCAAAAAAGAGATTTTAGAATATATATATATATATATATATATATATATATATATATATATATATATATATATATATTATTTTTAATAATTCTACTTTTTATGGTATTTTTTATGTTTAAAGATTTAGATTTCAATCTCTATTTTTTTTTTTTTTTTAGAGATGTTTTATAATTATGCTTAGAACACTTCCAACAAAAGTTTATTTAGAATTTTTATTTTTAGAAATTAGGTTTAGGATGAGTTTTGTGAGGAATAGGATTTTTATTAATGCTAGAATTTTGTTATTTTTGGTAATTAGGAATTTTGGTTTATTTTTTCTTTATTAATAATGAATTGACAAAGATAAATAATTAGACAATTGACATTATTTAATAAAATATTTGAGTTATATCTTCTTCTTTTTTTCTTTTTTTTTCTTTCGTGGATTGAAAAAATTATCTTGTGGATTCAAGGTTCATATCATCATGTAGAGGAGACGGTGTTCTTCCTCTCCACTTTCCCACACTAATTCTTGCGTTGGTTAGTATCAGAGTGAGGTTTTTCCTTGTTTCGATGAATAATATTGTCATTTGAAGCTTTCCAGTGGAAAAATTGATAAGCCATTCAAAGATTGCAAGATAATATATTTATTTCTGTTAAAGATGGTAAAATATATATTATTCTCATTCTTATAGGAATGGTGAACAAACCTAAGACTACTAAAGTGGGAGGCGGTCTCTTGTAACTGAACAATCTTTCGTTAAACAATACGAAGGAATGACATATATAAATGCATTAGTTAAAAATGGAAAGTACGTGGAGTTCATGAATACCCTAGAAGATTTAAAACTAATGTTGCACGAGTTCAAGGCAATTATATGCTAGATGAACTTATTAAGAAGTTACCTCACATGCATGATATACAAAATTACATTGTTTTTGCCCCAAGGACAAGTTTGCTTAGTTGTCCACATTATCAGAAAGAATACGAGAACTTATAAGCACAAGCGGAGAAAGTGATTCATAAAGGTCAAGTCAATGAGAGCATGGGTAGATATGATGTGCTAGCTCAAAAGCCTAATCCAAAGTACAAGTAAAGGCCTAATAAGCATTGGCACTAAACGTTGTCTGAGTATCATGACCCAAGTCTCTTGAGTAACTCGATAATAAAAATTTTCCAAGTGAATGGAGTCTGATGTAAGATGTGCGACAGATACATTCTTAGTATGGTTGAACCAAAAGAATGTGAATCATAAATTGGCCATAACTTTTGATCTGGGTATCATTATGGAATGCACAACCTATCAATCTTTACTGTAATGGGCCATCAAAGGTCAACTGATCCACTATATAGGTCATATCAATCCGTCTGTCATGAAAATACGCGGTTCCAATAAATAAAAAAAAAAAAAAAAGAAGAGATTTAAGGAAAATTTTACTACTTTTAGTCATTTAGATTATTATAGTACTTTATTATTTTTAAAGTTTTAGAGTTCCATCTTTCTTTTTTTTTGTAGAAGTTATTTGTAATTCTTCCAGCAAAAGTTTATCTAAATTTTTTAGTTTTAGAAATTAAGCTTTTAAAGAGTTCTGTTAGAATTAGGACTTTTATTAATCTATAATTAAGAAAAATTGAGAATTAGACAATATTATACATTATTCAATAAAATATTTGAATTTTATTTTCTTTAAAAAAATTCAAAAATTACTCCATAAATTCTGAGTTTTTATCAATCGAAGAAGACTATGACCTGTCTATCATTATCCCTTAATTTGTGCTCTTCTCAGTGTCATAATTGCCTAATGATATAATACATGGCTGAATATTTTACCGTTTGTATGGCTTTATTAGTGGAACCTTTGAGCCTCACGGTGGCTGGAGCAGTCCTTATAAATATCCTCTGCAATGCATGACAATCCTAATCTCTCTCTTCGTATCCTACCGAAGGATTCCCAAAATCCCAATCTCTCTCGTCGTGGCCTACCAATGGATTCCCAATAAGAGAAATGCAACAATCATCTCCGTTCAAATGTAAGTGATCATAGCACTGACCGTTGGGATTTTTAAACTGATAAACTTAACATGCCAGTTAGATGGTTATCCTAAAAAGATCAATGGTCTGGATTAGAAAACCATGAGCCCCATCTGTAAGAATTGAAAACGGATGGAGTTCCTATGAAGATAGGGGACTATGTATGATATTATTCATTTTCCCATAGGTAATCGCAGCGCGTGTACAGACCAATGCCTTGAACTAAATTGTGATTGGTTGATATTTGGTGATCAGGTCCGTTCACCACGTGGGGTCACCATAAAAATGATGGGCGGGACCATTCTTCGGGTGGTCCTGCATAATTACGGTGGGCCCGATCGGAACTTCGCCATGTACGCACGGGTGGAGTAATCACCTCTTCATTTTCTCCTGAGCTACGGGTATGCAGAGTATCCTCGCATCCTCTGTTTGTATAAGCCCCAACGGTTGGGTGATGATCCGGACCGATGATCTGATTCAGCCCCACGGTGTGAGGAGCTTGATGCAAATATCTCTTCATTTACACACTCCTAATCCTTCAGTTGGTAGCCTGCAACAAGGAACTTAAAGAAAAAGAAATGCAGCATTGGTTTACTTCAACTGAAAAAAGGCCCAACATTGGATGGCTAAGTTCTACCAAAGTTGGTGGGCTGCGGTCCACCTACGGTCGGCCCATCACATGAATAGTATGGCTAAGATCTACCAAATATTATGTTATCAGCTTTAGCAAGTGGTTCGCACCTCCAATCAAACGGTCGCCACATTGAGCTTTGCAAAGCCCACACGAGTGTGCAAGGCAGGTCACGAACATTAGTGGTAGGGTGGCTAACATGCGCAACAACCAAGCCGTCCATCAGGTAGGTATGACCTTGTAGATATTCTGGCCCATCTGGCCCCTTTGATGTTTATGTAAAACTCAGCCATCCACAAGGTGCACCACCCCATGTTAGGCCAATGACAAAAAAAAATAGTTCCATTAGTAGGCAAGTACTCAAAAATTACCTCAGTCAGTGAATTAGGTGGACCAAATGATAGGAAACAATGTATAAAACAATGCTTATCCTCCAAACTGTTTCCATTTGTGTGGACAATTGGAGCATGTGCAATGGTGGGTGTCATTGCTTCTTGCTGTTAATGGTGGGGTTAATTTGATGACAATGGACTGTCCCAATGGTTAGACCCACACTCAGAAGGACCTGACAAAGTCACAAAAGGGATGGAGAGTGATGATCTAACACATATGGCAGGGTACTGGTACTTCAGAGAGAGGTTTCAGAGGTAGGTGCTTGGTCACCACCGTAAGCTGGTGGGCCCATGTCTGAGATTCAAGTCTAACACAGTTTGGGCCCCAAAATGTCTGAGATTTAAATCTTACACAGTTTGGGCCTGAAAATGGGTGGACAATGTAAGCATCACATATCGTTAGTGGGGTCCACAAACTGGCTGCCCACTAGTGATACATTAAGTTAGTGTTAATGCTCACGTTAACTGTGCCTATATACACAGCAACAGGTTGGGTTGCAAATATCGACAACCTTCGGTGTGACCAACAAAAACAAAGAAAATAATTTGCTTTTGAAAAAAAAAAAAAAAACAGACTGAAATAAATAAGGTATATTTTCTAAAAAGTTACTTATTCTAATTTAATAGTCAAACTAACTTGATAAAGAAAAGTAACTAAATGACTTACATAAGTTAAAAAAAAAGTTATTTATTTGGTAGTATCCAAATGAGCCCTTAATGTCCTTTCCATCTAAACGATGGTTTAAAAATACATGTTTGCTTCTCCACATCATGAAAATAGTATATGAACTAGAACCAAACAACAACAACAAAATGCAGCACTTCACAGCCGTTGGATTTTGCTTTTATCATGCTCAATATTTTAGGACCTAAACCGAATTAAGAACCCTTTTTGTTAGTGGTTCAACCGACCATCAATTTAATCAGTTGAACCCTTGTTGAATGATTCCACTCAGAAAACTTTCCTATCTTAGAATAGTTAAATAGAAGCGTTTGTCAATAATTTACTCTTAACATTTGTACTCTGGGTGTCTATTTTACGAGTAGATGTCATGGTTTTGACCATTGATAAGTCTAATTTTCATTTCCATGAGTAAACAGATGACCTTCTAATTCAATTAGGTTTCCAGTCATCTAGCCTATTTTGGTGGACATTTCGATCCAAACTAATTTAGCCATTTCGTCTGGTCCAGTATTAATGATGAATGGTCCCAATGGGTGGGCCTGTAGGATTTGATGGTTTACACGATCTTGAGAGCTTCGCGCAAAGCTGAAAATGGACAATCTACATCCAAAGGTCCACCTAACTACTATCGAACATAGAGGATCTGATCACCCCCTCTAATTCTATAGTTAAGATAGCGCACGGATTACCGTCAATGGCTTTGATTGTCCAAAAGTAGGCCATATGGACAAACTGAGGATAAACTCTCCTCCCTCTTTTATCTTTTTTTGGAAAATTTTTGAGAGGAATTGCATGAAAGATACATTCTTTTAAATATATATATATATATATTATATATATATATATATATATATATATATATATATATATATAATATATATATATGAATTATTTCATTGCGGAAGAGATTAGATTAGACATGAATTGCCTTATCTCATTATATATATATATATATATATATATATATATATATATATATATATATATATATATATATATATATATATATATATATATATATAACGGCCAACACGTATGGCCGGGGTATGTAGGTGATTTTTGTTGTCGCAACCATTTAAAGAAAGGAGCGCCGCCAATATTAATATCTGCCGGGCTGGATACCCTTGAAAAGTAGATAAATAAATAAATAAATAAATAAAAACTAATTCATGTCTCATTCTCTCTCCACCCCCGCACGGCTCCACAATCTTATTTAGTTATTCTTGACAGTGCAGGAGCTCGAAGAGAGGAAGTGGATTGCGTACCGAGTAAACTCTGTGGAGCCCACCGTTATTCATGTATTGTATCAACTCTACTTTATCATATATTTTTAGGGCTTTAAACAAAAAATTAATCATAACCAAAGTTTAAGTGGACCACACCACCTAAAATAGTGTGAATTGAAGTCTACCGTTGAAACGTTCTTGGGGGGCACAGAAGTTTTAGATCAAGATGATATTTGTGTTTTTCATTCATCCATGTCTGTGTGATGTTATGAATAGTCTGGATGACAAATAAACATCACTTGGGGCGTTAGAAATGTTTCAATGATGGAAATCAATAGTTCCACTGTTTTCTTTGGTATGGTCTAATTGAGCTTTAGATATACTGCAGTTTTGGGTTCAACTCCTAAAATGGTATGGAAAAACGTATGGACAGTGTGGATAAACCACACGAATTCACAGTGAGCTCAATAGAGTTTGCTCGGTACGATAAGAGTGCACTGAGTAACTCAGTACGCAATCCGATTTCCCAAAGAGATCGATCTAACTTCTATCGAGATTGATAGACAGAGTCATTGGGCATTTGGAAGGAAAGCGCCCGTGTGCCTCTCTCTCTCTCTCTCTCTCTCTCTCTCTCTTTGATGGCGATACCATGGCCGCTCACCTTCTTCAGCTCTACTTGCCCTCTCTTCACAGCCCCCACCATCCGTACGATCGCACCTCCTTACCCGTCATCACCTTCCAACCATCTCAGCAACCGCCCTTTCACTTTCCAACCTGCACTCCCCAACAAATCCCATCCCTTTATCACCACTTCCACAAAACCCCACGACCGACGGCTGAAAATCACAGCCGCCCACTTCAACATCTCATTCCAACCGCTCATCTCCCCTCACTATCATTGGGGAATATGGACCTCTCTCTTCACAGCTGGTGCATTCGACCTCTGGTACTACTACTTCCCACTCATCGATCATGCCTTGATTCATTTCTCCTTTCCTCTTTTTATTTTGGGATTTTGATTCAAAGATGTCTGTTTTGAAATGGGATCGGAAGGCCGGAGAAGACGAAAGTGCGAAGCGCGCTGAGTGGCACCCTGGTCAGCACTCTGGTGGCGCTCGCCACAACCAACCTTAGCATCATTGCTAGTGAGGTCCCGGTGTATTATGTTGTCTTGGAGTATCTACTACCCGTCGCCGTTCATTTGCTGCTCTTCAGCGTAGATCTGTGTCACATCCTGCAATCCACCGGTGCTACTTTTGGATTTCTTGCTTGGATTAGGTAACTCTTATTAGCGAACTGTAGGGCTTTTGATAGTGCTTTACTTTGGAAATCTACCAAAATTGTATATGCCATCATGGCCCCACCATGAAGATCGCCTCTTGCAGACATTAGGTTGGTACACTTGTCAGGTGGGCCACACATGTACATCAATTTTAGACTGCTGTCAGATCTAATCTATATCTCCAGTGTTTCTATATGTGGTGGCCCACTTGTTTGGTGGACTGATCTGATTTTTGTGTCAGGTGATCTTCATTGTTTTGGTCCACTGTATGTACAGTCTTGAATGTTCTAGGCATGACTCGTTTGCACATGAACTAGGTTCAGGACTAAATCCATAAGTAGATTTTAAGAGGATAAGGTCTTTTATTAGATGTTTCTTTTATAATTAGAATTAGGGAGACATAAATGATTAAAAAGGGAAAGTAAAAAAACAATGAAGGGTAAAAGATAGGATGGAAGAACGTTTCAATGTTGCTACCTTTAAGGTTGCCCCATACTGTTTTATTAGTTTGCAAGTGAGTTAAAAGCAAACCCGCCTCCAGGATACAACAAGCCCAACCTCTCGATCTGAGAATTATGTCCTTATATTTGCAAAATCGAAGTGGGTGCCAACCAGGCACAACAACCTCAAATATGCCCAAGAATAAGACAAATTACTAAATTGTGTCATTCAGAGTAGTATTACAAAATAGCAGAAAACTGAATCTTGGTCTAAGAAAGCAGTAGAGATTTGAGAGACAGGAAGAGAGAGAGGAGAGGCTTAGAGTCTTTGGAGCATATTCAGCCACTCTGAATAGATACAGTTACCTTCAGATGCTTTTTGATGGGTTTGCTATAGTTAGAAATCTGCCATCTCCCCAATTCAAATTACAATGATCTCTAGATCCAACCCAACTAATCACACCTAATTGACCCAGGGGCACAATCCAACAGTCTGATCAAGCAAGTGCAAAGTGTACTTCAAGCGCCCTTCCTCATGCACGCACCACAATGGCCTGAGGCACTCATGTGCCTGCTGATGGGGTTGCTAAGCACCTATGAGCAAACACAGTAAGGCTTGAATATGAGAATACTATACTAGAAAATCAACCTTTTATGAAGCTTAAAATATTCCCATGTTTTTTTTGATTTGGGACTATTTTAAAGGACAAAAAAGGAGAGATGCGAAAAACACAGTCCTTTTCATGAAAACAAAACCACACCTTTTCTCGTCTTTTTAGAATTTCCATTTTCTTATTTTAATACAAAATTCATCATTGTTTTCATATCTACAAAATTGGCATTGAGTTTTGATCAAATAAGTGGTCCATTTATTGGTTTATTTATTTTGAAAAACACTGAAATAACTATATTTAGTGATCGAGCTATTTTAATTTTTAAGGTTTTTACCTTCATACTTTCATCTATTTGTGTTATTTGTTACTAATGTCTTAGAAATAAAAAGGTTGACCCCAATTAGTTGGGCACAATACCTTTCACTGACATCGAAAATGCAACAGTGATCAAGAGCTTCTGTGTGATGTAGAAGGTATACCAATATTTTAAACTTAAAAATTACATTATGTAGTTCTTTAATGTAGCTCTACACTTCACAAATTGAAAATTACCATCCCGCAGTGACCGCATCACTTCCTGGATTATTCATCTGTTTTGGGTGGAATCCATCCAACTTAGAGCTGTATTTCAATTCCAAGTTCTGACATTTTATATCTTCTACAGCTTCCCCTTTGAAAATTTGGAGGAGTTTCCTTTTGCTGATGTGTGTTCCGAAGTAACCATAGTTTTCAGCAAAAATTAGTAGGATTTATAACCATGGTCCTTTTCTAAATGCTACAGATACACATAACACTAAAACAACACACCACTTAATTCCACTAGTTGTAGCTATTGCAATTTTCAAAATTTGAACAGTAAATACAGGAACTCCCTCAAGCCTTCTTCTATGTTCTGTGGGATCATCTTAAGAAGCTTCTTCGCTACTTTGACCTGAAAAAGAAGCAAATCATTCATATAAATAGTACTATATAACAAGAGAAGCTTTGTTTCTTACCTGTTTTCTACTTGGAACAAATTGAAACATGTGAGACCTTTCCTGCATAACAAATGGTAAACAATGTTGAAACTAGACCAAGGAAAATGATCATATAGTGATAGTCAACAGAAATGAGTATATAAAGATGATGCAAGTAGATATGTCATGTAATTAGCAATTTGGCAACTGAAATAAAATTGTTTATGGAACATAGTCTCATTTTCTAAAAGACTCTAATTGTCCAAAAGAAAATAAATAGTCCTGGAAGTCTGCACCTTTCAAATGCCGACTGATATTGCAGTAGAATTATAAAACATATGCAGCTTTGTTAATAATATGTACTACAGGGAAGGTGGAAGGGAGTCAATCATTTGCACAAAACTTATTCAACTCAAAATTATAGAGTCATACTAAACCTCCTTGAGTTGTGGATACCTTATGGTTAGTTTACAATATTCTAGGAAATGTGACATCAATTTGTTATTTATGGCTAAACCAAGAAATCTCGCATCAAAACCTTTTTCACAAGTCTCATGATCGTGCTATTTAAACTATAGAACACAGATAGATGTAGATATAGACAACCTACAATAATTGGATCATTTAGAAAAACTAGAGTACCCAACTCAGATGCTTGGATATTTGCATAAGGTATCCGCTACACAGAGACTTGGAATTCTAATTCAAATGGGGCTTTGAACTCCTGACATAGATTTGTTGAACCATTGTTTCTTTTTTCTTTTCTTTCCTTTTCTTCTTCTTCTTCTTCTTCTTCTTCTTCTTCTTTTTGACAAGATTGCTCACTCCATTCAGAAATTGTATTTGTTAATGAGGGACCTTATACAATTTTTTTAATGTACTTGGATGATGCATGGTTTGTTTTAAGATTAAAATGTGTAAGTGGTTGTTTTAAGTTATCAAATTTGAAGGAAAAAGTCAATTTTGTGTACTAGTTGTTATTTTCTATGGATTGTTTTGTTTTGTTTATCATCTCCTCACTTTATGTAATGGATTAAGAGAGCTGTTGGTTTTATCCTCTATGAATTTTCCTTTTTTGAATTTTAAGTATGAACTCTTGCAAAAATTGCATGAACCTACAGTTGTCATCTCCTCTAAAATTTTGGTGCACCCACGAATGATATAGGGCAAGGTGTTCCGTATCCGTTACGATACGCCTATAAATGCCGATGTGACGTAGGACAGCCCTAATTATGATGCATGCTCATGAACATAATTAAATAGCGGAAATAAAAGGAATAAATGATCTAAAATTCTAGCAGTAATCATCATAACTAAGAAAATCATAAAGGAAACATGTAATGGAGCAGGCCATCATAATAACCATGGAGTATGGCATTCAATTATTACTTAGGTTGGATCTGGCGAGGGATGAGACCTCCCGATCTTGCATGGTCACACCCAATCGATCAATGAAGATCACTAGTCCGAAGAACCAAGTAGTTTCTCGGATTAGGGATTTGAGAATTTGGGGGTTTAGGGTTTAGATCGGTTCTCAAGATTTTAATCAAAGAAGGATTAGCCAAAACTGAAAAATAGAAAGAAGAAAATAATTACCTTGAAGAAGTTGGAGAGGCACAAGAAGAAATTAGAAGAGAAAGATCAAGGGGAGAGAAGAAGCACCATTAGAGAGAAGAGAGGAAGGAGGCAACCAAAGGGTTTGCTTTTCATTAATCAATAGTTGAAATTCGGATTTAGGGCTTTAGCCCACTTAAATAAGCAAATAAAGACATAAAATTACTAAAATACCCATAGAATAAGCAAATAAAGACATAAACTTACTAAAATACCCCTAGAATAAGCAAATAAAGACATAAACTTACTAAAATACCCCTAACTAAGCAAAAACGCGCAAATAACATAAGTACGGAAAGTTAAGGGGCGCTCGGTCTTCTTTCTCCAATCTTCCTTCACATGTGTCTTCCCTGAGTGGGGTCTTCTATATGTCCAATCACATGTGAAAGGTCTTCAGCTCTTCAATAGTCACCTATCCACAAGAACGACACTTGTGGTTGGCGCTTTCTTCGTTGGTACACCTTGAATGCGCTTGTGTCCGCATCAATTCCCCTCGGGTGAGAAAAACTCGACTTTGATGAGTTGAAACTTTTGTAGCGCTCTAGTAGACCTGGATCAATACCCTACAATGCGTCGCCTGACAGCCACGTAGATTCAGACGATAGTTTATTTTTCCACTTGACAAGATACCTTTGGAAACCTCCATCTCTTGTGGATACTATCTCATCATCCAAGATTTTCTCAATTTCTTCTTTATGGGTAATGGGTGGAGGAGGGGGTGGAAGGGGTTGGATAGCAAACTTAGAAAAAGGCCATGAAAGGGATGATGTATCAACAATGAGAGTATGGCCATGGACTAGATCTTCCACATTAAAAGTTGGATTAATACTCATTTCAGGTGGAAGGTCAACCGATACGCGTTGGACCCAACCTTTTGTAATATCTTGAATGGTCCAGCACTACGCGCTTGTAATTTTTTTTGTAGATCCTTGAGAAAATCACTCTGGCCTTATTCGCACCATTACATAGCTCCTTCTTGAAATTCTTGCACTCTACAATGAGAATCAGCTGAAACTTTATAATCATCATTGCTCTTATTTAACCGATGTCTAATATGTGTATGCAAATCATGAATATGGCGTGCAAATGCATCGGCTGACTCAGAAGACCTTTGGGTAACAGACATAGGTAAGAGATCTATGGGCATTCTAGGTTTATAACCACTTACAATTTCAAAAGAACTCAATCCTGTAGATCTATTAACTGACCCATTATAAGCAAGTTCAGCAGTTGGTAAATTAGGTCCCAAGTCTTAACATGTTCACCCACTAGACAACGTAGAAGATTTCCAAGGCTACGGTTTACCACTTCAGTTTGACTATCTGTTTGTGGGTGGTAAGCAGTAGAAAATTGCAAATGAGTTCCCATAATGTGCCACAGTGTCTTCCAAAAATAGCTAGTAAATCGAACATCACGATCAGACACTATGGTTTTATGTAACCCATGGAGATGCACCACACCATAAAAAAAGAGACGAGCAACATGAGACGCATCCGACGTCTTCAAACATGGGAGGAAATGCACCATTTTAGAAAAACGGTCCACAACGACAAAAACGGAATCATGCTTTTTTATAGTCTTGGGAAGCCCAAGCACGAAATCTATACTAATGTCCTGCCACGGAGCATGTGGCACTGGCAATAGCGTGTACAGCCTGGTATTTTGCTTTCTTTGCTTTGCCAGCTGACATGTTCGACACTGCCTTAAAACTTTGGCTACGTCTCGCTTGAGGCTTGGCTAATAGAAACGATCTTCCTCGAGGGCAATGGTTTTATCACGACCAAAATGGCCAGCTATCCCTCCTGAATGAAGCTCCCAGATGAAGAATTCACGAGGGGACATACGAGGAATACAAAGTCTGTCTCCCTTGAAAAGAAAGTCATCTTTAAGAACATATTCACCCATAATATGCTGGTCACTAGAGAGCGACGCGTAAGTACCCCCAAAATCAGGACATATGGGGTATTCATCTTTCAGTTGCTCAAATCCGACTACGTCTACACTCAAGGAGTTGAACAACGCCACTCTCCTACTAAGGGCATCCGCTGGTTTGTTTTCAACCCCAGCCTTGTGTTTCAAAACAAACGAATATTCTTGAAGAAACGCTACCTACTTGGCATGCCTTGGGTTGAGTTTCTTTTGAGAATGCAAATATCTCAAAGCCTCATGGTCAGAAAACAAAACGAATTCTTGCGGTAGGAGATAGTGTCGCCAATGTCTCAGGGATTGCACTACCGCATAAAATTCTTTGTCATAAGTGGAGTATTTTTGTTTTGCCTCATTCAGTTTCTCATTGAAATAGGTCATTGGGTGTCCTTCTTGACTCAACACTCCACCTATACTGACACCAGACGCATCACACGCTACTTCAAAGACTTTAGAAAAGTCAGGTAGACGCATGACAGGAGCTTCCACCATCTTGCCCTTAATTTCTTTAAAAGCCTTGATTACAGCTTTAGACCACACGAACTCTTCCTTTTTCATGCACTCGGTGATGGGAGCCATGATCGTGCTAAAACCCCTAATGAACTGACGATAAAAAGTTGCTAGGCCGTGAAAGCTTCGCACCTCGTGAATGTTCCTTGGTTCTGGCTACTTAACTATGGCCCTGACTTTTTAAGGGTCTACACGCATCCCTTTAGATGACATTATAAATCCTAAGAACACAACTTGGCTAGACATGAATGCACATTTCTTAAGATTAGCGTATAACTTTTCCTTCCTAAGGACACTACAGACCTTCTTTAAATGTTCAAGGTGTGATTCCTCAGTGGTACTATAAATAAGAATATCGTCAAAATACACCACTAAGAATTTTTTCATGAACAGCCTCAAAGTTTGTGTCATCACCCGCATAAAAGTACTAGGTGCGTTAGTCAAGCCAAAGGGCATGACCAACCACTCATACAGACCATCTTTCGTCTTAAACGCCGTCTTCCACTCATCTCCTGGGCGTATACGGATTTGGTGATATCCGCTCTTGAGGTCTATCTTAGAGAATATAGTGGACCTGGCCATCATGTCAAGCATATCATCAAGTCTAGGTATAGGAAACCTATACTTAACAGTAAATTTTTTTATGGCACGGCTGTCCACACACACACGCCACGTGCCGTCTTTCTTTGGTGTCAACAATGCAGGCACAACACACGGGCTCATACTCTCTTGGATGAAACCCCTTTGCAGAAGCTCATCAACTTGCTTCTTCAACTCTGCATGCTCTGTAGGGTTCATCCTGTAGTGAGGAAGTTTCGATAAAGTAGACCCTAGGACAAGATCAATGGCATATTGTATGTCCCTCATAGGTGGCAACTCATTCGGTAAGTCTTCAGGAAATATATCACTGTATTCCTTTAGGACCGAGGTCACCTCACGGGGCAACTCTAATGGAACCTCAGGTGTAATCTCTCTAGACACAAGGGCATACACCATAGAATCCTCCTTATCTTCTTTTTCAAACTCTCTTACGCTGATCATATGTAGAGACTTAGGTTTGAATTTTCCCATTCCTCTAGGCTCACTTGCCTTCTCATCCTTCTTCTTCCCTAGTATATTCTCAGGTGGCATGGGATTAAGTTTGATCTTTTTACCGTTATACATAAAAGTACACGCATTCGAACGGCCAAAGATCGTGACATCATTATCGAATAGCCACGGTCTACCTAGGAAAACATGTCTTACATCTATAAGTAAAACATCACACCACAGGGACTCTTTGTATGACCCAAACTTAATGGGGACTAGACATTGCTGAGTGACAGGTAGGGATGTCTTGTCAACCCAAGAAACTTTATACGGGTCTGGATGAGGTATGGATTTCAGTTTTAAGCGATCTAAGGTGCTAGTGGAAATCACATTCTGACAACTTCCACTGTCCACTATCACCTTACAATTCTTTTCACCACATTTTGCAATAGTGTAGAAGATAGTGCTTCGACGCCAGTCAGCACTACTTCTAGACTGAGCTAGCACACGCCTGACTACTGCAAGCGTTGCTTCTCCATCCACTTCTTCTTCATCAGTAAGTCCTCCTTCAGGGTGATACTCTTCAACTTCATAGTCACCCTGGTCATCTCCACCCTCGTGGGACTCGCGTATAACTAAGGTTCTTCCACGGCTCTTCGTAGGACACTGATTAGACACGTGGCCAAGATTGTCATACTCATAGCACCTCACTTGACTCATGTTATTAGGACCGGCACCAAGAACCCCTTTACCCTTGTCCTCCTTAGGCCTAGGCGGAAAGGTCGCCTGTGCCCTAGGTTGACTACCAATATTAGGTTTAGTTCCCTGGGAACTAGATCTAGCACTAGAGTCTCGGGACTCAAAACGACGAACGACAGGAGCCTTCAGATATTGCTCTAACTCCTGCACGACTTGATATACTTCATCCAAGTCCGTTAAGGGCCGAGTCATAAACTCGCTCTGAAGATCCGCACAAAGGCCCGTCTTGAAACGCGAAAGCGTTACTAGAGGGTCTTCTCGGATATCACATCGCATCATATACTCTTCAAATTTAGCGATGTAGTCAGCGATAGACATTGACCCTTGGCGTAAGGATTGCCATTGGTCAAGGAGCTTCTGACGGTATGAGAGAGGAAGGTACTTCTCCTTCAACTTCTCTTTCATCTCATACCAATGTGTGATAGGGGCTCTACCAACTCTCTCTATCCTACGCTCGGTGTTGGTCTAGAAGAGCTTGGCTTGACCCACAAGCTTCATCTTAGCAAACCGCATTTGACGGTTTTTCAACATGCCATACCACTCAAAGTAGTGGTCCATGTCAGCAACCCAGTCAAGGAATGCCTTGGGATCCAAGCGCCCATCAAAACTCGGGGCCTCAACTCTCACACTCTTCATCGCACGCTCATCTGGATCATAGCGGTCTTGATGATCACATGTGGCTCGTGCCTCTCGCACCACACCACGACCATTACCACGATCTCTATCCTCACTACCACCACGTGTGGCAGCGCGTTCTTTAATGATTCCTCCCACTTGGAAGTGCGCATCATCCCCTACAATGGAATTTTTCTTTTGAGACGCCTCTAGTTGCTCGACCTTAGTCATGGTAGTGGTAATTTGGTTCTCAAGGCGGGCAAACTCACGCTTTTGACCCGTTTCTAGGCCGTTATCTTTTGTATCAATTGAGCAAGTTGCTCAGATAACTGCTCGTTATTCATGGTAGGTTGAAGTCCGAAACCTCTACCTCTTCTCGTGGGCATACAACGAAGACTTGAACCAAGCTCTACCTAACTAGACTACTAGGTGTTATGACTTTCAAGATAAATGCGATGAATGCAAAACTACTATGAACCGACACATTTAAGTTGAAACAGGAAACAACTCAAATCTGAAAAATTTTCAGATTAGGAACTTTCTAAAATTGAAAACTTTCTAAATCTAGAAAGTTTCTAAATCTGGAAACTTTCTAAATCTAAAAATCTGGAAATCTGGAAAGTTTCTAAAATTGAAAACTTTTTAAATCTGGAAAGTTTCTAAATCTGGAAACTTTCTAAATCTAGAAAGTTTCTAAATCTGGAAATCTAGAAAGTTTCTAAAATTGAAAACTTTCTAAATATGGAACTTTCTAAATTAAACCTAAAAATTAAAACCCTAATTTGATAACTCGATCTAGACAAAAAAAACTATGCAAGCCTAGGCTCTGATACCAAATTTGACGTAGGACAGCCCTAATTATGATACATGCTCATGAACATAATTAAACAGCGGAAATAAAAGGAATAAATGATCTAAAATTCTAGCAGTAATCATCATAACTGAGAAAATCATAAAGAAAACATGCAATGGAGCGGGCCATCATCACAACCATGGAGTATGGCATTCAATTATTACTTAGGTTGGATCCGGCGAGAGATGAGACCTCCCGATCTTGCATGGTCACACCCAATCGATCAATGAATATCACTAGTCCGAAGAACCAAGTAGTTTCTCGGATTATGGATTTGAGAATTTGAGGGTTTAGAGTTTAGATCGGTTCTCAAGATTTTGATCGAAGAAGGATTAGCCAAAACTCGAAAATAGAAAGAAGAAAATAATTACCTTAAAGAAGTTGGAGGGGCACGAGAAGAAATTAGAAGAGGAAGATCAAGGGGAGAGAAGAAGCACCATTAGAGAGAAGAGAGGAAGGAGGCAACCAAAGGGTTTGCTTTTCGTTAATCAATAGTTGAAATTCAGATTTAGGGCTTTAGCCCACTTAAATAAGCAAATAAAGACATAAAATTACTAAAATACCCCTAGAATAAGCAAATAAAGACATAAACTTACTAAAATACTCCTGGAATAAGCGAATAAAGACATAAACTTACTAAAATACCCCTAACCAAGCAAAAACGTGCAAATAACATAAGTACGGGAAAGTTCGGGCGCTCGGTATTCTTTCTCCAATCTTCCTTCACATGTGTCTTCCCTGAGTGGGGTCTTCTATATGTTCAATCACATGTGAAAGGTCTTCAGCTCCTCAATAGTCGCCTATCCATAAAGACGACACTTGTGGTTGGCGCTTTCTTCGTTGGTACACCTTGAATGCGCTTGTGTCCGCATCACGATGTGTATAGGTAACGGCCATGACTGTTATGCGATACAGGGGTGAAATAGGGCAGTTGGTTTTTTGGGACCGTATCAGCCGTTATGGTGGTCGTAAAGGCCGTTACGGGGCATAATAATCGTTACCCCCATAACGGTCTAAAAACAACCACTTTTTTCTATTTAAATCTATTTCTCTCCTCAGTTTTTTCACTTTTCTCGTTCCAAAAAGTCTCGTAGATCATTTTACAACAGATTTCGACCACTCTTACCAAAGTTTTTAAGACTAAAACTATAAATTGAAGTGATTTGATCGAATAGATCTTGAAAAAAAATGAAAAAGTAGTATTTATGCCTTTTTTTTATTTCTAGTTGTAACGCTTGATTGTAATGTGTAAACATTAGATACATATAATCATGTTCACAAATTCACTAGACGGCCTGATACAACATTCTCACCAAAGAGTGGACCGTTACACTACAATAGACATGGTCAAAACAAAAAATGAATACATATATAGAATATTTACATTGTTCTGGATTTTCTACATATTTTTTCATAATTATTCGGTCAAAAGAACATTTTCAATCATTACAGGAGTCGTAACAGTCATTACACCCCTGTATCGGCCGTTAGGGCCGATTAACGGTCGATACCCATATTGGTAATGGTGGTGATTTATTCATGACCACCGTTGCCGATCTGTGAATACCTTGATCTAGGGTCACCTACTCGAGTGTTTTATGTGTGCAGATGGTACATTTTATTGCAAATATTACCTTTAAAAAAAAAATTCTCTATTACTCAGCCTGTGTACATCTTGTGTATGACTTTGCCTATGATTGATAATTGTAGTTCTTATCTTGGTATCTCATTAAATGTTTTATTTAGTTGGGAATCATTTTGCAAAGAATTATGGATTAGATTTACACAAGGTTGCTATTGATACAGGTCTCAAAGTCCGGTTCTGTAAAAGTGGAGAAGCTTATGAATGTCGAAAGATACTCCCATGTGATGCACCTTAGCTCGACTGTGAGGTCTTTTGCGTTCAGTCATAAATGGATGGAAAATAGAACTTTGACAAAGTTCCAAAGTCTTACATATTACTTCTACGTTTTGTACTAGCCACTTGAAATTCTTGATGTATATTGGCTAATATGATATGAATTTGTCAATAATCTGCTGACCTCTACCAAAATAAAGGGGTTTGGATCTTCCAATCTGATGGAGATTTGTAGGGCATCCTCCATCTACAGTTCAGGCTCCAATCCTTTTATTTTAGATTACATCTTCTCTATGATTCTGAAAAGTTGCATTCCCATCAACGTGTTCCGTAACGGTAACGGTGGCCGTAACGGCTACCACCGTTACCTTTACGATACGGGGCATAACGGCTGTTATGCCCCTGTAGCGGCCATTACGGTCTCTCTGCTTTTTTATGTTTTTATTTATTGAAAAAACCCCCGAAAAAACTTGTATTTGCCTCATAATGCTGATTGAAGTATGAAAAACTTATATATGTCCTATAATAGACCATTAAGGGTCTATTACGGCCTTTATAGGGGATGTAACGTGCCGTTAACGGCAATTACGGGTTATTTTTTTTTTTCCATAATGGCTATTACGATCCTATAACATGTAATGGTTGCCACCGTTACCTTTACGGCCCTATAACGGCCTTTACGGCACACCATGATTCCCATGGCTTTTATCATGACAACGAACCTTAAGTGAGGAAACAAGCTCCAATTCAAATACCTTATTATATGTTATTGAAGCTTTTGACACTAGATGTATACTGTTTGGTAGCTATTGGCTCAAAATCTCGCAGAAAATTATTCATGTCTTTTTTTTTTTTTTTTTTTTTTTTTTTTTTTTTTGTGCAGGTTATGGGAGACTTGTTGGATCATCTAACTAACTGGGATGTTGGAACATAATCTATTATTGCAGTTTAATGTAGACCAGTGTATTTGGAAAAGTTGCACCAGTCCTCTATCTAGACCAGTGTATTTGGATGTAAGCTATTGCAGCTTGCAATTTGTTATTGATTGTGCTTAAAAGATGAACTTCATTTCTCTGGCCTACTGATCACAGTGCTATGAATGGAAACAACTTTTTCAATTTGATTGGGCTCACATGATAAGATCTTGCCTTGTATTGTTGTGGACGATTCGCAAAGAACAACACTTCACAATTGCCTGATGCAAAGATGAAGAAATTTACAGAAGATGCTATCAAATTCAAAATGGATGACAGTATGTGGATTCATAATTTTCACACTATCCTTTGCGCTTATGTTTTAATTGAAATGAGCATAAAGTTTGAAGTTTAGTGTTTTTTCTTTGGTTTTTCTATGAATGAAGCATACCTTCAATGTCATGATATTTCCTTTCCTGGCTTTTTGCAGTTGCTGAACTGTATGACTTTGATGATGAGAAGGTACTTGATTTCCCTAATTTTGATATTTGAAGATGGGCACTATGAGTTGTTGTTAATGTATTTAATTCCTTCATAAGTTTTGTTTATTGATTTATTGCCTAAAAAAATGTATCTCTCCCCCCCCCCCCCCCCCCGCCACATCATTTCCCTTCATCTTTGAAACCCTCACAGGGAGTTTCTAATTCCCGTCAATCTCTTTGTCCAAATAATCAGATCAATGTAAAATGGAGAAAATTGATCTCTCCTGCTTCTTCTAGATTATGCAGATTTGTCGTCCATTCACAGAACCGATCCGATGATAGCAACTTCAGAACAGTTGGATTTAAGATAGATGGATGGGATAGAAGTTGGATCAAGTTGGTTGGGAGAAGCATTTTTGGTTTTTCTTTATGACTACCACTATGATTGCCACATTGCGATTCCTTGGGCCTCAGGAGTCTCTCATCATCACTTTCCCTGCTTCTCGTGGAGAGCTTGATCGGCCTCGTGAATAGGATTGAGAGGGCCTATATGGTCTTCGGCGACTACGGTGGCGACAACTCCTTGCTAACTCTTTGGGAAGCCCTTCCATTCGTCGTTGTCGTCAGTGGACAGGTTTGTCTCTCAATCTGTTTCCATATACTTGACTTCTTCATTTTTGTTGAGTTATGTGGTTTATACTTTGATTTTATTTCATTTGATTGGAGAATTCTGCAAAATCATCGATTTTGGAGAGCATCGTCAGGCGGGATTTTCTTCTTAGGGGATCTAGTTGGAGTTATGAATTTTTTATTCTTTTACTCTTATTATTTATTTTTTTAAGTTTTTTCTATGGTGGATCTTGTGGTATTCTTCAAGGGATTGTCACATGTCGGCCATTGGTTCTGCCGTTGCACAAGACAGACAAAGGACAGATGGAGCATGTTGAGTTTCTTCACTTGCCAAAGAGGAGATTTTCAGGTTTAGGTAAATCTTGTTTTTCTATTGCTTCGTAGATTCGATGTTTGATTTATGGGTCTTTTTTGCCCCAAAATCTCCCCTACAGTGTTGTTGCTTCTTGATTTTATTTTCATCTTGAATTCTCTCAATTTTAACTCGACGAGTACATGCATACAACAACAAACATCTTCAAGTAGGCAGAGGAACTGCAAAGGCGAAGTAATTACTCTCTACTGCCATTGATCCGAAATGTTTTTTAATGAAATAAGGTATTTCCACCAAGCTCTTTTTTTTACTAATTATTTAATAAGTAGGTTGATTAGATTATTAAATGAATACATGGATATGAAAAACTAACATTGAATCATGAGGGAATGGAAAACTACAGATTTCATCCTTTACTTTCTAGTCCATGAATTTGTTTTTGTTTTTGTTTTTTAATTTTTTGTGAAATTCAATACAGTGGTTGATGAAGGATTTATTTATTCATATATATGATGAATTCCGTCCCTTTTTCTCAATAATCAAGAAAATTAGAATTCCTCAAAAAATCATTTTCACTTGGAAGGTATTCAACTCGGATTTGTTCGCAAGCGCAAAATGGGTTAACTTTGTACATGAGTCTGTCCCTCGCAAACTTGTCTAGAAAGTAGAAATTAGCTATTGTTTCTAGCTTTTGATGCATTGATGATATAAAAAAGTGTATTCGTATTTTTTTTAAAATAAAAAAAATTATGGGATGTGATTGTAGGATGTGCATTTCCAATATATTAACTATAAGTTGCAGCTATCTTTGTTATGTACTAAAAATTTTCAGTAAAATTATTCTTATTCAATATATAGAATGTGATATTTCTAACAAAAAACAATTGAGGCAATAACTTACAATGCATTTTGCATATTTACAAAGAAGTTCGTTCGCAAACATATTAGGATAGAGAATGTTAAAAATTCACCCTACAAAAAAAGCAAGGAACATGTAACATTATGGTTAAGTTGGATTTCTGCCACCAATAACGATCCAGCCTCCGGTGGTGATAAACAATTGTAAACTTTAATTTTCTTTTGATCTTTTTTCCCAAAAAATCCAATTAGATTCTTGTTTCATGTACTTAAAGCATTACTAACATTACTTATTAACTTAAGCATCAGAAACCAAAAAAAGAAAAGAAAAGAATATGAATGTCTTATTAACATTATATTTGATAGTATTTAGCAGCAACTGGCAATGAGTATTGGTGCAACTCTTGTGACAGTGTGCTAGCAGTCTGTAGTGCTAAATCCTCTGTTTGTTGCAACTTAAAAGTAGTCCATGAGGATCCATATGTGCTGATAAGCACAGGACTTGCATGTCATCGAAATGCTTGTTGTGCATCGCCTTTGTATTCTTTTTTACGATGAGCCTATGCTATGGTGACGGTTAACCTATGTTAGAGGACTACACAGATGCAGATATGGCACGTGAGATAGACTCCAGGAAGTCTACATCGGAGTTCATGTTCACGTTTGCAGGGGGAGCGGTTTCTTGGCAGAGCAAGCTACAGAAGGTTATAGCATTGTCGACGATAGAGGCTGAGTACATTGCAGTCACAGAGGCATGTAAAGAGATGCTTTGAATAAAGAGGTTCGTATAGGAACTTAGCCTGAAGTAGGAGCAACACATGATCTATTGTGATAGCCAAAGTGCTATACACTTAAGCAAGAATCCAAGTCAGTACTCCAAGTCGAAGCACATAGAAATTCGGTATCACTGGATCAAGGATACTTTGGAACAAAAGGTGTTACAGCTTGAGAAGGTGCACACGGACGATAATGGGTCAGACATGATGACTAAGGCTTTGCTCAAGGGCAAGTTTGAGGTTTGTAGAAATCAGGCTGGCTTGAAGAATGTGAATTCCTCCTGAGTCAAAATGGGAAAGATTTGATGGGGATTTTTCCCTCATTGCTGGGTTCGATGAAATCGAATTAGTTTCGATATCATCGATAATTGTCAGGATTTTTCACCACTGGTTGCTGGACAGTTTTGGTCCTGTTTCGATATCACTGAAGGACCTTAGATGATATCGAAGGCTGTCATTGAAGGTGGCTTGATGACATCGATAATTGTCAGAATTTTTCACCCTTGGTCGCTGGACATTTTTGGTCCTGTGTCAATATCATCGAAGGACCTTACATGATATCGAAGGCTGTTATCGAGAGACCTTCGATATCATCGAAGAGTTACGCAGATGCAATTGCGGAAACATAGATTCTACGAAAATTGTTTCCTATTTTGATTCTAGCTCTTTCTATTCTTATATAAAGGGGTGTATGTGGGATTAGGGTGTATTCTAGGGTTTTCTAAGGTTTCCTAAAAGTTTTCTAGGAGGGTTAGGGCTATCAAAGGTGTGTGTGTGTGTGTGTGTGTGTGAGTGAGAGAGAGAGAGAGAGAGAGAGAGAGAGAGAGAGGAAGCTTGTGGAAGGGAGATTCTGCTCATAAAGGTGATCTACTTCGCAGTCCACGTCTCAGCGCTTGTACGTCCTCGTGATCGGTGTGATCTCTCCATTTTTCTTTTCTTTTCTTCTTGTTTATCCACTCCTACATGAGTGAAGAAGGTTTGATCCTAGCGGTGTGTGCTTGTGATTGGCCGTAACGTTCTGCTCTATAGTGGATTGTTGATCTGGACGAGGTCCCATGGTTTTTACCTCTTTGAGGGTTTTCCACGTAAAAATTCACTGGCGTCTTGTGGTTTATGCTTTGATTTATTTCATTGCTTTATTATCCCATAATTCTATTTTGTTTTAGGAGGCTAGATCCTAAGGTTTTGTGCAAGGCCCCCAACAATTTTTACATGGTGGCCTAAGAAATGTGTTATGGACATAATGCACAACCCATATTGCTTGTTTAGACTGGCCAATCCCCTTGCAAGTAGAAAACTGCATGTTATGGTGACTTGAGAGTAAATGATGATTTCCATACTTCTTTTTGGCATCACAAAAGTCCAACTCAAAAATCACCAATGGTAACAAGTGATTACTCTTACACTCCAGATACATAAATGTGGGAATTAGGTGAAAGAAGTTTGCGTGTGATGATCCAAAAAACACAAAATATAAAAATATGCATAAAACACCACTCTTCTTCTTCTGAACGTTTGCTTAGCCCACGTTTGTCTAGACAATTGGGAAAAGACCACTGGCTAGGTAGGCTACATTGGTTAGATCGTCTAGCTTATAGATTAAGTTATCTTGTTGCTAAGGTGGGCCAAAATTTGAAAACAAAGAGACAACTTAGACATTCTTTTTTCGTTTTTGCAGAAATGTGGGAGCACACCACATGTAATTTTATTTATTTGAAAGTGTTCCGTACAACCATTCAAGCAAGTGCAAATGCAACAAACAACTGCAGCATATATGATAAAGACCAAGCAAAAACATAAAAATTACAAAAAGGAGAAAACAACTAAAACTTTTTTCTTGTAGCCACAAACTATACAAACATACTTACCCTAACTCCAATCATCTCACAGTCATTGCTATTTAGGAAACACCATGGAAGGAAAAATTAAGGAAAGCATTCTATCAATAAATATATAGAATTCTCTCCTTCCCTTCCTCCAAAGTGCTAGCGTCCAGAAAAGCATCCCTACACTTACTCCATGTCCAATTCCAAATCCTATCCACATTAATTCCCAATCATATTTCCTTTCAGATTGCAATGGTGATAGAGCGGACGGTGGTGCACTCTCTGCGTCTTCACATTTCTTTGATAGTGGAGGTCCACACAATCCTAAGTTCTCTTTGAATGATTCACTGTTAAATGTAAGAAACTGCCGACTTTGTGGTATTTTTCCTATGAGGAAATTCTGTGAGAGATTCAACACTGCAAGAAATGTTAGCTCTGTTAGCTGCCAAGGGATCTCTCCAGACAATTTATTATGTGAGAGATCTAATGATTCTAGATCCCTTAGATTCTGTAGTGATGTTGGAATTCCACCGGTTAAATCATTGTTGGACATATTGAGCACAAGGAGTGACTTTAGATCCCCAATCGATTCTGGGATATCCCCACGAAATTTGTTTTCCGAGAGATCAACTACACTAAAGGCCGTAAGGATCTTTACTAGTTCCATCTGTCGCCCTTTGCTGACTAAAGACACTTTGTTTTGATAGTATATGGAACTTCCGTTACCGTATATCATTTTGCCAAGGACCAAAGATTGGGATTTGTCATCTTCCATCATTGCCTTCCAACTCTTGAACATATTTGATGGCAAATTACCCTCAAAGCTATTGAAAGAGAGGTCGAAAATTTGTAACAGTGGGAAAGGGTGATTTGTTTGAGGATGCCCAATGGTGCCATGAAATTGGTTGGATCTCAAGACGAGAACACCCAACTGGGACAAAGCTCCCAACCATAAAGGGAAGGTGTCATGAATCTGATTATTTCCAAAGTTTAATACCTCCAACATTTTGCAATTAGCCAAAGACCTTGGCACTTGGCCCTCTAATTGATTCCCACTGAGATCAAGCGTTTGTATGTTACATCCCTCTTTAAATGTCTGAAGTAAGGTGCCATTGAAAGCATTTCCTTGAAGATTCAACACACCAAGGCTATCACCAATCTCACCCAAACATGGTGGAATCCGACCAATGAAGTGATTGTGAGATAAATCAAGGACTTTTAGGGATGTTGCATTGCAAACTGATCGAGGGATTTCACCACCAAGGCTATTGTTTGAAACTGAAAAGAAAACAATGGAAGGTGGTGGGATAGGAAGTGAGCCTTCTAGCTTGTTGGAGCTAATGTCCAGAACACGCAAGTCACTGATCAACAAAAGATGGGGAGATGGTACTATTCCCTGCAGAACATTGTAAGAAAGATTTAAAGAGTATAAAGACCCATTGCTAACCTCCCATATCCATTTGGGTATTTCACCACTAATTTTATTGTTGGAAAGGTCCAATTGCCACAACTGCTCTTGATTTCTCAAGAAATTTGGAAATGTGATGATGTTGCAAGAACGTAACAACAAAGATTGCAACAGGGGGATGGAAACAAATGTGGAATTACCACTGCCAACTGACAAGTTGTTATCTGAAAGATCCAGATAGTAAAGATTTTTGAAGTTTTGAAATAAGCCTAGCTCCACAACACCACTGAAATTATTGGAAGAAAGGTAAAGTAGTTGAAGCTTGGTAAGTTGAAAGATAAATCTGGGTATCATCCCCTGCAGTTTATTGCTATCCAAAAAGAGTAACTCCAGCTGAGAAGAAGAGGCATTGTGGAACTCACCAAGTTGACCACTAAGTTGGTTACCTGAGAGGTCCAGTCTAAGTAATGATGGGAGTGAAAACAATGATGATGGAATGGTCCCATTAAGTGAATTATTCCATAACCTTATCTCTTTGAGATTCTGTAGCTCATTTCCATAGGAATAAGGAATTGGACCGCTCAGTCTATTGTGTGAAAGATCCAAGTATTGAAGTTTGGTAAGGTTCAAAAGTGAGGATGGTAATGATCCTGACAAGTTGCAATTTCTGAGGTCTAATTCACTCAAGAATTTGAGATTACTGAGAGAATCTGGTAACTTTCCTGATAATCCAGTGTATGAAAGGATCAATTGCTGTAGAGTACTGTTTTGAGGGAACTCAGGCAAATTGATAGCTACAAGTGGATTGTCTGATATGTCAATGATTTGTAGATTTGGCAGCTGGAAAACACTCTCAGGGAATTTTCCATGCAATTCACAATCTGCAAGGAGCAGGGACGTCCAGGAGGATAAGTTCCCTATGAAATTGGGCACTGCAGAGGAGAGATTGTTTCGACTGAGATCGAGTTCAGATAATAAATGGAGCTGTGAAAGGGAAGAAAAGATGGAGCCTGAAAGACCACAGTCTCTTAAGATCAACTTGCGGAGACTCCCTGGGAAGCTGGGCACTGCAGAGGATAGATTGTTATAGCTGAGGTCGAGTTCAGATAAGAAATGGAGTTGTGAAAGGGAAGAATAGCTGGAACCTGAAGGAAGACAATATCGTAAGCTCAACTTGCGGAGACTAGGGAGTGGCAAATCTAAGGTCTGGCCCTGCAGTAAGATATGTACCCTGTCCAGATAGAGTTCACTCAGATTGGACAAGTTTTGGACGAGTGATCCAATGCTTGGGTTTTCGAGTCTCAGGAATTTACCAGAGGAACCATTGTAATAATAATTCTTCGAAAGATCGAGAGAAACCAAAGTGGTCAAGCGGGAGATTTCCAGAGGGATTTGGCCATAAAAATGCAACTGAGAGAGGTTGAGATGGGTCAAACTGGTGAGCTGGCCAAACCCAGATGGGATTGGAGAGGGATCAAACTCATTGAAAGCGAGGTTGAGCTTCTGCAGGCTCCGAAGACGAAAGAGGCTTTCAAAATCAATCCGACCAGAGATAGAGAGCTCACTGAGGTCGAGGCTGATCACGTGACCAGTGGATCCATCGCACGTGATGCGTTCCCAAGAGCAGCAATCGGTATTGTTCGAATTCCAAGAGGGGAGAGGAGGGAAGTCAAAGCCATTCTTTAAGTCGAGCAAAGCAGAGAAGTGGTGATGGTTGCATTGTTGGGTAGTGAGAAAGAGAAGGGATGATAAAAAGAAGAGAATAAGAAATGATGGGTTTTTAGAAGAAAAGAGGATAGCCATTAGTTAAAATTGGATGGTTTTGGGAATTTAGGATGTGTAGGAATAGAAAGCGTGAGGTTTATTTATAGACATAAAGTGAAGAGGTATTACGACTGTAAAGACTCATACGTGTGAATTTCACACGAGAGCCGCTCATAAGAGTAGCTAGTCATCAGAGGAAGAGAGAGCGTTGTGGGTATTTACATGCACAGCGGATTGACTGGTGTACCACACACCACGGACCTGGCTGGTATGTTGACGTCACCGAGTTACGTGGGTCCCATGAGGTATGTGTTATATCTAAACCGTTCGTCCAGTAAGGCTTGAGAGGCAAAATATGAGAGATCCAAGGATTAAGTGGACCACACTGCATCGCGGAAGTTTTGGATTAATATAATATTTGTTTTTTCTCTTCATCCAGGTCTGATGAAAAATAAACGTTAGGGTGGGCCTTATGAATGTTTTAATGGTGAGAATCATTATTCCATTGTTATTTGTGGTGGGATTCACTTGAGCCTTGGAGATAACTTATTTTTGGGCTCATTTATTAAAATGATTTTGCCAAATAGGTTAACGGTGTGGATATTATAAATACATTATTACGAGGTCCATGTAACTTTGATCTTATTTGAACCTTTAAAGCAACTCCGGAACTCGGCGAGCGTAAGGGTGACGCGAATTTCCGGCCAAAGCCTTTAGCAAAATGTGTATTGCTAAATGTATTTTTCCCCATGCAACTCCGTGAAGTTACTGCACGGGGGATGCTAAGTGGGGCCCACTGTGATGTTTATGAGAAATCCACACCGTGCATCCATTTTGAGAGATCATTTTAGGACATGGGGAAAAAACTGAAGTGTATCCAAAACTCAAGTGGGCAACACGGGAGGAAATAGTATTGAATCAGTGACCACCGTTTGAAACATTTCGTATGGCAAAAAAGTATCATATAAGGCAAAGTTTTTGGTATTTTCACTTCATCACAGTGGGAATGACCTTATACACGGTTTGGATGGCATATAAACATTAAGGTAGATTTGGATTGCTTTGTTGGTACTGGTTAGCGGTCGATCTTACGTAAGCCCGTAATGTATATTTTTTATACACTTAGTTGGACCATACCATTGTTTCCATGATTGACGGAACTTCGTGGTAGGTTAAAACATTTCCGGATATTACAGCCCGGGTCTCACCCAACGCAGTGTGGTCCTGACATTGGAGTCCACGTTGATGCATGTATTGTATATCCAAGTTGTCCATCCATATTTCTGCTCCCTTCGAAGGCATTAACAAAAAAGAAAAGAATAACAGAGCACGTCCAAATCTCAAGTGGACCACAGTGCTGATTGAATTCCCACCATTAAAAATTTTCCAGGGCCCACTTTAATACCCACCATAAGTTTATTTGTCATCAAACCTGTTGATAAGGACACAACAACCTGGATTAAGGGAAAACCAAATATGGGTCCTTACTCTTGCTTCCGTGGTAGATTCTTAAGAGTTTCAACACCTGGTCAATGGTTCGAGTACCCATAGCTGGTGAAATTCACGTGTGTAAAAATACAAACAAATATCAATGTGCATGCATTGTATATCAACATCTTCAGATTCAATTCTCAGGTGCACCATTCTAGAGAAAATAGTTGTAATTAAATGGCCACCATTCAAAACTTCTTATGGGCTACAAAAGTATGGATGGGTGGATTGGATATATAATAAATACACCTAGATGGGCCCACGGTTACGGTCACACTCAATCTGGAAATCCTCATCCTAGCTATGCAATATGCGTGTAGAGAAAATTGATGATTTTTTTTTTTTGTTTATTAATTGGTGGATATTTTAGTCATTTTAGAAAAAATCATAAGGGAAGTGGGAGACAACTTACCCTTGATAATAAATTCATTAATGAAGTACCTTAATGAAAATTTAATTTATAAAGGTATCAGGATGTAAATGCTATGTTAATAAAGTTATATTTTGTAAAATTCCTATGAGAGAATTTAAATAAGCTGCATGACAGAAACAGTGAGGATTGAACATCGGCGGTTGAAATGTACATGGGGCCATAGAAGTTTTAGATGAGGCTAATACTTTTGTGTTTTCAGTTCCTCCTAGTAAGAGTGACTTTATTTAAGCATTTTCCTACCCACTTTTTCCTGCTGTGTGGCCCACTTGAGTTTTGTATCTATTTCATTTTTTGGCTCATGTCATAACAGAGTCTGGAAAAATGGATGGACAGGGTGGATTTCTCACAAACATCACAGCCGCCCCACATAGCTTCTGAGTACAGGAACTTCCAGCTGGCTTTTTCCTGTTGTCGTGCCACTTAAAGTTTTGGATCTGCCTCATTTTTGGGCTCATGCGCTAACAAAGTCTGGAAAAACGGATGGATGGAGTGGATTTCTCACAAACATCACAGTTTGGCCCCACTTAGCTTCCGAGTACAAGAACTTTCAGCCACAGGCTGTCTAAGCAATCCACGTACCGGATTCGGATATTCAGACGGTCCTGATCCTTTTAGGCAACATAGATGGGTAAGGTGGATTTCTCACAAATATCACATTGGCCTCACCCAACTTCTGAGCATAGGAACTTCCTGTGACAGGTTGCCCTGGGCAATCCACATCCCACATTCTGATATTCAGATGGACCTGATCCTTTTATGCAAGGCATCTACGTACTATCATGATTGCCTGGTAATTGGCTTTGATCATCCTAACAAAGATGACAGCCACTCATCAGGTGGTAACTACTTTATCTTTGCCCCAGTCTCACAAATCAGGTGCCAGAAATGTATCAAGATGTAAATGATTGATAAAGTGAATTATAGTCACCACATTCTGTCTGCATGTGGGTCCGGCTCTTTGAGTCAAGGTATCTTCACCGTCAGGATTGCCTAATGAATGGCTCTGATCTCACACGTGTAACTTTTTCTGTGCATGGATTGAGTGCATAGATAAGGTGCACTGAACAAATGCATGCATGCATGCAAACACAAAGATGACCTTATGTCATACATTTGATTCATGCACTGTCCCACCTGATAAGTTGACTGACCGGATCTTTTTTTCATTCCAGCCAAAGCATCTATGCAGTGAATTGATCTGCAATCGGTAAATTCCACATTTTGATCATGTGGAGGCATGTACAGTGCACAATAGAGTGGGGCCCACTTCACCCTGTATCCATAATGTGGAAGTTCAAGTTAGGCCTTTTAGATGGATGGGATGAAATTTGCTCTACTTCTAAACATTGATAATCAACTAACTACATGAACGGAAATCATTGGCTTTGATCATTCAAGGGAGGTGGCATCAAGTACTGTCCCACTTCCCATCTCTATCTTATAAATACCATCAGTCATTTTTTCTTAAAATGGAACACTTCCACACACAACACATATACATGTATAATGACCATAAGCAGGTCAAGCACCTGACATCATTTATTCATACAAAGGTGTCGGTGCACTCTTTTTTTTTTTTTTTTTTAATAATATTGACAGTCCTCATTTCTCCCTTTCTTATTGAGTTCATAAATTATAGTTAGCAAACACATGAAACATAGAACTGTACGTACAAAACTGGATGGAAAACTCCTGCAAGCCTCACCAATGTAAAAATGCTTTGGAAACTTCTCGAGTTCAAGCCATGTGCCCTGCCTAGGTTTTGGATTAGGTTGTTTCTGAACACTGGTTTTCGCTGGCTCATTTAATGAGCAGAAGACTAATGAGGTAATGGGTCTGGATGATTTACAATTGACTAACAGCTTTGACCAAAGATACACATCAATGTGTCTCTACACACAAACCTATGGTTGGTATCCAATTCCCCTTGTTTCCTGTGGTGTGGTTCACTTGAGTTATGGATCTGGTTTGTTTTTCTTTTGGAGGACCTAAATCTAGCACGTAACCTGATGGATAGAGTGGATGTTGCATATATAACATTATGGCCCCCACATAACTTTAAGAGCCACGCATGTAAATTATGGGAGCCACTCATCAAAGTAGTCACCATCTTTTCATATGCCTAGCCTTACGAGTCATGTAAATTAGGGCCTCTACGAGGCCCACTATGATGTATATATTTTATCCACACCGCCCATCCATTTTGACATATCATTTTAGGATATGAAACCAAAAAAGATACAAATTAAAGGCTCAAGTGGACCACACCATAGGAAACAGTGGGGATTAAAAGCCTACCACTGAAAACTTCTCAGAGGCCACAAAAAGTTGTGGATCGAGTTGATATTTATCTTTTCCTTCATGCAAGTATGACATTATTAATAATACGAATGGCAAATAAACATCACCGTGAGTCCTAGGAAGTTTTCATTATTGGTAGGAAATTTAATCCCTATTCCATGTGTTGTGGCCCACTTGAGCTTGGATCTTCTTTCCTTTTAGGTTCATGCCCTAAAATGATATATCAAAATAGACGGACGGTGTAGATAAAACATATACATCACAGTGGGCCTCATAGAGCCCCTAACAAGGCCACTATATCTAGTTAGATCTTGGTGAAGGTAGTACCCAATCCGTGTCTAATTTGCTACTTTACCCTCTTTTGAAGAAAAAGAGGGTACATTAACATGGAAAGATATTAAAGCACTCATCCACCTACCACCTAATAAACCCTGCTATATTCATCTCCACAATTGAGCTTCAAGTCATTACTTTTAAGTCAGTCGTCGTAGTCTGAATTCTATTTATGTAAGGACTACTGAAAGATACCTGACATCCATTTGTCATGATGTGGGCTCTGTTGAAGGAACGCATCCAGCATCCAGCTCATCTCCTGAAATCTCTCCTCCATCATCTCTGTAATCTCTCCTTTGAGAGATTACAGAGATGATGGAAGAGAGATTTCAGGAGATGAGCTGGCTTCTGGAGGTGGAGAGATTTCTGCAGATGATTCTGCAAATGAGCTGGATGCTGGATGCGTTCCTTCAACAGGCTCCACTTTTCGATTGACTTTCAAGTCACCACTCAATATTTCAAGTAAGCAAGCGACAACTTTCAGCCCGTCAAACACGTTGTACCATTTATTCATGCAATAGGTCCATAGGCTTTAAAAAAATTAATAATAAATAAATAAAAATTTCCTTGGCTAATGATTGCCCTCTTCTCTCCTTTTATTACCAGGTTCATGAATTACAGTTAATAAACAGTACAAGTTATAAAGTAGATCCACAAGGTTTCAGAATTACCATATCCCATGGGGCAAGGAATTGTAAGCATGTGGGTCCCAACTAAATACTTAAATTAATAAATTGATGGTAGAGTTGAGTTTTTGAGTGTTTGAACATGACCCACTCCACGAGTAGATTTATATAAATAAAAAAATTAATAATAATAATAAATTTTTTTTTTTAAAGGGTTCTGCTCATGGTGAGGACCCCATCCTCAACGAATCAATGTACCAAACCTCTGACATGTGTGTGACAATGTTACATGTGTTGAAGGCCCTGTTTTTCACACGTGGAAATATATTGATAAGTTAACCCATTCAGATTTCATCATCATCACTATCAACTGATCAGGATTGAGTTGCACAACGGATTCAACTAATATGGGCAAATATATGAGCTATCCAACTAAGGAATGGGAGTTGTCGGGTTCAAATATGGGCACATATACTCCCAATCAGATCCAAATTTAGTTTGATTCGGTGCACTACTGCATCTTGTCAGGTCCAGTTTCTCAATATAGAGGGTTTGGATTATGATCAGGTTGGAAAAAGGGAAAGAGACTTAAATTCAGGTGGGCCACACAACATAAAATAGCTAGTGAGAATGGAAAGGTCCACCACCATGATGTTTATATGCCATTCGAACCATTCATAAGGTTAATACTGTTGAGATAAACTGTAGGCACAAAAATATCATCCCAATATAAAAACTTTCGTGGCCTTAATAAAGTTTCCAATTAATGGTGGGGATTCAGTCCCTGCTATTACATGTGGCATGATCCACCTAATTAGTTTTGGATTTGCCTGATTCTAGTACTCCTGCCCTATTGTTTTGATGGATGGAGTTGGATTTTTCATTGGCATCTCCATGGGCCTCATATAGCTTCCAACAACAGTAACTTCCTATGGGAGGGGCCACAGGCATTCCGCATCCAGAGAGAGAGAGAGAGAGAGAGTTTCAAGTAGTCTTGTAACAAAAAAATTTGTAAGGTCCACTGTGAAGTTTGTATTATATTCACTCAATTCATCACTTGCTAGAGCTCATGTTAATACGTTTGCTTAAAAATCAGATGAATTCATAACTTATGTAAGTCTAGAAATGTTTTGGATGCACATATAATCATTAAGTGGGCTCAAAATGGTTTCAATGATGAGCATTTCTATTCATGTTGCTGCCGATGGTGTGGCCCATTTAGGATTTAGATTCAAGTCATTTTTTGGATTCATTGCATATAACATGGGCAGGAGAAATTGATGGCCGGAGTGGATTCCACATAGACATCATGGTGATTCTCATAGAGTTTTGTTTACACAGCTCCTTCTAAAACACGTAGTAACCCTTAAAAGGGTTAGGCATAAGGAAACTTGCCCATAATTGTTCATAAGACCTTTTAAGTAGAATGTAAAACCCTCAACCTCTGTGGGCCACACCATATTCTATTTGTAAATCTATTTTTGTGATTTACTAAAAACACCATTTTTTATATGTAAATCCTCTCAGTTCATATGTTGAGAGATCAATATGCACAATATGCGTAACTTGATTGGGAATTGAAGCCACAACGATGAGAAGAATGTAAAATTGCTCCTAAAACGTTCAAACAGTATGCCGTACTTGAGTTTTGGCTCAGTTTTTTTTTTGTTTTTTTTTTTTTTCTATCATCAACTCATCTCAGTGATTTACGCTCGACCAACAGGAGAGTTGCCTTGTAAACGCTGTTCGGTCCACTGAATTAATTATGGTATGGAATTGCATGTTTGAAAATGCCATGGTATTTTGACAGTCCCATCTCACATTTGATATCAAACTCTTCCTTCAAGAAAAACATCTTATTATAAATAGCAGCACCAAAGTCAAACCCGTGTCACGACTTTGACAATGGCCATTAGATGTGGGCTGATATGCTTTATTCATACCTTAATTATTGGGTATCTCAACAAATCAAGAACGCATGATCAGCGGGTCAAGCATGTCATGCCCTTTTTTCTTGCGAAAGGGTCGCGAGCACCTTTTTTCTCTCCTTAGTTATTGACTTCACTTAGTTTATTTTTCTCCACAAAGAATTGTCGGTCAGTTGAGCCCATCACTTAAAAGAAATGGTCAAAAGTTTGGAGTCAGAATCGATAGTGATGTCTTGGTATTGCTGAAAATGGTTTGTGGGCTCCTCCTCAATGTATGTGTTTATTCTGTCCATCCATTTTCCAGCTCATTTTAGGGCATGAGCCCAAAAGTCAGGAAGAGCAAAATCTTGGGTGGACCACAGCATAGAAAGCCATGGTGATTTAACGCCCACCATTAAATACTTCCTAAGGTTTACTGCAATGTTTATTTGCCATCCAACCTGTGTTGATTAGGTTTTTTTTTTTTTTTTCTTTTTTTTTTAAGAAAAAAAATATTCATTGATCTATGGGCCATGTACATTCAGGCGCCCCAACTTGAAGAGCCTATCGTGGAAAGAAAAAACTACACAAACCATGTCACCCCAATCTAATCGAACCCAACCCCACTCTGTCGAGAAAAATGAAACCTCTAACCTGATGAGTAAGGTCAGCCTGTGAGCTCCACCACATCGGTGTTGGCGAACCGCTCCCTAGACGCGCCATAAAATCTGCCGCCGAGTTTCCTTCCCTCAAAATATGACTGACCTTGATTCGCCCCCATTGCCTCATTTGATGTATTCTACGAAGCCATGCCATCCACTTCCAGCCCGGGTTCGTCAACCCATTTAATATATCTACAACCGGTCGAGAATCCGATTCCAAAATGATCTGACGGAAGCCACTTTGAAGACCAAACATGATCCCATCGTGCACCCACCGCTCTAATTTCGACAAGAGTGTTGGAACCACAATCATAGTTGGTTGAAAACGCGAAGACAAACTCACCCTGTTCCCCTCTACAAACGCCCCCACCACCTGAAATGCCAGGATTACCCCTAGTCGAACCGTCTACATTTATCTTGTCCCAACCAACAAGAGGTCTTACCCATCTGATCACCCTCGATTCCCCTCCAATCCTGGAAACACTGTTCATCCCCCTTCCTCCTTGAGCGGCATTACGTGATTTAATGCCCACCTTCGAATAGTGTTGAGTGTCT